>OY764963.1:8407453-9607453 GCA_963668005.1 Melieria crassipennis
ACAAAAAACAACACTCTATGCCATGGGCAGAGCAGGTGCCAACAGGTGCACACATGCCACATGCTGTCATTGTCTGTGGCCGACTGTTGTCTGTTGTTGCTATCAGTTTATTGCTGTTGTTGTTGTTGCTGCTGCTGGCTTCGTATTGTAGTTGGCGGCTGTGCAAAATTTCAACAAATTTGTGTGTTGGTGTCGCCGCTACCTTTGCATTTTTTTCTTCATATATCTATTGTTGTTCTTATTGTTATTGTAATTATGGTTGCTAATGTTATTGTTGTTGCTCATTGTTGCAGCTATTGCCGATAGCGCCATGCTGTGTTCGTACGTGTGTGTGTGTGTGTGTGTCTTTCTTGAGGCTGTCTACATAGCCTTGTACGATTTTAATGACATTAGATCACAGCGTCGAGATTATTGAAGTTTATGGTCTCGCCTTCCATATGTGTAACGCTTTGTTGCCATTTTTTTTTGTCTATGCAATAATTTTTACTTTTATAAAAAAATATTTATTCATATGTCTTTCTTATTGTTCAAACGCTCATAACGTAATTTATTTGCACTAGAAAACGGAGCTCAGCTCGCGTACGATTTCAGTGCAATGCCGATTTCCGTAATTTTCATTTAAAAGCCATAATGGCTTTAAATGTTAGCCCACAGGGGAAACTTTGGCCAGCAGAAGCATTGAACCATATTTTCACAAAGCAAGTTTGGTATCTTTGGCATCGTAGATATTTGTTGGCCGGCAGCGGCTAATGAATGTGTTTCGAGAAGTAATAGGAGACGATTTTGTTTTCTTTATTTTATGAAAAATTCAACCTCGCGGTGCCCTTAAACGACATTGTTTTCATTGCATTGTCATGAAATTACTGATGTAATTTGAATGTTTGTGCCCATGTTAAAGCCTTCAAATCTTTAATTGGACAATCACTCATTGATGGACGCATGATGAGTGAAAGGATGGATGGATGCATGGTAAATGAATGTCCGTCGAAGCGTGCATGTGTCGCGGCCTATAAAAACTTGAACTTTAATCGATTCATTTAGGCCACATACATACATACATACATACATACATACAAAAGTGTTTCAGTGTGATCCAGTTCAGAGTTTGCTATGTTGGCAGCTCTATGAATCCAACAACTGTTAATTATCTCAAACCTTCAAAATGTAAAAAATTAACTAAACAAGTTTACAAAAGCCTGAAACACAAATTTTCCTCTTACACTCTGCGTTTTGAATTCCAAATATTTTTAAATTCAAATTATAATAATAATTATTAGTCTATTAAAATTAATCGTTTATTATGTGGAACCAGTGATACACATAGAATTTCATTTGGAAGTAGTGGCTGTGTTCCGTACACATCTTTTGAAGTCAAATACCATTTGAAACTCTATTCTCAATCCAGTCCAGTATTGTAACAAGAAATTCTTTTGAGGGATTTGAGCACTAAAATTCCCTTACCAGATGGTAACATGGCAGTCTTTCCATACTATATGGGTCAAAGTTCTTATTAAGCCTGACTGAGGCAAGAGAAATACAGAGCGCATTGGTTTCAAGCTGAAGGAGGGATTTGAACTACCAAGACTCTCTTACCGGATGATAAGATGACAGCCCCTCCATATCATATGGATCAAAGTTCTTATTAAGCCTGACTGAGGCAAGGGAAATACAGAGCGCATTGGTTTCAAGCTGAAGTCCAAAGCAACCCAGTCTTCACTAAGGAACTCTTCGTGTGTTGCCGGCGTCTCGAGCTTGGCTGATATCGTGGATGTAAAGTCATGGAATCTACTTGACTTTAATAAGAGGTCGAAGTGCTTTAGCCTTAAGTCCAAAGCTTTACCTTTTAGTACTTTGTTTACTTTGTTTACTACTTTTTCTATTTGTGTGTTTATATTTTGTTACTACTATAATTTTTGTTATCATGTCATTGGCTAGATTTTCTATTTTTAATTTAGTATTTCTACAGCCATTTCAATTATTACTTCAATTACTCTCATTAGTGATTCTTACTCAAAAAAATGCCAAAAGTTGTTCATTAAAAACATTTAATTTTTTAATAAACTACTTTTGTTACTACTAATCCTACTACTATTTCTACTACTTTTTCTACTACTATTGATATTACTATTTCAACTATTACTTCTACTATTTACATTAGTGATTTTCACTCGCAAGACTCAACAAGATTTTCATTTGAATACACACTTAATTGTGTAATTTGGCTACCCTTTATAATACTAATCATTATAATACTACTACTATTTCAATTACTATTTCAATTTGGGTAGCAACACTACTACTGCTACTATTATTTTTACTACTGTTTTGGCTATTATCCTTACTAGTAATTATTTATCACTTCAGTGCGCTCTATTCTATAATTTTACTACTTTTTTTAAGTACTGATACTACTACTGCTACTATTATTTTTACTACTGTTTTGGCTATTAGTAATTATTTATCACTTCAGTGCGCTATTCTACCATTTTACTACTTTTTTTTAGTACTGATACTATTCCTGGTACTATTATTTCTACTACTATTTTGGCTATTATCCTTACTACTCTTCTATTACTCCCATTAGTAATTTTTACTCACAAAATTCATAAGTTTAATGCGCTTTTTTCACTTTAGTGCACTCTCTTCTGTAATTTTACTACTTTTTCCACTACTGATAAAACTAATGGTATTATTATTTCTACTACTACTTCGGCTATCAAGTTATCGAATCCACTATTAATCGAATTTGTCTCACCACAGCAAGAGATCGAAGAGTTTTTATGTTAAATTCAAAGCAATACCTTTTTCAAAAAGGAACTTCAATGTGCTAGCAACATCTCAAGCCTGGCGTATGTAGTTGCTCTCCAATATTCGATACTGCCAAAACTGCGGAGACGTGAACCAGAAAGAAACCTTAGACAACTAGCTTTGTACCTCTGCGGCCCTGGCAAGGTCCAGGCTGCGTTCTTTTGGGACGCCTTTTATAGAAAAGATCGACAACATGTTCACTATGAAGATTAGCAGACTACTACTTAGATGACCTGTGAGATTCGTACCTCTGCAGCCCTAGCGAGGTCGAGGGACACCGTTTCTAGACGATATTCCCAACATATTCAATATGGAGATTGGCAGACTACTATAATAACCTGTGACCTGTAAAATTCAGGTATTCAGTGAATGGATTTAAATAATCATAACTCAGTAATGACACATAATGACACATTACTTCTGTGCCTATTGACAAGCAATCAGTGCTGTTATAAGCAGACAATCTTCCTATCTCTCTAAAGTCAGGTCTTCAAATCTGTAAAGAGTTCAAAGTGTTTTTAGTCTTAAACCCAAAATGCAACCATTTGCGTGAAAGAACTCACAATGTGTTGAACTAATATATGAAAATCGATTTGGCTACACAGAGAAATTAAAATTATTTTAACCCTGAGTACGAAACCATAATATTCTCTTCTTCTGAAGAAACCCATTATGTGTCAGAATCGCATTTAGTTGAATCAATGTAGAGGAAGTCGAATTACTGAATATACACCAGGAAGTTAAAATGGTTCGCATCTTTGGATCGAAATGATATCTTCTTCCTACCCACAATGTGTCAGAACCATATTTGGTCAAACTGTTTTATGGAAAAAAACAATTGCGAATTCTAGCTACACCGGGAAGTTGAAATGGTTTTAACCCTGAGTCCGAAACAATAGTTTATGCTTGTTCGGAAGGAACCCATAGTGTGTCGGAATCTCATTTAGTCGAACCAATGCATTGCAATGTAGAGGAAATACAATTAATGAGTCTACACCAGAAAACTGAAATAGTTGTAACTTCGAGGTCGAAACGATAACTTCTTGGAACAGCATTCAGTCAAACTAATATATGGGGAACTACAACTACTATCTAAAGCTATTAAACTCTATTAAGCTATATTAGCAAATTAAAATGGTTCTAACCTGGAAGCAATGGCGTCTCTTACAGAATGGACCCAAAATGTGCCAGAATCTCATTCAGTAGAAGTAATGTAGAGGAAGTAAAATTCGCGAATATATACCAGGAAGTTGAAATGGTTTGAACTTTGAGCCCCAAAGTATAACTTCCCTAATCCACAATGTGCCGTAATCGTATTCAGTCGAACGAGCTACTCCGGGAAGTTGGTTTTGGAATATGGTTTTAATTTCGAATCCGAAATGATAACTTTTCCTTCTTTAGAAAAAAACCCACAATATGACAGAATCTTAATTAGTCAAACTAATGTAGGGGAAGGCACAATTACCGAATGTACTGAGTTACATCTACTGAGTTAACCTTGAACCTGAAACGGTAAATTCCCCTTCAGAATGAGCGTGTAATGTGTTAGAATCTCATTTAGTCGGAAGTAGAGGAAATTCAATTACTGGGAGCTTAAAATGGTTTTAATTTTGAATCCGAAATGATAACTTTTTCGTCTTTAGAAGAAATCTAATCCACTGAGTTACATCAGAAAGTTGAAATGGTTTTATCTCAGAGCCCGAAATGATAACTTCTTAATGAAGAAGTTCACAATGTGCTTCTCCCGCACCGATGGAAAAAGAATTTGGTTGTTTAACGTTGATAAAAGCTCAACGCGTCCAGTGAAGAGAAATACTTAAACAAATTTAAAAAAATTTATATTTACAAAAAAATAATTTTAACAATAAAAATTTAAATAAAATAACCAAAATTTTTTTCAATGCAAAAATTAATTTAAACTAAAAATAATTTAAATAAAATTTAATTTACTGTATTAACCACATTTTTTTAATGCCAAAATCGCACAAAATGTTTATTGATTTTTGTGCTTCTCTTAACTCGAGTTGGCAATGAACTTGTGCAGAATTTCCTGCGTAACTTTTTTTTCATAATTTTTGCCGCTTACGTACGTTGCCCTACAAGCCATATGGCCAAATTCAGCCACAACACCAAACGAAAATTATAAACAAAAAAAAAAAGAACAACTGGCTGTTTCTAAAATTATTGAACGTGCCGCATGAAAACAAAAGCATACCAAAATTAGTTAACAGCGAGTCCACAAAATCCAAAGCAGCCAAAAGCCGAAAGCGGCATAGAAAATGTGAAACCTGCATGCGCGCTAAACGTGGCTTTAATTACCGCCTCAAGTGAAGTGTAAAAAAAATTGTTAACTCATTACCTGCAAATGTTGGTGTTGTTATTGTTATTGGTTTTGTTATTGTTAGTGGGGGTTTTTTTTTACAATTTTTATGTTATTATTTTTAAGTACAAATGTGTTCAATTTTCTTTTCAATAACACTTCTTATTATTGTTATTGTTTTTTAATTGTATACAAATGTTTTCAGTTTTTCTTTGTTTGGAATTTAAAATTTTTAAAGTTGTAAAATTTAGTATTTTTATTTAAAAATTTTTGTATTTTTTGTTGTTGTCAGTGTTGTTGTCAGTGCCGTTCTCAATTCACTTGCCGGCACTTAATCGCAATTAACTTGCAGTTAATTAACATCGACAAGTTACGCACCGCTTGCACAGCCAGCAATAAAATTGCACACACAAAAATATAAACTTTCAATATTTCACTTCAATGCCTTTTCGCCCGCACTTTCTTTTATTACCTTTTGTGGCGTTGAATTTTTTGCAACTGTGGACTTTTCTTGCACTCAGCGGCTCCGTTTTAGTGCCAACTTCTGTCCAGGCAGCAAATTTAAAAGCTGCTGCCTTTTTTCTTGTTGTTATTGTTGTTGTTATATTTCTCTTTGCTCTGCTCTCTGCTGATTTGTTCACTTTCCAGCCTCGCCGTTGCAATTTTCGTATTGTTGTGTTGATTTTATGAATTTATGTTATTTATGTAATTGTCGGTTTTATTCTCGGCTTACAATGAAAACGCTTTTTGTGAGCATTTGAAGCAGCGCCAATTTTCAAAACTTGTTTTCAACAAACATTTTATGTGTTTTTTTTTTCGTTTGCGTTCGACTTACTTCCTTTTGCTCCTGTTGCGATTATGTTGTTTTTGCATTATTAATTAAGCACCTCGAACAACTAATACGCATTGTTGTTGTTGTTTATGTTTACCGAAGCCGAAACCGCACAAACGCATTCGCACTCACACTCGCGCAACGCAAATACCGCACACGCCGCCGCCAGTTTGAGAACGTCCCTCGCTGGATTTTCGAATCTCGCCAATGTTGCGCGCACTGCACACGTTACACGTTCGTCTCGCTCGAATATGGTTTTACGAATGATTAGCGGTTCGGAAAGTCGCTGACGTACATCCACCACGAACGATGGACACGCATACAGTGTTGCCTGTGCGGCTCATTTTACCCGACCAGCAGTTGGCGCTCAAACACTCAATTGGACACGTTTGTTGCCGTTTAAGCTGCGCTTGTTCGAGCCGAGTTCGAGTTGAAAATGTTGGAGCATTGTGTGATAGTTTGAAGACAATGTCAACAAATTTTAGGTAATTTTAACTAAGCGAGAACTGTGCTGTTATAACTGAACTTTAAAAAGAGTTTAACACTGATTTGTTTTAGACCTTCGTTAGTCAAGTGGGTGACATATGTCACCCATAGGTTCATAGATTATATATATTAGGTTAAAATTTTCACTTGACTAACGCAGAGTTAAATACGCAACATCGCACAGGGTTGGTTTTGGAGGGATACAAAAGTTGGAGACAGTGTTTTGAAGAAACAAGTTATAGACACTCCTTTTGAACCCATCAAGGACATAGGTGCTGGAGAAAATCTTTGCAGGAAGTATCACTCAGTATAGGCAAAAACCGATCTAACTCTAGAAAGCTTGGAGCATTGAAACATCGGATCGGGGGAATCCCCTAAACTAAACAAGTATCTGTAGAATAAAGTGACGCATGCCAAGCTTCGAAGATGCTCCAAATAGAGCTGGGAAACTATCGATACTTAGTCCATTCTATATTTGCGTTAGTTTGAGTTAAAAATATTGATACTATCGATACTATAAAAAAATATCATCAAAATCGAAACTGTTTCATACCAAAAAATATTTTTTAAAAAATATTTATATTGAAAGCTTGTATCAAGACCTTTATTCTGATATGCCGGGTCCCTTATTCAATTTTCCAGTCCAAGATTGCGTCTAAGCAGAGAGTTCGCACCGAATGTCATTCATGTGCGATTTACAGTTTCAAAGTTATCAGAAAATGTTTATTACAAAAGCAGTGCCACACGCCAGGGGCGTAGCCAGAACTTGGTCATGGGGGGGTTTTAAATTTTTTTTTCGCCAGTTTAGTATTACGTCATTTTTTAAAGTTAACTGCACTTTCCAAATAGGGCATTTTGTGGTGGCTTATGTGACTTAATGCATTGGAAATTAAATTTGTCCCGATGTTTTGGAAAAATTTCATGAAATTTGGTGCACTGCAAACGAAGTTATTGAATCTGAAGTGAAAGTATGTTTGTGTCATCGTACAAAAATGAGCATCGAACAAGACCTAATATTAACTTTTGTTTTAAAAATGTTTAAATTTTAACCGAAGCATTAAAATTTATGGACCAAGTTTATGGTGATGATTGTTTATACCCTGGTAGAGTTCGTAAGTGGTAAACGCGATTTAAAAACGATTGTCAGGACATAAATGCTGACCAACGTGTTAACCAACTGAAATCCGCGATCAACTGGGCTGACTTTGCTTGCTTTACTTATTCCCACCCGATTGATCTTTTTAATATTTATGTTTAATATCTGCCAGAGTATTTAGCTATGATTTCGAATAACTGCACAAATTTGAAGGTAATTTTCAATAACACGAACAAATATTTTGTTAGAAATTTTGTTTATGTTTAAACTTGAATATTGTCATTTTGTATACAAAATACCTACCCGGGTGATCCCAGGTGCTTTTGCTGCCATTTTGAATAAAACCCACAATAAATTTTTTTGTTGCGTACCTCATTATGTGTTAAATAAAACATCTGGAAAGAAATTTTGTAATATTTTCCATAGTTGCAAAATAAATCATTAAAGTTAGGCCTTTTTTCGAAAAACGAGCTATCGCCAGAGGAAGATACTAAATACTGAGGTATGAAAAATATTTATATATTTTTATATCTTAATTGTGAGTTTTACTCAAAATATCAGTGGAAGAGCCTGGGGTCATCCGGCTGAACGACATTAAGGTTAAGCATCTCAATAGCATAAATTTATCAATAGCATTTTAACTGAACATTTGGCTAGCGAAGGATACCATCTCACCGATCGACACTTGTTTTGACTGTGTTGACTGTGAACCACTCCTCGTTTTCACCTGATGCGGCACCGTGCGACTTTCACCTTTTCAAAAAATGCATTTCCCGATGAAAAAAAGCGTTTAGAGAACGATGAAACCATCCAAAAGGCTTGTACCGACATCCTGAAGGATATTCCGGTCGACGAACTAAACTACTCTTTATACATGTTTTTACATCATAAAAAAACAAATAAGCTTCGCCCAAAAAATTTTTTACTATTTTTCTTTTAAATGTGTAAAGATGAAAGACGTTTTTGCTAATGTGGGAACGTACATACGACGCATAGTGATTGAAAATGTTGACAAATTATAGGCTATGGGGGGGGTTCTGACACCCTAAACCCCTCCCTTGGCTACGCCCCTGCCACACGCATAAGATTTCACCAGCGGATCAACAAATCCATGCAACGACGTTGTATCAAATTTCTATGCTGTTCGACTTATAAATCCGATCTTATTCAATATTGTTACGAAAATTGGTTCGGCCACCTCAACGTAGGCGTATTCTTTTCTCTGAATTGTGCTCAGAAAAATATACACTACAATTCTCTATTGGGGGTTTAAACCCCCGAAATATTTTTAAGTTAGTACAGGAATTTAATCTAAAACCGTAGCATACATTTTCAATCGTCACTAACACTACTCGACACAAAAAATGCACCTAAAGTGTTTTCTAGACTAACTTTGGGCCGCTAAACAAGAAACTGAAGATCAAAAAAATTTTGTGAGAAGCGTTTTCAAATCTCCGAAAACCCAGATATGGGTACCAAAAAAAAGATAAAAACTGTCTCCTTTAAATAAATTTTATATTTCGAACTTTCAGAACCAAAATATGTCAAACATACATGTTTTGGATCTCAGTCTGTAGATTCATACATCTAAATTTTATTCTATTTCAAAGTTCTCAAAAAAGTTTCACAAACCCCCCCCCCCCCCCGAAACAAAATCCTGCGTGCGCCACTGCCCTATTGGGTTCTTTCTAGTGTCCGACCGAAACCACTTTTTTGGGCCTAAACCGAATATTCGGTTTTCTTTTAATATTCGGCCGAAACCGAAACCGAAACTTTCTAGTTGAAATAAAAATCACCATATCAAGCACTTTTTTCAACAAACGAATTTTACATTAAGTAAATAAAGAACAAACAAACAAACATAGCATAAATAAATAAATAAATACTTGGTTGGTTGGTTGGTTCAAGTGGCGATGATCCATCATCCAATTAGCGCGTTGGCACCGTTTTGATACCACTATTCCCGGTAGGTACACTAGGGTATACTGTGTGATGTCTTCAGGACTATGTATCTATATATCCATATATAAATACTTTATATCCAGTCCGAGAGGTTAATGAAAGAGAGTAGCGAGTTTACACTGCACTTTGCTATCTCCTCGAAAGTCTGAAATATCGGTTTTCCCAGCGTTTTCCATCTCCTTCTTGATAGCGCCGTGCAGTTGCAGAGGAAGTGGTGTACGGTTTCCTTCTCGTCTGGGTTTTCACAGCTATGACAGCTGGTATTGTAAGGAATCCCCATTTTTGCCGCATGCTCCAATGGGCAAGTGGCCAGTGATGACTGCCGTTAGTCTTGCCACATCCCGGCGGCCCTTGTTCAAGAGCTCCGCGGTCTTGTTCTTGTCGTATGTTGGCCAAAGTAGCCTGCTGGTTCTACAGGATTCCGTCCTCTGCCATCTAGTGTTGGCTCTGGCGAAGAAGTCCTTTGAGACCTCGCTCTTGATGGAGCCCAGTGGGGCGTGAACCGTCAGCGCCTCGCTTTCATCAAGAGCGGAGCCTCTTCGAGCTAGTTCATCGGCCCTTTCGTTCCCTTCAATGTTTTTGTGCCCTGGCACCCATATCAGGGTAACTCTGTACCTATGAGCTAGCTCTGTGAGGAGCTTCCTGCATTCCCGCACTAGTTTTGACGACAGAATCGACGATTCCAGTGCCTTGATCGTGGATAGGCTGTCGGAAAGTATGGTGATGTAGCTTTTGTAGGATGTGTCTGCCAGTGCCATCCTGCACGCTTCCCTAATAGCAAGCACTTCCGCTTGGAAAACGCTTGCTGTGTTGGGGAGACGGAAAGACACATTTAGTTTAAGATGTTCCGAGAAGACTCCTACTCCGCATAACATTTTGGAGCCATCCGTGTAAATTGTGGTATCCAGGTTATTAAGGATGTTCCCTCTCTTCCATTCAAGGCGGGAGGGGGTACGGATTTCGTAGTTTTTCCCAAAAGCAATGGTGGGAATAGCGTAATCCGTAGTTGTAGGTAGGCACCTTTGCCCTTGTGATAGTAGACTGCCATGGCCATACGGTCTGTCTCTCCAGCAACCGGTTACTCTCAGCCTGAGGGCACTAAGAGTTGCGACTTTCATAATGTGCAGATCAACGGGAAGCAAGTGCGTCAGCACGTTTAGCGCCTCTCCAGGGCAGGACCTAATCGCTCCCGTAGTTCCGGCACAAGCTGTTCTTTGCAGTCTACCGAGCTTGGTGATGTTATACTCCCGTATGATAAAATTGGACGCACAACCATCTTGAACATCCAAAGCATTAGACTCGGTCGGAGGCCCCACCTCCTTCCTATCATTTTCCTGCAGGAGTATAGTGCAAACCCTGCTTTGTTTATTCTATGCTCAATATTTAGCCTCCAGTTCAGTTTGGGGTCCAGAATTACCCCAAGGTATCTGGCACTGGACGAGAGGGGTAGTGTTACGTTCCCAAGGTCGTCTAAAAGTCGGTATCTTAGTGCGGGTGGTAAACAGCATCAGTTCAGTTTTGCTGGGGTTAATGCTTAGTCCACGTCCCGTACACCAAGCACTTAACCTATCCAAACTGCCCTGAAGGATTCCGCTAATCACATCAGGGCTCATCCCTGATGCCATTAAAACCACGTCGTCCGCATACGCAACCGTCTTGACTCCTCTCCGGTTAAGTTCTGTTAGGATATTATCGATGGCACAGGCCCACAGAAGAGGTGATAATACCCCCCCTTGTGGTGTGCCCCTGGTTACCCATTTTGTAAGGTGGGCGTTTCCGAGCGTTGCGCTCACCACCCTCGATTGGAGCATTGCAGTGGCCCAGCTGCGAACATGTACGTTGACTCCAAGGTTTACTAGCGATGACTCTATCGCGCTTATCTCTATGTTGTTAAAGGCACCTTCAAAAAAAAAAAAATACTTATTAATAAAAACAATTTATTCATTTTTTAAAAACGTAAACAAGAAGAAATCAACCTTTCGTACCTTACTCGATAATATTCAAAATTAAATAATTTAATATTATATGCTAAAAAAAGAAGTTTATTTACATTGCTGGCATCTAAATTACTCCTCCTTTTACTATATATTTGCTACACAATAAAATGTAAAAAATATTCTAGAAAGTTTCGGTTTCGGCTATTCGGCCATTTTTTGGCCGAAACTGAAACCGAAACCGAAACCACTTATTTGGGCCGAAACCGAAACCGAATATTCGGTCGGACACTAGTTCTTTCATTCTTGAATTCGGTGACCTTCTCTATCTGTTGGGTTCCCTGTAAATCCAGATGGGATCTTTTGGGAACCATTTGGTCTTGGCAAGGATATTAGAGATGTTCGATATGAAGATACGTTATCTGTTCACTAGCTACTTCAGCAAGTCCATCGTAGAACTTGGCCTCAAGAGTTTGGAGCTATAGTTTCTGCAGTTATGGACAGTATAGAGCTTGAACAAGGCTGTTGCTTCCAACAAGATTTGGAGCTTCTTGTTCACAGTGTTCCATGAGATGTTTACAGCAGATAATTAGCATTAAAGCGATTTAATCCAAGTCTTTTTCAATCGTACTGTTTAGACTGTACTCATTTCTGGATCTCAGTCAAGCTTAGTTCTTGTAAAGCTTTCCAATCAAACAAAAAAAATTTGTGAAAAAATGGTTATAACAAAATATGTCCCCACTTGACCTTCAAGCAGAGTTATTTGTGTCATTCTTCAGTAAGTGTAATCCTCGACTTGACCTTCAGGCTTAGTCCAGAGACGTATTCACTTGTTCTCCAAAGTGAGTAGGCATCATTGAAAAGACATGTGGCTTCGTTGATATTCCATCAATTTTTGACCCATCCAAACGATTGTATAGGCTTGAAACTAGAGGTCAGTCATAGTAACATGAATGATAACATAACATGTTCTGATCCGATGTTGTTTTAAAAGGACTTGAATATTATAGGAACACATACACATTTCAAAGACTAACATATTTTGGTCCAGAAAGTTCAAAATTGATAATTAAGTCAAAAAGCACGAGGTTTTCTCTCTCATTTGATACCCATATCATCATCATTCCACGATCAGAAATATTAAAAAAAATTTTTGAAATGTGTAAAGGACATCGGTTTAAAAAATTTTAAAACTGAGTAACATGGCATTTACTATGAATGATTTCTACATAGTTTCACGCCTATATAATTTTTTGGATGGCTATTGACAAAATTGTTGTTGTTGTTGTTTATTTTGGTCGTGTAATCATTCCTTTATTGTCATCAATTCATTCCTTTTCAATTCAATCCAATCAATTATAATTATAGAAGTGTGACCTCTTGTCGCAAAACATTCAAATCTCAACCCAAGAAGCCACTTCACTCCAAGTCGCAATTCCCGCTCAATTGTGTTCCAGTTGGAGTCCAGTCCAACTGCATTCGGTGCACCGACTTAAGCTCAACTTTATTCGGCTCCTCAGCTACAGCTGATCTGCATTGGTATCCACTCCACTCCACTCGTTCCACGGCCAACAGCAAATGTGACTTGAAGTTTGAAGTATCAGCGAGCATCGAACAGCAACGCCCAACATGTTGCACGTTGTATTTTGTTTGAAGCGCTCATAAAGAAGATACCAACAAAAAAATAGCTAACGATTTTAAATTTAAAATTCGCGTGCTTATTCACATTCGCTTCAATTATAATGTCTTAAAAATTAAGATATAGAATTTAAAATGGCTTAAGAAAATTATTAAAATCAATTTAAATTCATTGGAATTTCAGGCCCGCTTGGGCCAATTAAATAACTGACACGTGTGTGGGTCTCTTTGCCAATCAAACTTTTATATACAAATATTTATAAACACATACAAAATCATAATCGTAGCGTATCATTATTCGTTATGGATGAGCGTTTTATAGTTATTCAGTCGATCAATCGTTTAAAGCTAAGCGCCACCATGTCGCATTATAATTGAAAAATGAAAGTCACACTTTGCATTTGTGGTTTTATTATTATTTGCGTTTATAAACGAAAAAAAGTTGCCAATAGTTTTCTGACGTTTATGTATATTTTGAACGGCTTCTGCTGCTGCAACATTGGCACTGACAACGCATCGCATACAGCAAAAAGTGAGCGGCAACCAAATTGTATTAGCATTTCCAACTAAACTAAATTTAACAAAAGTTTAACTAAGTCGCATTGATTTGCTAATTAGAGCCATTGAAACTGTTCGCTGGCGGTGCGTGTGTGTGTGTGTGTTTGTGTTTTTAGTGACCATTTTTGAATTCCGCTTTATTGGCGATTCGATTGAGCCGTGTGGGCCTATGACCAAATACTTATACAACTTTATTACGTGGGTCTGCAGATAATAAAGCAATCATTAATAGAAGACAAATAGCAAATTCCAAGATTATGTTAAATTATTTGGCTATTTGTTTGTCGTATTTGGCAAACTTATTCAAGAAACAACATTTGAGCGCAGCTGAGAACAAAAGCAAAACCCTACATTGGAACTGAAATATGGTATTTTTGTTTTGTGATTTTGTTCATCATTTATGATTTAACTACACTTAAGCTACACAAAATAGGAAAGTTTTAAGAACTTGAATCACTGACAATAGTTCGAGTCAACGCATTTGGAAGAGGTTTGTCAGCTCCAAGTTTAAAAAACTAGTTGGAGACCGGGTCTCCAAGGGAAGAACCAACAAGAAGGTTTCTTAGTGTGAATTAAGTTACTCTTAGCACTTTAAGTCAAAACAATTTGGGGCTCTAAGCAAGTCCAATGGTTGAGAATTGGCATAGAACTAAAAGAACCAGTTTCAGACCGCGTCTCCGTAGAAAGGATCAACTAAAAGGTCTCTTTTCATTGAGTTAAGTTACTGAGAGCGAGTTCATATTCAAACATTTTGAAGAGCTTCGCCAGTTTAACGTTCCAAAACCAACCCAAAGAATCAGTTGGAAGCTATGTCTTTCTGGAAAATAATAAGTATACGGTCTTCTAGTATTAGTTAAGATAAGGTACTGACAGCACCTAACCGTCAATGTTTGGAATCGGCAATAGAACTAAAAGAACCGGGCTGTGTATTTGTGGGAGGGACCAAATAAAAGTTCTATTGATGTGAATTGAGTTGCTAACAGCACTTCAAGTTAAAACATTTTGGGGAGCTTCGCGAGCTCAACATTCCAGAGCCAGCTCAAAGAACCAGGTAGAAGCTGTGTCTCCGAAAAAAGGATCATGAAGAAAACGTCTTGGTGTGAGTTGGGCTACTAATATCACTTCAAGTTAAATCATATTGTGAAGCTTCGTCAGCTCAACGTTCCAAAGCCAACTCGATGGTAAAGCCATATAAAGAATCAAGAAAAAGGTCTCCTGGTGTGTGTTCGGTTACTGACAGCACTTCAAGACAACCCATTTTGGAGAGCTTTGTCCCTAAAATGTTTAGAATCGGCACAGAACTAAAAGAATCAGTTGTAGTTCGTTGGAGATTGAGGAAAAGATCATGAAGAATAGCTCTTGGTGTGAGTTGAGTTACTAATAGCACTTCAAAATAATTCATATTGTGGAGCTTCGTCAGCTTAACGTTCCGAAGACAACTCAAACATAAAGCCAACTGTAAAGAATCAAGGAAAAGGTCTCTTAGTGTGGGTTAGGTTACTAACAAAACTTTAAGAAAACCATATTGGGAAGCTTCGTAAACTCAACGATCCAAAGCCAACTTCAAGAGACTCTTGGAAACTGGAGAGAATGGACAGAATCAAGTAGAAGGACTTCTTGATGTTAGTTAAGATGAGTTACTGACAACTTATCCAGATGAAAAATATTGGGAATCTTTGCCAGCTGAATGTTTAGAATCGGTATTCGATCTAAAAGAATCAATTGGAGGCCATATTGTCGTGGCGGAATCAAATAGAAGGTGTCTTTACTTCAAATTTGTTTCAAAATAACAAGGATATCGGATTCTGGGGGTAAGGGGGGACAAAAAAATATAAGTGTGTGGGATTTTTAAAAATTTACGTCTGAATATTTTTTAGAGGGGTCAAAGTGGTCCTCGTTTGTACTTATATTCTTATCGTAAATTGATTTACTAAGGTAATCCATATGATTTTTCATTTAAAGTTTAGAGTGTGTTCAGCAATTTGATATAAAATACTATGGGGAACATTTTTGTGAAACATTTCATGTTTATGGGTAAATTTGACCCTTTTTTCTTAAATGTCAAAAAATTGTTCTTTGAAACAGGACTTTTATTAAAGCAATGTACCACAAAAAATTCACCATACAATTCTACTATAGGTCTCTGAATACACCAAAGCTTAAAATTTAACTTGAACGGCAGAAATAAGTCAAAAGTGAGGAAGACTTTAGGGATTAACTTGGTACTTTTTCAAAATTGGTGATAAAATGTGTTAGAAAGCTGGATTTTAGAGAAAAAATTTAAAAAATGTTTAAAATTGTTCTTGTGTTTTACAGTGTAATAAGCTATAATGGCTAATCAAGTTAGTTGAGTTCATTAGTTGGGTCGTAACTCGATCGTTGACCCATTTTGTCTTTCAAAGCCTCAACCAATGAGACACGACTGCAATTTTGCGATACTCAAAAACTCCGACAGAATTAAAGATTTATTCACTAACTGTACAGATCACACACTTTCAAGCACTAAATAAGAAAGAAATTTGAATCTTTAAGTTCTTTAAAATATGTTCATAACGTGTTTTAGGACTTTATTAGAATTATTTTAGGATACATGAAGCTGCATTGGACATTAAATGCTGAGTGATCACACAATACATTGGGAACACCAGCAAATGAACAAGTTTTCACATGCAAAATTGTGTCAAAATTTCAGACCGACAGATTCAGACAGACAATTCAGAGAATTTCAGGCAAATTTTTCAGAATTTCAGAAGTAGTTTTTAAGTCTGTAAAGGACACACAAATGGACTTTTTTCTATTTTAATTCAATTTTTAATAATAATTTTTAATTTTTTTTCTATTTTTAGAGAGTTAACTATCTGAAAAATCTATATAAAATTTAATTTTGAATCATTTCATGGTTGTTGAGTAAACCAACTCATTACGAAAGTTTTCCATACCTACAAAGACTATATGTTATATCCGCTGATATCTCGAAAAATACACATCGGATTTGGCTAATTGTAATTGTAGAACCCCAATTGTAGAACTAATTGTAGAACCCAATAAAAAAAATAAAAGCCATCAAAGCAAAAGTTGATAGAAATACTAAAAAAATACAGATATTTAAACATTAAAAACCGTCAAAATGACCGCAATTATCTTTCTAGTGTTAACTCCGTTCAAGGCGGACTTGAAGATGGCCGCCATAGAAAACTTGGGAAGGACAGCAATCCTTTTTCTGGTGGTATCATGACACGCACTTGTATTCTTACGGATCACTACTACAACTCATAAACGGATCTCTATTTGGCAGCACTAAGGATCCAATAAGGGTCCATGTGTGGGCATTCGTGACTATTCAGCTATACCTACCTACCTATCTATCCAGACAAGTTTTTTCATGTAGTCTAAGTTTCTACTCACACAGTGACGCTTCCTTCTAATTGTATTCATTTCTGGACCTAAAACTCACACACTCGAAAATGCTGTAAGCCAGCAGAGGTGGGAGGCGTTCAATGCGTTCATTTTGTTATTTTTATTTTTTTTTTTGTTTTCTGTTCGTAGACCCAAACCATTTGAACCACTGACCGCTGCAAAGTTTTATTGATTATAAGACTTGACGTACTATCTGCCTTTAGTGCAGATCCGTTTCAAATAGCGAAGCATACTTCCGCCTGTGGCATAGCAACGAAATCTCACTTCGAAATCGAACACAAAAGATATCAATTCGATTTTATGGCGCTTAATAATCATGTTGCTTATACCAAAAATGGTTTATTGCCTGTAAAATGGGCTGTGGCATAAAAGTCACCAACACACACACACACAAATGCGGCATAATAAATTTTCGGCGTAGTAATAAAACGTGTGTTGCACTACATTGTAAGCGAAACTTTTAAATATAGACACAATTCAAGTAATTGTCGGCTTAACTTGAAATGGTTATCTTTGCTATGGCTTTCAAAAGAGACCAAAACGAAGAAGAAG
This sequence comes from Melieria crassipennis, assembly GCA_963668005.1. NCBI lineage: Eukaryota > Metazoa > Arthropoda > Insecta > Diptera > Ulidiidae > Melieria > Melieria crassipennis. The sequence continues at coordinate 8,425,057 of OY764963.1, forward strand.
AAGAAGAAAAATTTAAGCCGAAACCGACTTTTCCAGCCGCTGATTGCCACGCAGTGTTTGGGGTTCTTTTGCCGCCAAGCCAGTCAGTGTCGCATTGGCGCGCCAACACTTTATGCGTTTCCGTTATTTCTTTCAAATAAAAGTCAACTTGGAGCCCACCACCATCGGTGCTGGAGCCGATCAAAGTCACTGGCTGGTGTCAGTGGGCGTTGTGTCTTCACATAAATTTTGTCCACTTTGACGCATTGACCAATGTGACTAGTGGATTCTAGTGTCAAGCAACAAAAATGCGATATCTTTGTTTACTTTGGCATCAAAACAAGAATACTACCAAAAAATACTAAAAAAATACTAAAAAAAAATACAAAAAAAAAAAACCAAAAAAAAATACCAAAAAAATGTGAAAACTTCTAATAACAAAAATTAGATAACATCTATAAAAATTTAAAAGTTGCTATAAAATGCTACAAAAAACAATAAGAAGAATTAAAAAATTTTAATGTTGTATTGGACATTTGTCTAATTAATGTGGCTATGCTAAAAGCTTTGCTTATTGCGTTTGATTTGCATTCGTAAGCGGTGCGGAGCCAGTGAACAAACCATAATTGGCAGTGGCTGTTATACTAAAATATAAACTAATTTGCCAAATGTAGCGCATTATCTTAATTTTAGTTTTAGTGCTCAACATTAACAATTCACTAATTGGCACAATGTCAGCACTTAAATGCGTCTGGCCTACGCTCAAATCTTTTTTCTATATTCTTCAATATCGATTTATGGTCGCCTTATGCAGCAAAGGACTTAGGCATACTTGGAGCGAACTCGTTAAGCACATGTGGCCTTAATGGTCACTTTTTTGGCGCTTTCTGCGGATATCCGCTGCAATGTTGATGGCGCAACAAAAGCACTCAAAGTGGCCAAAAATATCGGCGCTAGTCGTTTGTTGCTTTGTTCGTGATCTCATGGTTCTAGAATTTCAAACGCGCAGCGCAATTCAAATGCTTCCACTTGAGTTGGTAAAAGATCGTTGGTTAGTGAGCTTGTAGACTGCTGTTAAATTGGGTAGAGGAGAAAAGCTCTTTTTAAATTAGTAGGAAATTTAATATTAAATTATTGGCTGAAATGTAATAGCAAAGAGGTAGAAATTCTCTTTCTATGTGCCCATCTGTTCACTTAGAATCAGAAAAAAATTTAAACTTTTTCATAGACAGTCTCCAAGTGATAGTTGTAGGTGATAGCTACTGATCCAAATTTTCGGAATCATTTTGTTCAAGTAACTTCCGTTCATATCTATTGAGTGCCGAAGCATAGCAGGGAACTCAATTGCCAAAAGTGGTGTCATCCTTTAACACTAGAAAGACCATTGCGGTCATTTTGACTATTTTCCATTCCTAAATTTCTGTATTTTCTTTAGTATTTCTATACACTTTTGCTTTCACCACTTGTATTTTTTTATCAGGTTCTACAAATAGTTCTACAATTAGGGTTCTACAATTACAATTAGCCAAATCCGATGTGTACTTTTCGAGATATGTATTAGCAGAGCAGATCGTAAGGATGCTGAGGCCACCTAACACCTTCAATGCAGACTTAAAAAGCAACATGTAAAGAAAGACCGAGGCAAGGTAAAGAGACTTAACCCATTTCGTACCAATATTTAGAGAAATGTTTTATTTTAAAATTTGTGTAATGGGAACGCGAATTAGGTAAACAAAAAAGGCACGAAAAATTAGTTTGAGCAAGATCGATGATGGCATTGGTCCGTATTTGCCGAAATTTAAAAATAATAATAATTTTTTTAAACAATGGGCCCTCTGTGGCCCATCTGAACAAATCCAAATGTATTTTATTGATATAAAAAACTACTGATTTTGTTTTTCCAATGATTGTGCTTGGCTTTTGCACAATTCTTATTATTTTTAGTACTTTAGGAAAGAAAAATGTTTGAGTGAGAGGTTTTCTCCAAAGCCCGTCTAGCTTTAATAAGGAAGGCATGGCATGCCAAACATATATTTTATTAGAAAGCCAATAGATTTTAGTATACAAAAAACATAAACATCAGATTATCGTAATAAAAAAAAACTGCAAATATTACTAATCTCTGTGATTCGTTGACGAAACAAAAGTACAAAATGGGTTAACAGATCTAAACAAATTCAATTTTAATACAAAATTAGTGTGGCTTTTTTTTCAATCATTCTGTGTTGATTTTGTAATAATTTGGTGTTATCTAATATTTTCAAAGAATTTAAGAAATAAAAATCTATATATGAACTTTTTTTCAATGCCGGCTAAACTCTAAAAGGAAAGGCGTGGCAAACAAATATTTTGTTAGAAACCCAATTGATTTAAGTATAATACAAAAACTTAAGGTTACACAAGTTTATTGTAAAAAAAAACTGCAAACATTACTAATTTCTATGATTCATTTACGAACTAAAAACACGAAATGGGTTAACAGATCTAAATAAAATTTATTATAATACAAAATTAGTGTGGCATTTTTTAAAATCTTTCTCTGCCGATTTTGTAGAAATCTGGTTATTTTTAGTATTTTTTAAGAATTTACGAAAAAAAAGTCTATATATGAAGTTTGTTTCAATCTTTAGCAGCGAAGCATGGTATGGCATGGCAAATAAATATTTTATTAGAAAGCCAATAGATCTAAGCATAATGAAAAAAACATAAACTTTAAATCACACAAGTTTATCATAGTAAAAAAAAACTGCAAACATTACTAATCTCTGTGATTCGTTAACGAATCAAAAGTACAAAATGGGTTAACAGATCTAAACGAATTTCATTTTAATACAAAATTAGTGTGGCATTTTTTCCATCATTCTGTGTTGATTTTGTAATATACAAATTTGGTTATATCTAATAATTAAAAAGAATTTACGAAATAAAAATCTATATATGAGCTTTTTTTCAATACCTGCTAAACTCTAATAGGAAAGGCGTGGCATGGCAAACAAATATTTAATTAGAAACCCAATTGATCTAAGTATAATATAAAAATTTTAGATTACACAAGTTTATCGTAATAAAAAAATGCAAACATTACTAATTTCAATGATTCATTATCGAACCAAGAGTACAAAATGGGTTAACAGATCTAAATAAATGTTATTATAATACAAAATTAGTGTGGCATTTTTCCAATTATTTTGTGTAGGTTTTATAAAAATCTAATTATTTTTAGTATTTTTAAAGAATTTACGAAAAAAGTCTATATATGATATTTTTTCAATTCATCTTTAATAGGGAAGGCGTGGCATGGCAAAAAAATATTTTAGTAGAAACCAAATTGATCTAAGTATAATATAAAAAACGCAAACATTAAATTACACAAGTTTATAATAATAAAAATATTAATATATATTATTTACGAACTAAAAACACGAAATGGGTTAACAGATCTAAATAAATTTTATTATAATACAAAATTAATGTGGCATTTTTCGAACCATTGTCTGTCAATTTTGTAAAAATTTGGTTATTTTTAGTATTTTTAAAGAATTTACGAAAAAAAAGTCTTTATATGTATGATGTTTTTTCAATGCACGACCATCTTTAATAGTGAAGGCGTAGCATGGCAAGCAAAAATTGTATTAGGAAGCCAATAGGTCTAAGTATAATATAAAAATCATAAACTTTAGATTACACGGGTTTATCGCAATAAAAAAACTGTAAACATTACGCAGATTAATTATGAAGCTTAAAAGGCATTAGAAGAGTGATGACCATTTTGCTGCTCGCGAGGGTCAACGACGCCGAAGCACATATACGAATATAAGTCAACGTCGGTATCGGTGTTAGTAGCGAGTAGCAGAGTGGTCATCACTGGATTTGAACATGTCATGAAATCGCTTTTCAATTCTGAACGCAGATGAGTTTGACGGACTATATGAAGCCTGAATGAATCCTGAGACAACGCTAAGCCTGAAGGTTTTGCTAAAATTTGCCAAAAGCTCTCGTATTCTAAAGTACCACTACGACAACTTATAAATGGATCTCCATCTGGTTTTTCTAAGGACTCAGTGAGGGTCCATATGTGGCCTTCCTACCTACGTACTTTCGTTCAAAATTTGTATGCATTTGAACTTAAAAAGTCGGAGAAATTTGATCGTTTAAATTCTTGATTTCAAAGTGTGTTTTTAAAAGAAAATTTTTTAAATAAAAATTTATTATGAAATGTCGATGAGTAAAATTGCTTTTTTGCTGACAAAACAATCTAGCAATCGCAGTATTTTGAAAGAGACAACTTCAAATCCACCAAACTTCCATAGAAATCTGAGCAGATGCTGTTGTGCCAAGGAACTTGAGGTTTTTGTTCTTCGGTCTTTATATCTGTTCTCATAACGTTCCTAAATTTTGTGGCTTTCTTTAACCCCTGGAACTCTTATAAAAACTTCATACTTTTATTTCTAAAATTTTTGTTTCCTTAGGAAGAATTTTTCGACCAAAAATCCACTTCTCTAGCCAAATTTTCATATATTAGAAACCCTTTTAATAAAATTAAATCCATTCTTCAAGTCAAATCTTTAACACATCTCAAGTTTTTACACTCAATAGAACTCACAGCAACGCTCAGGTTATTTTTTTTTTCGTTTGAAACGACCCATTGGTGAGTGACAGGTAACCTCTTTTTTCAATTCCATTCAACTCACAATGCAAGTATTATCGACGCTAAAAGGCATTCCAACAATATATAGTTACATATAAACTCTGTAATTGAATTTTCAGCGTGGCGTCAATGTGACTAGTCCGCGCCACCAGCGAAACAACAAAGCGTATACTTACAACAAAAGCGCGTGGAAACAGCTAAGAATTGAAAACGATATGTGGAATTGAGCAGAATTTGCATAACCGTTTGCGTGCAACAGCAATGCGGCAACACGCACTGCGAATGCGAATCAGTCAATGCACTATGGTCCGGATGTCGACTTTTTTTTGACACAAAGTGGTCAAGGTGGGTTAATGTTACTGTATTATGTGACGTAATGAAATCGTTTGAAGATTTTTATTTGTACTAAATTGGTTGTTACATTAAGATGAGAGAGTTGTGGGTTCACGTATCGACTGAAGTAAATACTGAAGCTTAAGTTGCCAAACAAATGAAGTGGTTGTTATGTTGGAATAAGAGGGTTGTGGGCTCGACTAGAGACTCAATTATCATTAAATACGTTTCTTGCCACAATTGTGTGGTCTTATAAGAACCTAACAAGGCTCTGGTAGTAGATAGTTGTCTGCTACAAGCTTTGTTATCTAAATCTTTCAGCGACTGGTTCAAAATCGGCATCAAAGGTTGAAACCTATTCATTGCAATCTATTCTAATTTCATGCATAATAGAGATTGTTGCAAAAACATGGCCAGTGTTGCCAGATCAGAAAATTTCCTCCTATATTTAGGATATTCTTGGCCTTTAGAGTGATTTTTAAGGAGGAAGAATTGTTTAGAAGAAAGTTAAGGAGATTTACATTTTATGAAGAAGTTTACAAATGCGATTTTGATGGTAATACATTTGACATCATTGTGGCACTGAAGCCTTGAATATTGAAAACTTAAACGTCTAATTTAATTTAGTTAATTTTTATGCTTAACCCATTAAGCCCTGAGCGTTGCGTTTGCGCAACGTTTGGGAATTTCGCTATATTAAGTAATTCATAAAGACATACGACTTGAAAATGGTCCAATTTCTACCCATTAGAATTGATCGTTTTAGATTCTGCCATACTCAAATTTCAAAATTATTTAAATATTCATACGTTTTTTTCGATCCAAAGTCAAAGGTTTTTTTTGGGGAATTTTTGAAATTCAATCAAAAATACTTATTCTTCAAACCTATCAAAATCCCTTAGTGGGCTGCATTTTGCAATGCTAAACTATTTAAAAATAAGTTTTGAAAATTTTTTTTTTTGATTTTTTAAACAAAAAATATGCTTTAAGTTTTGTGTTGCGCGAATGCAACGTTGGGCCTAAACACTGACAATTTTCATACAACGCAACGCGTGAAAATGTCAAAATCCAAGCAGCTGATATTTTATTGGCACATTTTATTTTCCGCAAATGTTTGATTTTGTTTATTTGTATAATGTTTGCGAAAAACATGACAAAAAAAAACATGGTATGCATTTTTTCTTGATTTTTTTTCTTGATTAGGTCAATTATGGAATTATGAAATTTTATGGAAATCGCACAAGCCTTTCTGGGGTCAGGTTTTAATGGGTTAAAAGTGTATAATTTACGCAATGAATGGAGGAGGTTACAAAAGTTAAAGTGTTAAGTTGTTAAGCTGAATTTGAATGAAAAAAAGGGTGAAATAAAAAACAAAAACTAAGTTTATTTATATTTTTTATGAGAAGTTCATAATGACAAAAATTTTGTAAAAAAATTTTTAGGAGATTTTTTAAATATTTGAGAGGAAATTTCAGCTTTTTTTATATTTAGGAGAAAGTCATTTTAGGTATCTTGCAACACTGGTTCGGTCAGAAATCAGCCTTAAAGCCTTGAATATTGAAAGCTTAAGTGTCTAGTTTAATTTTATTAAATTTTATGCTTCAAAGCGTATAATTTATGCAATGAATAAAGGAAGTGCACAAAAACGAATTTCATACTGGTCTCATTTTCTAAATGTTTCGTTTGTGTTAAGCTGAGGTTAAATGAAAAGGGCTGCAATAAAAAACAAAAACGAAATCTATTTTCATTCATGTATATTATAAAAAATTATTATTTTTATCATGCATTTTAATTTATGCAAGAACTAAATTTATTATTATTTTTTATGAGTAATTTAATGTCTTAGTTCATAATGACAAAAATGATTTTAAAAAATGTTTAGATTTTTTTGATTTTTGAGAGGAAATTTCAGCTTTTTTCAGATTTAGGAGAAAATAATTTCAGGTATCTGGCAACACTGGTTCCGTCTGAAATTAGTGAATACAAAATTAGTCTTTAATTCAGTTAGAAATCAGTCAATAAAATTGTTTCCAGAACAAAACTGGCAACAATATGTAAACGGATTTTTTTCTTGGATTTTAAAATTTTTTCACACCTTATTGTTGGTTCCTGAAAAACTCTCTTAGCCCATTGCTGCCGGGTACCAGTTCCGCCCATACGATTTTGATAAAATTTCATACACGACCAAGAAGTGACCCAAAATGATCAGAAACAAAATTTCAGCTTTATATCTCTGCATGTTGCTGAGATATTCATAAGGTATTTTGTACCCATTACGCAGCAATGGTAGCTTTTTTCCATACTTTGTGAAGTGATAAACACGTGAACAAAAATTGTATTTTTTATAGGTGAGTTAGGAGGCAGATTTTTGTGAAGTTCTAAGGCCACTACGTTTCGCCACATTTTCCACCTCCGGAAAATTCACGATTTTGGAGTCTGGTAACTCTAGCTAGATGGCGAAATTTTAGGGTGACCTTCACTAAGTTAAGGTAGTTCCATCTTGGCCCTAACTATCCCTATCAATGGTTTTGAGAGATCTTGAGTGATTTTTTTAAAAAATCAATTTTCATGGTTTATTTTTAAATTAGTTTCTTTAATAACTCTTCTAAAAAATTTTAAAATTAATTAAAAAAAGTATTCGTTTTATGCCAAAACTTAACTACTATTGAAACCATAAAGCAATGGTCGAATGCACAGTTGGACAAAACGACAGCAATTCAGTACAGTGGACAGACAGATGAACACACCGATGCACAGTGATTCGACTCCATACAACCGCGGGACAAAATTAGAAGGAGTGGTCCGTTCTTCATAAAATTTGGTATACTAGTTAATCATGGTCTGCTGAATTGAAATCTCCATTTGGTTTTTCTTAAACTGTTGTAGTTTGGCAATGCCTGAGGCTTAATTTTGCAAATTTCGTAATTTTTGGAAAGCTATAGCACCAAATGTGTTGGCTAGATTTTTCAGATTTTACACTTAATCGGTAAAATCAACATTGATTATTCCAAAGAGTAACAGAAATTGTATCGGGACCCTCTGGCTTTGAAATAAAAACGATAATAATAGATGTATGTTTTGCATTTTTGCAGATTTTATCATTTTTCGTGCTAATTGCATACTTTTAGGCATAAATAAAATAAATTTTGTAGAAAAATACGTGTTTAGACCACTTTTCAAATTGAATTATTTTCTGAGATCGGAAGATATCGGAGGATATAATTACATTATCCGACAAAGGAAGAATGCTTCTTAAAATAAAAAAAAATCCAGGAACATGTAGTATGTGAAAGTACTTTTTAGATATTTTCGTCTAAGTTTTGCCAATTTTCAGATTTTTAACTTAGAAAAATATTTTGAATTAAAAGTGAAGTAAAAGCCTACGCTTTGCAAATTTTGGGAAAACATTAAAAGCGAAAATGGCCACGTCATTTCGTAATCTATATTGAAAGTTTAAGCAACTTCGTGCCAACCATGTACATATTTTTAAAATTTGTTTACTCAATAGACTAAAACACAGAAAATATGAGTTAAAATTTTTTTGTGAAAAAAGTTTCAACTTTGAGCCGCTTTTGCGAAGACACTAATTGATTTTTTGCACAGATTTTTTTCGGTTTTCTTAGTTCGAGTTTTTCTTTGAAATGACATCAAAATCGTTGAATTCTGAGACCATAAATTTTTTGAATTTTGTCTATGGAACGAATCACTGTGCACTGGTTCGGTCAGAGATCAGTGGATACAAAATTAGTCTTTAATTCAGTTAGAAATCTGTCAGTAAAAAAGGTTTCCAAAACAAAACTGCCAGCAATATGCAAACAGATTTATTTCTGGGATTTTTAAATTTTTTCACAGCTAATTGTCGGTTCCTGAAAAACTAGCTTAGCTTTTTATAAACTAATATAGTTTCTTTAATAACTTTTCTAAACATTTTTAAAATAATTAAAAAAAAGCGGTTTTATGCCAAAACTTAACTACCATTGAAACCATAAAGCAATGGTCGAATGCACAGTTGGACAAAACGACAGCAATTCAGTACAGTGGACAGACAGACGCACACACCGATGCGGCGAATAATGAAGAAATGAACAAATGCCCAATGCACTGTCGATCGGTCGAGTGCGTACAACGGGGCTATCGTACGATTTATGCTTTTTAACTAATATATTTACTACTATTACTTAAGTACAATACATACATACTTACATATGTATGTGCATACATACATATTTATGTGCATTATTGTCAATGCTTGTTGTCGTCAAATGCCAATAACTGCTGCCGTTGCACCTGTGTGTGCACTAAACATTACCCACAAACATACATACAAACATACATAAATACAAATATAAGTAGATACATACATACATATTTATGTCGGTATGGTGGATATGGCGTAAAGCGCGTCGTTATTGGTAAAGTACAATTCGCTACACGCGCTCCAGTCTAAGTAAGAACAAAATATGACAATAACAACAACAATAACAACAACAACTATACGAACAACAAAGCGCAAAGAAATATAAAAGTCAGCATTGCACATTGACACACACACACACATAAAGACACACACACACACACACATATATGCGCCCGACTAAATAAAACGTCGCACAACCAGACCGACAGTGCGACGGTCGGTCGGTCTTTACTGTACCTATGTATAGGACTTGTCGTAAGTAAGACACAAAAGAATTTCCATCAATAAAGTCAATACACTCATTCGCTGCGAGTTGACTTTGATGAAGAAGAATGACTGGCGCGCAAAGCCGCGTCTTTGTACAATTATTCAAAGAAAAAAGTATGTTTGCGCGTGCGTGTGCGTAGAACTGCGTGTTTTTTTTTTTTTTTTTATTTGATTTACGTAGGAAGGTTGGAATCTTCGAAAGAAACTGTCGTGTCCGTACAAGACAGCCTGCACGAACTGCGTGTGTGTGTGTGTGTGTGTGTGTGTGTTCTCTAGCTTTATGGCTTTCTTCAAAACGGCAGAAAGTGCAACACAATGCACCGTCGTCGGACAATGGCAAGCGATGAGATGATGTAATAACACTGACGCTCGCTGGCGTTGCACCAGCGAGCGACTCATTGTCTCGCTTAGTGTTGAGTGAGGTTAAATTGTCACTTCCTTCGCATACGAAAGTCATTTCATGTGCACTTTAATGCAATTTAACATTTTATTTAATACTATTGACAATAATTTAAATGGTATTGAAGTCAATTTATGGTCATAAAAAATTGTTTAGAATATTATTAAAACATAGATTTAAAAGAACTGTAGATAAGTTTGTCAATTCTACTCTTATTAGGGAAAGTTATGGAATATATCTGAGAGTCAAGTACAAAATTAATTAATTAATTAACTTTACTCTTTCACAATGTTGTCTTTTAGTAAAATAGTATCTTGAAAAATATTCTTAAAGGATTCAACTATCTTGAGAAGAGCTGAAAAAAATACAGAGGTTATTATTATTCTTATTGGTAGTAAAAATTATTTAATATTATTAACAATAATTTAAATGATATTGAAGTCAATTTGTGGTCATAAAAAATTGTTTAGAAAATTATTAAAACATTGATTCAAAAGAACTGCAAATAAATCTGCCAACTGCACTCGTAATAGGGAAAGTTATTGCATATATCTGACATCTGCATATATCACCTAACCTCACTCTTTCACAATGTTGTCAATTTTATTATCTGCTTCTTTTTTCTTTACTATGAAAACCCATAACATTAAGAAAATGTGTAAATTTATTTTTATTTAAACTCAAACATTCAGCTAATTATTTTCATATTATTTCCAACATTTCAAACTATTCTGAGGACCAAAACATAATTGTATTCCTAAAACCATAGAGGGTTCAGACGTCCATCAACCATGTTGCCAATATGGCAATAAAATAGCGAAAGGATTAAAAACCATTCTTAACGAATTAAACTAACATAAGAAGATCTGAAGGCAATGCAATAGAGGTATTCACACCGAGCCTATTACTTTGTTAGTTCGGTACTCGATAATTTTGTACGTGTATTTTGTTTTTGTTCGATTCTTTTGCAAAAATAAGATGAACATACAAAATTACCGGGTACCGAACTAACAATGTAACGAGCTGGGTGTGAATACCCCTAATGTTTATTATTATTATTATTATTATTATATTTTGACAGTGTTGCCAGATATCTGAAATGGCTTTTTCCTAAATCTTAAAAAAAAACTTAAATTTCCTCCCAAATGTAAAAAAAATCTCCTAAAATTTTTTTTATAATTTGCGTCATTTCAAAGGAATTAAACTTCTCATAAAAAAATGAAAATATATACATATGTATAATTTTTTTTTATACGTCCTTTTTTTATTCATCTTCAGCTAAGCAACAAAAACCTAACAAAAACAAAATATATAACAAATTAATTAAACAAAAAGTGCTGTTTTTGGCGGGATTTCATTGTGACAGCAATAAGTGAGAACGAGATAGAACGAGCTGGCATTTTGTAAGCTTACAAATCTTTAACCCTTTCGGTTATTCTATGCCATATGGCATAGCCTCTTTTTAGTGCCTGTTTTAGGTCAAAAACTTGTGGATACTATATTTTTTAATTTTTGTATTTTTCTGTGAAGGCTTTTATACCAAATAATGATTTATATATTATTTTGATTAGTGTACCAAGTAAATTGTAAGGGTTCAGAAAGTGCGCAGTCCTATCGAGCTGCGTATTTTACAAAAAGAGGTCACTTCGTACTTTTATTTATTCTATTACAAAAATCAATTTATTTTATAGGTTTATGTAAGTAATCTAGAAGGTATTTATTGCTTTAGTAAGTGTAAAAAAAGTTAGATCCCAAATATAGTTCGCTAAGGCTGTACGATTTTTTTTATTTCTTACTATGCCATATTTCATGATGCCCAAAAACCACTTTTTCGAACAGTATTTTAAAAAAATGACTTTTGATTATTCATTATGTAGGCTTAAACAGTAATAAAATGGAAAAGCATGATTTTTAAAGTTAAAAACAAAAAAGAAGTTTCGAAAGGGTTAACAAAATAGGATGCTTTGACTATTTAAAGAGTTGCCAAAACATGTTTTGTTGCCAGTGTTCCCAATATATCATCATAACATCTCCAAAAAATCCACTGAGGATCCGAAAAATCCCCTCCTAAAAATTCTCCTAAAAGGCCAAGAATCTCCTAAATCTAGAAGGAACTCTCCTGATCTGGCAACACTGAGTGGCTGCTCCGATGGGAGAAACTTTACTAACTGTGAGCCTCTATGACCTTGGTGAGCTTTCTTCGGACCAAGCAGACCAACCTAACTACTGATCAAATTTTTTTAAACCGAACAAGATGACTTGACATATCTCCCGCATGGACGATGAAGTTCCGACGAAAAAGTGTTCGATGCTATAGTTGGAGGTCGTCAGTGAAGAATATCTCCGGTGAAAGGACAAAGCTGAGAGTGCCGTATCATTTCTTGGTGAGACCAACTGGAGAAAGAGCGCACAAAGCAGAGGCGCCTGGAGGAAAATTTGCTGCAGACCTTAACCCAGTAACAGGTTTTTATTGCCAGTTAAGTAAGTAGAACACGATGGAGAACTTTTGTTTCTTTTCTAAAAATCTTATTTTTTCTAAGAGTCTTTTTCAGCTGTCGATATTTTTATCGAAGTCAAGAGATAGGTTAGGTTTAGTAGTTGTTGAAAAAGAACACAATTAGTCTTAGAAATCTCATTCTAAAGTTAAATTATGAGAAAAGCTAAGCCCGTTTTCCGCGGTACGCGAACCAGTTGAGTCTTTTTGTAAAACTATGTACACCATGTAGCGGTGTCTCTGAGGTTCTATAGAAAAATTATACCTACCCAGATGACGTTTGCGTTTAGTAACGAGCACTGAAAAATTGATTAGAAAGTGTTGAACAGTTTGTGTTTTCTCTTTGCTTCTGCAGTCAATTGAAAATAGAACTACTTACAAAATTATCAGCAAAATAATGTCCTTTAAGGACCCTATGAACAGTTGCTTTTTGGGTATTTAAAAAAAATTAATAGCTTCAAGCGCTTTGTGCCTCATGGCATCTTTTATTAGTTCCACACATGAAGACGAAGCATTATTGATTACATAAATTCTTGTTTATAGAATGTCCTCTGCTCTCTGTCCTCACACCTTTATCAGACCACCCAATAAAACGGTTAAAAAGCCCACCAGGCAGCCAACATGCGTTTCTTTCTATTCTCCACACACTTACAATTTGAATAAATAGACGCCGACAGTGTTTAAGTATTGAAAATATTGACATATGTTGACTTACAAATAATGCCACTGTAAGTTGTACAAACAATTGTTAGATGAAAGTCAATGCGACAGCCGAATGCCGAAGTTTAAACGAAGAAATGGCCAAAAGGAAATACGGTTGAGTGACCTAACATAGTTTTCCTATTGCCATGAACAGCAAATATGTGTGCACGTGTGTGAGTTTTTTTTGTTTTGTTTGTGTGTATGTCAACATAAATGAAGAATTAATATGGAACACACACAGTGAAGCTGGCAGTAAATTCTTAAAAAAAGTATTTAATAAAGTTTAAGGTCATTTTAATGCGTGTGCTATAAAAAATTATTAAGACCAATTTAAAAAAAAGTTATTTACTGCCGCCACTTGGTCAGTTTGACGTTGGCGCTGTTGACATTGGCCGTTACATTAAACAGCCTCGAACGTGTTGGACAGGCGCCGCAGCGAGCAGACGTTGCAATAAAGCGTCAATCCGCCACCGCCTCCAGAACCATGCAAAAATAAACACAACGCCACCAAGGCGCAGCTTTGCGCCGACGAAAGTTCATCCGTTTCACTTTACGCCTCGTTGACTTTCATTGGCTTTGATCTATTCTGGTGCACGAGCGTCCAGTGTATGACGCAGACACACACACACACCCACACAGGCACACGTGCACACCCACATTGGCAGCTTTGTTGGGGTTACGGCGCGCAACGTCCGCGCTTTACCAACACTTTGTTCGTTGGCTTTTTACACGATTGTAAAATTTACATCTTGACGCAAACAAGTTGCAAGGTATAGAATGTTGAAATGTTGTAAGCATTACGCACAAAAATATGCAACAATATTTATGTGTGCACTTTAAGCGTGACATAATTATTGTGGAGCCTGAAAGTATGCCATGAAATTCTAAAGGTGGCAAATTTAGAGATTGTGTATGATTTACATAGCAGCAACGTAATCGTATTCAATGATGTTGAACCTTTGGAAAAATTCTTAAAAAATTACAATGGATTTGATTTGGATTTAAGTAGTCAGTCTAGTCAGTCAGGAGAGCTCACAGACTAAGCTAACATTAAATAAGAATTTTAAAATAATAAGAAGAAAATTGTAAAAAAAAATTACATTACATTTAAAAGAAATTCAAAAAATGTTTAATACAACTTTTGAAGTTTAGGAATTTAGATTATGAAATGCAAAATGTTTTTTAAATTCGAAAAGCGTTCTCACCAAAAAAGCATTCCGGGCGTAATTCGATCTAAAAGGTCAAATGACAAACAAGTTGTAGTGACGGAGAACTCGATAAAGAGAAACTAAAAGACAAGTTAGTTCTTCTGCTTTCAAGTGACTTAAGGTTTACGAGGGAGCAATTACGGAGGAATGCACAGTGATTCGTTCCATAGACCAATTCAAAAAATGTATAGTCTCAGAATATAATAATTTTGATGTCATTCGAAAGATAAAACTCCAACTAAGAAAACCCCAAAAAGTTGCTCAAAGAAGGAACTTTTTTCACCAAAAAAATTAAACACATGTTTTCTGTATTTTAAATGACTAAGTAAAATATATGGTTTTCAAGAAGTTTCTAAAACTTTCAATATAGATTAAGAACTGAACTGAAAATTGTTGTTCTTTATATTTTATCGTCATTACAATATAGAAACCATAACATTGAAAATATTTATGTTTTATTGTTGCTGTTGTTCTTCTACCTTCATTGGTTCAGACTATTAATACAGTCGTGTCTGGGTATAGTGAACACCCTATACTTATATAGTGAACACCTCGATATAGTGAACACCCAAATTTGACATGGAGCCCCTAAATATTGAAACACATTTTGAAAGCAATTTCAAGCAAAAAACAAAAAGTGTATTTTTAGCAAATAAAATTAATTTTTGAACAAAAATGTTAACCTTGATATAGTGAACAACCTCAATACTGTGAACAGGCCTTGCAATAATTAGTTAGACACTAGACTGTAAATTAATTTTTTTGTCCAGAAAATTATTTTGCTCTCACCCAATAAATCTTAAAGCAAAAATGTCAGACGTTTAGCACTAAAAACTGAGATATGAAATGTATCATTTTTTTAAAAAGGTTTCGTGGAAAATCTTTGAGAACATTAAAGCACATATTTTTGAAAGTACATTACTGACATCTTTTTGTTCTGAATGTTCAAAATAAAAAAATTGTTTAAACGGCACCAATTGTCAGTTTTCATTTAACACACATATCGACAATATTACATATACGAACGCAAATATTTAAATAATTTTTTCGATTCCCTTTTTTAGTCATTATTTTTTTTGGATAATTTAATTAGAAAAAAAAATAAAAAATGTCTCAGAATTTAGTTTCTAACAAAAAAAAAACTTGGCAATTCATTTGACATAAATAGCTGACTAGATCATTTTTGAGATCATTTTTATTAATCGCAATCATGATGTCCGAAATATCGATTGAATCCGATATTTGGTAAAACACTTCGAAACAAAGAAAAATTACTTGCATTATTAGGCGAAAATTTTAAAATATGTAAATAAGCCTCGGTATTCGGCTGAAAACGAATATTCGGTCGTACACTACTATAAATAATATTTCCTGTCTGTATATGTAGAATAGATATTTGTACTTGTAAAAAATACTGTCGCACAGTGTAATAAAAAGTTGATATTCTAGCTCTAATAAATAGTCCTGGAAATGATACATCTTGGAGTCTATCGACTCCTAATCTTGAGTGTAGTACTTCAACTTTGATCGATTAGTTTCAAATCAAAATTCTTATACTTTCTCTATTTGATTACACGCTAATCTATAGCCTTGGAATACTTCCATTCTTAATCTCCACTCTCTCCAGGAAAGACCTCCGTCGAATGGTCGGGTTAATCACAGGACACAATCCATGGGGGCGACATATGGCCAACATGGGCATCATCGAGGATCCGACTTGCATGTCTTGTCTGGAGGAGGTTGATAGTACAGAGCACTTTCTCTGTGCATGTCCTGTCTTCTCTAGAACGAGATTGCGCACGCTGGGTTCAGATGTTATGAAAATGGACGAAGCTCATTCTCTCACCCTGTGTGATCTCCTGACATTCATTAA
This sequence comes from Melieria crassipennis, assembly GCA_963668005.1. NCBI lineage: Eukaryota > Metazoa > Arthropoda > Insecta > Diptera > Ulidiidae > Melieria > Melieria crassipennis. The sequence goes on from OY764963.1 coordinate 8,441,378, forward strand.
TGAGTCCGGGAAATTTACACAGGAGACCTCATAGCCCTTTCTCCCTTTCCAACCACTTTCTCTTTTCTCTTCCCCATTCCAATCTCCTCTATCAACCTTTTTCCTGAGCCTTAAGTACAATGGGCTATAAAGCCTGAGTGCTTGAGGTAATGACCTCCCTTAGGTTATTTCCTCGGCCCCCCCTCACATCCATCCATCCATCCAATCTCCTCTCTGGTGCTTGAACACCGATCGATTACCTTTAATTCCAGTGATATCACTGTTCTCCTGATCCTCCGGGAATTTGCACAGAAGGCACCGTAGTTCTTCCATGGTTTACATTAACCCTTACTTTTCTCTTTTTTATATAATCCACCTGTTCTAAGCTACCATCTTTTCTTCTGTTAGACTAATAAACCTGTTAAATCATAGATTATTTTCTAAGCTCATTGTCACCATTTATCCATTCATCCATCCATCCATCCACCAGTTGTCATTACAACATTGAATTTTATATTCCCATAGTTTGACTCTGCGCTGATCTATAGTCCCGCATCCTTAACCCAGTGGCGCCTAGCGTGATATTTATTTATTTTATTTATATTTAATTAATTTTTTCAGTTATGTAAAAGAATTCCAATACATTCCGGTTAAACTATGAGGTTGTTGCATCCAACAGTGGCGCTTGAAAGGGGGTCTTCAGTGGGTTCCAACCTCCCAGCATTTGCTTCTTGCCACATTTTGGTGGCCAAAAAGGGCTTCAAATGATATTCCGCTCAAAAGTTCTATTACCCTCTCCCCCCCAAAAAATATCTCCACTGGCACTGGTGTGCTCCACTGGCTCCACCTATATCCATCCATCTATATCAAAAGTCGATCGCATCACAAAAATAAATTACAATTACAATTTACAATCTTTATAACCTCAGAATGCAATTCGACTTGGAAATCGCATTTTATTTGGAGCTCGTAAATTTGTCGATTTGAACGCAGCAATTTTCATTAACATGCACGTTTAATTACCAAATCACAGCAACGCGATTCAAAGCGATTTTCACACGCACCGCAAAGCAAACGTTGGCCAAGTGTTGTCGACGGCTTTTGGTAGCCGAGCCTGACCGCCGAACACAGCCACTGTCAAACGGCTGTCAAAACTTACACTTGCATTTTAATTAAGACCAACGTTGGATGTCAACTAATAAAGTGCAAAAAAACAACAACAAACAAAACAAATAAACACCAATCATTTCGATTGCAAATGAAAATTGCTATTACATCCACAACAACAACAACAAACACAAAACTATTAAAATTTGCCATATTAAAAATTCAAATTGCAAATCGGTTTGCGCGCCTCGTCTAATTAAGTTGCCGCTAAAAACGATTTTCAATCGTTCGGCATTAGTCGACGTCATCGTTGGCAACGTGGCGCGTTGTTGTCAACGCGCAGCCTTCAACACCGAACGCGTTGCAGCGGCATCTCGATTATTTCGAGAATTTCGAATATTCACCCGAAAAATGTTGCACAATTGCGTGCCACAAACGCGCACAACAACAAAAGCAAACTAGAAACCTTAAAGACCTGACAAGACAACAACAACACAGAACAATTGTCAAACAGTGCATGGAATTAATTAAATGGTTCGATCGATTTCCATTTTGTCGAAATTAATTAGACGCAACAACATAGCAACAAATTTGTACATTCAGCCACAGCCAATCGAGACAGAGACAGCAAGAGAGCGAACGAGTGAGAGCGCACCAGTGCCGCATTTGGCATTGCGAACGCCCAAAAGCGTAGCCGCTCGTCAGTTTTTGGCGGCCCGCAGCAGCCCGTTTAAGTCAAACTGGATCGGCCGAGCAGCGGGCAACGTGCCGTCACAGCGACAGTCCGATGACAGCAATTTCTGTCAATGCGTTCAATTTTTAATTAGCTGCCACATTGACTCAGGGGCCGGCGGACACTTGTCGCAATCTCGTTGTTGGTTGTCGTATGTTTCAGTTGTTGTATGTTTGCCATTGTTTGGCACAGTTGTGCGACGGTAAATTAAAATTTTTTCTTTTATTTAAAAAAGTTTAATTTTTTCTTCTATCTCACCATTGTGTTGTAAAGACTTGTTTGTGGTTGTTGTTGCTATTTGTTATATTAGTATGTTTTATTTTTAATTTTAGTAACCAGTATTGCCACCATTTGCCATTTAAGGCTGAACACTGATTGTTCTATGATTTTTAATTTGATTTTAATGCAGCTGAGCAGAATGTGGCATCAGTCAGCCAGTGTCCAGTGTTGGCCAACATGGCAGGTCGATGACGTTGAAGCAGTTTCAAGTAGACAACAAGTATTGTGGACAATTTGGAGAATTTTCAAGTAGACAACACTGGACACTGAAACATTCTCAAGTAGACAATTCATACTGCAAAGAATCAAAATGGATTACATAGTTTTCTAGAAGAAAAATCATACTGCCATTGTCTTTATTGGCTTCATCGGACAGAGAACCCTTTTTAAGACATGGACATGGCACAGCGAATCAACGGCTACGCTAGCTGGGCCATGTCTTCCATATGGACAATGAAACATCGGCGAAAAAGATGTTCGACGAGGAAGACCCTAAGAGGAAGACCGTGTCTCCGGTGGAAGGACCAAGTTGAGGACGTCGCATTATCTCTTGGTGTGACCAACTGGAGAAGGCGCTCACAAAGCAGAGGCGCCCTGAGAAAACTCTTGCGACAGGCCGTAACCCCGTAACAGGTTGTTGTGGCCAGTTAAGTAAATAAGGGAATAGAATATCCTCTTCAAAATCTACATTTTGAATTAAGTCCAGGAACTTGGGTGTCATTCCTATACATAGCTTCGGTACGGATGAAATTCGTATAGTAGGATACCATTCGTGTACACAGGTTCGGTTAAGATAGTGTCGAACCCTAACCCCTGATCCTGAGAACCCTAACTTTAAGTGTTACTTACCTTAAGCGTAAAGGAATAGTTAATTGTTTATTGGGATTAGATTGCCACATTGGGATGGCGCGACTAACCTATTTATGGCGCTGGGAAACACAAGGATTCCAATAAAAACCTCTTCCTTCCTGATATGATTTTCTTAGTAAAGTTTAATAATTAGCAAGTTTACTTTCGTAAGGTCCTAGGTGGGAAGAAAGGTAGGAATACGTCCAGGAAGGAAGGTAGAATAGAACCAATGACTGGAAGACGATCGAGGTACAGAGGGATAACAGACTAAGACAGAATGCCGAAGACTCCAGCTACGTTTTAAGGGTATTACTTTTAAAATAAACATATAAATTCATATTTTACAAGCATTTTATCGATTTTGCAGTAGGCAGCCATTTAATGTCACTCTTGCGCATCGATCTGTTCATGATTGCCGAATAGTAATGGAATTATTGATTATAATAGGATATGATTTTCTAGTATTTTCTTAGCCCGAGAAGGATATTGGTACATGAACTAGAGAATAGTTTTTTCTTCTGATTTTGGAACGACCAGCAGAAGTAATTGAAAGTGAATTTAGTCCCCAATGGGTACCTCCATTAGCTGAAGAAGTGACATTAGGCAGCATTCGGTGAGCATAGAAATTATGGTGCTGGAGTTCCGGCCTAGTTTGAGTAGATCTCTGGAATCCAGAGTCTGGATCGGCTCTTGTGCAGTAATGCCCAGATTTTTCTGGCTATGTTTCAAGGGTTCTACACCATTTAGAGCCTGTTGACTTACTCTCAAATATGTTAGAGAGGGAAATAAATGTTTCGCAGTTACTTGTGATACCTCTGCGATCAGATATCCAATCAGTGGCGCACTCAGAATTTAATTTTGGGGGGTAGGAGGTTTGAGTAATGCTTACCCTTCGAAACCATATTTTGTACCAGTTTTTGGGGCTTTGAACCCGCTAAACTCTTTCCCCCTGTGTGGGCCACTGTATTCAATAAAGGTTGATATACAAGATGCGTTCAAAAGTAAAAAAAAGTTTTTAAAAATCATAACAACGCATATTTTAAAAAATGTATTTATTTTATAAAAAGGAAGGATTATTGGTACTCAATATAAAGATTTGCTCGATTTAGTAAAAATATGTCGAATGAGTGTTTTGGATCGTGGACCGGAATGTCAGACAATGTGGATACATGCCTTTTGAATGGATTCTACGTCATAGGAAGGTTTCCTTTCATCGGAAAATGCATTTTTCCGAAATGGTAGAAGTGGCACAATGCCTAATTAGGCGAATAGAGGGAGTCATTGGTAGTTAAATTATAATTTCTAGTCCAAAAATCAGTCAAAAGTGCCAATTTTCAGTAGTCAGTCTACAAAACAACACTTTTCAGTAGCCAAATGTTTAGTTAAAATGCCGTAAATTGATGTTATTGAGATACTTAAATCGCATTACAAGAATTTCAATGAATATTTTGTCTGATTTTTATGAATTTATGAACAGTTTTGATGGCATCTACAAAAACTACGAATCGGTTGAACAACATGTTGTTCATCCTTTATGTTCTCACAATCGGTTTTTAAATCGCTTTTATCTCACATTAATTCTGCCATGGAATGGAAAATCATCATCATAGATTTGGTTCATCAATTTAAGGTTTCGGTAAAATTTTTAACAAGTTTAAGACAAAACTTAATATTAGCATTGATACCAATTTCACAAACATGATTTCACTTCAGACGCTATAACTTTGCTTCCAGTGAAACAAATTTCATGAAATTTTGGCTGAAAATCTAGAAAACATGTACCTTTCCAACAAAGAAAGACACTCATAGGTGAGACCATACGTTTTTTTTTAAACGCACTTTTTAGTTGAATATATTAGAAGTGATGTTGTATGTAAATAACTTAACTTTGCTTCCTGTGAATCAAATTTCATGAAATTTTGACTAGAAGTCGAAAAAAGGTTTATAGGCATCAGTTTACTTTAGAACGGATCTTGTATATATATGAAATGATGTTGTTTGTAGGGATCGAAAAATATTTTTTAATGTAAAAAACATGCTTGCCATGAAGTATCTGACTGGGGAACTAAAAAGTATACCCAAACAAATTTTTAAAAATGGTAAATTGTTTAATGTGCGAGAGGCCACCTTTCCATCTAACCTTTCATATATAACATCAAATGGGGCAATAGTGCTTTCGGGGATGGACGACTGTCCAGATGAAGCGATAAAGTAACTTATGAAAAGTACTTTCTCAAGCTTAGTTCATTGAACTTAAAGCTGAAGAATAGCAGCAGAGAAAAGGTGCAAGGTCATGGAAGTAGATAAAAAGGAGACTATAGACGCCTACAAGTTCGGTGGGGACTAAAGGTCACTAAGGACGGCTACAAGTTCTGTGCCTTTCATACGAAAATTTTTGTTACTTTCAGGCTTCTTCAGAAGACTTCTTCTTCATTAGGTGCTAGCTGATTCGGCATTGAAGTCCACTACCCACTGACTTTACTAGCTCGCTGTCAGACACACTAATCACTAACACATAAATAGATTTTTCTTAATTTCAGACCTCAGCTTACAGACTCATTCGAGTCAAGCTGTAGTTTTCATAAGTCTAGTAGATTTCATAAGTTGGCTGTGAATAATGTAAGCAACACAAATCTTTCTGGCTTCACAAATCTTTCTGGCTTCACAAATCTTTCTGGCATTTCGTTATGCTTCACACACTGTGCCTTCTATGTCAAATTCCATGTCATCTACAACAACACAGCACCACATTTGTAGTGTGACACGTTTTTAATGCAAACAACAACAACAACAACAAATTGCAAAACAAGCACCGCCGAGTGCAACATCGTAAATTCATAATTCAGAAAATGTCGCATCTATTAAATACGCGAAGCGAGAGCGTACAAAAATCTGGTCAAACATCAGCACCGCAAGACACCGTCAAGCCCATTTTGACCAAGTTTTCGATTTTCAATTTTTTTTTTATTTGGGTGCAACAAAAAGAGTCTCAAACAAAATGCTGTGGATTTATGATGCATGCAGCAAATGGTGAACGCATTGCGACCGAAGTTGGCTGCGAATGCATCTGTTTGAATTTTGTGTGTTTGGCGCTGACTCGAAGTGTTGTAAGGCTGCGCAGTTTATGGTCAATTTCCGTCGAAAGCCGGCTGCCACTTGCCGTACGGTTGACTCTGTAAAAAAAAAAAATGATGCAGCGTCAAGCGGCCCAGAGAAGCCGCTACACACACACACAAACACACATCCATCTAAACTGGTGCAGTGACAAAACGCTCAAAGCGATTGCAAGAAAAATCATGCATCGACTGTCGCATACGAAATGTGCTGCCCGTTTTTAGTTTTTGGGTGTTGCTGCTCAGTTTGCATTTTGCAACCATTTCGATATTTTATGGCTGCTTTTATGTTCTGGCCATTTTGAAACATTGGCAAAATTTAATGGAGGCGCGCATGCGCCAAGTCGCTTGCACTGAGCTATCGATGCATTTTAACTTTGAATATTTTTCGCATTAAATTTGATAGGCCCACATTTAGTTCGAATCTTAAGTGTCATTCGATACAAAAAATCTTAAATCGTATGGGCAGCAGTGGTTAATAAAAAATTTCATATTCTCGACATATTCAAACAAACTACAACACATAACAATTTAAAAAGATTATTCAGCGATAGGAGAATCAATTTTTAGAAAGTTTTTAAACTGACTTGAAACTCTAAGCTCTAATTTTAATATTATTAACAAATTAAATCACACAACTACAAATAACAATTTAAAATTATTACTCAATAATTAAACTTGGATATTGGAATCAATCAATTCACCTCTCAGTCCTTGCACCAATCCAAACCTTTCAACCTGTAATTTTTTTCTTTTAATTTCTCACAATTTGCCGCTAATCGAGCATTGAGTAATAATTCAGTTTAAACAAGAATTTTCATTGTTTAATTAACAAAAAATGTCAATGCCGCTTTGTTGCACAAATTGCCAATGGCAACAACCTCTGCCTGAACAACAGCAACAAGCAATTTTCCCATGAAGTGTTGTCGGCGTTTACCTTCGCATCTAAGCAAAATGATTGCAGCTTTTCATTAACAAATAGTTCTAGATTCTTGGTTTTTTTTTTTCATTTGAAATTCTCTCTTTATAAATGAATTGTCTCTGTTCTAATTGGGCACAACTTAGGCGCCGTGTGTGAAAACAACTTAATTAAAGCTGTCAATCGTTGCAATCATTTTTGGTGCTTGGTGCTTTGGTTGATGTTTGTTGCTTTATTTTTCAAATTGTACAGATATAGTATGTCAACAGATATGTCTAAAAAACAACAACATTTTAATATACAAAACATGTATTAATTAATTGTTTGCAAATCATTTCAAAATTTGAAGAAAAATTTAAATTCAAGTATATTAGAAGTAGAAACTTCTAGGTTCTAGAAACCTGAGAATTGAAATTTATTCGAAATTACACTGTGCAACACATATAAAAAAATTTGAAAACACTCGAACACATCAAAATACTAGCAAAACTAGGGGCCAAATAAAGTAAAACTGCGTTTTTAGTTTTTCTCTATTACGTTAGGGTTTTTTTAAAAGTATTTTCAAAAGAATTTCAAGGACATGAATATTTCAAAAAGTTATTTAAAAAGTTGAGCATAATGTAGAATATCAATAGTTACAGTTCGCTTCATTGATTTTGTAACTTTTTATTATTTAAAACACTGATACTCGAATAAATTAGAATTTTTGTACTTCATTAGAATTGGAGCTTCCGCCTTTTTTTAATAACTTTCGAACGAATAAAGTTAGAGTAATGAAATTTTGACACGTGATCAAGAAGATTTTGGCTTTTAACATACTTACGTTTCAAGAAAATTCTGTATAAATTTCCAAGGATATAAAGTATTAAAATTTTCAAAGGACCTATTTCATATCCTTTTTTTACAAATAGATAAAAAATCAATTTTATTTAAATTCTTGAGCCTTTGCTCTTTCATTTGATATACATATCGCCATATTCTAACGGGGTTAAGTATTTTTTATATTTTTTTATTTTTTATATTTTTACCCCCTTCAAAACTTTGAAGTCCCTTTAAAAGTACAAAGGATGTAGAAATTAAAAACTGAGTACGCAGTATTACTATATTTGGTCTCTAGTTTCACGCACATATGGATTTTTCCCGGTGTGAACAATTTTTTTAATTTTTGTTGCACGGTGTTATGTATCATAAGAGGTTAAAAAGAGGCATGCCACATCTATTTCCAGATAAAAATATGCATAAACGGAGGGTAAATATTAAAATGTTCATATATGAAGAATATCTTTATATGACAACCCTGTTAAAAATGGGTAAACCACGCCCATTAAAATTAGTATAGTGTTCTCATGATTTCCAAAGTTTTTGTACAAAATTTAAGTTTCGTATCTCAACTTTTTCAAAAGTTATTATCAATAACTTCCATTATTGATAATAAAGAATAAAGAATGCTATGCAATCTCAAAAGTTATGGCCCATAGAAAATCAAGTTTTTTTTCATTTTCATTACGAAATGAGGCATAGATTTGATATGCTTTTTTCTGTAAAACTAAACTTTTTTGAAATAAAATTAATTTTTAAATATTAATAACTGAAATATCATAACCCCACATGTGAAAAATTTCATTCAAAAATGTAGATTCTACGGGCATCTGAAGACAGCTTTGTTAACGATATTTTGCTAGAAGTGAAAAATAATATAATAAAACGCTCCACTTTGAAAGGATGTAAAGTCCAGCTTATGGAATGAAGGAACTTGAAAAATTGATTTTCTATATCACTACACTATCTTTATTACGATAAGTAAAAAAAAATATGCAGATTCGCAACTTTTGAATTTTCTCCGATGCCACCTTTTTTGCCTGTTTTTTTCCAACGTGTGTCGTGTGCCGAAATTCTAACAACTAATTACTTTCAATTTCGAATGAATTATTATAAATTTATATATTTCATTTAAATTTTAGATTTTTATATATTTAGCGATAATTCTTACATCTATTGCACACTTCAATGCATTAATTATTCTATTTTTTTCTTCTTCATTGAAGCAGATTTTACTCAAAAACAATTTTCGAAATTCTTTTAAGACTTCTTCATTTAAAAACTCTTCACTGAAGCAGATTTTACCCAAATACAATTTTCGAAATTCCTTTAAGACAGGACTTGAGCCTCGAAAATGTTCTAAATTAATTTTCTTCTAGTTCTAATTTAATTTTTGTTACATAGAGAAAACATTCTAAAAGCGCTTTTCAACCTGTTTCCATTTAGTTCAATAAGGTTGCTGCGTGCTTTTAAAACATATATCATAGAATCCAGAAGAATATGGGTAACAAATGTAAGATTAATGTTTGAAAATGAAAACAGAGTTAATTTTTGGTGCAAATAAGTATTGAAAATATCTTTTTAAAAATTTTTTCCCGGAATATCCTTGAACATTTCCAATAGTTTTTTTTGTTTAAATATGTATGTCTTTGTCCTAAGATATGACTAATAATATGACTAGGACTAATATGTATACTACAACATTCTCGAATTTCGTCCTCCAAACTTTACTAATTTTGAATACAAAATGCATTTTAATATTTCTATAAATATCTATTCTATGTTTGTATATTTGTTTGTTGGTCACACGACACTAAAACTCAATCTTTAAAATGTTGGCTTTTCGGGTATTCTTACAAATCGACTCAAACAACATTCCTCCTAGGAAGTTCTTTCTTCTTCTGGCTTAAGTCATTTACCAACCTTTAGAGTTGCAAACGTTGCCACATAATTGATTTTGAAAGAAAACCAACACATGCAGCCAGCTTCCCTACTGTCGTACACACACATACATACATACAAACAATGCGTTACGTACACTTGTAAGCACACTTTCAATAAATCAACGGTACTTTAGCCAAAATAATAAATTCAACACATGTCGACACATTAACGCACAAATATTTCACTCTCAATATTAATAATGACCACAAATGCAGCAACAAAACAGCAACAACAAACACAGCAATGACAATGCAATGTCGCCATATAACAATTGCAGCAATTGTGCAGCTGCCAGCAACCACCACACACACACACACACACACAACTCAGCCAACAAAAGTGCAAATTTAATTTTATCATTTGTGAGAATTTTTTGTTGTGCAGGCAAATTAATGAATTATGGGTGGTTCGTGTGCAATGTGGCCGACTGAGCGTGTTGCGAACACGCGGCCAATTGGCCAACAAGTGAGCGCAAGTTGCCTGCGTTTTGTCGCCAACTTGGCTAAACGGCAAAAAGCTGCTGCCAGCATGCGGTGAAGGTGATACAATCTGCGCAGACTCCATGCACACTCACACACACACACACACACACACTGAAATACCCATACTTGGCCATGTGTACAGACAATGTTTGAAGTGACATTTGGCTCCCTCGGGGTGCCACCTTTCACGCATTTTTAATCTTACTCGCAAATGGCGAAAACTTATTGTTTGCAAATTCAAACACTGACCAATTGACCTAAGAAACATTTTGTTTAAATAAATTTTTATTTATTTTTTACATATCAAATTCTGCACTGAACATTATTCGTCATGGCGAAATCCATTCGCATCGATCACAAATCGCTCGCTCCAAATATAGTCGAAAGTGTTTCAAAGCTTTGCAACTTTGTATTTTCAATCGTTTATTGATACGTGCGACAATTTTAAACATTTTCGACAAACTCAACTTTGCTCATGTTGCAGTTGTGTCATTATTTTCTGGCCACTGACACAACCCTCCGCGAAATCAATTCGAATGCTCAAGTCTTACTGAATGAACACGCGATTTGTCCAAAAATAACAAATAAAACTCATTTACTTTGGCCACTCGAATTGGTTTTAGTTATTTCTCGATGCCAGGTTGGCAAAAAACTCTCAGCATTTTACCAGCAAAAAATTTTAACATTAAATTATGTTCCAAATATGAAGTCGAGGTGGGGTAGAGTCATGCAACGAATTATATTTGACATAAATGGCGAATTGAGAAATGTTTTTTTTGGGCTATGACAATACAATTTTCCGGCTTTGGCTAGCAGGAATTTTGCTTTTAAAACTAATACTTTGCCGCAAGCAATGCAATTCGCTAATGTCAAAACGACAAACTCGAAGCGCATTAATCAACCTGTCACTCTGGTCACAACATTAATGAGCATAATTAAGTTTTGTGAGGGATTGAGGCAGATTGAGTTATGTGTTTTTTATTAGCTTACAAAACTTCTGACTCAAAATTGTTCAGAAAAACGAAAAGGATTAAAATGACTAGCTTAGGTTAGGGAAGGAACGAGTGTGTATGGCGCCCTTTCACTTGGAGCCCAAAACAGACCATTGTGAATCCCTTCTTGTTTCACTCTGAAGCTACGCAACAGTCTCATTCTGCAGCAAATCATTTCGATCTCTTAATGAAGAGAGCAGATCAGAGATTTCGATATTCTTTTTGCTAGGAATCTTGACTCCAGGGTACGAGATCAACGTTCCTTCAGAGCTGGGCGGTGGCTCAGAAAGTGTGTTGTTTCTATCTTCAGCTCTACAGTTTCTACCAGAGACCTAAAATAATTACACTGTGCAAGTCGAAAATTGCAACAAGCGGTGGATCCACTGAGCGACTTTTCTATAGGTATACTGAGTTGAGATCCGCCAGGCGCTTGGCTGGATTGGCTCTAGTTTATGAGAAATCTGACTTTGAATTTTGCTCATTTCAGTCGAGTTCGTCGCTTAAGTCTTCGAACGTTCAAATGCTAATTAGTCCTAAATCGTTCTGAATATCGCTTTACTGTCTTCGGCAAGTTTGTAGATATTTTAATGACCAACAAATTTGCTCAAGACACCAATCCAAAAAAAATACATTCAAACTGTGTTTTCGACAAAAATGTCCCAAAAACCCCACTTTCGTCGGGGCATAAATGTAGTATAGCGAACCCTCGTGGAAAAAATAAATGAGTATGCTTTTATATTGAGGGTTGGCTCCTGCATCTAACAAACTAGAAAATTCGCCTGGAAAACGCCTATAAAATGCGTGGCTCGGGGTCAAAGTTCTTATTAAAAAAACCAAGTTCAAACTTTTTATTAAAAAACTCATTTAATCTCGAACTAATTTACACGATATGGGTATCAAACGAAAGGTCTGGCGAAGGTGAGTTTGAAATGGCTTTGGACCCAGAGTCAAGTTAGAAAAAATTAAAAAATATATTCAGAAAAAACAAAAGTATACATTTTTATATATTGTTGTAAAGAAAATTCCACAGGCTACAATATGGTAACAAACTTATTGTACCTTTTCAAGAAAAAAATCCGTAAAAAAAATTTTTATAAAAAAAAAATTTTATAAAAAAATTTATAAAATTGTATAAAAAAATTTTATAAATAAAAATATTTTATAAAAAATGTTTTTTCGCTTAAAAATTGTTATTAGTACATACTATGTATCTAATGTTGCACATCAAAAGAAAGGTAAGAAAAAGACCTTTCGTTTGATACCCGTATCGTGTAAATCAGTTCGAGATTAATTGAGTTTATCAATAATGAGCGGGTCCCTAAAACTTACTGTTGTCTTAAGTTTAATACAATTTGGGTCTGGCAGGACCAAAATTCCGCTGATTCTTCTCACCTCTGAGCAGTATGAAGAAAATGAAACAAAAAAAAACAAGTGAATAAAAACCGACTTAAAACTTTAAAGGTGATTAAAACAAAACACTTTTTATCACTTTCGCAATTTTTTTCTGTAAAATTTTCAGCTGCGAATATTTGCGGGAATGCAAGTTATTGGCATTTTTCGGTGAAGACTTGAGTGCAATTTGCGATGCTGCTGATGGAAAAATTTGTTGAAGATAGCTTCGGAAAATCTATTCGAAATAGAAGAGTTAATGGAGTTTCGACACTACACTTTGATTTTTTTTCGTACAAACCCAAAAGTTGACAACCTAACTACTTCACTTGTATGGGAGGTGCCCTCTGGTGGTGAATTTGAACTTTAATTAATTTTGTATTTTTTGCACTCAGGAATGTTGACGATTGTTGAATAAATTCTTCAAATCGGTTCAGTACTTTCCCAGATACGATGTTTCCTCGCTTACTTTACTACATTTACAAGTGTAAAGCCAGTTCCATTGAAAATGACTAGTTTTGTATGACAGCCACCTTAAGAGTTGAATATAGCGGTTAGGTGTGTATGGAAAAAACATTCGAAAGGGAAAATAAATGGGGGTCAGTCTTACATATGGTACGTCTGGGACCAACCTGAGAGCAGCGGGAGCCCACTTTCTAAAAACGATGATTTTGTGTGGGAGCCTCATTAAAGGTTGGAGATAGGGGGTAGGTATGTTCGAAAGAAATATTCCGGGGGAAAAATTAATGCGGGTCAGTCCAAGATTTTAACCCTCTAAGAGCAACTTCTTTGCAGCTGTGGAGCAATTTATCGAAATTTTATTTTCAATCACTTTTGAAAAAAACGCATTTCATCTACATATATACACATTTATAAATAAATTTATATTAAAATACAAATATTTTGAACGTAGCTTTTATGAACTAAGTAAGATCATTTTCATTGTTAATATCAATTTTTTTCAAATCCGTTTGTATGGGAGGTGATCTAAAGTTTGGTTCGATTTCATTGAAATTTTGCACTGTAAAATCCCTACTCATACAATAACTGTATACACAATTTATGTACGACTACTCCTTCTATTTTTGTCACTCCGCTATATGAACTCGCAACACTGTGCGACACTTTCATTTTCACTTTCTTAGCAATTTTCCAGCGTTTCTAAGGCTCAGACCACTCTGTGTTTGTATTTGTTGGAAACTATTGAAGTTGGTTCAGTGGGGTTCATTGATGGTATATAAGTTTTTTCCAAATTTTGGACTAAATGAAGCAATGAAGAGAACAAGAAAGGCAAAGAATCTTTTTTATGAACAAATATTATTCAACAAAGGGACTTGAGAGAAGTCATCAGTGCAGCTGCCCCTTCAATTTGACATATTTTCAGTTTTCCAGCTATCAAACCTGCACCCTTTCTTCCAACTGCTTCCATTGGGTGTAACACGCGCTTTCCGCTCAATTAAAAAACCGGCAACAGTTATTTCAGCAAACAAAAAGGAAAGTTGCCGTCGTCTGCGTGGTTGGAAATATTTCCAAAGAATGCACCAAAAATAACTCAAAAATCATTCGAATGCGCACTTTTGGCGGCAACCAGAAACGTTTTTATGGCATGGCCGGCGTTACAATTCTGCGGCAGCAACAACAACAGCTGTTGCTGTCGCGTAAGGCGCTGCGTCTGCGCAATTGTGCATTGCAAATCGTCGTCGTCGTCGCCAACGCCGCCACTACGCACTGGCCGAGAATGACGCGGTGCAGCAGTCGAGCGCGGCTGCGAATTCGCACGATCGCCGCTCCGATCGTTCGCTCCAAAATGATTGCTGATCTTTTTGGGTGATTGTGCGTTTTTCACTTTGCAGTCTTGTTGTTGCTATTGTTGTGTTTTTCTAATAGCTGCCTTTTTGCTGACTTTTGTTTGTTGTTTGTGTACTACTTCTAATTTCTGTCGCTGCTTCGAGCCAACTCCGAAGCTGCCTCTGACTCTGCAATGAACTATAAAAGTACGCAAGTGATGCTGTAAAAATCACAGTTTGAATTTTCTTGCCGAATACAACAGTTGTGCGTACGGTTTTCACAAGACGACAAACACACACTCACACACAAACGCAGTGAACCTTGTTCGTTGAAAAGCTAACGCCAGCTTTGCTCCATAACCTACTTGTTCGCGATATCCTTGTCGTCCTTGTTGTGCAAAATGAAATACCTGGTGAGCAGGCACGCGTGTGCGCTGAACTGCGTGCATTGTCGTTGGCTTTGAGAGTAGTTTGAGTAAGAATCACACATATCTCTTTCATGGCGTACAGATCGTTTTCGGCCTGATTGCTGTCGCCAGCGCCGCTCCCGGCTTATTGGATTACGGCCACTCTGCGCCGGGTCTCAGTTATGGCCACTCGGCGCCCGCCATCAGCTATGCCGCGCCGGCCATTAGCTACGCGGCCCCGGCACCAGCCATCAGCTACGCCCCGGCACCGACCATTCTGAAGGCTTACGCGCCCGCACCGGCTGTGGTTGCCGCCCCGGCGCTGGTCAAGGCTGCGCCGGCCGCCACCAGCTACTCCACCTTCAGTCAGGTGAGTGTGGGAAAAGTGCTGATGTAGTGAAGGGCTGAAGCAACGAGCGTGATAAGGACTTTTAAGGATTCTTCAGAGTAGTTCCTGTTCGAGTTTGAACAATGTGCACAGAGTTGAAGACTGTGAAAGTTGTTTTAATGAGTTGCGTGTTAGTCAGAATTCTTTGGGGTCTGAGGGCCTTTTAAGTGTCTTAAAAAAGTGCAGTCTTGAAGTGCTTCAAATTATCTTAACCCTTTCGAAGTCCGAGACCAAGTTTTTATGCACCTCAAAACAATTACTCAGATCTTATGACCCACTTAAAATATTTATTCGAATTATATATTCCCAGATAAAAAAATTGATTTCAGAATTTGTGATTATGCAACATAATTTCCTAGCATGGGAACATTTCTTCCAACAGTATTTTGATTTTCAAAGTTCAACTCTGTCCTGAAAGGATTAAGACCCCTGAGCACAGTTGCCACAAATTTTATGTGCTATAATTTTTCTAAAAAAATGCCCAAAATAGAAGGAAGTAAAATCAATTTTTTATATCAAAATTTCTCCAATTTCTATTTCCAAAATCTGTTTTGCCATTGTAAAAAAGACCTAAATGGGCAAAAGGGGCTCGGTGGAACCAAAAAGTCCACTTTTGGTACATTTGGACCAACTCTCGCGATCTTCTAATCGTTGAAATATTCTGTTAGGAAGTTTATATCATTTTGAGTCATTAGGGAAAATAATGACTTAAATTAGAACTGGAACTCATTATAAGACCACAAGAAGCATCAACTACTGAGAAAGTTCTGGTGGCTCTAATTAATAGAAATAGAGTAGAATTAATTCTGATGTCTTCTGGAGATACAGAAATCACTAAAAGCCAGTTGGGAATTTACTTAGTGGAGGTTTATTTGCTTGTCCCATGATTTCAATTAGAACTGGGACTCATTATAAAAACACAAGCAGCATCAAGTACTGAATAAGTTCTGGAAGTAGAGTAGAATTCATATTGATGTCTTCTGGAGATACAGAAATTATTAAAAGCCAGTTGGGAATTTACTTAGTGGAGGTTTATTTGCTTGTCTCATGATTTCAATTAGAATTGGAACTCATAATAAGAACACAAGCAGCATCAAGTACTGAGAAAGTTCTGGAAATAGAAGATAATTCATATCGATGTCTTCTGGAGATACAGAAATTACTAAAAGCCAATTGGGAATTTATTTAGTGGAGGTTTATTTGCTTGTCTTATGATGTCAATTAGAATTGGTACTCATTACAGAAACAAAAGAAGCATCAAGTACTGAGAAACTTCTGGTAGCTCTAACTAACAGAAGTAAAAGACAATTCATATTGATGTTTTCTTGAAATACGGAATTTTCTAAAAGCGATTTAGACATTAAGTAAGTTAAGATTGGTTTGCCTGTCTAATGATTTCAATTTGAATTGGAACTCATTAAAACACCACAAGAAGCATCAACTACTAAGAATGTTTTCACCAACAAAAGTTTTCCAAAGTTCCAAGTTTTACCAACGTTAGGCAAAGAAAATATATTCCATTTTAATGTTCTTTCTCACTTTTTATAACTTCTGTAAAAGTTATTGTCGAAACATTCAAATTCGTTGACTTGTGCCAGAATGGGACCATTTTATGAAATCTACTACTTTTGTAGAATCAGTAGCTTGGATATGCTTTGATTCGTTTGTGACACTTATTTACCTTAAACATACAATGGACTTCTAAGCCTTCATGCTTGAAGAGCTTTATTTAATAGGATATTTTATAGGTTCTCACAATCTCACATTAACTTCATAGAAGTTTGTTTAAAAATATAAAAAACCATGTATACTAAAATTACTAATAATAGGTACTTGATGGTGTAGGATTGTAGGTGTTTGACTAATAGTAGGTATTATGAATAGATCAAGGAAGATCTAAGAAACTGGTCCTACTTAACTTAAGCCATATTAAAGAGCTCCAATAGTTGGTATCGATCATAAATGGTAAAATAGTTGGCATCATCACTCATGGTTCCTGGATCCATTTATGATATCATCTATTAGAGCTCTCAAATATGCTTCAATTTAGTAGGATCAGTTTCTTAGATCTTTCTTGATCTATTCATAATAACTACTTTTAGTCAAATAATACACTTTTTTAATAAAACTCGTTGTTTAAATCTGCCTTAACTCATTTATGACACCTAGTATTAGTCCAAAAATACTTTTCTTAGTATGAACAGTTCTCTGGATCAACTTGAATCAGTTGGAGAAACCTTCTAATAAGTCAATTGCTTAGTAGTAGTATTGGCAGTAATAGTTATGAATGATGAACAATTGCAGTATAAGCCCCAAGTTTAGTAAAATTCAAACCTTAAACCAATAAGGCTTTGTTGACTAGCATCAGTTGAATTGACAACATCACCTTGGATCATTATTGATGTGCTTTGATCTGCTAATAAAACTGTTTGTTATCACAATAAGAGCCGAAATTAATCTTGGACAAAAATCTGGTCTTGGACTTGGACTGGTCTTTTTGCATATCGATTGACTGTGGTATCACAACGGACCTTTAAGGTCTAAGTGGGCTGCTCTTAAGCACCACTCATACCAACTGGCATTCCTTTATATACCAATACCTCCATGTGTCCTAAACACATGACTCGAGAACGCAGTTTAAATCGAAGTCAGATGTTGGGAATGACAAATTTTTCGGTACTTCAAAGGGCTTAAATGATCCCAAGATTCTGCGAACAATGCGTAAAGATATTGAAGGCTGTAGAGTCACAAAACCTCGGTTTAAACATAATATTTTAAAGGGACTTTTTTTAGTTACCTATAGAATTCTGAAGTATTTTTCTATTCTTGCCACAGTTTAGTCCTTCAAAAATGATTGTAAAGAAACATTTTCTTTCCACAGTTTAGTCTTTTAAAAATTATTGTAAAGAAACATTTTGATGTGAAGCAGTTGCTAATTGTTGTTAAATTATTTGGAAGCATAGGGCCTCAATTCGATAGGGCCTGAAATTGAAATCGATTGAAGTTCTGCCATGGTGGCAGAACTTCAATGGCAGAACTGCTAGCTTATCGCTAGCAGTCTTAAGTGATGAGGCTATCATTTGTCATCCCCAAAGAAATACGTCTCCGCATGTAAAAGTTTATTACTGGGTTGTGTAGAGCACCTTCTGTGCATCCGTTGCTGTTGGGTAGGAGGTGTTGTTGGAAAAACGCAGAGGTTGGTGTCCTCGATGAGATTATTGTGGATGATGTCTGCGCTGCGACTAGAACAAGCACTGCTAGTGGTGTTGTTGTTTCACTAGTAGGTCTACTGAGTATGAAAATCTGCTGCGAGTTGGTCATCACAACTGATTGGAGTGGGAATGATTGGAGCTTGTTCAAAGGTAAAGAATTTGAATGGGTGATGCTGAAAGGATAAAGCTGAAGGAAATAGAGGAAAGTGCAGAGCCAAGCCAGATGGGAATCAAACCCACGACCTCTGGACTGGGAGCTCATTGTACTTGACGCTGGGCTACCGAGGTAACCAGTTTAATTTCAATCATACCGAAGCCTAGTCTTGAAAAAATTAAGGAAATTATTGTGTATTCCAAATGTTTTTTTTCTATAACTCAAAAACTAAACTTTAGCCAATTCTCAAACCAATATCTCTCTTCGATTTTCAGGTCATCTCGCACGCAGCGCCCGCCGTTGTCAAGTACGCCGCACCAGCACCGGTTGCCGTTGCCGCTCCTGTACTGAAATATGCCGCCCCGGCCATTTCCTATGCTGCACCGGCGCCCTCCATTGTCAAATATGCCGCCCCGGCCATCTCGTACGCTGCACCGGCACCCTCCATTGTCAAATATGCTGCCGCTCCTGCCATTTCCTATGGTCACTTGGGCGGCCACTTGGGCGGCCACTTGGGCGGCCACTTAGGCGGCCTTTATGGACACTAAAGAATGACGCCCGCACTGTGAGAAATTTTGCTGAAAATGTAAAACCGCGATTATCGCAAACGGATTAACGAGTAATGAGAATGCAAGAAGGATAAATGCCAGTCACGCCGCCACATTGAAAATACAACAAAAACGGAACAACAACAATAAATATATTTTACATAATAGTCAGTTAATTTAGTTGTTAGTGTTTTCAATTTTCTTTCACCTAAATGTTAAATGATGGAGTTTTTGTTTATATGTTTTCTGATTGTTTGAAATCATGTTGCAATGAAATCGGCAACAATAACAATTTCAACAACAACAACAACAACAATTTAATAACAACAACAACAACAACGACAGCAAGCAGCCGCACGATGCAAAAACGCGAAACCAATTTCAATCAACACTTTCGTTATTCTTTTGTTACTCTTAACGAATTTATTACCGCTAAATATTTTGTTTATTTAACTATACTTTTCTGCATGAATTTGATTCGTTTATCGTATCTTTGTTTCAATATCATGTACTATATGGCAAAGAAGGAAGTTCACTTGCGCGAAAAGTCGATTTGAGAATTGAAGATTTTGAAACGCGTTGCAGGGATCGATCGAAGGGATGGATGAGGAGTTCGGACAAACCATTATCTAGTATTATAATGCTTGGTATTTATTGTTAATGAGCGTTTGTGTATAGCAATCAAAAACAAATACATAAATGTAAAGTGAACTTTTTTCATAAAAAAAATTATATTTGGTTTTTCACTTCATTTGAGGGCATGAGTTTTTTTTAGGAATTTATTTCTTCACTAATGACAAAGCAATTTAAATGGCGTTTTTCTTGTTTATTAGATGTTTGTTTAAGATTTACAAAAAAATTTGGATTTTTGACTTAAAGTGGAAAGTGATGGAAAATGGTGGCTGCATAGAAAGCGAGATCGCGGCAACTCGAGCAACTTTAATCAAAAGTTTTCAAATCTTAATGACAACATCCGTACATATATATAACAAACTTCTGATCAAAAAATACCTGGACATTTATCTATCTCTATACTCGTACATTTATATAAATTGCCGTGAGTTAGTCTCTCTAAAACTCGAAAATTGCTCAACCAATTTGAATAATTTTTTTTTTGGGGATTTGTTCGCCTTGAATATGGAATGTTTTAAAAACATAAAAAATGGAATTTGACGTACCATGAAGGAGTTGTCTCTTCAGAATTCTGTCCTCTTCCGAAGAACATTTTCCCTCTAACGTTCACGTAATGCTTCTAAGAAGGACCTTCGTATTTAGTCTCTGATCCGGTGGAAGAATTTCAGAGTGGACCATACAACAGCAATCAAGAAAAACGACAGACTTGATTATGGATCAACTCTATCGTTGTTTTTTGGGTTTTGATTTATCTTGGAAGCGCCATTCTGATGATTGTTGGTGAGTTTCCCATATCTCGTCACCGGTAATGATGCCGTCAGTAATATTTTGGCCCAAAGAAAGCATTTCTTTAGCGATATCAATCCGACGCTGTTTCTACAACAAAATCAATGATTTGTTTACAAAGTTTTCAAGCACAAACTCCCGCCAGATGGCGCTCAAACAGATCTTTGAGTACCAGATGACAGATGTACGGGCCCGAACTTTGCCATACAGGCAGAGTAGACACGTGCCTAGGGCAGCAAGAATTAAAGGGCGGGGCGGTAAATTTTGGCGGAGTCTTTGAAAACTTGTTTTATTCATGGGAATTTAAATTCCCGTCATTTCGTTGGCACATTTACCAATATTATAAGTGGAAAATGCCTTAATCGAGAAAAAGATTCGATTTTTATAAGTCTTAATATTAGCCTAATATCGAATATTTGATAAGTTTCTATATTGAAAATTGTCTTATTTTCTCCTACTCCCACTGTCATACAAAAAATACTGAAATATTTTTCGTACCAAACTTATTCTACAATTAAAGACGTCTTGAGAGAGGGAGGGGGCTGTAAATTTCTGAATCTGGGTCTGCAGATGTACCAACCCAGGAAAAAGATGTTGACAATATTTCAAGGATGGTTTGTTTGAATGGGAAATACTGGGTTTTATGTTATTTTATTATATTTTATTTTATTTTATTTTATTTTATTTTATTTTATTTTATTTTATTTTATTTTATTTTACTTTATTTTTTTACTTTATTTTATTTCATTTCATTTTTTTAATTTAATTTAATTTTATTTTGTTTTATTTTATTTATTTTATTTTATTTTATTTTATTTTATTTTATTTTATTTTATTTTATTTTATTTTATTTTATTTTAATTTATTTTAATTTATTTTAGTTTATTATATTGTATTTTATTTTATTTTATTTTCTTTCATTTTATTTTGTTTTGTTTTAATTTATTTTATTTTATGTTATTTTATTTTATTTTATTTTATTTTATTTTATTTTATTTTATTTTATTTTATTTTATTTTATTTTATTTTAGTTTAATTTATTTTAATTAACTTTAATTTACTTTATTTTATTTTATTTTATTTTATTTTATTTTAATTTAATTTATTTTATTTTATTTTATTATATTATATTATATTATATTATATTTTATTTTATTTTATTTTATTTTATTTTATTTTATTTTATTTTATTTTATTTTATTTTATTTTATTTTATTTTATTTTATTTTATTTTATTTTATTTTGTTTTATTTTATTTTATTTTATTTTATTTTATTTTATTTTATTATTTTATTTTAATTTATTTTATTTTTTTTTATTTTATTTTATTCGGAAAATATATTATATCAGAAAAATAAAAAAATTTTTTCGCAAGGTGTAATAAATGAAAAGTTGGTGTTTTCACTCTGCGCATCATAACTTTGTCATTTTTCTTTCAATTCTATTGATGTTAGGCTTAGTATTTGCTCAAATAATATATCTTTGATCTTAGATTTAAAAACCAGAGGAGATCATTTATTTTATCTATAAAAAACCTATTCGAAAATGTATAATTTTTGAAAACGGTCAAAAAATTTTTTCAACTTTCATTGTCATTAACTTCCACAAATCTTATCTGATTTGGACAATCGATATATCGTTGGAAAGGTTAGTTAATTGCCTTCTGAACGACGGGCCACTTGTGTTGGTCGGATGGTTGGTTTACGAGATATGTGCTCATAACTGAAATAAGAGGGAAAAAACGTGTTTTTCGAAGATACTTCGAAAACGCTTCTTAAGAAAATTTTTTGATTTTCAGTTTCGTGTTCAGCAGCCGAAGATTAGTCTAAAAAATACTTTTATTTTTAGGAGCATTTTTCGTGTCGAGTAGTGTAACATGTCACAAAAGATAAGATTTGTTTGGCAAACTAATGCTTTCACAGCATTTTGAACTACATTTTATTAATTTCAGTTATAATATACAACATTTTTTAATATAGAAATAAAAACTTAAATTTTATAAAACTAATTTCACTTATTTGCTTAAAACTTTAGAACTTCGACAGCAACAAAACATCGACCACAACAAAATAAATACTGAATATGGTGAAAAATAAATTGTTGTACATTTTTGCCAACTCACGCCAAGGATATGATTGTATTTCCACATATTCGGCGCACTGTAAAAATCAACAACATAAAAATTAAAACACTAAAAATGCAAACAAACAGTTTTTTTTTTTTAACTCAAATCGAACTTACATCAGAAACGCGCATACAGAGCAGTAAACGCAAATTGGATGAGTTTATCACTGCCATAAGCCAATCCCAAGGTTTGGCTTTGGGCGAATACATTTCCAGCCAAATGATGGTAATGTGTAGTAAATAGCAAAAGGTGGCAACGTACATCACATGACGATAGGCGTGCACTGCAATCAAATTTCGGTTTTATTTGGTAATTTGACTTTGTTGTTGTTACTTACAGGTATTCGGCACGTAGGCGTGCGGTGCATGTTTGGTGGCAAACATTAAACCCAACGAAATGATGACGAAAACGACCAGAATGAGCGCACCGCGTCGATAGCCGCGCAAGAGAAATGAGAGCAGAAGAAGTATCTCGCAAGCTAATAAAAATTAGAGAAGATATCATTTATGAAAAAGGCTCGAAGCAATGAAGTTAAAAAGTGTTGGTGTAGAAGCTGGTCAGGGCCAAAATAACCAGAAATGAAGTAGCGTATTCAATCCATTGGCAGCCAATCACTCAGCTCATAGCACCTTCTCAACATGCAGTGTTGCCACATCTGTTAAAAATTCACCTCATATGACACACCAAACGCCACCTTACACCAACTCAACTCAATTTCATCGAACCTCACCTACAATCGGCATTGTGAAGACATTCTTATAGAAAACTCCATTGCGCTCTATGACGAATTCCAACGATATATCGCCCGCTATGGTTTGCACTACATCACGCCGACTATAGCGTTGCTTATCGTCGCCCACAATGACCGTCAGTGTGACTTCGCGAAATTGCCATTCGGTTAGTGTATTAATCGATTCATTGGGCAGTGGTAGCGAATAGTCGTAGTCCAGTTGTAGGGGCTCATGCGCCTCATTGTTGAAACCGTCCAGACCCAGAATGAGACCACAATTTAGGCGTTCATGCGGCCAATCGCGTTTATTGTCGAAACACCAACTGGAAAATTCGGCATTGGCGACCAGCAGCGAAATGCTGCCATTGTAATAAACAATCAAATCGTAGTCGGGCCTAAAGTGACCCATGCTCTGAAAGGCGCCGCTATAAAGCAGAAATTATATTTTTATAAAAGTCAAATGATTAGAATAATAATAGTGGAATATTTACTTGAGTACTATGAGATCTGGTGTCCAAATATTCAATTTCGATTGTACTATTGCTTCAATGCCATTAAAGTCCTTTGGATCCCAGGCCAAACGTTCATCTTGCCAGTACTGTTTGGTGAAATGGAGATGTTATGAGAACATTTATAGGCATTTAAAAATCCAGTGTAAGCAGTGTTCGGACTCTGCGACGATTTTAGTAAATTTTCCACGCTTTTCGAAAAATTTTGAAATCTATTTCACCACTCCGCTTGAGACCCAATCTACTACGATTTTCTTCGAAGAGAACTATGCCCATTTTTTTGTGTTTAATAATACAAAAACAAATTGTTTTATTTTAGAGAAAATTCAAAAATGTATATTGAACTCTAAATTGTAAACTACACATAAAAACATTACATTTACACATTGTTCCAGAAAAAGAATCTCACTTTTAGTAGGTACACATTTTAGATTCTAAATGTTAGTATGCATTTTTTTATGCTTTTAAGTCGTTAGAGTCTAAACTTTAGTTTCGCTAAAGATTATAAATTTAGACTCTAAACTTTAGACCCCAAGTCTCAACTGTACTCCAAGCAAAGTGTCTCAATTTGGGCTCTAAATTTTTCACTCTACATAAAAACATTAAATCACGACATTGTTTCAGGAAAAAGGTCTAAACTTTGATATATATTTTGGTCTCTAAATGTAAGTAAGGATTTTAGACTCTAAGTCTGAACTTTATCTTTGGTCAAGATTATAAATATGGTTCTTTTAGATCCCAAGTCTCAACTGTATTCCAAGCAAAGTGTCTTAATTTGGACTTTTAATTTACACTCTACATAAAAACATTAAATCACGATATTGTTCCAGAAAAAAGGTCTAAACTTTTGTATATATTTTGGACTCTAAATGTATGTAAAGCTTTTAGACTTTAGTCTGAAATTTATCCACGGCAAAGATTATAAATTTGAATTCTAATCATTGGGTCCCAAGTCTCAACTGGAGTCCAAGCAAAGTGCCAAGCAAAGTGACTACATATTTAAGACTCTACAGAATGACATTAAGTCTCCACATTATCCCAAAAAAATAGTCCTAACTTTAGTACACGTTTTAGACTCTAAATGTTAATAAAAATTTTAGATTCTAATTCTAAATCTTATCCCCGGCAAAGAATACAAATTTGAACTCGAATCTATAAGTCTTAACTCTATCCCAAGCAAAGCGTCTTAATCACGAAATGTTTCCATTGAAAAAGTCTAAACTTTAGTATAAGTATATTTTGGACTCTAAATTTAAGTATAGACTTTAGACAAAGTTCTGACTTACTTTATTCCCAGCAAAGAATACAAATTTGAACTCTAATCTATAAATCCCAAGTCACAACTGTATTCCAAAGTCTCCAAGCAAATTGACTCCAAATTTTAAACTTTACAAAAAACCATGGCGTCTTAGTTTTTATTCTAAGTTTTGCTCCAAGTCCAAATTTCTTGCCCCAATAATTCTAAATTTTAGTATAAATTTTAGACTCTAATTCTAAACCTTATACCCAGCAAAGAGTACACATTTGGACTCTAAACTGTAGTTCCTAAATCCAAACTTTATTCCATCGCACAGTGATTCGACTCCATACAACCGCGGGACAAAATTAGAAGGAGTGGTCCGTTCTTCATAAAATATTATTATTATTAAATACTAGTTAATCATGGTCTGCTGAATTGAAATCTCCTTTTGGTTTTTCTTAAACTGTTGTAGTTTGGCTTAATTTTGCAAATTTCGTCATTTTTGGAAAGCTATAGCACCAACTGTGTTGGCTAGATTTTTCAGATTTTACATTTAATCGGTAACGTCAACATTGATTATTCCAAAGAGTAACAGAAATTGTATCGGGACCCTCTGGTTTTGCAATAAAAACGATAATAATAGATGTATGTTTTGCATTTTTGCAGACTTTATCATTTTTCGTGCTAATTGCATACTTTTAGGCATAAATAAAATAAATTTTGTCGAAAAATACGTGTTTAGACCACTTTTCAAGTTGAATTATTTTCTGAGATTGGAAGATATCGAAGGATATAATTACATTATTCGAGAAAGAAAAAATGCTTCTTAAAATAAAAAAAAATCCAGGAACATACTTTCACATACTTTTTAGATATTTTCGTCTAAGTTTTGCCAATTTTCAGATTTTTAGAAAAATATTTTGAATTAAAAGTGAAGTAAAAGCCTACGCTTTGCAAATTCTGGGAAAACATTAAAAGCGAAAATGGCCACATCATTTCTTAGTCTATATTGAAAGTTTAAGCAACTTCATGCCAACCAATTAGTTTTAAAATTTTTGTACTCACTAGACTAAAAAACAGAAAATATGTGTTTACATTTTTTAGTGAAAAAAGTTTCAACTTTGAGCCGCTTTTGCACAGACACTAATTGATTTTTTGCACAGATTTTTTGGGGTTTTCTTAGTTGGAGTTTTTTCTTTCAAATGACGTCAAAATCGTTAAATTCTGAGACCATACATTTTGTGAATTTTGTCTATGGAACGAATCACTGTGCAGCGTCTTAATCTGTACTCTAAATTTTACAACCGGCATAAAAACTATAATTTTTTTATCTACAAAATGTTAGCACTATTATTGTTTGCACTCTACTCACCAGCAACAAGTTAAGTCGCGTCTGCAAAATGGATTTATCGTGATTGTAGTTGACCGAACGTATTTGAAACGAAAAATTCACCGCGTTTAGGCCCAACGGTAACGATTTATTTTCCGCCTTCTCGGTTATATTAGACAACAGACGCTGCAGCGGCGGCACGGGACGCACTTCCTGTTCCATTTCATTCTCTAACAAAATCCAATTGAAAATTTGTTCATTTCTTTCTCATTGATTTATAATCAATCAATTCAGTGTCTAGTAAAAAACCCACCGAAACCATCAAATTTGCAGTCGTAATACCACTTGGCCGATATTGGTCCGAATGTGCTAAAGCTTATGTAATTAATTTGCAATGGACTGCGATCGAGATAGGTGAGCAGCGGCTCTTTCTTCAAGCCGGGTATATACACCGAAACGTTGCCATCTATAAACAGCGAAAAAAAGAATGAAAATAAATAAAACAAATACAACATATAGGAAGCATTCGCCCAATGCTATCAGCGCCCATACACACACACACACACACACACAACTACACATATTTGCATACCCTTCGTTTGCACAATTTCAATGGGCGTCGGATCGAGCAACGATAAAATGCGAGGGTCTTGATTCGTCGAGGCGCGAACTGTGCCCATTTGCAGTCGTAGCGCCGAGAATGTGTTGCCGCCAGCGTCGATAACTGCATGAAAGCAACAAAAACAATAGAAATCACAAATGAAACACATTTCATGGAACGTCACGATAAGCCGCTCAAATCGAATTCCCAACTCACCCACTTCGTAGACACGATCCTTGGGGAGTGGCTTATCGTTGACTGACATCAGGATGTGCGCATCCTTCGGCGTCACCACGTAGAATTTCAAATGTAGCCGCTCATTTGACTCGATCTTGTTGTTGTTGAGCGAGTTGACATGAAAGAATTCCTGATAGAGGTAGCCGGAATTGTGTATGTAATATTCCTTGCAGGTGGACATCTCGAGCAGCGAGACGTTGTAGTTGCGTGCGTCGGCATAGCGCGTGCCGGCAATGCCGAACACAATCAGCAGAATTTCGACTACGCGTTGAGCCATCTTTCGTAGACTCAATGAATTTTATCTTTGTGAAAATTTCTTTGTGGAATGTAAAACTTTCTATAAAGCACAGTTTATCTGTAGAATCGACTGCACGTCAAGACGGCTCCAGCACGTTTAAGTGCGGCATAAATCTCTGCTTTAATTCATGTTTTCGAATTACTGAAACGCTCAATTACTTGATAAATATTTGCCAGCAGTTGAGCGAAAAAAGTGTGATGTGTGATAAAAGTGTGATTTGTGTGTGTGTGTGTGGTGTGTGAGGAGAAAACTTCTCAGGCATGCGTTGAGTTTTTTCTCACTTATGCAAAAAGAAATTCAAAGAGGGTTTCCTGAGCTCGGCCAGGATCACATCGCACACCCACTTCAAAAGTGACACAACTCCAAATATTTATTTTTCGGGTTTATGTGTTAATACTGTGCACAATGCATCTATAATAAGCAAAAGCTTAGTATATGTTGTTGTTGTTGTTGATGTTGTTGTAGCGCAATGCAAAAGAGTCCTAATTCAAATGTGACACTTTTGACGAAATAAAAATTTTTCTTGGAGTTAATTTTAAGTAGAGTTGTGACAATGTTAGTTTATATTTTCAAATCAATTAATTCATTTCGTATTTTCAACATTTTTCTTTCAACTTTTTAACTGTCATTTATCATTTTCAAATTTAGCAAAAGTGACATAACTTAAACTAATTCGGTAATTATTGAATTAAAATATCATCAAAAAAGTCACAACTCAAAATGTTGGATTTTCTAGCGTAAAATTTAAAAAATCTTTCTAACTAATTCTAAAGCATAATCTGTAAGAATTTTCTATGAAATGGTCTAGACGATTTAAAAAATAGATTTAAAAAACAAAAGTGTATTCAGCTCGAAAACAGTATATTTTGTTGTAGTTGTCAAATAGTCCTAATTCAAATTGTGACACTTTTGACGAAATACATCTTTCTTGGAGTTAATTTGAAGTAGAGTTGTAACAATTTTAGTTTATATTTTCAAATAAATTAATTAATTTCGTATTTTCAACATTTTTCTTTCAACTTTTTAACTGTCATTTATAATTTTTAAATTTAGCAAAAGTGACATAACTTAAACTAATTCGGTAATTATTGAATTAAAATATCATCAAAAAAGTCACAACTCAAAAGGTTGGATTTTCTAGCGTAACATTTAAAAAATCTTTCTAACTAAGTCTAAAGCATAATCTGTAAGAATTTTCTATGAAATGGTCTAGACGTTATTTAAAAAACAAATGTTTATTCAGCTCAAAAACAGTTTTTTGCGTTTTCTGAAAAATTAAACATTTGTAGTTAGGTCATTTTGTGAGAAAAACAGTGAGAAAAAATTCAGTTAGAAAATATTTATTTTATCTTATAATTAATTCAGTAAGTTTAATTAAGTTTATTTCTTCTTATAATTAAATTATTACACTTTTGACGAAATAAATCTTTGTTGGAGTTAATTTTAAGTAGAATTGTGACAATTTTAGTTTAAATTTTTAAAATAAATTTTTGATATTTTTAAAATAAATATATAAATTTCGTATTAACAAAATTTTTTTTCAACTTTTTAATTGTCATTTATAATTTTTAAACTAAGCAAAAATTACATAAAATAATTCGGTAATTATTGAATTAAAATATCATAGAAAAATTAGAACTCAAAATGTTGAATTTTCTAGTGTAAAAATAAAAAATAAAAATCGGTAACTTTTTCTAAAGAATAATCTGTAAGAATTTTCTATTGTTCTAGACGTTATTTAAAAAACAAATGTTTATTCAGCTCAAAAACAGTTTTTTGTGTTTTCTGAAAAATTAAAAATTCTGAGTTAGGTCATTTTTGAAGTGGGTGTGCGACATGTACTGCAGTGAAAAAAACTTCAGTAAGAAAATATTTATTTCTTCTTATAATTAGTTCAGTAAGTTTAATTAAGTTTATTTCTTCTTATAATTATAATTAAATTATTACACTTTTGACGAAATAAATTTTTGTTGGAGTTAATTTTAAGTAGAATTGTGACAATTTTAGTTTAAATTTTTAAAATAAATTTTAATATTTTTAAAATAAATAAATAAATTTCGTATTTTAAACATTTTTCTTTCAACTTTTTAAATGTCATTTATAATTTTTAAACTAAGCAAAAATTACATAAAATAATTCGGTAATTATTGAATTAAAATATAATCAAAAAAGTCATAACTCAAAATGCTGAATTTTCTGGTGTAAAAATAAAAAATAATATAAAAATCGGTAACTTATTCTAAAGCATAATCTGTAAGAATTTTCTATTAAATGGTCTAGAAGTTATTAAAAAAAAATGTTATTCATCTCAAAAACAGCTTTTGCGTTTTCTGAAAAAATAAAAATGAGTAGTTACGTCATTTTTGAAGTGGGTGTGCGACATGTACTGCAGTGAGAAAAAAATCAGTTAGAAAATATTGATTTCTTCTTATAATTAATTCAGTTAGTTTAATGGGAAAATGTATTCCTTCTTATAATTAATTCAAATAATTCAGTTAGTTTGATGGAAAATGTTTATTTATTTTTATAAGTCTTCTTATAATTATTTCAATTAATTCAGTTAGTTTAATGAAAGATTTTTTAGTTCTTCTTATAAGTCTGAATGCTTAATTTCAATTCTCTACACATGTGACACTCTTAGGTGGAAAAACAAGCACCAGTCGATAAACTCTTTAATTAAAGACAATAAATTAAGACGGAGTAACGCATGTAAACACAAAGTGGGAGGAGGGTTGGGTGTTTCAAACCTTCCAAATATTTGTATCTTGCAAACATTTTGGGTTGCAAATATGGTTTCAACTGGTATATGGCTTAAAAGTTGTGCATACCCTGAAATGGAAACCCTTCGTGCGCCACTGTATGTAAATATAATTAAATTAAACCGTAATATAATTTTTGTAACGACAAAAGAATTGTATGTAAATATGGTTTCTACTGGTATGGGATTCAAAATTGTGTAGCCGCCAAATGAAAGCCCTCTGTGCGCCACTGTATGTAAATATTTCTAAATTACAACACAATATAATTGTTTGTAAAGACAAAAAATGAATGTAATTATGGTTTCAACTGGTATTAGGCTCAAAAGTTATGTATCCCTCACTGTATGTAAATATTTTTAAATTAAACCCCAAAATAATTTGTTGTAACGCCAACTGAAAAGTCGTTTTACTAGTATTGAATAAGCATTTTTCAAAGTGGTTTGCTGCCGGAAATTTGCGTTAAAATAAAAAAACAAGAATCTAAAAAATAATTTGAATATTTGAATTTGATTTAATTTGAACAATAAACTGCCAACACTGCACCAAACAACAATGCAGCGCAATTGCAACATTAGTGCGGCCAAGTCAACAACAATAAACAGCAAACACTGCACTGACCAACAACAGAGCGCAATGGCAACATTAGTGCGGCCAAGTCAACATGTGGCCCAGCGATTGCAACATGTTGATAAGCTGTGTTGTTTTGCCCCCCACTAGCGCCAAGTGTCAAAAACAGCTGTTTGCTTGGCAAGCGGCTGATTGTCAATGCCATAGCACGCATTTCATACAGCACGACAAAAAACCGAGGAATCAAATACGATTAATATACACTTGAAAGAATTTGTGCAAAAGAAATATAAAAGTGAGCCATTGCCGCATAGAAACTGCAAGCAGCGCTGTGGCTTTTGCATTTACATTGAATGAGTGTTCTAAAAGTTTCCCAAAGTCTCAAGCAAATGATGACCGAAAATGCGTGCAGCTGACAGAATTCAACGAATTTATTGTGGACACGTTTTTTGCGTGTAGCTGAGCGATTAATTGCAGCGGCAAATGCCAGCATGGCCTCAGCTGGGCCCGGCCAGCACATCAGCGCGCCGCATAATTTTGCTCATCGCTGCCGCTGTCTCGAAGACGCGCCTCGACTGGGAAGTGTTTTTCAGTTTCTTTACGATTTTCTCATCGAGCGGTTGTGGTTGTGTGTTGTGGCGTGCGGCTTTCGGCGGTGTTTCGAGCAACAAGCAGACAAACGGACAGACACGCCGATTATTCGATAGCTAATTGATTTGGCAGCGATTACAATAGAACGCGCGCCGAGCTATTCGCCAATTGAAATTCAACGAACCATAAACAACGGACAGTCCGTCGGAATTGCGCAAAGCCAGACTGGTGGGAGTTCTACAGTTGGAAAAATATTGTCGCTGGAAACGCACAGGAACCAAGGCTTGGCCACTTTAAGCTTGGCGGTAAGTTGTTATAGCACAGGTTTCTCTCACATATACATAGTTTTCGTATTCCATCTTTTTTGTTTTTTGGCCAAAGCCGTTGCCATGTATTAACCCATTGTCATGCAGCTGAAATGGCACGGCGCTGTCAACAATAGAAGTTGATTTGCTGACGTTTTGCGGCACGGCTTTTCAGCTCTTAACACTCGCTTGCTTAGCCCATTTAAGTCAATTATAAACGTCAGCTCGAATGGGAAAATTATCTGTAAGCGTGCAGTAAAAGGGACAGCCAACAAAACAGAAGCAGACACAAGTCAGCGGCGCAAAAAAGAAAGTTTAGTTTGTTTTTTACATTTTTGGTAGTGCACGTACGCAAACGTCGTCGGCGCAGTTCTTGGCCCACTCAGCAGCGCCAACAAAACGTTGGCGCGCACGCGCTCGCTCTCTCTCCCCATGCTTTCGAGACGTTTGGAGTTACTTTGGCATTGGGAGGTGTTCCGACAAGTTCTCTGACCATATCGGCAGTTGGCCCCAAAGGGACTGCATACGGTTTTTGTTAGCCCTGTTGGAGTTTAAGTATTGTTTAACGGCATTTAAATGTCTTTGAAATGGGTTTTAAACATATTTGAGTTGTTCAAAGAAATTTTTGAATTCTTAAATCAAATCTATAAACGTTAAGAGCTATAAATCAGGCATATTAAGGGAAAACAGGGCGAACTGTAAGTAATCAAAGCTTAAAATTTAATTGAATTAAATGAAAATGAAATGTGCAGATAAGTTAGGTTAGCTAGTTAGTAGTCGAATTGGCCTAACCTACCTAATTTAGTTCCTTAGAGGTTAAAACTTAGTGAAGTATTGATCGCTTAGAATGTCTGTGTTTTTAGCGAATCCGGGCAGTAATTTGATATCAAGTTTAGGGACTTCAAACAACCCAGGGAAATACGGGGCGGAGGAGAGTAGTCGAATCCACTAACAAATACCATACTTTTTCATACAGGGGCGAAATAACAATGCAGCTTCAGGGTTAAACATAGACCCCGTTGGTTCCCTAGCAATACCTAATGGAGTTCCTTAGAGGTTAAAACTTAGTGAAGTAATGATCGCTTGGGATGTCTGTATTTTTAGCGAATTCGGGCAGTAATTTGATATCAAGTTTAGGGATTTCACCCAATCCAGGGAAATACGAGATTCCCAGGCATATAAGGCGAGGACAGTAGTCGAATCCACTAACAAATACCATACTTTTTCATACAGGGGCGAAATAACGATGCATCTTCAGAGTTAAACTGCATCCGGTCCGGGTCCTTGGGGACCGCTAGAACAAATCTTTAAGTGTATAAAATCAACTCAAAACTGCATTTGCAGCATTTTGTCAGCCTAAATCATATATACAAGGTGCGTCCCAAAGTAAACAGGACTTTTGCAATAGGGACGTTTCTGGTGGCGCCATCTATGTGTGAGGACATGCGTTGGAAAGGTACATCTTTCATTCACATACTGTCTAAATTTCATGACATTTGGTCTAGTAGACGCCGAAATATCCCGCTCAATGTGACAGTATGTTTTTAACTTTGGTACGAGAATGTCGATCGAACAAAGAGCTAATATTAAGTTCTGTTTTAAACTTGGTAAAACTTTTACCGAAACGTTTAAATTGTTAAAGCAAGTTTATGGTGATGATTGTTTATCCCGTGGCCGTGTTAATGAGTGGTTGAATCGATTCAAGAATGGTCGTGAAGACTTGAATGACGACGAACACGTCGGCCAGTCGAAATTTGTGATTACTGACGATGCCATCAAAACTGTGCGTGATTTTATCAAAATGCAGCCAAAATCATCATTGGAATTGATGGAAATGGAATTGAACATCTCCAAAACATCAATTGATCGCATTTTAACCGAACATTTGGGTCTCCGTAAAGTGTGTTCTCGCTTCATTCCGCACACTTTAACCGACGACCAAAAAGCGCAGAGAATTGAGCACGCAAAAGACATCGTTCGGGAAGCCAGACGTGATCCAAATTTCTTGTTCAACATCGTAACCGGTGACGAAACGTGGTGCTTTCAATATGATCCCGAAACAAAGCGTCAAAGTGCCGAAATGAGAAGTCAAAAATCAAAACTCATCTCATTTGTTTCTACGATTCAAAGGGAATAATTCATCGAGAGTTTGTTCCACCGGGAAAAACAATTAACGCTTTGTTTTATGTTGAAGTTTTGAAGCGTTTGGTGCATCGCATTCGTCGTATTCGGCCAGAATATCGCGAGGAAGGAAGTTGGCGTTTATTGCATGATAATGCACCGGCTCACAGAGCCCTAGTTACGACCGATTATTTGACCAAAAATCGCATTTTTACCATCAATCATTCACCGTATTCGCCTGATATGGCTCCCTGTGACTTCTACTTATTCGGTCAGTTGCATTTGCCGATGAAAGGAAACCGTTATAAGGACGTTGAGGACATCCAAAAGGCTTGTACCAACATTCTGAAGGCGATGCCGGCCGATGACCTAAAACACTCATTCCAAATGCTTTTGGACCGTGCAAAACGTTGTATCGAAGCAGAAGGAGAGTATTTTGAATAAATAAAAAGAATTATACAAAAATAATCATCCGTTTTCTTTATTTTATAAAAGTCCTGTTTACTTTGGGTTGCACCTTGTATATATATTAGGGCGGGTTAATTTTTGTTTGTGAAGCGTATAGCAAAAACGTAATCTATAGGTGATTCTGAGAAATTTTGCTCAAGAGACCATAGCTCTAAGTCGGATTTGGAGGCCCTTAAAATTTCAAAATAGATATTTTTCAATATATACATAGAATAATTTAATTAAATTCGTCATGAAATCGGATAGAGTTATAGTAGATTTCTCAATCTGGGCTTGTTTGAAAGGTATTTTTATCACCTTTCAGAATCTGTATTGATACCAATATTTTTTTTATTTTTAGTAGACAGCCGCCGTGGCTCAGTTGGTTAGTGCGTTGGACCGCGAGTCGCAGGCAGCAACCTCAGGTTCAAATACTGCCTGTAATAACACCTAAAAAATAACGGGAAAACTCGTTTTCTCTTTCGGTGGCTGTCCTCTCAGCTGGAAATGGCATTAAACTGTAGGTCCCTTCAACACGCGCACAAATTCACACGCACAACACGGGTGGTGGCGGGAAGCTAGGCCTTAGTCTCGCGTAAGCGGGCTGTCGTGCCAGTCAATTATTATTATTATTAGACATATTAGGAATTTTTTGTCTTTTAACTAATAAATTCCGAATTTTCTTAGATTTTTTTCGATAATTTTTTCAGATAATTCAGATACAACAACTTTTATTACGATCAATTTTTTTTTTTTTTTTTCCTAACATGTCTACTATTGTCTATTAAAAAAAATATTGGTATCAATACAGATTCTGAAAGGTGATAAAAATACCTTTCAAACAAGCCCAGATTGAGAAATCTACTATAACTATCTGATTTTATGACGAATTTAATTAAATTATTCTATGTATATATTAAAAAATATATATTTTGAAATTTTTGGGGGCTCCAAATCCGACTTAGAGCTATGGTCTCTTGAGCAAAATTTCTCAGAATCACCTATAGATTACGTTTTTGCTATACGCTTCATCAAAAAAAATCGTTCCATACAATTTGACCCGCCCTAATGTATATAGATATATAATAACACTGTATAACAACAACAAAAATATATGTATCGGTGTATTTGGAATATATTTTTAGGGATTTCAAATTTCCCCTCCTTTTCATATTCTTATTGTGAATCGGCATACGAAAGTCATGTAATTTTACATTTTTGGTATATGATGTATTCAGCAATTTTATGTAAAATACTACGGGGAACAATTTTGTGGATCATTTTAACCCTCTCTCTCTCCCATGTTTATGGGTCAATTTGACTCTTATTTCCCTAGAATGCCACAAAATGTTCTTTAAGAAGGACTTTTATGAAAGAAATGTAACACAAAAATATTCGCCATACAATTCTACTATAGGTCTCTGAATACACCAAAGCTCAAAATTGAACTTGAACGTCAGAAATCAGTCAAAACTCAAAATGAGTTTAAGTATTAACTTCGTGCCTATTCGAAATTGGGACTAAAATGTCTTAATGTCCTGTGTGGGCTATGAGAACTCTTTGTAAGAGCCCCCGTGTTGGTTCCAAATTGATTACTTTTAAAAAGCTTAAATGCTTTAGGTTGACGTTTAAGTGTTGGCCAAACCTGAATCATCAAACCATATCTTATTGGTTCCGATTGATCCATTTCATGATGAACTGTGGTGTCAGCTGATCTGTGCCACAGTTCGCCGGAAAGTATTTATATTCTTATACCCAACAATGTGTAATGGTCACTAGTTGATCTCTTGGAAGAGTTGCTGCAATCTCTTGAAATTATTCTGCTAAGAATAATATTCAATGTAAATGAAACTAAATCCAAGACTTTAAGAGCCGTTTGACTATTCAATATTCTTATAAAATCTAATATTCTGTTTTTCTTACACTAAATTGTAAACTTCAGTAATTGTAATTTCAATAATTTCTTTCGAGCTCAAACATAGTGAACCATAAAGAAAAATCGCTGGAACGTAGCTATGTTCTAGTACCCAGCAATGTGTAATTGTAGCTAGTTAATGATCTCTTTAAAGATTTGTTTCAACAGCATTCAATGTGTAAATTTCAACACTAGCAAGACCGCAAGTTTTCCATATCTACAAAGATTACATAATATATACGCTGATATCTCGAAAATTACACATCAGATTTGACTAATTGTAATTCTAGAACACTAATTGAAGAACTAACTGTAGAACCCCATAAAAAAATAAAAGTCCCCGTATAACCAAAAAACTTGCTTATTAAAATTTGACTATCCAAGAGAATTGGAATATCATCTGCCGTTGTTCCATTTTTTTTTAACTAATAAGGAAACTTTGAGCTGCTTTCTTTCTCTAAAATTAAGTCAAGTAAATATAACAATAAAAATATATCAAAATTCAACGCTTTGCTAGCTTTGCTATCCACTGATTTGGTCTGATGTTGACAAATCTTAATTAAAGTCTCCAATTTGCAAGAATAAACAACTTCCACTCATCGTTTACTATTGATACAATATTCTCTTTTGAGTTTACGGCCATGAATCCCATATTTAATATCGATTGACCGCTTTAAGCTGATTGAAATACAGTCAGCATTAAGTTAGCGTAAACTCAAAGCGTTCATTGCTCTCTGCGCCGTCTACTTTTACGATTCGGCTTTGGCTGCATTCTGAACTATTGACTTGAAATACGGTTTTTTCCCTCTCTCGGTTGCTCTCTGCCGTATTTTTGCCATTAAAATGACCTGTCTTTCCAAATAACTCCAAATTATGGACGAAATTTAACAAACCGAACAACAGCTACAAACAACCAACTGCACATAGCTACACACATACTACACACATATGTAAAGTGTAAGAGACAAACAAACGAAAACAACTTTGCACCAAATAACCGGCGAATGAAGAAAGAATTTCTTTCCAATAATTTATACCGCTCCGACGCAGCATAAAACGGTTTTCGAACTCTTCCTGCACGATGTCATGCATACAGAAACTTTGACGATTTGTTAGTTGCTTTTTTCTGTGAAAAGTTGTTATTTTATTTGTTGACTTGTTGTCTCTTTTTTAACTCTTTTTTTTTTGCGGTAGACAATGAACTTCGTCGTGTGTTTTCGACTGTCTCCACTGAAGTGTGTGACGCCTTCCACTGCTGGCTTGTCGCTTTCTTACGGCTCTTCTTCTTTTTCTCTTCAATTTTTATGGCCCATCTTTGATTAGAGAGATTAGTTTGTTATTCCTCAAAAAAAATATATAAAGTTTTGCTGTTGTTAGACCATTTGTCATGTTGATTTGCATTTGCATTTTGGAAGATTTTGCCCTCAAACAGTAATTTCATACATAAACCTGAACGTTTCTGTGTGTATGTGCGTGTGTGTGGTTTCATCTTTCTCCAAATGGTTTTCATGGTTTATTGATAATTTTATGTTTTCTAGCGTTCGTTATCCATAAGCAATTTTTTTTTGTTTTATACATATTTTCCTTTTTTCGTTCCATAAGCAATTTTGTTTTTTTTTTATAAATTTTTTCCTTTTTTATTTTACTGTCATTTTTTTAAACAAGCCTGCGGGTTCTTTGCATTTACCGCACGCAACGAAACACATTATTGATCATTATTTCTGACTCTTTTCAACTGTGACATATGGACAAATTTGAACGTTATTAGCGCCGCAAGTTGCTTCCCACTGAACGCTCCGATTTGCCACTTTCTTCGCTTCTTCATTATTTAATGTTTCGAACAACAATATCAAACTCGTTGTAAGGCAATTTTAGGCCCAACAATCAAATTCTCTCTTCTCTTGTAAAAGTTTGCCAAGTTGCAGTAAACAAATTCTCGTGTTTCTTCGGCGCTGTAATAAACAGTGAACCGGTTAGCCTTTGACTACTTTTACACGCTCAAAGATTTCATCTCGTAAACAGAGAATGAACGTTACAACACAATGTCAATGATGCATAACTTTTGAACTCTTGCAAGTTTTTCATCTTTTGATGATTAACGGCTAACAGGTAGCTGCTACCCTATATTTGTTGTTTGTGCTTTGTTTTAATTTTCATAAAATCGCTTTTGTAAAGTGACTTTCTTTTGTGTCGAGATTTGCACAAATATGTTTTTCCACAAAACTTTTTTGCAATTAATTTTTTTTATTTCCAAATTTTTTTATTTCTTCTAAACATTTTCGAACGAAATTTTCGAAAGAACATTTAGAACATTTTTTTGGAAAAAATGAATTTTGGTTAAATAATTTGAAAAATTATAATTTGAAAATGCAAAAATGTGTTCAAAAATGCAATCATTTTTTTTTATAATGTTAAATATTTAATGATTATTACTTTTAGTCATAAAATTATTATAAAGATATTTTTTTCTATTTTTAATTGTTTAATCTTTTTTATTACAATTTTATCTAAGCAACACTTCTATATAATAATAATTAATCAAAATAGTCATATAATATGACTATATATTATATTGTTATTTTGATATAAAATTCAATCATTTTTATTAACATTGTTAAATATTTAATGATTATTACTTTTAGTCATAAAATTATTTTAAAAATAATTTTTTTTAATTTTTAATTTTTGAAAAATTTTTGTTTTTAATGCGATTTTTATCCAAACAACACTTCTATATAATTCACAATAATTAATCAAAATGTTCAACAAAATGAAATAATTAATTTTAATACAAAAATATAAATTATAAAATAAGGAACATTATAAATTAAAATGTTGTACACCTAAAATTTATGTCTAAACTTGAAATGACAAATTTTTTAGGATTTATTTTTAGAGATATGATTTAATTTCGATATAAAATGTTGATTATTTGTATTTGATAGTGTTAAGTATTCAATGATTAGTCAAAAAATTATTAAACATAATTTTTTTTGTTTTGACATTTTTTATTGTGATTTTTATTTAAACAAAACTTTCCAAATAATCGGCAATAATAAATCAAAATAGTCAACAAAATAATTAGTTCTAATAAAATTAAAAAAAATTTTAAGTTAAAAAGCATCATAAATAAACATAAAAATATTTTACATCTAAAATATTTAATTTTTATAAAATACGAATTTTCTGATTTAGTTTTATTGATATTAAATAAATCTGATATAACACTTTTATCATTGGTTTTTAATAATCTTAAACATTTAATGATTATTTCATATAATAAAAAATATTTTTTTAATAATAGTAATTTTTAACTTTTAAATAATCGACAAAAATAAATCAAAATAATCAACAAAATGAAATAATTTATGCTAAAAAAATATATATGTATATTATATATAACAAAAATATATAACAACAAGCAACAAAATAAACCAAATACAAATACAACAACAAAATAAAACAAAACACATAAACAAAAATGAAAATTTTTTAATCTAAGATTTTTAATTATTATAAAAGTAAAAAAAAAGTTTCTATTCAAATTCTTTTCTTCTACGGTTTTAAAATTTTTTTTATTGTGATTTTTATCTAAAAAAAAATATTCTCAAATAATCGACCATAATAAATAAAAATAATCAACTAAATTAAATAATTATTTTAGATTCAAAATATAATTTGATGATTAAAAACATAAATAAAAATAAAAACTTCTTTCATCTAAAATTTTTAATTTTAATAAAAGAAAAATTGTTTTCTAATTTATTTTTAGTGATGATTTTATGATATAAAATTTATTTCATTAATAATGTTAAGTATTTAATGATTAATAATTTTAATACAAACAATCTTTAAAAATATTTTTTCTATTTTTGGCATATCGATTGTTTTCTAAAAAAAAAATTTCAAATAATCGACAATAATAAATAAAATAATCGAAAAATTAATAATTAATATAAACTAAAAACAAAATTTAAATTAAGATATATTACGGACAAATATAAAAATTCCCCAAATTTTCTTTTTTAATAACAAAAAAAACAAAAGTAAAAAGTTATAACCAAAAATTTGTATTTAAAATTTTCATCTGAAATTTTCTTTAAATTAAAAAAAATAATTTTTCCAAAAACAAGATAGTGGTATGGCCGCTCCACTTGTTGGCCGGTCGTAGTGTGAAAAAGTTTGTTGATTAATGTTCAAAAGAATTTAAAGAAAACTTGTCTCCGAAGAGAGAAATAAGGAGTTTAATTTTCACCAAAAAAACAAAACATGTTTTAAAATTATTATTCCAAACAAACAAAATTTATTGCTATAACGCCCAATGCTTTTTGAATTCTCCGCTACACTAATTATTAATCCACTGTTTTCAAATGGATGCCCAGAAATCATGACACACAAAAATTTTCGAAACTCACTTTCTTTCGCATGAAATGCAATTGTCTTGTTGTTGGTATTGTTTGGAAAATTGGTAACACCAACACTAATGGCCAATGCTAACAATGAAAATATTTACAATTATTTACATATTTGTAACCGAAGTACACATGAAGAGCTGGGGCCGGCCGTTCAGGTGTCTTTTGCGTTGTTGTTGTTGTTTTTTGAAGGTAGCAAATTAACACCTTACTGCCAGTTTGTAACCTAAGTAACCATGAAACTTCATGCAAGACAATAACAAATTGAAAACCAAGGCAAATAGATATCTTTTTTTCCGTTTGTGTACAGAGAAAAGCGCAAAGTTGCAGAGCGCAGCATATTTACAGTCAACCAACAAAAATAGTTGTTGTATAAATAAAATGTAAAAAACGATTTACGAGAACTGAAAAGCTAAGCCAAGTGCCAAGTGATGACTTACGAAGTTTACAGCAACGAAACTGACAAAAAAAACAAACACCTTTATGACGTCGTTAGTTATGTAGAGAATCGATTTAACGGTTCAGTTGTTTGACAGTTGTATGCTTTAATGTTTGAAAATATATTCAAAATATTATACTAATATAAAAATATAAATTGCGTAGTGTTGCTGTTGTTAGTGTTTAGGTTAGGTCGCAGTTCCCCACCTCTAAAAACCCACCGGTTAGTAGAGAGTTTTATCACTCCTTAAAGCGTATGTCATATTTTTCATTAGGACTTTTCTCATTAAGAATTCTTTCATAGATTTGTTTTCATAGTTTTTTTGTTGAGCATTGTTTCAGCTAGAACTTGTATTACGTAATTAAATTCGAATGATTCAAGTTGTAAATTTACTATACAATTTGTTGTAAGGAAAACTTGTTTCGTGTTTTTAAATGATAAATAATTAAGAAAGAATTTCAATTTGCTAACGAATTCCCGCACCAAAATCGATGGTCTTTTGCTGGCTTCAAATACCTGATTCTGATGTTGTTTTGATCATTTACATTGTTTTCAAAACTTACGTCTTTTGCGCATCGAAAACTACATATTTTTGTCATAGTCTATAACATTGTGATCGTTCACTGTAATTACGAAAGTGCTGAGCAAGCGGAGTTCAGTTAGTTAATGACTTTGATTGTATATAACTTTAAGTGATTGAATCTATTGTTTTTTTCGTTAACATCAATGCCATATATGATCGACACTAACGTAACTACTTTCACTTTGTGATTTTAAAACAAATTAACTCATTTCTTTTTATGACGTAAATTTTTTTTTTAATTTAAGGTAAATTTGTTTGTCGAAACAATTCAGCAGCGTAGCACTCGGACAGAGATCCGAGTATATTCGTCGAACTGCAACTTGCGATTCTTTCTTCCTTTTCCTTTATATATAAAGATTCCATCACATTTCGGTAGAAATTCAAAATTTATATGTAATATGGCTTTTTTTTTTTATTACATTTAAAACTTTTATAAACTGTTAAACAATAATAATAACTAAAATGTATGGTTGCAACTTTATACTCGTAAGAGACTTTATAAAAATTTTAAAGTTGGTTCAACATTGACTAAACTAGAACAAAATTAAAAAATCGTTAAAAACTTTCTGAAATTTTTAGATTTTGCTTAAGTTTGAAGCCTTCATAAAGTAAAAATTAGAAGATCATTAAAAAACTCTGATTAGACATATTGAACATATGTATGTATTTGACCTCTTCTATTGTAGCTATAAATAATTTCAATATTTTTGAAAATGGAATGAAATAGAAAATGGAAAATATTTCTTGTTTGGTAAAAGATTCGATTTAATTTTTACAGCTAGTCAGGTCATAGTTGTGAGTTACTGAAATTTTTCAAAATCTTTCAGCAAGTCATCAAGAAGTAGTGGAATTAGTTTAGCATCTTCTTTGTCGACGTGGCTCAAATATTTGGGGCTAAACTTCCTCACAGACTTCGACTCGATAGTCCAGCAATACTCACTTTGGCTTTCGACACCAGTTCTTGGTTCGGTTCCTAGTTCAGCACCTTCTTTGTCGATGTTGCTTAAATATTTGGAGTTAAACTTCCTTACAGACTTGAATCGATGGTCCAGCGAGCAATACCCACTCTTGCTTTCCACACCAGTTCTTGGTTCGAATCCTAGTTCAGCACCTTCTTTGTCGACATGGCTTAAATATTTGGACTTGAGCTTCCTTACAGACTTGACTCGATGGTCCAGCGAGCAATACCCACTCTGGCTTTCCACACCAGAGACTCTTAGTTCGATTCCTAGTTCAACAGCTTTGTCGACGTGGCTCAAATATTTGGAGTCCAGTTTCCTTACAGATTTGACTCAATAGTCCACTCTGTTTTTCATACCAGAGGCTCTTGGTTCGGTTCCTAGTTCAGCACTTTGGAGTCAAACATTTGGAGTCAAGTTTCCTCACAAAATTTACTCGATAGTCCAGCGAGTAATACCATCTCTGGCTTTCCACACCAGAGGCTCTTGGTTCGAGTTCTAGTTTCGAGTTGGTTAAACACGCGTCTACTGCTATGTCTGGTAGTGATAGGTTTTTTCCAATAGGCTTCAAAATAAAGCCAGATTCAATTTTATATCTCCCAACTGAAACGCTTTGTGCACCCCTCTCTACACTATTAAACCCCTACAAAGTTAAGCCCAGTTAGAGGGAAGTGTCTCTTTCTGATACTCATGAATCAAAAAGCCGCTAAATCTTCGTATGCATTAAGATCGCAATCTATTTAATCTATTCTCGAATCGATGACACTCAAATCTATTTATAAAACGGAATTCCAAATACTTGATTTATTCTCTTGCAAAATATTTACCATTTTGATAGTCATGACATATAGTCTGTACTTGTGTATGTATGTGCGTGCTTGCTTAGACATAATATAGACTATTGCCGCAAATCATCACTTGAATGTTAACACAATAAACAATTGAACGCAGGCAACTTTGAATCCATCGAACCATTGTCCACATGTGCAGGCCACACCCTCTTCACGCCATTGAGCAAACAAACGCTCGCTCACTCTGGGCAAAAGTTCGGAGAATAACGCACAAATAAAACTCTTCAGCCCTACATGTGAAAGGGTCCATGATGCACGCTAAATATTTGCCTACACTTTGTTGTATCAACAAATGCGGCGAGCAGCCGACCAGAGAAATGGGAGAATGTCGAATCTCGTTCTGTGCAACTGTCAGTTGGAGCTTTTTTCCTCTACCTTCCAAGTAACTCTTGAAAGTGCAACAAAAACAGCCAAAATTAAAAATGTGTAGAAAATAACTTGACAAAAAAAAACAAACGGAACAAAAGAGAAAAGACCAAAACGTAAGCGAAACAAGTAGAAAACTGCCAATTTGGCAAAAAGCTATTCGGTGAAAAGACCATAAAATTTTTGAGTTTAACATTGAAATGTTGTAGTTTTTGATTGTTTATTGTTTGTGCAAAAACTTTTGCTCACACAAAAAATTAAATAAAAATATAAAAAAACAGCGGTGTCCCACTTGGTGCCAGCCGATTTCGATGAGTCGCACAAAGCCACAGCTGTGCGAATCTTTGGCTTTGACTCGATTAGAATTTTTATAAAATTTCAAACTGAAAAGATTTGACTCGGCGGCGTTTGGTTATCAGACATTCAAGTTCAACATGTAAATATTTCAAACTTTCCGGTTCTAGTGAATTGTTGTGTTTTGACGCTGACCAGCTGACGACGAGTTATTGACACTTTAACATTTTATATGCCTACTTATATTTTTTTTATTTTAGCAAAGGTAATTAATTTTTTGTATCGTGGCAAAGTTATGGCACAAGAACCCAGTTTACAACTGTGCGGATTTAAATTACGCGCGTGCCATGCTCTCAGACGGCAAAATGTGAGGTTTTATCTGATTCATTAATATAATTTGAATACTTTTATGAATGAATTCAAATTTACAATATCACATACTTGTTGCTTATAATTACTCAAAGATGTCTTAATTGCTGTACAAAAGA
Organism: Melieria crassipennis; assembly: GCA_963668005.1. Taxonomy (NCBI): domain Eukaryota; kingdom Metazoa; phylum Arthropoda; class Insecta; order Diptera; family Ulidiidae; genus Melieria; species Melieria crassipennis. Next base: position 8,486,065 of record OY764963.1, read on the forward strand.
CTTAAACGTGTTTGAATACTTTTGAACCATCGTCATCATGGCAAACCTAAAAAAGGCCGAGCAATTTTACTGAGACGTTCAAACCACCGTCTTTTATCAAATTCAGATCAACTAATATTCGCGCTAAAACTTCCTCATTCATATAAATGAGACCATCAAGCTAATACCAAAACGTGCTCATTCTTTTCTTAGGGTCTCTTATCTTACCACAAGACAAATTGCGGATCCTTCACTTAGTCCGTCTAGTCTACCTACCCATCGACCAGTTTATTAGAAGAATTCCATTGCACATTCGGCTTTAACTGATAAAGCAGTAGAAACCACGCACTTTCTGAAACCATAATTGGATTTTGACAAACGCGTTCTAACTTCATATCCCACAAAGTAGAACTGGGCGCAAAAAGATGCAACGAGAGATGCCTTCATCACTCGATGGCTTCAAGATAAAAGTAGATAAAGAAACTGGTCTCCACTCAGATAAACTACGAACCCAAAGGTCATTCAGACTGTCGGAACTCTTTAGCATCTTTCAAGAAAATATCTTAGCATTTTGGAAAGCAGCTAAACTGATCTGCGATTGTGGATACTTAGGCCTCCGAGTGTGTCTCTTACAGATACTGTTGGCTGTCTAACCTAACCTAAACCGCTTGAATCAGTTGTAGTGAAATCGAAAGTAAATAGTTCAGAACAACCGTGCCTCCCTTCAAGGCATAATACATCACTGGGTCACAGACAGGAATGTCGACTTCAGACTCTGGTATCAAGATTCCTCACGAATCTGGCTAATGCGGTGAAATTCGATATCTCGAAACTGCTTCTGCTTAATTAAGAGATTGAACTGGTTTCTCTCTTATTAAAACTGTTTGTTAGCTCCAGATACAGGACAAGAATTCTCAAGGGGTCATTTTGAACCCCGATTGAAATGATGAAATGATTCCCTACTTAAATGATGTAACACTTCTTGAGTTGGGCGGACCTCATACTCTGCCTTATGGATGTCGATATTTCGGATCTGCTGTGCTTCATCATGAGATCAAACTGCTTTGTAGCTGAAAAGAAACTGATGGTTATTTCTACATAGTGTTCAACTAAAAGGAATTCACAACGAGCCACAACCTAACTTAGGTGCTTTAGGAGATTATGTTCTCCTAATAGGACAAGAAAACAAAAGGGGGAAATAAGTTTAGGTAGGGAAGGGTGTGTGCGTCTCAGAGACCGCACTTCGACTCGGAGGCCAAATTGGCCTATTGTGAATTCCTTCTTAAAAGGTTCTGGAGGCAACCAATCAGTCTCAATACGGGGCAACCCAGTTCGACCTCTTGATAAAAGAAAGAGCCGATCCGGAATTTCAACTTTACGTCCGCTAGGAATCTTGCCCCCAGGATACAGAGGCGGCATTCCTGCAGAGCTGGGCAGTGTCACATCTTCTTCTTCATCTCCGCAGCTTCTGCAGACATCACTGGACGAGTGGCGCCATTTGATAAGCATAGATCCAATGGCGCAGTCTCTAGTGGGGACTACAACGAGATGAATAAAAGGGGACAGTACCTATCGCGTTTTCCTCAAGGAAAGTGAGGTCCATAGTGCCCGGCACGTGCTCGACTCGATGTTCTTTTTGCTCAACCTGTCAGTATCAGAAAAAGCACACAGTTATCTACTTCGGTGATGAATTAGGCAACCCCTTTCTTTCCACATCGTCCGCTGTTTTGTTCTCTGCTACTCCATAGTGGTGAGGAACCCAGCAGAGAGTGACTTGATGATGCCCAATACATTGAAGGTCAGTGCGACAACTGTGTGCTACCTTTGATTTCACCACTGCTTATTTTAGCGCTGTAGGCTACATTCACTCTGGCTTACTAGAGCACCTTCTTTGTCAAGCATGAGGGGGTAAAGCTCCCACACAAACTTGACTCAATAGTCCAGAGGCCCTTGGTTCGATTCCTAGTTAAGCACTTTGTCCGCGTGGCTCAAACTTTTGGAGTCAAGTTCCCTCACAGACTTTACTCGATAGTCCAGCGAGCCTATTCTGCTGTTTCACAACAGAGACTCTAGGTTCGAGTTCTAGTTTCGGGCTGATTAAACACTCGTCTACTGCTATGTCTGGTAGTGATAGGTTTTTTTTCCAATAGGCTTCAAAATAAAGCCAGATTCAATTTTATATCGCCCAACTAAAACGCTTTGGGCGCCCCTGTCTACACTATTCTAAGGGCTGCCTGACTATCCACTAAGGTTGTGACATGTGTGGGTAATCTGGGACAGTGGATTACTGTCACAGATGAGTTCAGCAGCTTTCCAGATTGCAAAGATCTCGGCCTGAAAGATACTACTGAGGTCCAAGGAGTCTGAATGGCCTTTAGGTCAGTAGTATATCTGAGTGGAGACCAGCTACTGTACCTTCATCCATCTTGGAACCGTCGGTGAAAATAATGATGGAAGCGTCTCTTGTCACACCCGTAGTCCGCCAAATATTTTGAATTTGTTGATCTTCATCCAATTTTTTGTCTCACATGGTTTGTCATCAAATGCTACAATATGACAGACTTCGAAGTATCCAAGACCCACTATCATAAATCTCCATGCAGCACTAAATGTTGCATACTATTTCTAACTGTGTACTGAATCTTATCTTGAACCACCGAAACAGACTTGCACACATTTTTCATAGCTGCCCTGTATATTTTTTAACGCCAACTCTCTGTTTGCTTTATCGCAGTCGCACACACACACACAGTTATATTTAAATCGCTTGGCGTCAGGGTGAAAGTTGCGCTTCCGCACGAAATGCAATGAAATAATCTTATCAGCTCGCTTTGCTGAGAAATCAACGTTCAATGGGCATTTTTATTTGTCACACTTCCCACCAACATTTGCACTTTACACTATTGCGTCAGCACAACGGCAAAGCGTGACCAGCATGCCGGCCATACATTAATTTCAAATAATTCTATAATAATTTCTTATCTCTTTACAGCATAAAAACTAAACGCAGTGCATTGCATTCTCTACACGCACAAACAACAAACAACTCACTTGTGGCAAAATGTTCTGGCTGCTGTTTACATTTGGCTTTTTGGCGTTTATCGTCTGCGGCTTCTACTTCTCGAAAACGTCCAAAGACATGCCTAGGTCGTGGTATGAATGGAAGACCGAGTTTCGTTATCAGTACATTGGCATCTTGGGACTGATACACGATTTCAGGGATCGTGCACGCGATCGCGTTGGTAAGTACTCGTCGAGTTGTATGGAGGCGGCAGTTTGATTAAATGATTTTTACTTTACTTGCAGAACTCTATCACCAACCCGATCGAGTGGCGGTGATTACGGGCGGCAATCGAGGTATAGGCCTGAGAATTGTGAAAAAGTTATTATCCTGCAATATGACAGTCATAATGGGTATGTAATGTGTAGTATAGGCAACCTTGATTGCATCACAGCGTTGACACTGACATTGAACAGTGTCAGTTGCTTTCGACTGATTAGCTTTAATGCTTTAGAGTTCATGCATTGTTCATAGAGTTGAAAAGCAGCGCAGTTTGTTGGCCTAATGAAGTTGTTAAAAGCAAACAAGCTGTAATTTTTTATGCTAATTTTCGAACGTGAGTTCACTAAAAATAACCTTCAACTCTCCCACTCATTATCGTACCTGGTATATCTTTGCCTTATTATTGTCAGTTCTAGCTTATGTATTGCTTTGAATGAGAAATTTATGATGTCTCGGTTCTGTCGGTTGTGAAGAGTCGCTCAAGATGCGGAATGCATATGAAATTGCTTTGATTCAACAGCTAAATGCGGTGATGTTCCCTTCACATAAAGAAAATGTAATCAATTAATTACATGAATTAAAAAGAAACGGAACCAAGAAAGAAAACATGAATTAAATAGAAACAGAACCAAAAAAAAAATACATAATTGTTAACTAACTTTTGAATAAACGCAAAAGCAATCGAAACTTGAATTATTTCATTCGTTCAGCTTTCACTCATTGAATTTGGAATGTTCTCTTCATATAAAATTGTAATTTCGAGTAATAAATTACTCAAAGAAAACCAAAGATGTTAATTCAATCTTTTAATCATTGCCACGCTAAATTTTAGCTTAAAAAAAGTTTAAATTGCCTTTATTTCTAAATTTTCTTTTATTTCAAAAGCAATAAAAACGTGAATCGTTTCTCTCGTTCTGCTTTCACTCATTGAATTTTGAATGATCTCTTCACATAAAAAATACTGTAATTACGAGTAATAAATTACTAAAAAAAACACAAATGTTATTTCGACCTTTGAATCACTTCCACGCTGAGTTTCAGCTTAAAAATACTTTTAAATGGCTTTTATTTCTAAATTTTTTATTTCAAAAGCAATAAAAAACTTGAATCGTTTCTCTCGCTCTGCTTTCACTCATTGAATTTGAAATGATCTCTTCACATTAAAAAATACTGTAATTACGAGTAATAAATTACTACAAAAAACAAAAAATGTTATTTCGATCTTTGAATCACTTCAACGCTAAGTTCTATCTTAACAAAGATACTTTTAAATTGCTTTTATTTCTAAATTTTCAAAAGCAATAAAAACTCCACGCTCTGCTTTCTCCATTGAAAAAAGTATTTCAATCACTTCCACGCTGAGTTTCAGCTTAAAAAAAACTTTTAAATTGCTTTTATTTCTAAATTTTCTTTTATTTCAAAAGCAATAAAAACTCGAATCATTTCCTTCGCTCTGCTTTCTCTCATTGAATTTGTAATGTTCTTTTCACATAAAAAATACTGTAATTACGAGTAATAAATTACTTAAAAAGAACAAAAATTTGTATTTCGATCTTTGAATCACTTCTACGCTTAGTTTAAGCTTAAAATGCTTCTTTCTTTTATTTAAAATCAATAAAAACTTTAATAATTTCTTTCGCTCTGCTTTCACTCTTCACATAAAAAACACTGCAGTTACAAGTAATTAATTATTTAAAAAAACAAAAATATTATTTCAGTCTTTTTTAATCACTTCCACGCTGAGTTTCAGCTTAAAAAAACTTTTAAGGTGCTCTTTTAAATGACTTTTAAATTTACATTAAATTTTCTTTTATTCCAAAGCAATAAAAACTTGACTAATTTCTTTAAGTTTGTAATGTTCTCTTCACATAAAAAGACTGTAATTGCGAGTAATAGATTACTAAAAAAAACATAAAATATTATTTCGATTTTTGAATCACTTCAACGCTAAGTTTTAGCTTAAAAAAGATACTTTTAAATTGCTTTTATTTCTTAGTATTCTTTTATTTCAAAAGCAATAAAAACTTGAATCGTTTCTTTCGCTCTGCTTTCTCTCATTTGTAATGTTCTCATCACATAACAAATACTGTAATTACGAGTACGAAATTACTAAAAAAAGACAAAAATTTAATTTCAATCTTTCAATCATTTCCACACTAAGTTTTAGCTTCAAAATTTAAATTTAAATTATTTCTATTTCTAAATTTTCTTTAATTTCAAAAACAATAAAAACTCTTGAATTTTTTAATCTTTTTGTTAAGTTCTTTTCATATAAAGAAACTGTAATCCATTACAATAAATTGCTCAAAATAAACATAAATTTGTTATTTCAATCGTTTTCAACCCAAGTTTTTGTTCAGAAAACACTTTTAAATTACTTTTACTTCTGGAAAAAAATTACTTTTATCTCATTATTAATCCTTTCAAGACAACTCTTGCAGGACATTTGCACTTTGTTTTCGTCTTTTAAGAGACCGTTTATGATTTGAATTTATCAAGCTTGTTCTGCATTTCAGTTTCATGTGAAACTGAAATCAATTCATATTTGATTTCAATCTGCAAGTGTAATTAATTCAAATTAGAATTCAATGTTAATTAATTTTACTTTCACATAAAAATTAAATGCAATACAAATAATACAAATTCTGTGGTCAAAAGCAATAACCGCCTAAGTCGAAAATTGCTGTTTCGAGCAATCTCGTTTTAAAGTTTTAGCGCGTAGTGTATTCCTTATGGGAATGCGAATAGGTTTTTATTAATAACTTATTTTATTTTAAAGTTACAAACTCCCCGATTTTACACAAACGTAGAGCACAGTCAAGGGAACGTGGTGGCATCCATAACTCAATTTCTTCTTAAGTCGACTTAAGCGGTTAGTGCTTTTGACCACAGAATTATTATTCAACAAATAGTCAACTCAACCTGCATCGAATCAAAAATGTGCCAGCCGTTGCGAAAGGGTTAAACTGAAACGCCCCTCAAAGCATGCTTCATTTTTTACCCCATTCGTATCTGACTTTATTTTACATCTAACAAAGTTATTGCCTACTTTGAGGCTGAATCACCAAAATTCGCACTACTCACCTCTGTCACATTCAAACAAACATTGCAGGTGTACGTGATCCGCTCGCTGCCGAGGCCGCCGTCAAAGCCATATTCGATCTCACCCCTATCGGCGGCAATCTAATCTGCGAGCAGCTGGATGTAGGCGATATGAAGTCGGTCAAAGAATTTGCACAAAAAGTCAAGTCACGCTTCGACAAGGTGGACATTTTAATCAATAATGGTATGGAATGCACAGCAATCATTTCGCAAAACTTGAATCACAATTTTCATTTTTGTTCGAATTGCAGCTGGCATTATGTTTGCGCCCTTCAAGCTCACCGCTGACGGTTTCGAATCGCATTTTGCCATCAACTATTTGGGTCACTTTCTGCTCACACATTTGTTGTTGCCACAGTTGAAGGCCGCCGGCAAGGAGGGCAAAAATGCGCGCATTGTCAACGTTTCCTCGTGCGTCAACTTAATTGGGCGCATCAACTACAAAGACATCAATGGACTGTGAGTGCAACTCGACTGATATGACAACAACACGTAATTTTAAATAAATTCGATTACTTTTATTTTTTAAGGAAATACTACTATCCCGGCACCGCTTACAGTCAGTCGAAATTGGCCCAAATTCTCGCCACTCGCCATCTGCAACATCTGCTCGACGCCGAGAAGGCTCATGTGCAGGTGAACGCCGTTCATCCGGGCATTGTCGATACGGATCTGTTTGAACATTCGGCCACCACGTCTGTGCCATTCTTCAAGAAGATGTTCTTCAAGACACCTGAGCAAGGTTCACGCACTGTCATCTATGCTGCTATCGATCCAAAAGTTGAGGGACAAGGCGGCTTTTATCTGAGCAATTGCGGCAAAGGTCCCATGCATCCGGCTGCCAAAAATCCTGAAAAATGCGAGAAACTCTTCAAGTATACATGTGAATTGCTGGAGATTGATGAGTTCGGCAAATAGTCATTTTTCAAAGACAAACAAAGCAACAACAAACAAAACGTCCATTTTAACGCGTTGAGAGCACAAATTAGCGTCGACTTCTTGCGCTTCAAAATTCCAAAATCTTTTGCTCGCTCTCACCGTGACTTTAAATTTAAATTTAAATATTTTTTTGTATTTACAAATAAGTTTGTAATTTGTAATTGAATTGATACTAGCATTTTGTTAATGACTTTTTTTGAGCTGTTTTGACGTAACGTAAATATTTTTCATTTGACAATTTAACAATATTTACTTACTATCCAATTAGTAGATAACCGCTACTGTATTTGAAAGGAGTCTTTTTTACCCTAACTTAAGAACGACAGACAGATCGATGAAGCGCAAAAAAGAAAAAGAAAATATGAAATAATAATAAATATTAAAAAATAAAATATTAAATTTTTAACTAAACTATTTATTAAAAACAATTACAAAAACAATATTTTGTACACATTTATAAAACTATTAAAATGATTAGAATACTAAGAAAATGTTCTTTATGATTTTCCAATGACGAGGTTAATTTGTTAAGGAGGAAGTTAAAGGTAAAGAAAACGGATTACTGGTTCACGCTTGGAACGAGTTGAGGGTACTGGCTTAAGACCTCAGGCTTTGATGAAACTGACAAACACTACAGTCTAACAGTGACAAGTCAATGTCTTCTTATTATAAATGGTGGCGAAAACCGAGAAATATGTGCGTTTCTTTTAAAGGCTGTTAGTACTAAACAAAGAAAGCATAGAGAATTTTTGTTTGTTTAATTGATGCATTCTTCAACTTTACATACAAGTAGTGCAGAATTTACTAAAAATTGTTATTGTCACCAAGCAGTGGCGTGGCAGCGTATAATAATCACCCCGTACGACGAACGTCATTCTGATCCTTCAAAGTGTTGAATTTAAAAAAAAAATCCAAATGTCTTGTATTAAGTGATTTTACAATAGGACATTGCTTAGACTAACATAAAATTGTTAATCTATTCCCAAATTACGCACTTTTGAAAGTCAACTTCTCGGAAAACAATATTTTCGAAGCGTCATAACATGTTACGGCATAATGAAAAATTATTTAATTAACTCTGATCAGTGCCTTCTCAATATGAAATTTGTACAAATAAAAAGTCAAATCGTCTTATCGTAATTGAGAACGACAACTTGAGAAAAGACTTTTCGAGAACAATGTATTTAAAGTTGGGTGCGCCTTAGTGACCAAACGACGACATAATTAACAGAACTAGACACTTGGAGTTGAGATATTAGGTTAAAGTTTTTTGAGATAAATCTTAAGACTTTTAACATTGACATTGAACGAAACACTAGTTTTTGATTTTCCAAAAATATTTTACTTTCGCGCCCTTTTAAAGCAGTAAAATAATTAATTTATTAGTTCATTGGCTAAAAATTATTAGTAAATATTTTCAACGATTTTTAAAGTTTAAAGATTTTTAAATGTAAACAGTTTAAAAACTGCATTAATATGAAAATATAAGGCGCAGTAATGGATTTAGTAATTTATTTCTTTCGACCGGTTTCACTGGATGTCTAACGCCAGATATGATTTCATTCTAAAACAAATTCTCAAACAGTTTTCTGATTGATTAACTAAGTTTTGTTTGAGTGCTCTACAGTCTAGGCTAAAAAATTGTCAAAGTGCATACGTCGAATAAAGTTTATCCAACTCTACTTAGCGTCAAATCTCTATTAGAGATCCTCTATAGTGTAAAATAATTTTATAGAGGAGAGTTCGAGAGTAGATAGAGCTCTGCCGAAGTTTCTTTACATTGTAGTCACATTGTACATTGGAGTCATCGATAGGGACTCGCCAGAAGCTCCGGGAGGTTGGTTGGGAGATTTTTAAGCATCCAGCTTATAGTTCGAACCTGGCACCAAGTGTCTGTAACCAGTTTCTTTCTATAGCGAAAGATTTTGCCTCAGCTAAAACTTGTGAAAATCGACTTGGCAAAAAGTAAAGAAACAAAACGTTCCATATTTGAACTAAATGCAATCATTCTCTCTGTGTCAAATAAAGTCTTCAATTTGATAATGGATTCAAAAAATATGGATTTCTTTCAAAATTTCATTATTCTCGCTTCATTGATTTAGTTACTAAAATGGTTAAAAATTTTATAAATAAATATGTTAAATAAGAATTTTTGTACTTCATTAGAATTGCAGCTTCCGCCTTATTTTGAATAATATTCGAACCAATAAAGTTAGAGTAATGAAATTTTGAGACGCGATCAAGGAGATTTTGGGTTTTAATATACTTGCTTTTCATGAAAATTCTATCTAAACTTTCAAGGATATAAAGGATTAAAATTTTCAAAGGACCTTTTTCATATCCTTCTTTTTACAAATAGATAAAAATCAATTTTATTTAAATTCTTGAGCCTTTTCTCTTTCATTTGATGTACATTTTGCCATATTCTAACGAGGTTGAGGATTTTTATTTATTTTTTTTATTTTTTATCCCTTTCAAAATTTTGAAATCCTCCAAAGGATTTAGAAATGAAAAACTGAGTACGCAGTATTGCTATGTTTGGTCTCTAGTTTCACGTACATATGGATTTTATCCGGTGTGAAAAATGCTGTCACACTAATGTAATTAAATAAATAAACTGCCTGAAAGTCGTCTCTTTTAATTACTTACTAACATACAAACTTGTTTACCTTTTTTCATTGTAAAAATTAATTAAATGATTAAAAACTACTTGTAACACCTCTGTTTTACGCATAATTAGCATCTGTCCACTTGCTCGAACCTTTTACCTGTTCATCCTACTTTGCCCGCTTCAAACGACATTTGTTGGCTCAAATTAACACGCAGCCAGCCACCCAACAACGCTTCCCACTTACTTGTCATCCATACAACAAAAGTTTAAAGCACACAAAAGCATAACAATGTAGAGCAACGCATCAAAATGCCAAAAACAAAAATTAAATCATGACATGGTAACAACAACAAAAAAAAACACGACTAAAACAAAAAGAGAAATGTGAAAGAAGAGATAAATGGTTGAAAACTCGTTTGTACAAAATTAATGCAAACTTGAACAAAAATAACTAAACGGTTGTGTCGAGTGGTCAAGCGATCTGCCATCAATCAAAATGTATTATAGTGAAATATGCCTGAGGCATATTTCGCATTGTTGCTGTAATGCCTACTTGAATGAATAATAAATGAGAAGGGTATGACAGAACTGGCAGCAGCCGCCGTGGCTCAGTTGGTTAGTGCGTTGGACCGCGAGTCGAAGGCAGCAACCTCAGGTTCAAATACTGCCTGTAATAACACCTAAAAAAAATAACGGGAAAACTCGTTTTCTCTTTCGGTGGCTGTCCTCTCAGCTGGAAATGGCAAACCTCTGAGAGTAAAAATTGCTTATGAAAAAAGCTCCCAACCTGCCGTTCGGAACCGGCATAAAACTGTAGGTCCCTCCACCCGCGTACAAATTCACACGCACAACACGGGTGGTTGCGGGAAGCTAGGCCTTAGTCTCGCGTAAGCGGGCTGTCGTGCCAGTCAATTATTAATTATTATTATTATGACAGAACTGGACAGGGCGCTATTGTGTTAGAAAGTCATTCAGAGTTGGGCACAAGAGAGATAATTTTTAATTTTTAAATAACGAAAATAATTTTTAAAAAGAGTGTAGAGAAAGAATTGGACCTCAAGAAACGTGAATGTGAATTAAATTTTTTTTAAACAAGTATTTAGTAGACTGAATTTATTTGATAGTTTTGTATCAAAACTCTTGGTCACAAATTTTCAACAATTTTAGGTTTCATATGAAGAATTTCAATAAAGCAAATATTACAAAAAGATTAAAAATAATATAGAAATGCAAGTGGCAATGAAATAATCTCTTCACTTTTACTTTAATGACTGACACAACAACAACAAACAAATAGATTTATTGAGTTACTTAACTCCTTCAACATTTTGGCGCCTTTTCGTTTTGCTTCTTTCAAAACAGAAACAAAAACCAACGTACACACATACAACAATATGGTGGATACCTTCATACGTCTATAAAAAATTATTAAAAAAAATATTTAAAAAAAATCAAACAATTTTCATAAATTGTGTTAATCTCAACAAATCGTTAAATGTTTTGTTACACTTAAACTTTTTGTTTCATTCATTCATTGTTTTTTTTTGACGTCTTATTTGTTTAAAAAGAGTGGGCGTTGCTCTTTGGGCATTGCATACCTGACACTTGTTTTCCGCATAGACACTTCTCCATATTGTTGTTGTAATTGAGCAATTTAACGTTTAACTTATGACAGCAGTTAACTTGTTATTGCTTGGCATTACAACTTGTCGCCTCAGAAAACGACTGTCGTATGTTCTATTAAGCTTAGTGGGACATACGACATTTGTTTTCTCAGTTGTTGCTTTTCTCAATTGTTGCTGTGCAAAGACAGTCAACCAATGTTAATCAGTCGCTGGCGGACTTTGACTTTGGCAGCGCTTGTCAAAATATGAGCAAATAAAGCAATGCGCATGAGTGGCTGCCTGTCTGTCTGATAATATGTCTGTCTGTGCACTGTGTAGGTGCATTTGCCGTGGGTGGTCATTCATAGATATGGTCGAGTAAATGTGTTTCGTATTTTTGCATATGATTTACTGTTTTTAATTGTTATTGTTGTTACTGCTGTTTGTTTGTTGTTTTAATTTTGTTACAGTTTTGTTTAAAGAAAGTTAGTTTCTGCAATTCGTATTTCACAAATGAGGTTATGTGCCAATGTTGGCTTCAGCTGAAGGCAATGTTTCAGCTGTGTGCTTCGTGCTTGTGGGTTTAGCTGATATTCCATTAGTCGCGTTTTTAATTGGCTTGAGAGTTTGAGGGTTCGTCACCATGATCTGATAGAGGATCTAAGATAGAGGATCCCCGATTTCGAGTATCAGCGTCGGAAAGCCACTGCGGCGGCAGAGCAACCTTCCAGTGGTTCCGAGGAAGGGAATCGGCACTAGTCGAGGACACACAAATGAAACAACTAGCTTTGCTTTTGTGGCACAGTTGACCCTTTTGAACACAAAGACTCACGCACCTGGAAGTCACTGAGTTTGCGAAGGGCACGAGAGCTCCTTAATTTTGAGGCCCTTAATTTTTGAAGGAAAAAGTATGAAAAGTGATGAAAATGACTATGGTACATTTTTGCTATTACTTCGATGAGAATGGGAATCACACCAAATAATTTGGCTGTATTGTATTACTTAATGTTTCCGCTTTCATTTAACACCCAACTCGTTAGTTGATTTACGAAAAATTTGCATGTTTTTCAACATTAAATAAAACGCCATGAAATTCCACATTATCCGACTTTGAGGTCCAATTGCCGCGGATTTTTAAAACTTAATATTATAAAAATAAATTACATTGGAAAAGAAGCCGTGGGGTGTTGTAAATGCCATAAAGTGAAAATCTTGTCAACCGGTTTATTGGTTTAGAAATTACAATCCCAAACGTGAAAAAGTCAGGGAAAATTCGAAAAAGTGATACGTCCATTTTTTGCGAAAACGGAAACTAAGTTTTAAAAACGGTTTGCGGATTCGAAATCAGCGCTCCCTAATTACCCTAGAACTGATGTCAAAACCAGAAAAGCCATTTTGCTGTTATCAGTAGGGACCATATTTTTCTACATTATTAAAATTAACCAATTTTTCAACTAATAACGTTGCCAGTTAATCAAAAAGGTCACCAGCACTCTGCGCAATTGCCCACTCAGTCTTCTTGCTCTTTTCTGTCTGCTAGAATCATTTTCAAGGGTTTTAACCTTAAAAAAAAAACTCATCATCAACAGTTATCAGTAGAGACTAGTGTCCGACTGAAACAACTTTTTTGGGCCGAAACCGAATTTGTGTTTTTTTTAATATTCGGCCGAAATCGAAATCGAACCCTTCTAGTTGAAATAAAAATCACCATATCAAGCATTTTTTTTCAACAAACGATTTTTACTTCAAGGAAATAAAGAACAAACGAACAAATCTAACATAAATAAATATTTATTAATAAAAACAATTTATTCATTTTTTAAAAACATAAAAGAATTACCTCTTCGTACCTTACTCGCTAATATTAAAAAATAATTCATTTAAAAATATATTCTAAAAAAAGCATCTAAATTACTCCTTCGAAACAGAAACCGAAACACTTATCTGGGCCGAAACCGAAGCCGAATATTCGGTCGGACACTACTAGTGACCATATTTTTTTTGCATTATTTAAATGAAAGTCCGCTCTTTTTTGCTCCAAATCTTCTCGTTTTATTCTACGTTGTCCCCAGAGACAATTGTCTCTGTTGTCCCCTTGAACCAATTTTTCAACTTTTTACTAACCTTGCCAGATAATCAAAAAGGTCACCAGCAATCTGCGCAATCACTCACTCAATCTTCCTGCCCTTTTCTCTCTCTCACTGTTTCTTTGCTTACTTTTTTCCAACTACATATTATTACAAGTTGCAACATTCCGGTGTTGTATCATACTTGCAACTATTCGCAACTCTAAAAATACTTTTAATCGCATTAAGTCAAATAATTCCCAAATCAACATTCCAGCGTGCGCCAACGCCAGCTTCAGTTACTGCAACAAGTGGCAGTGGCAGCAACAAAACCACAACAACAACAACTCGCTGCACATCAACACCATCATCCTTTTTGTCTGATTTATTGCGACACTAAATTGCAGTCCACTTAGTTGGCGATTAAGTTGTGGCGCGATTTCATCACACGGCGCATCGTATCGCATCGCCTCGTCACCCGTGCAACAGCGAGTGGCAACACTGTTGCTGTGCCATTGCACGTGTTCGGCCACTGGTGCGGCATTGCAATCACAATTTTCCTCTCTCCGTCTTTTCTTTTGCTTTTTCTTGCATTTCATTTTCAGTTTCAATTCAATTCAATTTGCGTTGCCACTTTGTGGCCGCACAGCAATTTATTAACTTGTCCGAAATTGCAACCGCATGCAAATGCAACGGCAATGGTGCTCCTGTTGTTGTTGCTTGGCGGCTGTTGCCAACATTCAGTGGTAATTGGCAGTGGCTGTTTGCCGTCGTAGGTGGAGTTCGGTGGCAGCTCGTTTGCTCGCGCTATCACACTTGCCGCATCTGCTCCACTAAATGCAGCGAGACGCGGCTGCGGCGCAACTTGCTGCTTGTTTATTTGCATCAAATCAAATCAAATACGAGCACAATGGCTGGCAGTGTGGCGCGGCGGCGCTGTGGCCGGAGGTCATAAATCTTAAAACCACTTAAGCTTGCTTATGCTAATCGCGGTGCGCCGGCACGGTGGGCGGCGAATTGGAGCAGAAAATTGCAGCAGTCGTGCAGCGGATCAGGTTGCAGCGTCGAGGTGCGAAAGCTACAAGAATCGTTGCAACAGGCGATTACTGAACTCGGTTTTCTTATTTGAAGCACTTGACATGCGAGTGAAGGTGATTCGGTGGCGTAATAAAGTCAAAGTTGAAGTGCTTAAGATTCTAGAATTGTAGAATTGTTTTTAAAGTGTTCTTCTGGAATAAAAACAAACGGCAAAAGAGACAAAAACTTTAATAAAAGAGGTTACTTTGTAGTGCAGCTTTATGTCTTTGTTTTTTTTAATTTAATTTAATTTAATTTTATTTCATTTTATATTATTTTATTTTATTTTATATTATTTTATTTTATTTTATTTTATTTTATTTTATTTTAATTTATTTTAGTTTTTTAATTTATTTTATTTTATTTTATTTTAATTTTTTAATTAATTTACTTTATTTTATTTTATTTATTTTATTTTATTTTATTTTCTTTTCTTTTATTTTATTTTATATTATTTATCTAACTAGGTACAATAGTTCTTATCAATTGTACGATCTTTCATTTTTTATTTTATTTTAATTTTTTTTTTTTATTTTATTTTATTTTATTTTATTTTATTTTACTTTATTTTATTTTATTTATTTTATTTTCTTTTATTTTATTTTATTTTATTTTATTTTATTTTATTTTATTTTATATTATTTATCTAACTAGGTACAATAGTTCTTATCAATTGTACGATCTTTCATTTTTTGAAGAAAATCATGTAATTTCTAATCAAAATCAGAGCCTATGAAAGCTTATCTTTTTAATGAAAATTATAGTCGTTGCAAGGATAAGCTTTCACTATAACTATGACTATGACTATGACTATGACTATGACTATGGCTATGACTATGACTATGACTATGACTATGACTATGACTATGACTATGACTATGACTATGACAATGACAATGACTATGACTATGGCTATGACTATGACTATGACTATGACTATGACTATGACTATGACAATGACAATGACAATGACTATGACTATGGCTATGACTATGACTGTGACTATGACTATGACTATGACTATGACTATGACTATGACTATGACTATGACTATGACTATGACTATGACTATGACTATGACTATGACTATGACTATGACTATGACTATGACTATGACTATGACTATGACTATGACTATGACTATGACTATGACTATGACTATGACTATGACTATGACTATGACTATGACTATTACTATGACTATGACTATGACTATTACTATGACTATGACTATGACTATGACTATTGCTATGACTATGACTATGACTATGACTATGACTATGACTATGACTATGACTATGACTATGACTATGACTATGACTATGACTATTACTATGACTATGACTATGACTATGACTATGACTATGACTATGACTATGACTATGACTATGACTATGACTATGACTATGACTATGACTATGACTATGACTATGACTATGACTATGACTATGACTATGACTATGACTATGACTATGACTATGACTATGACTATGACTATGACTATGACTATTACTATGACTATTACTATGACTATTACTATGACTATGACTATGACTATGACTATGACTATGACTATGACTATGACTATGACTATGACTATGACTATGACTATGACTATGACTATGACTATGACTATGACTATGACTATGACTATGACTATGACTATGACTATGACTATTACTATGACTATTACTATGACTATTACTATGACTATGACTATGACTATGACTATGACTATGACTATGACTATGACTATGACTATGACTATGACTATGACTATTACTATGACTATTACTATGACTATGACTATGACTATGACTATGACTATGACTATGACTATGACTATGACTATGACTATGACTATGACTATGACTATGACTATGACTATGACTATGACTATGACTATGACTATGACTATGACTATGACTATGACTATGACTATGACTATGACTATGACTATGACTATGACTATGACTATGACTATGACTATGACTATGACTATGACTATGACTATGACTATGACTATGACTATGACTATGACTATGACTATGACTATGACTATGACTATTACTATGACTATTACTATGACTATTACTATGACTATGACTATGACTATGACTATGACTATGACTATGACTATGACTATGACTATGACTATGACTATTACTATGACTATTACTATGACTATGACTATGACTATGACTATGACTATGACTATGACTATGACTATGACTATGACTATGACTATGACTATTACTATGACTATTACTATGACTATGACTATTACTATGACTATGACTATGACTATGACTATGACTATGACTATGACTATGACTATGACTATGACTATGACTATGACTATGACTATGACTATGACTATGGCTATGACTACGACTATGACTATGACTATGCCTACGGATATGTAAGAGTTTTTACTTATTGATTTGATCATAATTTTTTATGAAAGTTGCTGAGTACTTGACACCTTATCATCTTTTTCTGCAAACAATAATTTTAAAAAATTAAAAGTTTACGCGTATATTCAAATTTTTAAAAAGACATAAAAACGTGTAGTCACTATTCAAAAGGCCATTTGAATTGAAAATACATATTTTTCTCCATTTATCCATATAAAAAATATCAATTCATTCATTCATTATTATCATTGTTATTAAAATATTAGTTATTATTTTTATTAATTATTATTTTATATTAGAAGTCAAAATTTCTCTTCTGACTATTCTAAGGCCGTTCCACCATTTTTTAAATATTTAAATTATTTATTTAAAAATGACAGACACAAGTATTATGAGGTGAACCAGAAAAATTTTAGAATTTTTAAGGACACATTAAAAAAAAAGGAATCGTCTAATTTTACTAAAATAAACTGCAGTTTCTTATACATTTCTTAAACTCTAATTCACAAAAAAATTTAATGAAATATAATTAGCGGTTGCAAAATTTTTTAATATTTTTCTTAAAGTTCTTAGTTAGAGACTGGACAGTACGTTCGGTGACTACAGCACAGGCTTGCTTCCATCGATTTCGGAACTTTACATAATTTTTACAAACTTTTTTGTTTTTCTTAGGGTTTGCATCATTATAGCCCAATATCTTTCAATAGGCCGAAGTTCCGGGCGGTTGGGAGGATTTGCTTCTTTTGGGACCACCGTGACACAATTTTCTTCATACCATTCCATAGTTGACCTGCAGTAGTGGCTTCTCGCTAGGTCTGCCCAAAACAAAACTGTTCCTTTTTGCTGTTCAATAAATGGTAGAAAGCGTTTTTGCAGGCATTCTTCTATATAAATTCTAGAGTTAATTGTTCCTGTCGTAATGAACGCATTGTTCCGTAGACCGCAGGTGCAAATAGCTTGAAAAACCATTAATCGTTTTGGAAATTTCGTGTATTGCACTTCAGAGTATTTTCTATGTGTTCCATTCTTATTCTTTGTAGTGAAATAGGCATTACCAGGCAACTGCTTGAAGTCCACCTTAAGGTAGGTTTCATCATCCAAAATCACGCAATCGAACTTGGTTACGTAATCGTCATACAGTTTTCGAGCCCGCGTTATTAGACACTATCTGGTCTCGTTTCTTATCTTTCGTCTTCTTATTAGATCTTCAGACACTCTAATCACATCTTATGGCCCCATAACATTCATAATTCAACGACCATATTAATTGCTCAAAATGTTTTCAGATCAATTTTAGCAAATGCCGCTCAACAACTGTGCGCCAAGCTCTCAATAAAAAATATTTATCAAATTAATGCACAACTCAATGGAAAAACAATTTGATGGTTTCTAAAATGGTAACAATTTCAGAATTTTGATTGCTATAATTTGAGCACATTACACATAATGACAACGACGATTATGTGGCTGGCGTAGATGGTGATGAAGATGAAGATGTGCGGTTGACCTTTGTTGCATAACTCCCATTCCCAAATAGTTTTCGAAACCGCTTAGAAACGGCGATTCAAATCGAAAAAGGAAACAAATTATGCAGTCTCATCGACAAGTGAATGGCTGAATGGCTTTGACACTCAACGGCATTAATAACAGACCGACGTGCATAGTCGACGTGCCATAATTCCCAGCAGCCCCCAGCAGCGTCACGCAAACGCTAGAATCGTTGACTATGAAAGCGAATTGCTGCCGGCACGCTTGAGACGACGAATCGGTCTTGTGTCTGCTGAATGAATGAAGTGCGTCACACTTAAATTTGCTGTTAATGGCTGTTATTGTTTTTGTTACTGTTAGTGTTGTTGTTGCTGCTGTTAGCACTGTCAGCGCCTAGTTTATTTAGGAAGTTGTCAAACGTTTTTATTTTTGCACAAACCATTCACAAAGCAACAACACAGCCACAGCCACACATGCAATCGACTGGCTGAGAACACGACAAACTCACATCGATTGTGGTAACTGGAATTTGATGATGAGCTGTGCAACAAAAAATTTATATGTGATCGAATATGTCTACAACAATCGAATTTAGTGTAATTGCAATATTTCTTGGTATTTTTTTTTTAATTTTTCTGGAGCACCATCAATCGTTTGTCGGCTTTGGGCGCCACTCCAACGGCATCCGTTGGCACTGTCACAGTTAATCAATAGCCTCCGCCCGCCTATTGCAACAACATTGTGCATGCCGAACGCTGCTCAGGGCTGGCTGCTTTCGTGTCTTCGCCTCGGCTGTCATTGTATTGTCATTTTTGCACTCAATTGATACTCGATACACTCTTTGTTAGCGTCCGATTGCGTTACTTTCAACGAGCCGCCCTCAAGTGCTCTAATTGAATGCGTATTGGAAGTTGTGTAATCGTTCGCAATGTCCCCCAAGCAACTTAAATAGCCACATGCCAAATCATGGACATTACTTTTTGTTTAATGCCTTTCGAGAGACTTGGCCGAAATAAGCTTAAAGTCTGCTATACGAATGTGATATTGGATATTTGATCAAATCAAATGAGACAAGTGTGGGCTGGGCGGATGAAAGACATGTCTTTGAGATGTCTTTCTTGCTTAACCCTCAAAAGTGTGCAATGCAATGACATCAGTTGAGTCATTCAGTCATTCCAAACAGATTGGAATCGAAGAGTCGAAGTTGTTGGATTCTGAGTCTTTTAATAAAGGTCATCTGAGGCAACGTATGAGAGCCCTACTAATAATGATGTTGATGGGGCAAGACGTATGATTTGAAATTCATAGAAAATTACTAGATTCCAAAGGCAGCTTCATTCAGAGTTGAAAAAGAGGCTAGGTATCTTCTGAAGAATCGTTTGGTAGAGAGCTGAAATGGGAAACTGTCTTACAATTGATGTATCTGGGGACAATGTAAGGAAGCCCTACTAATGGTTGAAGATGAACTTGATGGGGCAAGACATCATACGTCTTGAATTTTAATGAAAATGGCCAGTTTCGTAAGGCAGCTTCATTTAGAGTTGAGAAAGAGAGTAGATATGTATCTGCGAAAGAATCATTTGGAAGAGAAAATAAATGAAATCTGTCTTAAATTTAGCTCATCTGGGAACAATATCAAAAAAACATAAGAACATATTTTTATATAGAAGCTCTTCTAAGGGTTGAAGATAGGGTATAAGTTTGCTTGAATGAAATGTTCACAATCGAAAATTAGTGGTGGTCAGTCATAGATTTTAACATTCTAAGAGCCACGTCTGGGCAGCTGTGAAGCAATTTTTCGAATTTCCTAAACTTTAAAACTGTAAACTTTAATCTCAATGCAATGATATTGTTATTTATTTATTTATTTATTTTTTTATTTATTTATTTCTTTATTTATTTATTTATTTATTTATTTATTTATTTATTTATTTATTTATTTATTTATTCATTTATTCATTTATTTAGACAATTAAAACAGTAAAAATTCGTATAGGCTAAGTTGAACACATTTTAAATGCATGAATTGGAGAAAATCTAAGCTGTACTACTTATGAAAAAGATTTAAAGAATACATGAAACGATGTTTTAAAAATGAAAAATCAATCTTGATATATTTGGAGATTGTATTGAACTCGCAGCCGCCGTGGCTCAGTTGGTTAGTGCGTTGGACCGCGAGTCCCAGGCAGCAACCTCAGGTTCAAATACTGCCTGTAGTAACACCTAGAAAAATAACGGGAAAACTCGTTTTCTCTTTCGGTGGCTGTCCTCTAAGCTGGAAATGGCAAACCTCTGAGAGTAAAAATTGCTTATGAAAAAGCTTCCAACCTGCCGTTCGGAACCGGCATAAAACTGTAGGTCCCTTCCACCCGCGTACAAATTCACACGCACAACACGGGTAGTTGCGGGAAGCTAGGCCTTAGTCTCGCGTAAGCGGGCTGTCGTGCCAGTCAATTATTAAAATTATTAATTATTATTGAACTCAATTAAGGCTCTGGAAATAGGTGCATTTCGAGCATACATAGCCCTAAAAGGTCCAACATGAAAGAACTCCAAACAACGAAGAGATCTGGCTGGAATATTAAAGAAAATCCTCTCCAGGAGTGCGGGACAGTCAACAACACCACGGAGTACATTGAAGACAAAAGACAAAGACAAGATTATTCTGCTACTTTGCAAGGATTTTAATCCATTCTAAATCTCCATTTGGTTTTTCTTAAACTGTTGTATTTAACAAATTTGCAAATTTAGTCATTTTTGGAAAGCTATAGCACCAAATGTGTTGACTAGATTTTTCAGATTTTACACTTAATCGGTAAAATCAACATTGATTGTTCCAAAGAGTAACAGAAAATGTATCGGGACCCTCTGGTTTTGCAATAAAAACGATAATAATAGATGTATGTTTTGCATTTTCGCAGATTTTATCATTTTTCGTGCTAATTGCATACTTTTAGGCATAAATAAAATAAATTTTGTCGAAAAATACGTGTTTATTGCTGCATACTTTCAGGCAGCGATTTGACAATATGGCAACAATTTGGCAACAATTTGGCAACACAATTTTTAAAATTTTAAACACATTCAAACACACAACGTTGGTAACAATATGGCAACAATTTGGCAACACAACTTTGGCAACAATATGGCAACAATTTGGCAACACAACTTTGGCAACAATATGGCAACAATTTGGCAACATTGGCAACGGAATTCCTGTTGAATGACAGACCACTTTTCAAATTGAATTATTTTCTGAGATCGGAAGATATCGAAGGATATAATTACATTATCCGACAAAGAAAGAATGCTTCTTAAAATAAAAAAAAATACAGGAACATACTTTCACATACTTTTTAGATATTTTCCTCTAAATTTTGCAAATTTTCAGATTTTTAATTTAGAAAATTTTTTTTATTAAAAGTGAAGTAAAAGTCTACGCTTTCTAAATTTTGGGAAAACATTAAAAGCGAAAATGGCAACATCATTTCTTATTCTATATTGAAAGTGTAAGCAACTTCTTGCTAACCATGTATTTAAAAAATACTCAATAGACTAAAAAACAGAAAATATGAGTTTCAATTTTTTTGTGAAAAAAGTTTCAACTTTGAGCCGCTTTTGCACAGACATTAATTGATTTTTTGCATAGATTTTTTGGGGTTTTCTTAGTTGGAGTTTTTTCTTTGAAATGACATCAAAATCGTTAAATTCTGAGACCATAAATTTTTTGAATTTTGTCTATGGAACGAATCACTGTGCACTCCAGCGAAACATTTGATTGGGTCATGCAGTTTCCATCAAGTCTTATAAAATGAAACATTGCGGAGTATTGCGAACACATTATTACAACACTAAATCGTATCTTATTCTTATTAGACTTATTTATTAATTTAAATAATTAATAAAAAATTCACATAATCATAGATAATAGTTTATTCCTAAACTACGATTAGAAACAGTGACTTCCGCAGAGATTTTCTTTTTAAGATTCTTAGTCTTCTCCTGGCCTAAAACAGACCCTAGCACAATAGAGCAATCACCGTTTTATCTTCTTCAGATCAATGACAAAAATCTGTTTTTACAAATGAGAGGAAAGATCAATATTTCATTACGTAGGTAACCATTTTACACTTTGGCCAAAATTTAACAAGAACTGTTGCTGTTGAAGTGTTTAAGCTTTTTGAAAATTCTCGAAGAGCTCAGCGAAGTACTGACAAAATGTCAACACAAAATAAAGTTTTTCGCTGTAACCTTTTCGGTTTATACAATCAAAATGAGCAACGAGCAGAGCGAAAAATTTTATTTCTATATTTTCAGTGTAAAGTATTAAATTTCATTATAAATCTGCTGCTTTTTTAACTCTTAAAACATTATTTTAAAATGCTTCTTATAATATTAAAAAATTGCTTTCTCGTTTGTAACATTGAAAAGGAGGCAATTTTTTTTAATGACAAATTTAAGTCTAATCCTGTGGTTTATTTAAAGCTTTAAAGCCATTACCACAAAACTTGTCTGCCACTCGTCTTTCGTTTATTGTTCAAAGTTTATTGCAATTACAGCTATCGTTTCTTTTTTTTACTCTAATGTTATCAGCCAAAAGTCAAATAATAACAGAAAAAACAAAACCAAATTAAAATCAGCTTAAAAACCGCAAATACGATAACAAATACCATTTGTAACGGTACGTCGATTTGGTAATAATTTTTGGATTTGGACTTTTTGCTTTTGCCATTGGTTTCTTATAGTTTTGTTGTTATTGTTGCCATTTTTATAAGTCAAGTACTCGACACAGTCATTTTGGATGCTTTTCAAAAATTGCAACAACATAAAAAAACGTGGTTTTCTTTTTCATTTTTGGATTCGAATTTCAAAAATACCCACAACGCAGACAGCGCCAAACCGTATTGGCATTAAATTCAAGGTTTTGGTGTGAATTAGTTTGCTGTTGTTTTGAATTTTTTTTTTATTTTTTCGTGGTATTTTGCTTATTTCTAACTGCACTCGAATTCAACGCAAGTACGGCTGCAGGTTCGAAATTAAATTTATTGAACTGTACGCGCTGGCAGTAGTGTACATATGTCATACTTTCATACATAATATATGCTTGTACGTTAATTAATCTATGAGTGTTTGTGCATATTGTCAAATCCGTTAGTTTTACTAATTTTTAAGCATTTTTTAATTCACGCAACAATTACGACCATTATTGACATTAGTTTCAGATTGTTTTTGTATTTTTTTTTTCTATATCTTTTTACTGGTGGCATTGATGTTGGTGTTCTTCTTTTTTGTTTTGTGACTTTCGCTTACTTCCAATGAAATTTCTTTCTCGTATTGTATAATAAAAGTGAAGCGGAGCAACACTTGCACAGTCATTGGCGCCAATACGAAACTGAATGTCAAAAAAAATTATTGAAAAATTTCCTGAGGCTTTAAATTGCTGTGCAAACCCATTCAATGCGACCCTTAAGTATTGCGATGGGAATGGCAGAGGTTACTTTTTATTAGGTTAGGTTAGTTCAGTTGTGTATGTTGTGCGTTTTTCATGTCTTCGGATCATTAAAGTGGAAAAAATAAAAAATCGAATATCGGGTTGCAAGCAAACGCCATTTTTGTTCATATGGATATTGTTTTACAAATTTTCTAATATTCATACGAATTATATAAAAATTTTTGTTTCTTTTTCGGATGAATAGAACAGCTTCAATCGAAGGCACTTTTGCAACACTTTTGTTCACTGGGATGACATTTCTGAAGACACAGATTCGGAATTCTAAATTTAATTTAATTGCTTAATTTAGAATTTTGAGGCCAAAAAAATAAAATTCTTTTTAAACCTTTGCTGATCCCGTCAGATTTGTATGAAAAAATACTTATCTAATAATTTCTCATTTGAAATGCTTTCACTAAACTTAAAATCAATTGGTGCATTAATTCATGTCTTTCACAGTTTCCCCACACAAACTCTTAACCCATCGTTGACCACTTCAGATTTTTTTTTCGAAAAAATAAAAAAACCGTATCGAACTATTTCACTTCAGATTTGCTTTCACTAAATTTTAAGTCAAAAGGCCCATGCAATTTTTTTTCTAAATACAAACTTTTAACCCATTGTTGACCCCAGTCAGATTTTTATTTTCGAAAAAATAAAAAACACGTGTTGAATTGTTTCTTACTAAGAGTACTTCCACTATGTTTGAAGTCAATGGGCCCAATAATTCAGGTTCTTTCAGTTTCCCCACACAAATTGTTAACCCATCGTTGATCCCTTCAGACTTTAATTTATGAAAAATTTAAAACACGTATCGAATTATTTTACATGTTAAGTGTTTTCACTAAGTTTGAAGTGAAAAGTCCCAAAAAATCATGTTTTTTTTTATAAAAAGTTTAGTTCGATTTTCGAAAAAATCAAAAACACATATCGAATTATTTTTCACTAAGAGTAATTTAACCAAGTTTAAAGGCAATAAGACCATTAGTTCATGTTTTTTACAGTTTCTCCATATAAACTTTTAACCCATCGCTTACCCCAACAGTTTTTTATTTAAAAAAAAATAAAAAACACGTATCGAATTATTTGTTCATAAAAAAAAAAAAAAAATCATATTTCTTCATTCAAACTTTTAACCCTTAAATCAGCCATTTTGGTTTAAATTTTCAGAAAAATTAGAAACACGTGTCAAATTATTTTTGATTTCGAGTGTTTTCACTAATTTTGAAGGCCAATAGGTCAATCGGTTCAGGGTTTTTTCGTATTCCTTATACGAACCTTAACCCTTGTTAACCCTTTCGCTATGTGGTATCCATATGTATACATGATGTTTGTGGACGTCTGAATTCTCTATGGGTGCAAGAATATATTTTTTGTTAGTCCTTAGAATAGTTTGAAGTTTTAGGAAAAATACGAAATAAATAAACTGAATATTTAAGTTTAAAGAAGAGAAGTGTACACTTTTTTAATGGTATATCTTGACATAGTAAAGGAAGAAAAAGCAGAAAAAATTAGATAACTTTTTAATTTGACGTTTTCTTTCAATTTAGATATTTTTTTTTAATTATAGCTGAAGTAAATAAAGAAATATTCAAATTTTCGTTATGCGTAAAATGTTTTATGTTTAAGTAATTATTACAGCCACAACGATGTGGTAGCTCTCATAGAAAAACACTCTAAAATACAGGGTCCGAGTATAAAAATTTAAAAATTTCTTATGGAATGTTGCTAAAATAACCACATAGAAGACTAAAACATAAAATTTAAAATTTTAACTTTCCCCAGTACAAATCTGTAGTGAAAGGGTTAAATACACCCTTCACCCCTTTAAATTTTGATTTTCGAAAAATACGTGTCAAATTATTTTTGATTTGGAGTATTTTTGCCAAGTTTGAAATCTATTGGCTCATTAAATCGAGTTTCTTCATACAACACCTTAACCCATGTTTTGCCCCCTTAGACCCCAAATTTAAAAAAATCCTGTCTTAGCGGAGGTTAATTTTTCATGATGTACCTACAGTTTAAATTTTTTACTGATAAAATCAGTCAGCAGTCGGTCAGTCAGGACAAATAGTTATATGTATAGAGATAAACTTAAGTCATGACTTAGGTTAGGTTAGGTTATGGTACCTGGCTCTCCATTGTGATATCACACATTTCATGCGTTTTCGAAATGTGTTTGCAACGCTGTTTTTTCCAACATGTGTTACAACATTTCAAGCTATTGGGGGAAGGCACTTAAGACTATTTAAAAATATACGAAGCCACTTTAAAAATATAAGAGAAGAAATCTTGTAGAATTCTTGCATGAATTATTACAGAGAAAAATTATAATTTTTTACACTAATTAGAATACATCCCCTTTTTTTCATTGATTGAATTTAATAAAGAAATAATAATCCACTACTCTGCACCAGTGTTGCCATCTACAAGTATCCAAATATTCACACTTCCGCTTTGCTTTTAAATATTCATCACTCTCACTCAGTCTCACAAAATTTCTTTGCATAATTCAAATCAAACTACAGTTAATTGATGGCACATAAGCACTTTTCAATACTGATGAGGATGAGTGATGGTCCATGATTGCGCCTGTCAGTATTTTGCATGAATAATGTTGGCACAATTTTTCTATCCTTCTGCCGCAAAATTGGAACCTAATAATAGCTCAAAACTAGGCAAATAAAACATACGAAAACAACAACAAAATATTATCCTTTCCCCTGTCATTAGGTTTTGTATGGAAGATTTCGAATTTTGAAAGCAAAACAAAATGAAAATATTTCGCCATAAATCAGCGCAGAATTCACTTCCTAAACAAGTCGTTGTTTTTGCTTGCTGTGCATTGGTGGCTGCTGACTGCGCTGGTGGATTGCATTCGATGCGCTCCGCACATGTCGCGCGGCTGGTGAAGAAGCTGCAATTGCAATCACCGCCCGCGGCATTGTTGCAACTGCGTTTAGATCTGTAACTGATTTTTGTCTAAATAGCAGTTGTTATTGCTGTTTTTGTTGTTGTAGCATGTGCATCCCTCGCAGCTGTAGATCTGCATGTCTGGCAACGATTTGTCGCTGTCGCGACGATGCTGCACGGCAATGCTCACGATTTTTGACACATTTTGATGCAATAACAAAATAATGCGCAACAAAAACAACAAGAACAACGCACGCTGACGTAAGAAGTTTGGCCAAAAGCTGAACACACACACACACATACACACAAACGAAATATGAAAATTGTTACAATTTAAAAAACGAAACTCAGTGAGACAGTGCGACCAGTTGGTTAGTGTGTCGGTGGGTCGCCATCGAAGGAGGCGAACAGCTGGCTTCAGTTTGCTATCTGCTGTCTGGTGGCCGAGGCTCGAGGCCCGAGGCGCACCAAATAAATGCGAATTTCCCACATTGGCTACGGCCATTAGACCATTTTTAACGCTTCTTCGCTACAGCTGTCTGTCTGTCTATCTCACTGCCTGCCTGCATGTCTGTCCTGCTGTCTGTATGTGTGTCTGTCTGTTGGCAAATTGCTGCCAGTCGACGCACACATGTGCCAAGTGTGTTGGTTGGCAACGTGCAGCCAATCCATGCGCCGGCGCGATCTTCATTCGCCTTTTCCAGCCATGGCCACTACTACGAATAGTATTTGTTGTTGTTGTTATTGATTTCATTTTTGTTGTAAACTTTATTGCACGCGACTGTTTGCTGGTGTCTGATGCCAATTATTTGCGCACTTTTTGCACCATAAACACCATTTTTGGTGGCCACCGTTGGTCGCCATTTCCAACACAAACGTTAACATACAACTTTACGATAGCATTTTGATTCAATTTGAAATTTTCTTATTGTGGTTTTTGTTTGCATTTGTCTTATTTACGAGCGACCCCCAAGTAAATTCTTTATGGTCAATTAAAGTTGTTGTTGTAATTGTTATAGCTTTTAAAGCGATTTGTAAGAGCAAAATTTGGTTATTTATTTGTTTTGTTTGCAAGAAAATGTCACAACTCTGTGCAAATAATATAATCGTGAAAAAATCTTTTAAAAAATTAAAAAAAATAATAGTGAAAAATATCTTTGTTGGTTCAAACGTTGGTTGAAACCCCAACTATAAAAATAATAATTAAAAAATAAAACAAAAAGTATAGTGGATTTGACTGTTTCTAGCACTAAATATAATTTTTCATTTATTTTTTAGGTATAATTTGTAATTTATTTTTTAGGTTATGTTCGCCGTAGAGTCGCCTAAGTTGTTCTGTGATTTGTGATATAGTTTTTAAAAATTTATTTAATTTTTCCATATTTTTTTATTAAAAATTGTATACTTAAATTTTTCTAGGTGTCATGCAAGTAAGTAAAAAATCTGGAAAAAATACATATTTTGAAGACCTACGTCAGAAAGCCACAGAAAAAATTTGGCGACTATACGGCAAACATAACCTAAGAATAAATTACAAATTATATTTAAAAAATATGTTTTATTTTTTTTTAAGTATCACGCCGGAAAAAATGTGGAAAAATATATATTATTAAACATTATTCGAGGAATATATGTATATATGTTTTTTGATTCTTTTATTGCCTACATAAAACATAACCTAAAATATTAGACATTTTACTTTTGCAACATATTCGTCACAGAAAAAATTTGGTGGCTATACACAAAACATAACCTAAAAGAAATTCAAAATTATTGAAACTTTTTGTTTTTTTAAGTATCACGCAGTTGGAAAAAAGTGTGGAAAATAGTATATATTGTTTAACATTATACGAGGAATATATATATTTCCTCCCCAAGTTTTTGAAGTCCATATATTAGAAACATAACCTAAAAGAATTGGATATTTTACTTTTGTAATAAATCTTGAAAAAATACATATTGGTCAAACCTACGTGAGAAAGTCACAGAAAAAACTAAAAAAAAAATTAAAAGTTATTGAAAAGTTATGTTTGTTGGGAAAGATGTGAAAAAAAATATTTATTGTTAAACATTATTCGAAAAAGATATATGTATATATATATTTTTCCAGATTTTTGTGTGCCTATATCAGAAATATAACCTAAAAATGGGAAATTTTAAGTTTAATTTTTTTCTAGGTGTCATGCAGGTAGTTAAAAAATCTGGGGAAAAAATACATATTGCTCAACCTATGTCAGACAGCCACAAAAAAAATTTGGCCACTATACGGCAAACATAACCTAAAAATAAATTTAAAATTTTATTTAAAAATTATAATTTATTTTTTTTTTTAAGTATCAGGCAGTTGGGAAAAAAATATGGAGAACAATATATATTGTTAAAAATTACACGAGGTTTATAAACAAAATTGGTGATACCACCAAAAATTCTAACTTCTAACTCTATAAAAAAATGTTGAAAAAATAAAAAATTTTTTGAGGTTACATTTACTTTTGAGTTTCACCGATTTTTCTGGTAATGTGTCTAAGTGATATCTGCAATATAAATGCGATTGTGACCGCAGATTTAAAAGTTATTAATATTAATTTTTATTTTTGAAATTTATTCTCCCAGATCGCGGATTACTTATCAAGGACTGGAACTCGGGTAAATCATTAGTTATATTATAACTAATATTATAAAAATATAACAATCAGAATTGGCTTTGGGGCACTTTACCCTTCCATATACGGCCATGGCCTTTGATGTGTCTGTACTATATACTTGTACTCTACTTTCCATTGTGTACATACATGTAATTATTTTTAAAGTATTTATTTTCAAAGACAACACGTCAAAGTTGAAACTATACATTTTACCATTTCTCTTTCAAACTGGGCGTTACTCCAATTTGCTGCCAAACTTCGTAGATTCAAACTTTAGAAATTTACACGCTTGATTAATGTAAAATTAAACTTTTTCCATAAAAGTCATTAATATCTTCGAGCTTTCAAACCTTTCATCGTATAGTCTAATATTTGCAATTTGCGCATTTTCTGCACGGTTTTCTGATCTAGCACAAGCGCCGACAACAATTGGCCCCCAAAAACAAAAACACCAAGAGACCACCAACAATTATCGAAATCACTTGCAGCTGATGATTTTGAAAGTAAGCCGAAATTTAATAACTATGTTAATTATAGCAGTGCAACCGCAAAAAAGCAGACGCACCGAAATCAACAGAAAATTAAAAAGTTGCCGAAAATATTTCAAATTCCAGTGTGGCGGCTTAAGACGCGGCACACACACGCGCACACACTTCTCAATGAAATGTTGCTGCTCGTAGTGGTAGAGTCTCACCGATTAATCGGCTTCAGCTTTGGCCACATTCGACCAAGCAGCTTGCAGTTATTTTTCACAAAATTAAAAAAAACAGATTGCATTTACTTTCATATTTTTTAATTTATTCACCTTCGGCTACGATAAATCGATTAATCGGCTTCGGCCAAAATGTCACCTTCGGTGGGGCTCTATGTAGTTAGTGATGATGGGGTTGTTGTTGTTGTTGATAGTAACGATCATCACATAGTCGCTGCGCTGCGTGCCTTCCACTTCAGCACCTGTCAAAATTTATCTGCTGCTTCTTCTTTGAGCCGCTGCCCGCTGCTTTTCTTCTTCTTTTTCACTCCTGTCACTTTTCTACTTGTAATGCCACTACAATAACACAACAATAACAAAAACTCTTCTACAAATGTTGCAAAAACTAACAAAATTGCAACGAAAATTGATTTCGTACTAAATTTAGGTTAAATTTGTCAGTTGCAGATTCGTATTGATACTTTTAAATTTGCTTTTCATTTTTCCAATTATTTGTATTTTTTTTGTGTTCGCATATTTGGCGATTGCGTTAGGCTTTTTGGCATTTGGCTGACATGAAAATTTCATATTACTTTGAGGTTGTTGTTGTGTTTGGCGCTAACTTGCTGCTGCAGTTGTTACCATAGTTGCATTTTTTTTTTAATTTTTTTTATATTTTCCAATAATAACAATAATCACGCATCGCGCCGCAGCATAAATAAATTAAATTCGTACGTCGGCGCGCCGCTTACATAATGGATCGATTGCAGCTTTGATTATGGCATCGTGTGTGTGCCATTTGGCATGCTTGAGATTTTTGTTTCGTCTTGTAGAACATGTGGCAAGTTGTAAGCAGCCGTGTAAGTAGGCGCAACTGCCACTGCTGCTAAATTCTGCTGTTGCAATTGCAAATAGTCGAGTCGAGAGTTCGTTGCATGTACATACAAACATATGTCTGTAAATATGTTAGATTGCATACTTATACTACAATTTAATCGCATGTGGCATGTGATGCTCAAGATGTGGCATCGCACACTGCAGCAACCATGTCTGGCAAACGTGATAATGCGATTTAGTATGAAACGTTGTCAGCCTGGAAATATTTACTGTACTTGAAATTGTTTGATGCGAGCAAACAATTAAAACGTTTCGAGCCAAGATGCAACGTGGCTCATTTATGGGAAATATTTTATTTTATTTTGTTTTATTTTATTTTAATTTCATTTTATTTTATTTGATTTTATTTTATTTTATTTTATTTTATTTTATTTTATTTTATTTTATTTTATTTTATTTCATTTTATTTTTTATTTTGTTTTGTTTTATTTTATTTTGTTTTATTTTATTTCATTTTATTTTATTTTTTTACTTTATTTTATTTTATTTTGTTTTATTTTATTTTATTTTATTTTATTTTATTTTATTTTATTTTATTTTATTTTATTTTATTTTATTTTATTTTTTTTTATTTTTTTAATTTTATTTTATTGTATTTTTTTTAATTGTTTCGATTTTCCACAACTTTAATCTGTCATCAGGCGGCAACTACGAGCATTATTAACACTTTCGCGTCCGCTCTCTGTGCAGTTAAACTAAAACCTATTGCCGCTTTGTTTACGTATGCCGTTGCGTTGGCGCCGCTATTTTTAATTTTTTTTTTTTAGTAGTGCCCCGGAAACAGTTAAATTACAATTTTTAATAACATAAAAATACGTGAATGGCTCCTACGTTTGTTCGGCATAAAACGTAAAAATACGTGAACGGCTCCTAGGATTGTTTGGCAAAAAACGTAAAAATACGTGATCGGACGCGAAAGTGTTAAGCGCTTTTTAATTGCTTCAAAAAGCCGCACCAGCTGTACGTCGACATGGATGGAGCATGCAGCCGCCACAGTGTTGCAGATCGAATGAACGTGGAGCCTATAAACAAAATACAGTTGCAGCAACTTATCGACTTATGATATAAGAAAGTGGACTTATGACGTAAGGAACAGGGCACTTAAGTAAATGATATAAGCAGTGATAAGTCGAAGATTGTAGGTTAGGTTAGACTGAGAAAGGTGTGTATATTCGGGCCCAATAGGTCTATTTGGAGAGATTTCGAAACCTAAAAGTTTATGCAAGATTGATATATTATTAATATGCATCGATACATACAACTTTGAGGTAAGAAAGTAGAGAAGGCAATTGACGAAAGAATGATGAATAAAATGCTATAGCAAGTTTAAGTGACTTAAGTAACTTGAGTTAGTTATAACTAAGCCAGATATGCCGCAGGTCCTATATGCAACTAGTTATACCTACATTTCAGGGCATCGGTTAGCAAATTTTAAGCACATTTACCACAGAACTTTAAACAGGTTCACTACTTGTAGTACGGTCGGCATATTTGGGTCAAGTAAATTATATAAGCAGTAATAAGCCAAAGATTGTAGGTTAGGTTAGACTGAGAAAGGCTTGAAAGGCCACTTGAGGACCCACTTGAGTGCCTTCGAAATCTGAATCAGCGCATAAAAGGCCCACATATTGTAAATCTGCAGTGTCCTTGACTCACATATGAAATGATATATGGCAATAATTACACTTCAAGTCCACATTCTATCTACAAACTTATTAGCTAAACAACCCGTTACCAACTTACGGCCTGCCTCAAAAGTTCTCCCCAGACATCTCTGCTTTACGCCTTTTCCAGTTGTTCACACCAAGAGATCCTCAACTTGGTCCTTCCTCTGAAGACATGGTCTTCTTTTTCGGCGTTGACCTCCAACTACCGCATCGAACACTTTCTTCGTCCTACCTCATCATGCATACCAGTTTCAAGGTCACATTCAGAACCTATAGATGTCCAAAATATAAAAGAACCCAAATATGAATGAAATTCAAGATCTGGCATTTTTCTAGCCCATATTTCGCAGCCTCACAGAAAAACTGTTGTGAATGTACATTTATTTCTTAAAGTACTATTGGTACCTAAAGTACTATTAACACGAATATGAACGACATTTAGAATATGAGAGTTTCTTTGTTTTTCTGCTTGTTTTAAGTGATATTTGCAGCAGAAAATTACGAAGAAGATAATAGATAAGTGAAGAAGAAGATAAGTGAAAGATAACTTGACCAGCTAACTTAAATATGCAGAGAACTGAAGCGATGATTGTAAACAGTTTTGATTCTCTCAATGATGATAATAATATTTTTTTCTCAGCATAGCAAACCTAAGTGTGTTATTTTAAGACATTGCTGAGCGGTCAAAAGTTAAGTCGTGTTTTCGTGGCCAAGCGTTGCTGACCGGTCACGAGTAAGCACGTGAAAAGCTTTTTTCCGCATCTTTGATTGATGATTGTTTACTCTTTATCATACGAAAATAAATATTAAGAGTTAAATAATAAATAAAATTTATTAAAGTTTATTTATATTGTTTTACTTCCACATGCGCTTACAAAACAATAGCCGGCTACATGAGGTAAATTTTCCGAAAAGTTGCCGGCAATGTGTTAAAACCACTTCTTTTGTTGAAACAATCTAGCAAGCGTCACTCTTAGATACACATCCATTGTACAGCAAAGGAGATCTCAATCCTTTTACTGTGATTTAAATCTACCAGACTTCCATAGAAATCTAAACAGATCCTGTAGTTCCAAAGATCTAAGGTTCTCGGCACATCAATGTCACATGTTTCCAACTTGACAGACATGGTTCGCCGTCTCATCATTCTTTGATCCACTATCTGAATTGCCTACTATGCTTCCCAACAGCCTCCAGTCTTCATGCATAGAGACAGGAGAACCCATGGGCTTTGGTCTGAGATGACACGAGCATACTTTTTACTCATCCGCAGCCTTTTTCTTCCAAAATAGTTCAGTCCAGGTTAGGTAAGGTTAGGTGGCCAGCCTCCATAATCCAGCGGGTAGAGCGCTGGCTTCTCATACCACAGATCCTTGGTTCAATTTCCAGCTCGGGCTGGTAAAACAATCGTCCACTTCTATCGCTATCCGCATGAAGTGGATGAGAATTAGAAGAAGCACTCAAGTGCGCTATTGGCAGGCAATGGCAAAACCTCCAAGTGTGAAAGAAAACCTTCCAATTGCCTTTCGGATTTGGAGTAAAACTGTAGATCCCCTCCCCTTCTTTGGAATTCGTTGGAAATGAGTGTTGTAACAAATGTTGAAAAACAATGTTGCATGCACTTTTTAATGTGGAAGAACTTATGATATCACAATGGGCCCACATAGAAACCTAAGTGTGTCGTAAGTTCATAGTACTATCGACATAGTACTCACATTTGTCTGTCCCTATCACATCAAGTCTCATCGAAGTCCATTGTTATTTTCTGTGTAGTATTTTCGAAATAATAGATCTTTTAAATATGTTTCTGCCAAATCGGGCAATGAACCAATAAAGTCACTGTCCAAAGATTTTCATTCTGCGTCTTGCAAAGGCTGACCTGTAACACAGAATGTGTTCCCTCGTTTCATCCTCTTCGAGTTTTTAACACTGCTTGCAGATATCTGACTCGACTAGCCACAGCCTGAAGACATGTGCGACTATTTTCTAGTTCACTCTAAATTTCCAGGACTTGACTATCATGGAGATGGTTGATGGGCTTTCAAACGCCATAAGCAAAGCCTTACGACCAATACAGATTCAGATAAATCTGTCAAAGCAAGTGATTTCCAACTAAAACATCTAAAGCCCCCTGTAATTACCTCACTGGAAATCTAGACTCCCCTGGAACCATTTTATAGTATAAAGAGGCACTATATATGTAAGGAAGCGCCCGTAACATAAAACTTAACTGTCAGTGTAGTCTGTTCAAATGGATCACAGGTGGCTCGTTGAAGATAATGACGAGTACATTTATGAGTACATTTATAAATATTTGTTTGGGAATATTCATGAATTTTTTACTTTATTTAGTTCGTAAACAGTCTTAGTAAAACATAAATGGTAGATAGATCTGAACTGATTTGATTTTCGATGCATTTACCAGACTTGTCCGTAGTCGCTCTGGTAGTCGCAGTAGCAACATTTCTGTGTTCAATATTCAATATTCTCTTTCTATACATAGTCTGCCTTGTAAGACCCAAAGTACAACTCGGAGATAGTTGATACCTTGTATTCTTCTTCTTCTTCTTCAGATAAAATCACCTAACAGCTTCCTACATTTACCACATTCAGTGCCTTTGCACATTTTTCCGTTGATCCCCAAATACAGGAAAGTGATTGCAGATTGCACGTAAATTTGTTATTGCATAATTTGTAGACAATTTGTAGGCCATAGAACACGTACGGCGATTTGTTATGGAAATTTGATGGCAACATTTACATCTAACGACAACGACAACCACAACAACAAACCAAACCACAGCAACAAACCAAACCACAACAAACTCTGGTTCAACTTTAGTTTGTCGCATTCGTTGAAGCATTGCTGACGTTCGCTTTGTGTGCAGCAATAATTTCAACAACAACAACAACAATTCCATTGATACAGCCACTTAGCTTTTCACATTTCACGTGCTTCTTCTTCGATTAGGTTTTGCTCATCTTCTTTGCATATTTTTGGCATAATTCCTTTGTAATGTTGTCGCTTTTTCGAGTGCCGCTACTGTTGTTGTTTCTGTGATTGCAGTTTGTTTTTTTGTTTTTGGTTTTGTTGCAACACTTTTGACTTTGAATGGCCGAAACGTGCTGCAATTGAACTGCATTCGTCACGAACTGCGCTGCGTCGCTGTCGTTGTGCGCTGCATAAATAAATGTGTTTGCGTATTTTCAAAATATATATAAATTAAAGTAGTTGTGTGGAAAATTGGCCGAGAGATTTCATCGCCTTTGGCAAAACAATGTGCCAACGTTTGGTGCGTTTTCACGCACATTTTTACTTATTTTTGTGCTGAAAGTGTGCACGTTTTCAGCAAATCATTTTATGTCATTCAATGTTGCTATACAGGGTGATGTGATTTTAGTAGCAAATAATAAGAACAGAAGAAAACAATAAGTTTATACATACACACTGTGTAACAGCTTTTTCTGATCTGAAATCGGGTACGACTAGTCACAGCTTAAAAAAACCAAGAACAAAAATCGAATTTTTAACATTGGCCTCCAAAATTTCGATGAGGTATAATTATTTGGCTATAGAGTGTTTACAGAATTTGTCAATCTAAATATTAGCTGTAAGTTTGCTGAATACAGTTTAAAAAAATACTGAATATCTAAGGACTTATAAAGGAAAATCTGGTTATGCAAACACAGTAACACGCACAAACTTTCGAAGGTTGTAACTTTTAAATGGAAAGTAACTTTGCAAACCCGAGGTAGACTTTTGTTAGTCTATACCAGTACTAATTTAATTAATAATTTTTGAAATGAATTAGAAACCAAATATTGATAAATAAAAATAATTCATTTCTATTTCGAATCACAAACGATATTATTTTATAATAAAATTTAATATAATAATATTTTAAATTTTTTTAATCAGTAAGTAATCAGTTATAAATATTTTTTGTTTCATGCCAAAATCAGTCAATTAGTAATTTTTAATTAAATTAAATTAATTTATTTTATTTTATTATTAATTTTTATTAATTTTAATTAATTTAATTTTTACATTAGTTATTAATTTAATTTAATTCATTTAATTTTAAAATAATCGATTTACAATATAGTCTTTTGTCATAAAAAATCAGTTATTAAAGCTCAATTAAGTTCTCCATTCATAAATTCAGCAACAAAAGCAAGGATTTACTTTTGAGCTATAATTTAAAATTTCATTTTTTTTTAATTTTTTAAATTTCATTTAATTTTATTTTATTTTATTTCATTTTATTTATATATTTTTTATTTTATTTTGTTTTATTATATATATTTTATTTTATTTTATTTTATTTTATTTTATTGTATTGTATTTTATTTTATTTTATTTTATTTTATTTTATTTTATTTTATTTTATTTTATTTTATTTTATTTTATTTTATTTTATTTTATTTTATTTTATTTTATTTTATTTTATGTTATTTTATTTTATTTTTTTTTATTTTATTTTATTTTATTTTATTTTATTTTATTTTATTTTATTTTATTTTATTGTATTTTATTTTATTTTATTTTATTTTATTTTATTTTATTTTATTTTATTTTATTTTATTTTATTTTATTTTATTTGATGTTATTGTATTTTATTTTATTTTATTTTATTTTATTTTATTTTATTTTATTTTATTTTATTTTATTTTATTTTATTTTATTTTATTTTATTTTATTTTATTTTATTTTATTTTATTTTATTTTATTTTATTTAACTTTATTTCATTTCTATCTTTTTTAGTTTATTTAATTTTATTTTATTTTTTATTCTATTTTATTGATTTTATTTCAATTTATTTAATTTTTTTGTTTTTCATTTTATTTTATTTTTTTTATTTCATTTTATACTATTTTTCTTAATTTAATTTTATTTTATTTTATTTGATTTAATTTTTTTATTTAATTTTTTTTTATTTTATTTTATTTTTTATTTTATTTATTTTATTTGTTTTATTTATTTTGTGTTTTTTATTTATTTTATTTTCTGAAATTCTAAAACTCTTTCCACTGTAAACTCAAAGTGGCCAACACTTTACTTTACCGTTATACATATATGTATCAAGAGTTTTCTGTTTATTTTGTTTTTGTTTTTGCTTTTGTTGTGTGTCGCTAAATGTCGCAGTTCATGCGCATAACGTGTGCAATTTTGAAATCTGCCAATCTTTGCGAAGCAACTTTCAGCTAATTCTTTGCCTGGTTATTATAAACGGCACTCTTATAATTGTCGTTGTTGTTGTTGTTGAGGTTGGCCATTGCAACAATTAATTAAATTCTATTTGCAGTGACAAGCGCAGCCAACTTGCCCACTGAACTTGCCAACTTTGCCGCTCGGCGCGTCTGGCAGTTGGCACAGAAATTGAGTTTAATTGCGTGCCGACGCTGCTCGACTGCTCGTTGCTACTAGACTTCATTGGCGCATAAGCACATCCGCTTTGCTGCCGAGCAGCAAATGCGCTTTGCACGTTTTTCCTATAAAGCAGCGCGGCAAAATCGATTTTTTTTTCTTGAGAAAAACTGCCCATACGTCCAGCCAAGTCATTCCGTTCAGGTGACTGTTTAGAAGCGCATTTTATCCGCATGTTCATGCGTTCATCTCTCGGACTTAATGGCTGTCCGTGTGTGTGTCGTTTTGTCTGTCTGTCCAACTACTATCTGTGCGTTTATCTGCCAGTTTGTTTGTTTGTTTGTGCGTCCGCGTGGCCGCTTGATTTATGTGCCGCATTTGCTGCGTGACCATTATCTGCGACGGCCAGCGGTTAGCGGTTCGCAATGTTAAAAGGTTAATTGGGATGATTGGTGCGTCGCGCTATTTGATGTGGCGCCCCCCAAAAGAATTTGCCATGCGTGTACCAGCTGCCATTCGCCGGCGTAATGATGCTTTTCGCGCGTGCAATGCACATAAATTGAGATTATTTTTTATTTATTTGTTTCGTTTTAATTAAATTGGAGTGTGACGTTTTAACTGCAGCGATGCAATAAACTTGTCTTTGAGAATTTATGAAATCACATTATCTAGTTTTGCTGAAAATGACCAAACACATTATGCAAAACAACAAATCGTTTTCAGCAGAGTTGGACAATTGGGCCATCGAATTGAACAACATTCACTGGCAAGTTGGAATGTTTAAAAAATCATTTGTAAATGTTATACTTCTTCTGTAAATGAAACATATTCAACACAAGGCCTCACAAATCTGATATCAGTAAAAGTGTGGTACAAAGAAATCCATTATTTTTGCATGAAACTAATTTTATATTATTTTATTTTCTTTTTTGATATATTTTTTTTTTATTTTCTTTTATTTTATTTTATTTTATTTTATTTTCTTTTATTTTTTTTTTTATTTTATGTTGTTTTATTTTATATTATTTTGTTTTATTTTATTTTATTCTATTTTATTTTATTTTATTTTATTTTATTTTATATTATTTTGTTTTATTTTATTTTATTTTATTTTATTTTATATTATTTTATTTATTTTATTTATTTCATTTTATTTTATTTTATTTTATTTTATATTATATTATTTATTTTATTTCATTTTCTTTTATTTTATTTTATTTTATTTTATTTTATTTTGTTTTATTTTTTATTTTATTTTTTTTAATTTATTTTATTTTGTTTCATTTAATTTTTTTTATTTTATTTTGTTTTATTTTATTTTATTTTATTTTATTTTATTTTATTTTATTTTATTTTATTTTATTTTATTTTATTTTATTTTATTATATTATATTTTGTTTCATTTTATTCAACTTTATTTTATTTTATTTTAATAGATTTCATTATATTTTATTTTATTTGAACTGATTCACAACTTTATTCAGCAAACATAAACAAAAAATATAAAAATACTAGCTGACCCGGCGAACTTCGTCCCGCACGACATGTTTTATTTTTTATAATGAAATACGCGACATGGCGATTCTATGGTGATGCAAATTGACGAAGAAAACCAACTAAAGAGGAGGGGGCTACTGATTAACGCTTAGACTGATGATTAGAAATCGATTGCGCTTGAACCAGATTTAAATTATATTGGCAGGGCCACGCCCCCTCATTCAATACCCGCACAATGCCCTCTGTCGAAGGAGAAAACGGTAGGTTCGTACTTAGTTTCATTGCTGTGCGATTTATAGTTCAGTGGAATAATTGGGTCACATAAAATGTTCCACGCCCCTTGTCCATCGCCCATAAAATCCTACCAGTAGAATGACTCATCTATGGGACGACACTATACTAAATTTCAATGCTGTGCGCCTTACAATTTCGAAGATATTCTATATTAAAGATTTGGCTTGTATGGGTGGTGCCACGCCCCTTGTTCAATACCCGTACCATTCCCTTTGTCGAAAGATATGAATAAATGGTAGGCTCGTACTTAATTTCATTGCTGTGCGATTAATAGTTCAGCGGAATAATTGGGTCACACAAATGTGCCACGCCCTTGTCCAACGCCCATCAAATCCTACCAGTAGAATGACTCATCTATGGGACGACACTATACTAAATTTCAATGCTGTGCGCCTTACAATTTCGAAGATATTCTATATTAAAGATTTGGCTTGTATGGGCGGTGCCACGCCCCCTTGTTCAATACCCGCACCATTCCCTTTGTCGAAAGATATGAATAAATGGTAGGTTCGTACTTAATTGCATTGCTGTGCGATTTATAGTTCAGCGAAATAATTGGGTCACAAAAATGTGCCACGCCCCTTGTCCACCGCCCATTAAATCTGACCAGTAGAATGACTCATCTATGGGACGACGCTATACCAAATTTCAATGCTGTGCGCCTTACAATTTCGAAGATATTCTATATTAAAGATTTGGCTTGTATGGGCGGTGCCACGCCCCCTTGTTCAATACCCGCACCATTCCCTTTGTCGAAAGATATGAATAAATGGTAGGTTCGTACTTAATTGCATTGCTGTGCGATTTATAGTTCAGCGAAATAATTAAGTCACAAAAAATGTGCCACGCCCCTTGTCCAACGCCCATTAAATCTTACCAGTAGAATGACTCATCTATGGGTCGACGCTATACCAAATTTCAATGCTGTGCGCCTTACAATTTCAAAGATATTGC
Source organism: Melieria crassipennis (assembly GCA_963668005.1). Classification (NCBI taxonomy): domain Eukaryota; kingdom Metazoa; phylum Arthropoda; class Insecta; order Diptera; family Ulidiidae; genus Melieria; species Melieria crassipennis. Next base: position 8,527,049 of record OY764963.1, read on the forward strand.
ATTATTAAGATTTGGCTTGTATGGGTGGTGCCACGCCCCCTTGTCCAATACTCGCCCCATTCGCTCTGTCGAAGGACATGACTAAGTAGTAAGTTCGTAGTGAATTTAATTGATGTGTGACTTATGGTTCCAAAGTTATTATCTGAAAATGTGCAAAATTCACGGTCAAATATAGCATGGATTTATATATATAGATTTCCGACTTTTCCAATAGATTTTCTGGAATTTTTTTTTCGCACGAACCTGAACTGACTTAATACGAATCCAACAAAACAAACCCCATGAAAATCGGCCGTTCCGTTTGAGCGTGATGCGGTCACAAACCACTGTGCCACTCTCTTTTATATATATAGATTAAAATTGAATTTATAGACAAAAAGTATAAAAGCTAAAGCAAACAAATAAATTTAAATTAAACAAATATCGATCCAAATATTAGATTTTTCCCAAATGTATAACAATAAAATCGTTTACATAAATTGCAGACGAATTTTCAAACATACATAAAACATGTTGAGGATGCGCCAGAAACAAAATGAAAAATAAGGCATATCATTGGTATTTGGTGTTACTTGACGCACCATTGACAGCAACTTCATTCAACAAAAAAGCAAATTAATGTGAAAAAATGAAGTGGCAAAATTGACCACAAGACCTCATGTGGGCACATGCACAGCAACAGTTGTTAGCTGCTGGCTGGCTGCCATTGAAGAGTAAACTGTCAGTCTGAGTCGATAAATGAACGTTGTGCCACATCGCAGGTGGCGTTGGGCTCGGCCAGCCGACAAAAGCAAGGGCCCTTTGAGCCTTGAGGCCGCGCTGCCCGCAACCATTTCGCTTGGCAACAGTTGCCAACAATGCACAAAACATCTCGAAAAATATATAAAAGCCAACAATTTGAACTCATCACTAAATACATTTATTATTTACTATATTTAATGCTCCGTTTATCATTTCTACTTTTCTGCTCGTTTTCGTTTCGACTCAAATATTTCGACGTATTTAGTGTTTTGGTTGTTTTGTGTTCATTGCTGCCTGCTAACCTTTTCACTGTTAGACGACATTGCTGTTAATTGTTCCAGTTGTTGTTGCTTTTGTACCTTTGTTAACACGTAATTTGAAAATTATACCCTTTATGTGCATACAGTTTGTTGTTGTATATTTTTTGGTTGGTGTATGTGTGAGTGTGTGTGTGTTTCTTTCGCTTCTCGGTGCATGCTTTGACTGCTGTAATTCACCTGTTGTTTTCTTTGCCTTCGCTACGTTCGCATAGTATTTATTGTGATTTAGAGATGATTTGCTGGTAATTTGGCTGTTAACGTTTTTGACTCTTTATTTCATTGTTGTAGTTGTTGCTGCTGTTATTGAGGTTGTCAAAATACAATGCACTTGAATGTCGACGAATGGTGCCGCTTAACGCTGTTGCGACCTGGCCGCAATGCAATACAAGCAATTAATATTTTTTTATGCAATTTTAATTCATTTTTCTTTGCTTCTCTGTATATGGAAGGTTTCATAGTTGGCACATTGAGAGCTGATACCATTTTCATATAGTAAAAAAATACATATCAAGTGATTTGTGAGAATTGCGAAATCAAAGTGATTACATTCCGCAGTCATATATGGTGTTACAACATTTGTAAATGGCTGAAAATTATTGGGATTTTGTTAAAAAATATCAAACTTACATTTGCAAAGTTGGGAAAATATTTAAAAAATACAACAAACTTTTATTAAACATAACTGAAACCCAATGTGCTGGAATTATTTTTCTTTCGAATTTTCCGACACATTTTTTTAGAGATTTAATATGAATTATAAATTAAAAACACAATTTTGTAAGTGCATATTTAGTGTTACCATATGGTCACGCTAGGCACTACCGAGTTACAGAACTAAAATCATACAATATAAACGTAACTTGAATTATAAGAAAATGTTTTGACCCAAATTGTGTTTTTCCATATAAAATCACTATGGTTAATATAAATTTCTGTAAAAATTTTTTTTTTATAATTTTATTGTTAATTTTTTTTTATTTTAAATATTCTTCTTTTATTATTTTTTAATTTTGTATTATTTTTTAATCTTAGTTTTTTCAATATTATTAACAGGTTAATGGATGGCAACCACAGAGCCTAAGATTGGTACCATTTGACTACTTCCATTTACTTACTCACCTGACAAGCCATTACCGGGGTATGGCCTGCTGCAAAAATTCCCTCCAGGCGCCTCTGCTTTGCATGCCTTCACCAGATGGTCACACCAAGAGATGGTAGGACCTCCTCAACTTGATCCTTCTAGCGGGGACATGGTCTCCCTCTTCGCCGTTGACCTTCAACTACCATACGGGAGACATAGCCAACCGCTGGATATTGATTCGTTCTTACAACTCTTACAGCTCGTTATTTGAGCAAATTTGAATTCGAAAATTGTCGCCAATACGAGCAGACCGTGCATTTTAAAAATCATCATCAAGGACTCCAAGGGTCACCTTGTCGTTTTGCGACAGTGTCCATGCTTCACGGACAGAGTTAGCATCCTATAGAGTGCAAGTTTTGTCGGTCGAGGTAGATCTCTACTACTCAGTTGCCTACCGAAACCATAGTAGCACCTACTGGCAAGAGTAATCCCTTGCTTAATCTCCAGGCCGGCATTATTGCTACTGTTTACAGCAGTGCCAAGGTAGAAGAATTCTTTGAAAACTTCAGAAGTATACCTTTCGGCCTCGATACGGGATCCAAGCCGTTGCGAGTCCCTGAGCATAAACAGCCTTGCTGAGGGTCTATGCTGCCAAGCGGAGCAAATAGCTCCGATCCCTAACTTCATATCTTCTCTAAAACCACTGAAAAACTCGTATTCTATAGTACCATGCAACCTTCTCAATAAATCGTCTTGAACGATAACTCAAGAAAATGCAAACTGAGGGCGAGAATTATTAAAAACTTCAAGTAATTACATAACCCAAAACTTCAAAACACATTCAAACCACAAATATTGAACATTTGTTGTAAATATTTGTGCAAACGACAAAAAACTATTGCTTTTTAAAACAATTAAAATCATGTTTGAGGTTAATTGCTTATGAAATGTGCACCCATTTTTTTAATGAGTACATGTAAATTTGTTATAATGTTTATACTACTACTACTACTACTACTACTACTACTACTAGTAGCGTAGGTAATTGTTTTTTTATTTTAATTATTTAATTTTTATTATTTACCTAAATAAATTTTTTGTACCACACTTAAAGGTCACAAACTTTAATGTATCATTTATCTATATATATAAAAATGAAACGTGGTTCGTTCGGCCGCTTAAAACTCGAAAACGACTGGACCAACTTGAATACTTCCTTCGGCGAGTTTGTTCAAAATGTTTACGTGAAGGTTTATAAAAAAAGAAATGTCGGGAAAAAGGGGCGTGGCACCACAAGAATACATTTTTAGACAATAACTTTGGAACCATAAGTCACACATCAATTAAATTTGGTACAAACTTTCTATTTAATCATGTCCTTCGACCGAGGGAATGGGGTGGGTATTGGACAAGGGGGTGTGGCACCGCCCATACAACTCAAATCTTTTAAGTGGAATAGCTTCGGAATTGTAAGTCGCACAATATTGAAATTTGGTGTACCGTCGTTTCATAGATGTGCCATTCTACTGTTAAAATTTTATGGGCGTTAAACAAGGGGCGTGGCACATTTTTTATGCAGCAGAACTGTAAGTCGTACATCAATGAAACTTGGTATGAACCTACCAGTTAATCATATCTTTCGGCAGAGGGCATAAGGTGGGTATTGAACAAGGGGGTGTGGCACCGCCCATACAACTCAAATCTTTTAAATGGAATAGCTTCCGAATTGTTAGTCGCACAGCATTGAACTTTGGTGTACCGTCGTTTCATAGATGTGCCATTCTACTGTTAAAATTGATGGGCGTTGAACAAGGGGCGTGGCACATTTTTTATGACCCAACATTTCAGCAGAACTGTAAGTCGCATATCAATGAAACTTGGTACGGACCTACCATTTAGTCATATCTTTCGGCAGAGAGAATGGGGCGGGTATTTAACAAGAGGGCGTGGCTCCGCCCATATAACTCAAATCTTTTCTATGGAATAGCTTCGGAATTGTAAGTCGCACAGCATTGAAATTTGGTACGAAATCGTCCCATAGAAGTGGCATTCTATTGATAAAATTTGATGGGGGTTGGACAAGGGGCGTGGCACATTTGTTTGACCCAAACTATCCGCATGATTTTGAAACTGTTCGTCGCACATCAATGGAACTTAGTACGAATTTACCATTTAGTCATATCTTTCTTTTTAGGGCGTGGCTCCACCCATACAACTCAAATCTTTTATATGGCATTGAAATTTGGTGTACCGTTGTTTCATAGATGTGTCATTCTACTGATGAGATTTGATCGGTGTTGGTCAAGGGGCGTGGCACATTTTTTATGATCCCACAGTTATGCAGTACACACACACACATCAATGTAACTTGGTACGAACTTTCCACTTAGTAGCACAATTCGACTGGAAGAAAATTATGAGCATTGGACAAGGGGGCGTGGTACCGCCTCCATTTTTATATACGTAGATTGTTTGTCTTGACTGTTTGACTGATTGATTGATTGATTCATCATCGCTCAGCCCAAACCGCTGAAGCTACAAATATGAAATTTGAACTGTAGGTATATCTTGAAAAATGAACCTCCGCTAAGACGGGATTTTCTTAAATTCGGGGTGCAAAGGGGCAAAACATGCGTTAAGGTGTTGTATGAAGAAAAGTGATCTAAGGGACATATTGATTTCGAACTTCCTGAAAATACTCTAAATCAAAAATAATTCGGCACGTACTTTATAATTTTTGGAAAATCAAAATTTATCTGGACCAACAGTGGGTTAAGATTTGTTTAAGGGTAGACTCGAAAAAAACATGAACCGATAGGCCCATTGACTTCAAAAATTGTAAAAATACTTGAAATAAAAAAAAATTGGACACGCGTTTCTCATTATTTTCAAAATCGAAATCTAACTGGATCAACGACGGGTTAAAAGTATGTATGGAGAAACAAATTTTTTTGAGCCTTTTGATTTCAAACTTGGTGAAAGTACTTCAAATGTAAAATAACTCGATACGTGTTTTTCATTTTTCCGAATATTAAAATCGGACGGGGTTAACGACGGGTTAAAAGTTTGTATGGCGCAACTGTAAAAAACATGAATTAACGGGGCCACTGACTTCAAATTTTGTAAAAGTATTCTTAGTGAGAAATAATTTGACACGTGTTTTTCACTTTTTTGAAAATCAAAATCTAACGGGGTCAACAATGGGCTAACAGTTTGTATTTCTCCACGATTTATTGGTCCTTTTGACTTCAAACTTAGACAAAGAGCACTTCCATCGGGAAATAAAGAAAATGTGATAAACTAAGGGTTAAGAATTTGTTTAGGGTAAATGTGAAAACTCATGATTTTAAGGGCTTTTGCGTTCAAAATTTTTGGAATTACTTGACATCAAAGATAATAGACATATGTTTTTTAAATCAAAATCTGACGGGGTCAACAATAAGTTCAGAATTTGTATCGGGTGAAACAAGAGAGCTTGCGTGCGAAGCCGCGGGGCCCAGCTAGTATAATTTATAATTTAAATAGCAAAAACTCACACTAAAATATTTATATGGCAGTCGAAACAAGTAGAACAAGTGTGGCCATTGAAATCAAAAGACTTGAGCAACAAACTTGAACCACTTTATTGCAAGCACACGGCATTTAAATGAATCTAATGGGACTAATGTGTGGACGAATGGATGAAATAATAAAAGAAATAAATATAATTCAAGAAAATATGTATGTATATATAAATATTTATTTATTTACAAGTATGAAGTGCAATTTCCAGCTAAATTCAATATATTTATTTATAGTAGTAAGTTTCAAGTAAAAATTTGTATAAGTGATTATCTAATTATCTATGTATTATCTAATCACATAACTGGCATTGCAACTACAAGAGCGCTCTGATTAATTCTGTTCTGTTTTGGAAAATCCAAGAGCAAACAGGTTCAGCTTGGTCCTTATAACGTGGTCGCTGCCTTATGCGTCGTTAAAAAGGTTAACAAATAATAGTTTATGTAACAGTTTACGGCTTACTACAAACTGAAACTATTCTATTCTTTTCGCATCAAATAATATATAAATAGATCAATATCTGTTTCTCAACATGCGCCTAGCAATATCCGCTTTGGCCACAGTAGCGCAACACTTGTGCGTTCAAGAATGCAAAATGACTCAAAATTGGCCACTAAGCCAGTTGCCCCATCGAAAGCCACTTGCAGTTGGAGGTACTTGTGATATTGTTGAGACATAAGCAACAACTAGGCATACACTCACACATAGTTACATATGCGTAATTAATTATTTAAGGCACTTGTTGTAGGCAGTTGGAAACGAGGAAAACTTCAAACTGCGACTTATGCCATTTGCATGTGGATGCGCAAAGTCGTACAGTTAAATAGCGCAAAATAATTCAAACAACAAGCAGAACAAACAGCAGACGCACCATAAATATTGCCAGAAGCCGTGTAGAACTAGTACTGTACTAGTAAAAAACGCTTTTCTGTTTAATGTTTATCGAGTGGTTCGTCCAGTTGTGTTGCAGCCCACACATTGCAGACAATTTTGGTGCGTTTAATTGGAGCAACTTTTACACCACAAAAAACACACACACACATATATATCGATTTTAATTTAATGATGACATCAGTAACAGTTTACAAAATCATATGACTTTTAATTGTCACACTAATTGAAATTGAATTTGAAAATTGAAAGTCGTCACTGACATTTCAGTTTGCATTATGTTGCATTTTTTGGTTTAGCTTTAATTTGAAAATGTTTTGCTGCTTGTTCGGTTATGCATTGAAAAAATATGAAATGCACTCGATAGGTATGAAAGCGTCTAATTCAAGGTTTGCCGCGCATGCGTAACACTTTTGCCAGCAAAATCAACACCCAAAAAACCTTAAGCGTAATGATTTTGCAGAAAATTGCCAATTGACCATTGCTGCTGCTTGGCCTGTTTCATATTAAAAATTAAATTTTTAATAAACTAACAAGTGAACGCATTGCAGTACTGTGAAAGTCTACATGCAACATGCAATGTTATTAATTTCGACAGAAAACAATTGCTGGCGATTAAAGGTTTTTTGAGCAAAATTGAATCAAATTTGCAACCACATACGAGAATGTGCAGTCGAAGGTCTGCTTGTTGTAATTAAGGTGAACGAAAACAAAATCAATGACTGTATGAAAAATATTTGCAATTTATTTTGAGGCTACATTGAAGGTTCGTCCCTGTACAAGAAAACAATGTGCAACAATGTATAGGAACATTTACAAAAATATATATTAAATGTATAAATTGCAAGGTGCTTACATCTCTGTAATAAGTACAGCAGCGTCATAGATTTTAATTTGATTTTCTTCAGATTTAAACTTAACTTGTTAACACAAGAAAGAAAGACAGATTGCGGTCATTTTGACGGTTTTTAAATTTTAACTATCTGTATTTTCTTTAGCTTTTATATCAACATTTGCTTTGATGGCTTTTATTTTTTTATCGGGTTCTACATTTTGTTCTACAATTAATGTTCCACACTTACAATTAGCCAAATTCGTTGTGTACTTTTCGAGAAATCAGCGGGTTTAATACGTAGTCTTTGTAGGTATGGAAACCTTGGGGTGTTTCAAGTATTAATTATGTTTAACCCTTTCGCTACTGTTTTTTACTGGGGAAAGTTAAAATTTTATATTTTACGTCTTAGGCTTCTATGTGGTTATATTAGCAACATTCCATAAGAAATATTTTAATTTGTATACTCGGACCCTGTATTTTAGAGTGTTTTTCTATGAGAGCAACCACATCGTTGTGGCTGTAATAATGACTTAAGGGAGTGTTCCCGTCTAGAATGCCGATTTTAGGCTGTTTTTCAAAAAACAGCCTAAAATGCATTTAACAGAATAATTGTTAGCCAGAAATGCTTAGAATCAGTCTAAGAACATCTATGAATTTTTTCAGAATTTTTTTAGAAATTTTTGCAATTTGTTAAGAATTGACAATTTGCAAAATTCCAAAAGTTGATCAGAACCTTTTAAAAAACTTAAGACGTATTCTCTGTCAAATTCTAAACACTTTTTGTTCTTGAACATTTTTCGTTATAGTGCGTCGTTTTCAAACAAAAAATTCATGAATGATTGTAAAAAAATTTTCCGCCATTTTCATTTTTCCGCCATTTTGAGGATGTTAAATGTATTCCTATGGGGCAACTTGGGTATTTTCTGAAAGTTCAACATGTTTGTGCACTTTTGTGCATATTTATACCCCAACCAAAAATCTATTTCGGTACGAAATATTGATTTGAAAAAAAAACCTGGTCGAAATTTTTGCATTTTTTTCCGAAAATAACGCCATATTGGATTTCCTTGTGACCAAAATGAAAATCGAATGGCATAATCATGTAGAGCGGACCCGAAAACATATAGAATGACTATATTCAATATCCGTAACGCCGATTTCATCGCTTGGTACAATCGCAAAGTTGTACAAAAATTTTAGACGTCTTGAGCGCTAATGGGTTAAACTTAAATATTCAGTTTATTAATTTCGTATTTTTCCTAACACTTCAAACTATTCTAAAGACCAACAAAAAAATGTATTCTTGCAACCATAGAGGATGCAGACACCCACAAAGTAGCATGTTGCCATATGGCAACAAAATAGCGAAAGGGTTAATTAATCGGTAAGAATTGTTCTTCTGTAGACCAGAATAAATAAATAAAAATAAAATATAAATTTTATGTCATGAAGATCTTTGTTAGATGCTTCAAAAATGTATATAAATTTAAAACAAAAACAACAACAAAACAACTCCAAATATGCAGCAATGACCTTGAACAAACATCTTGAACCTTCCACTCCTTGCCTCATAATTTCCACTCCCAATTCCTGCAGTTCGGCAGTTAGTCCAACTTGAACAACACCAAAACCAATCAATACATTATCAACAAATTTAAATCAATACCTCACAAATCGCCCCACCACACCATACGGACCCAGTTGTGCCTTGCACACTTATGCGCCCATGAAGAATTACACTTTACAACAACCAACCATATTTCATTGACATTGAAAAGTGTTCGTGCGCGCCTAAATGTTATGTTTTCCGCTCTTTTAAGCAAAACTTAAACATTGTTCAAACGCTGCTGCTGCGCCCTCAAATTCTTCTCAGTTCAGTTCAATTGTTTCAGGTTGCGCGATTTTTATGTTAATTTTTTTATTCTTAAAAATACTTTTGTTTATTTACATTTTTCGTTGTTAAGAAATTAATACCCCACTGCCATGAAGTATCATGCACACAACAACAACAAACAAACAAATAAATAAGCTAAAACCATTTCAACGAACTCAAAGGGGCATTGGGCAATTATTATTTTGTTTCAAAACTTAGCCCAGCCTTTTGGCTTTGTTTGCCGGCCAAAAATATTATTTAAATACCGTAAAAAGGCTTTTCGATGCCAACGATTGCGATGACGTTGTTGCCAACACTTATTTATGTTTGTGTTGTTTTGTTGGTGTGCACTGATGAGAAGCTAACAAGCATTTAACACAACAATAAGAAGCCAAATTCATAATTTACAAAAACCAAATCACAACAACAACAAGCAGAAGTGAAACAAGAATACAAAATAGCAGAAGTCATATTAAACAAAAAATCGGAAGTATTTCTTCAACTTGACTGTTTTGTTTATTTAGGAGTCGTGGGCAGTGTGGCATCCCGCCGCGGCCGATGCGTGGCTTGCAGCCATTTATTTTTTCACATTTTATTTAGTTTGATTTCATTACATTTTATTTTGTTTTATTTTGAATTTTTTTCATTTCATAATTTTTCAAGCTGTCATTGCAGCGTCTTCACTTGCAGCCACTGTTCCGCCTTCAGCTTAGCGCTCGCCCTTTGCTGCTTTGAGGCGCTTTGAAGTTGTGTTTGTTTTCATGTTGAAGCGACCATTCAAGAGCATCAGAACCCATGCCCGGCCATTGTTCGAGTTTGTTTACTTTTCTCTAGTATGCAAAATAACAAAATGCCAACGTCCAAATACAATTAAAATTGAAATTAATTTCATTAATCTGCTTGCCTTTTGCTTTGATGTTCTTTTATTTTGACTATCAGAATTTATCAAAACAAAAATAAGCTGCGCACCCTTGGTTTGAAATTTCGAACCCAATTTTATGAAAAAGTGTCATCATTTCTCAACGCCATACCACCAATTTGTCACTCTGTTCTGAGTGACTTCGTTTTTTTTATTTAAAATTGATAGATTAAGCATTGTTTCAAGCGGCGCTGTGTGGTTTTTTGCAAGTATTTTACTCAATCTTAGTGTCAAAATTTATCATAAGAAAATACAAAAGTTTAAGTTTGCCATTTAAAATGGCTTTTGTTGTTTTGCTTTTGTTCAGCGGGATAATGCCAACTAATTTACCTTTTCCCCATTATTTGAAACAAAAGATCATTTGTATAGCTGACCATCGTCATGGCATTGGCATTGTTGGTGCATTGCTCCCAATTGAACCTGCATTGCCTTGTACTCGATTTTTTTTACACGAACGGGAAACGGTTTAATTCATAAAGTTCAGATTTTAGATTTGATCTACAGATGTGATTTTATAGAACTGCCAGAAACGGTTTCATCAATAAAACTGATCCCAATCTTTTTATCAACAAGCTTTCAAGCAGCATACTAGGATTGGCTTTTCAGAATGAGGAAATAGCAAACTGGCAAATTTGCCATTGGGACAGACAAGTTATTGAAATGTAACGACATAAGAAAAATACACAAACTATGAGAAGTTGAAACCAACCAAGTTTTAATTTTGTTTTACTTATTTATTTTTTTATTTATTTTTTAATTTATTTATTTATTTTATATATTTATTTTTTTATTTATTTTTTATTCATTTATTAATTAATTAATTGATTAATTTTTTTTATTTATTTCCTTATTCTTTTATTTATTTATTTATGTATTTATTCATTCATTTATTCATTTATTTATTATTTATTTATGTATTTATTTATTGATTTATTAATTTATTTATTTTTCTATTTATTTATGTATTTATTTATTTATTTATTTTTAATTATTTATTTTTAATTATTTATTTATTAATTTATTCTTATTTTATTAATTTATTTATTCATTTATTTAGTATTTATTTTGTATTTATTCATTTATTTATTATTAATTTTTTTATTTATTTTTTATTTAATTATTTGTTTATTTATTCGATCCACAAAAATTATCTCAAAGGTCAAATGTTTTCCATGATTTGTTGCAACTTTAATTCATGTTGCAGAGAGAAAGGTTAGATTAAATTAAGACGTAGTGACCGGACCTCTGAGACTGCATTTATTTGTCCTGAGTCCATTCTGTCACCCGCATCTGCGGTCATCAAAGCCATTGTTAACCAATGGGTCACTTTAACCCATATGCGACCAGCAAAACCAATGCGTCACTTAATGGCAGGTTGAGAACGGCTGCAGTAAGACAATCCTTATGCTTCCCTTCAACTCAAACCAATGCGCTCAGTTACTTCTGTCTCTATGTAGAGAGGAATACAAATAGTTGGGGAGACAATTTCTATAAGCAAATCACTGCGATGGATGATGAGACGGCGAACCACTTTCTGTGTGTCTGTTCTGCGTACGCCCGAATCAGGTTTGAGACAATTGACAATGATGTCTCGAGAAGGAACCACAGAGCTACTCACATTTCTCCGGAGATCAGGCAGTTTAAAAAAAATTTACAATCTGAAGTCGTAGTACAACGAACTTAACTCTGTCTGACTTTTGTGCTGGGTAGTGGCAGCATTAAGAGCTTACATAGGCCACACTTTGCTCATTGTCACAAAAAAAAAAAATATAAATAACCCTAAACTACACACAACCGAGCAGAATAGGAAAGCCATTGAGAGTCGCCTATGAAACGCTTTTATGGTGTTAAGATCGATGGTTGACAATTTGGTCAGGCCAGCCAAACAAGGGGTCCCAATGTGAGAAACTACCTTCTGGTCAGGACAGAACAATGGCACATTAGATGCAAAGCGTTCGCTTCAGTCCTCTCGACCCAGTCGCAGCTGCGGCAGTGTTCGTTGAAAGGAAGACCATACTGTCTCACAGTAACCAATTAGGACTTCAAATACTGAGACAGTTTGCTCGCGTCCCAGGCTTCGAAGCTGTTTAGTGTTCTTTTGATTTAGCATAGAAGTTAGATAGACATTAAATAAGAAATAGAAATAGTTGGCGGAACTTGACCATTTGAGTCACAAAATTCATCAGACATTTTTGTGTAATAAAAATCCATGAACTTTTTACAACAATAATGTATCAAGGCTTCGGGCAACTGTTGTAACTATTGTCAGGAGTTTTGAAATTAAATATCAAACAAAGTTTTCAACCCTAGTGACTTCTTTCTGAGTTCATAGACAAAATTTTCTAGGCCTATGAAATTGCCTCTTCTTAGCTTGATTGTACCAACAAGGAAAATTCATGGCAGAGACTAAAAGCTGTATTCGAATGCGTTTTTTTACAAATATTTTGGCCGACTCGGAAAAATCCGAAAATTGTGACAAATACCAATTTGGAGAACATACAGAAATTGTGTATTTGAATACTTACAGATCATTGCAATATGACCCGAACATATTCGACATTACCTTCTCTGTAAAATAAATGCATAAAACTATGAAAATGTTCTAATATTTCATAACCATAAAGTAAACCATTTAATTTTTAGCCAACTTTATGTCCATTGAAAGAAAGAACAATGCGTTTTAGATTAGCAACAAACTCGAGACGACTCGAGCGACACATTATCGACAGCAACTAGCTGTAAGCAACAACGGAACCTCAACAACAACACCCCATTAGCAACGTTATGGGCAACAACAACAAGAGTGTAATTATCGACACATTTTTAACAACGACGACACCAATGATGCATTCTTGTGGCAAATTAATGTCGCTCACCAAATGAGTCGAAACGCGCCGAGCCGTCAAGCCGAGTCGAGCTGTGCTGCACTGCTTTGCGCGTTGACCCGATTCTGAAGGTCGCACATAATGTGCACATGCCATGAAAATCGGCAATAACCGGCCGCCATTTACTTTGCGTCGCATGCCACTAAAAATCAGAGTAAACAGACTAATCGCCAACGTGCATTTGCATTTATGATCTAGAAGACGTCAATCTGTCTGTCTGTCTGTCTGTCTGTCTATGTGTTTGTCCATGCTGCACTGGGGGTAATTAAAATTGTGCTATGTTGCAACAGAATGTGGCAAAAATGATTAACATTCATTATTCGAGTCGCTGCAAGTCGTAAAAGAAGATTTAGTCTTAGCAAGTGCAACAACAAAATTAATATTAACCGCAACAACGATGGCGATGGCAAAAAATCGAAAGTGCATTCTAAACGTTGCCAAAAGCGACCGTTGATGCGTTCTTCACGCGCCAAATTAGCGCTGAAGTGTCGCCGCTTGACGCACATGAGACGACAAATATTGATGAAGGCCATTGCACACACACACACACAGCCGCCCTGGCAGAGAGCGACAGTCAAACGTGCAATTAGTGCAATTTAATTAAATCGAATTGAAGCGTCTGCCAGCAATCTGCCCAAACACATTAATCAATTAAGTTTGACTGCAAGTTTGTTGCTACCGTTTCCAAAGTGTTGCCGTTGCTCTACTCGTCATAATAGTTGCAGCTATTAAATGCGTTTTCTCACAAATACTCAAATGTTGCCCGCACATTGAAGGTAAATCAATTAAATTGTACAATTCACCAGCCACATTTGTCTCAGCTGTAAGTGGCAACACAAAAGACTGAAGCAACAAACTCGAAAACTCTATTCATGCACAAAGCGTTCAATATGGCTTGCCAACTCGACAAATCATGTGTGGGCACTGGCATTGCGTGCAAAAGATGTACAACGGCCACAGTTGCTAAGCGTCTTCGCAGTATCGCCGTCGACAGTGAGGAGCGGCGCCGTCTCACCTGTGATCTCTCAACCGACCGTAGGCTCGCATATGCATCGCAAAACTGTGTTGTGATTGCTTTATTTCCAAACACATTTATTAATTTTCGCATTAGAGCATAAGTACTAAATCATTTACCCAGACTTTAAATCTTAATAACCTCAAGCAAGTGCCAATCAAATTACGTTTTAATGTTGCTCGTAAAATGTATGAAGTGCCATTATCAGCCATTAGCTGGTCCTCCGACAAAAATGCGTGGTTCGATTAATTAAAAAAAATCAAAACTGCTAAAGCAAAGGCTTGCAATGGATTTTTTTTAGTTTTTGCAATAACTTATCAAAGTGGAACCAACACTTGGTCATTGAAATAATCATTACTTACTTTATGATTTTATCTAATGTTAAGTTATGTTTGTTCACATAAATTCCCAACAAAAAATATACCTCGCCCGATGTTGATTTTCGAACACTGGAAAACATGCGTTGGAATTTTTATGATTTTGAGTACCTTTTCCAAGTCTGAAGTCAATGAGCCCAATAAATTCAGTTTTTCTTAACCCTTTGTTAACCTTGTTAGATTTTTATACAAAAATACTTGTCTAGTTATATCTTATTTAAAGTATTTTCACCATTTTCACCATATTTGAAGTCAATACAAAAATTTCTGGTGCATAATATGGTTTCAAATGTAATCGAGCTCAAAAGTTCGACGCAAGCCCCCCAAATGAAATCCTGTGGTGGAATTTGGTGGAATAATGTTAATTTTTTTTTTAATTTTGAATGAAATGACGCACACAGAATTGCAAAAATTTGCATTGAATCTAAATGTATAGTAAAGATTTTTTTTTATTTTCAAGCCACTTCTATGTTTGAATCTATGTACAGATACAAATATAGATGCATCTTTATGTTTGTTTATATTACGTACTTACAAGATTCTCAGGAATTTGCAATTTTCATAAACTTTATGTTCAACATTTTCATGCATAATCTGCACCAACTATGACAAATTAGTCCATAAAGTTGAAATCGTGCAACAAAATCATAAAACAAAGCTACTCTCAGGAAGGTCAAAGGTGAGAGCACTAGTCATGCAGTTCATTTCAATGTTTCGCTGATTTCTTCCATCATATCTTAAGCGTTAAATTGCATTAAATGATTAGAATTTAATCACAAAAATTAAACTTTACGTAGTCAATGAAATCGTTCGAGCGCGAAATTAAGCCAAAATCAATCATAAATCATCAATGTTGTACTAACATCAACTGAACTGGGAACTGTACCTTCCCCTACCCGCATCTCTACTATTTTCTCAAGTAACGTGAGAATTTTATTCAATTTTCTGCGCTGCCAAATCGTACATCACAACTCTTGAACCGTGTCATAAAACTCTGCCAAATACAATTTGATGGGTTCATTCATTGGTCACTAGTTTATGCACATTAAAAACCTTTGAACGTTTACGATTTCCATTCAAATTGTCAAAATTGCCTTTCAAGCGAATATCCGCAGTGTTGTTTTATGACTTTTGTATCGCTTCATCGTCAACACTCGATCGCGCAGCAAACCAAAGACGAGCCAACAATCACACTTCACCAAACAAAAATCAAAAAAACTGCACTTGCCCACCTTAGTTGTAATATGTAGAATTACAACAACAATGCCGCTCACTAGTTGCAGCAAGTGCGCATTTCAGTGTCGATTCTTCGGCTGCTGCTGCTGCTCTACTCGCGTTCAAAATAAATGTTGCACAATATTTGCCGATTTTTCGTTTCTCCTTTTGGCTTTTCCAAGTCAGCAAAATCAATTGCAAAAAAAATTCAACAGAAACAACAACAGTGCAGTAGCAATCGATCGGCCGCCACTGCCTGCTGCCACGTCAAACCTTCAGGCGGTGCGGCCAAGCGCACAAAAGCCGTACACCATACGCCACGTGTTGCTCGCCAGGCGGCGCGCAAATGCGTTCGCGTTCTTGCCAACAATAGCAACAACAAAACCCCGAAACCAGCCGCCGCTTCTTCAGATAGTTCACTGTTGTCGTTGGCCATTGCCGCCACGCAGTCGGCGCGCTTTTCATTGATGCATTAAAATAAAAATTTGCACGTTTTTATTTTTTATGTTTTTTTGTTGTCTGCTTTTATTTATTTTCGACAGTTGCAAAATTTTCAATTTTCATTTACTACAACAGCGGCAAACAACAGCAATAGAGAATTTTCAATTACCTTTGCCATGGCAGCGATTGGCAGTCGCGCATGCGTGCGCTGCGTTCGGCCAATTCACTGTTGGCCGCTCTTGTTGGCGATTAGCCATTGTTGCTTGTCCCTGATGTTATTGATTCAAATTGATTGTTCATTCGGTGCAGCAATTTGTGGCAGCAACGTTTTGTAATTTGCGACTGCTGTATTGGCGTACACACATAGTGCTTGTTAGCGTGGGCTTAAGAACTTCGAGTTTGTTGCTGCAGTCTTTTGTTTTGCTGTGCACAGTTGACATGTGTGCAGAGTTTAGAAAGCTGCGGCAATTGGAAAATCACTGAAGAAAAGAAATTCATATCTGCTACATATTAGGTGTCTACTCAAGGGTTAAATCTTAGTTACTAAATAAAAAATAATAATAAATTAAATTTTAAATTTTAGTTAAAATTTTTTTTATTTGATTTCATTAAATTTCATTTCATTTCATTTCAATTTTTTTTTATTTTATTTTATTTTATTTTATTTTATTTTATTTTATTTTATTTTATTTTATTTTATTTTATTTTATTTTATTTTATTTTATTTTATTTTATTGTATTTTATTTTATTTTATTTTATTTTATTTTATGTTATTTTATTTTATTTTGTTTTATTTTATTTTATTTTATTTTATTTTATTTTATTTTATTTTATTTTATTTTATTTTATTTTATTTTATTTTATTTTATTTTATTATATTATATTTTATTTTATTTTATTTTATTTTATTTTATTTTATTTTATTTTATTTTATTTTATTTTATTTTATTTTATTTTATTTTATTTTATTTTATTTTATTTTATTTTACTTTATTTTCCTCCTTTATTTTATTTATTTTCTTTTACTATATTCAATTTATTCATTTTATTTATTTATGTTATTTCTTTTATGATTTTATTTTCCATGTATACATTTATGTTCCATCAGTTCGTAGTGGCTTAAGCAAACCACTGGAAGATATTAGCCTCGCAAATGTTTAAAATAAACATATATTTTGTGAAGTTCGAAATTCAAATTTTTTATTTTTTTTATTAAAATTTTAGTTATGCATGGAGGTTTTGGCAAAAAAAAATCTATAAATTAAATTCGGAGAGAAAACTTTAGCTAAGGCTGTTTTCTTAGAGGTTCTATTTAAACGGTCACATATTGGTCAGATCTGGCAACGCCTCTATCAATTGTGCTCTGTTTGCTTTGCCATTTCATCATGAATAGACTAATGCCAGAACGTTCCAAATTCTGCAAACTTATTTCGCAAATCCTGCTTCAGTTCGGCAATGTTAACGTGCGCTATGTCCATTTCCTGGTCGACATAATCGTTCATCCAAGCGACTAATTTGAGTAATCATAGATCATTTTCACACCGCATTTTTTTTAGATAATACCACAGTACAACAATTTCGAACTTTTTCTGTGCAACAGAGTAACGACCATATATTTCTGAAAGAGGACATCATACTGATCATTTTTGCCGAACAAAGTAATAGTCCAGCACGTCTGAGTTTTTTGTAATTTGCACATAAAGGTTAAAGGGGTCCCTATAGACTTTTACACGGAAAGTATAAAAACTTGAAGAGCTAGAGCTTTGATGTCTGGGACAAAGTTGCTTGCATTAAAAGTGTGAATATTTTTTGGGTACACATGAACCCCCCTCCCCCTTTCCTTAACCCCCTTTTTCATATTTTTCGGAAAAATTTTTCATAAAAAGCTTGTATTGAGTAAAATATTGAAAAAAATACCATATTGTCTTTTGGGAAAATATTCTTCATTAAAAAATAGGGGGGGGGGGGGTCTTCAAACACCAAAACTTTCTCAAAACTTTCTCAAAACTCCCCCCAACAAAATAAAAAGCCTTAAACACGAAACCTTCATTTAATATTTTTTTCATAAATTGCTAGCTCTGCTTGAGATGTTGAGAAAAATGTTGAATATTAAAAAAAAAATTTATTTTCCATTGGAAAATAGTTCTTCTAACCTAGGGGAACCTTAAAAAGTCCGCTCTTAATAAAATAAACCATTTTTATGATTTCAAAAAAGACTTTAATGAGTTCGTGGATATTTCGCTTTACGGGAATGCTTAGATGGATCAATATTGCGATTCAAATTCCAAACGTACTCTGCGAGCATTGTACAGTTGGATTTACCTTTATACCTTTCTTCAAGAAGTTTAATTTCTTGATGAAATCTTTCACCGTGCTCATCAGAAACAGCCCCAAGATTTTCTTTAAAAAAATCAAGGTGTGAGTGAAGCATATGTAGCTTAAGAGACATTTTCACATTGATATGATGAAAAGCAATAAGCATGCTCTCAATGTTCTCTTTATATGTAATTGGTTGCTCTTTGATTGCTAAAAATGCATTAATCACTGATTTCATAAAATCGCTTGCCATCTTTTACATATCGCTTAAGTTTTCATAGAATTGCTCGTCATTTAACATTTTTCTTATATATGGGCCCACAAGCAACCCTGTAAATGAAATATACATCTGTCACAAAATAAACAAACATAATAACTTAATTCCATCGGACATTACCTTCTTTAATTTTTGCTGCAGATAGTTTAGGAAAAATTTCCGCGAGTCGTTTAAATGCTGCTAGACACTTAAGTGTCTAGACTTTTGATACAATTGTTTACTATGCCCAGTTTTATATGAAGGGGCGGAAGAATAATTTTTTCTTTTGCAACAATTGACTCTCGAATTACATTTGATTGCCTAATAACTGCTTGACGACGTTGCTTAAAGCATTTTATGTGGTAGTGGCTTTGGAAAATATATTTTTTTTTAATATTCAACATTTTTCTCAACATCTCAAGCAGAGCTAGCAATTTATGAAAAAAATATTAAATGAAGGTTTCGTGTTTAAGGGGTCATTCTCATGCGCGGACAGGAAAAATGGATCTTTTTCAGAAATTATTTCCTTTGTGAATACGAGGAATTATCAAAAAAAGATATTCCACTTTAATTTATTCATTGTTATGGTACAAAAATAAAAATTTAAAAAATTTTTTTTTTATTTTTTCAAACACTTTTTTTCGATTAAAGACACGGCTTTTGCCGCGTCATGGTCAGCTGGCGGGGATTGTTTTGAGTCACAGGATTATCTGAAACATAAATTTCAAAGAAATTCTTAATCAGTATGAACGTACCTCTCGCCCCGTAGTAAATTTGAATTTGTTCATAAGAATCTCACAAAATGGCAGGCATTGGAAGTTAGAGCAGTAAAAAATTGTTGTTTTTGAAGATTTTATCAATGAAAAAAAATATGAAATTTTTAACATATCAGAGTGAATTTACTAGGGGCGATAGCTAACAGTATGTAGAATGACGTGACAAAATCGCAGAGAGATCGGATGAATGGTTTTTTTTAAATCATCCCCGCCATTTCAAAAAAAGGCGTTCCGAGAAAAACACGTTTAAAGTTTTGACTAACTGATTGAATCCTTGCTAGAAACCTTGACCGCTCGTTATATAAATGTCTGTAGAAGCCGAAATACTTGAAATTTTCCAATACAATTTTGACAGCACCTTCTTCAAGGATGATACATTCCAAATATGTTAAAAAAAAAATTGATTTTTACAAAATTTCACATGAGAATGACCCCTTAAGGCTTTTTATTTTGTTGGGGCGTGTTTTGAGAAAGTTTTGGTGTTTGAAGACCCCCCCTATTTTTTAATGAAGAATATTTTCGCAAAAGACAATATGGTATTTTTTTTCAATATTTTACTCAATACAAGCTTTTTATGAAAAATTTTTCCGAAAAACATGAAAAAGGGGGTTAAGGAAAGGGGGAGGGGGGTTCATGTGTACCCAAAAAATATTCACACTTTTAATGCAAACAACTTTGTCCCGGACATCAAAGCTCTAGCTCTTCAAGTTTTTATACTTTCCGTGTAAAAGTCTATAGGGACCCCTTTAACCTTTATGTGCAAATTACAAAAAACTCAGACGTGCTGGACTATTACTTTGTTCGGCAAAAATGATCAGTATGATGTCCTCTTTCAGAAATATATGGTCGTTACTCTGTTGCAGAAATGCTGTTGTACAGTGTACTTAATATGCATCTGCAAAGATATCGACAATTTGCACCGAAGAAAGAATTCCTACTGTAGAGCGCAGCATTGAGAAGGGGTCAAATGAGTCGATCCGTCATTGGCGCTGTGTGCATCCAGTTTATGGAAAATGTTGCATAAAGATCTGAGCCTACGACCTTATAAAATCCAGGTGGTGCAGAAATTAAGGCCGAATGACCATCATTAGGAAAAGGCATGTCAGTAAGCAAAATTGCTGCACTTGGAGTGAAGAGAATCCACGAGAGATTCACCTTCACGCATCGTTACATCCTACAGTAACAGTTACAGTATTTCGTGCCTCAACTTGTGCCTCGACCTATTGAAGGTAACATTTGTCGAAATATTGCAATTTAAATCTTGCAATAATTTAAATCTTCGTTACATTTTCATTAGATTGATAGCAAATGTTGAGGTGTGTAGTAAAATTTGGGAATGTAGGAAATATTTGGGATTAGGGAAACATTGCACTGCGTCTTTGGTTAGTTATTGTTTCATATTTATTTGTTTTAATAAAAATTACAATACCTATTAGACACTAAAGACCACTACTTACTTCTAGAATCTAAAATAAATTTCCGTAGCTCTCTCTATAAAATCTAGAATTTTTTCTAGATCGTTCAGCATTAAAATTTTACTCATTCTAGAGCTCAGGTATTAGTTGGCATAATTCTGTGGTCAAAAACGATAAACGCTTAGGTCGACTTAAGCCATGATTGAATTAAGGGTGCTGGCATGTTGCTTTAAAGCATACTACTCAAAATAGTACTAATGGACTTAAGTGATTATTGCATTTGGCCACAGAATTGTAAGCAAACTTGGTATGCGACTGGGCTGAGTTTGAATATGAATTCAAATAATTTCGACTCAGTTTCGGTATTCCAACAGTGCAACCCCCTAGAACTGCTTAGATATCCCACAGAAAAAAATATATGACACACATACTTCTTTAAAAAAATTAATATTCAAAATTTAATCTAATTAATAAATATTTTTAAATATCCTAAAACGGAAGCTAATAGCCCTGGCAGCTAATGATCTATTAATTATAATTTTAATTTTAATAAATAATAATAATAAACAAATCATTTCCACTCAATTTAAAATTACAAAAAAATTTAAAAATTGTAAATTGAAACTATAAATCATAGATTTACAAAAAATAGTTCAGTATTTGTCTTCATGCTTTATAAAATAAATGCACAACAAGAAAAAAAAGCATACTAAAACAATTAATAAAATATGAGAGTGTATCATCCACTTCGTTGCTCTCGATTCCAGCATTCAGAAAATCCCACATGTTTTGTGTACAACTTTCTTTAAACCGTTATTTCAAAGCAATGCTTCATGAAAGTTAAGGAGTTATTTATACAAAACAATGTAATGCACTCTAGAAATGTTTTCATTGACTGAAACTTGTAACTTAAATTTGTGACTAAAATTTGTGTCAATGTCAATAAATTAAACAAAATTCTTCACTCCTATGAATGCAACTATTTTTATTTAGATAGTAAAATTTTAAGTACAAAAATTTATTAAAAACTAAACCACTAAATTGTATAATTTTCTTCAACAACGAACACCAATCAACGGCTGCACACGACTAAATTAATAGCGGCGACTGCATGGCCAACGCGGCGTATGAGAAACCACAAGCCGCAAATGATATGTGTGATGTATGTATGTGTTTGTGTGTACATATGTGAAGACACTCAACACTGCGCGGCAGCTGTGAATGAATGAAGCTGTGGGCCGCGGTAGTCAAATTGTAAGCGTTGAACCAATTTCGCTCTGCACACTCAACGCTCAACGCTCAGCGTGAGTAGCAGAAGCAGCGTGTGGCCCGCTCAGACACACACACTCACACATAAAGCTGCAAATATGCGCTGAAGATGATTTATTTTGTACGCTATTCGCATACGAAACGATTATTAATGCTGTCGGGGGGGAAAAAATTGCTATGCGCTCGCGCTTTCCTCTCTCGCTCCGAATGCGTTAGCTGCTCTTTTAAGTGCACAAAACGATGCCAGGCCACTAGGCTGGTAATTGTAAATTTCATAGAGCAACAAAAACAACACTGCCAAATAAAAATACAACAACAACAACAACAATAAAGGCACTCATTAGCAAATGGTATGTTGCTATGGGCACGTCGCCAAGACGCGCTGTGTGTCAGTATGTTGGGCAAGTGTGTTGTTGTTATTGTTGTTGTTGTTGTTACAGCTGTTGCTGTTGCTGCTGGCTGTGTGGCATGTGTGGCACATCCGCATAGTCGTCGTTGCCATTGTGCTATGCTGCGATTTCATTACTCCCGCGTTGCTCATTTGTGCTGTTTGCTCACTTTATTGTTGCTGTTGTTGTTTTTTGTTAGTAAAACATTTTTTCCCAATGTGTTTGTTGTATTTTATGGGCAACTCTTTGTAATGAAAGTACGAAAATTGCTCTCATGGGTTTGTTTATGCGCTCCGCGCTGTCGCTTCTTTGCCAGCTGCTGCGTGCTGTGGCCTCTTCATCTGCTGCCACCAACGCGGCTGCTGCTGCTTCTTCTTCTCCTATTTCTGCTATTTCGCTTGTAAGTTGTGCCGCAGCAAAAATTTATCTCCCACTTTAATTTCAATGAGTACGAATATGTAGTTTACTATAACAGTAACTATTACTTGTTGTTGTAGTTGTTGTTGTTATGTTTGTTGCCATTGTATTTGTTGTTGTTGGTTTTATTATTCAAGTGTTTATTGTTTGTACCTTTGACTGTTGGCTGTGGCTATTGCTGTGCTATCGTTGTTGTTGTTGTTGTTGTTAGCTGTGTGCTTCGTGGCGTTTGTTGCCATTGCCGCATCCGCTGTGATTGTTGCCGCTGCTGCTGCTGCTATGCTTGTTTCTGTGTCTGTTGCTGCTCTTGTTATTGTTGTTGTTGTTTTTGTGCTTCTATTGCCGCTGCAAACTGCAAGCACTGATTTTTTGGTACTTTTTGGAAGTTTTTTTTGTAATACGTTTGCTGTTCACTCGCTTTGCTCTCAGCTTCAGTTTCATTAATTTTTTTTTCATTTTTGTATTTGTTATTTTTTCATCTTCTTCTTTTTTCAAATTTGGCGCGCAATTTTTGCTATTGGTGGCAACTGCTGATGCCGCTGCTGCTGCTGCCGCACAGCCATTTCAAATATATAAATACTGGCCTACGAAATTGTTTCAGTATCAAATCCCAATCAGCCATCTTCGCAAGAAGAACAGCAGCCTAAGTTTAGTTTTAACCAAACTTTTTGTGTGTGATAAACCCAAATCAGTGAATATACAAAATGAAGGTACGCACTAAACACTCAATGGATTTTGAAAAGTTAACAAAAAAGCAATTAAATATAAATTTACATTGCATTTTAGTAGAGCATTGAAGTGTTTGCAAAACGTCATAAAGGACTTGAAGGACATTTTTATAAATGCTCAAAAATACTGAAAAATACAGTTGATTTCAAATTGAAATTATTAAAAGACATAATTGGTTTTGAAAAAAATTCAATTTAATTAAATATGAAATAAAAAAGTTTTACCAAAACTAGATTGAAGTGAACGTAAATGAATCCTAAACCAAAAGATATAAAATTATAGAAAATATCAAGTAATTTTTTAACCAAAGGATGTAAATTAACTTACTTTAAATAAAATTCATAATATTGAGAATAACATAAGCCATAAAAAGTAAATATTTGCGATGCCTTTGCCAAAACAAAGGACATCATAAGCAACGTAAAAGTCAGCAGTAGGCAAATTGCTGTAAAATTTAAGAAGTGTAACAATGAGTAAAACAATTTATTGTAGTTCTTGTGTTTTTTTAAAAATAAAAATACGCAATTTTTTAAATTGAAAATAATGCAATAATTTAAAAATACAAATATGATTAAATAATAAAAAATTATAAAAAATCCAAAAATTAAACTACAGTTTTAATTTTTCCAAAAACTTTACAAAAGTTTCAAAATAATAACTAAAAATCGTAATTTTTGTAATTTTTTGAAACTTTGTTCTTCAGAACAAATGTTCAGAAAAAAATTTCAAGTTTCGATTGCAAAACTTCTTAATTTGTTTCCCATCTTTTTCAAACACACAAAAAAGAAGCCAGCAAAGCAGATGAAATATTTTTATATAATTTATTTCTAAAATTTATACTTCAGCTAGTTCTTTCAAAAAGTGTTATTTGTGTTTGTGTTGTTTTTGTAATTTTTTTTTTGTTCAATTTTACTACCAACAATATTTATTAACCAATTTTTCATCAGTCTGTTAAAATTTATATTTTGCTTGACTGGATTATAAATAAATAAATAAATAAATAAATAAATAAATATAAAAATTTATGAAACTTCCGACAAGTTTATTCAGCAAGCAAAGATACTGAAGAATTTAGTATTTTTAATTTTCTAATTGTGTAAAAATATAAAATTTATATTAAAAAATTTGTTTTTTGTTATAAAAAATTACTCAAAAGTTTTTCTTTTTTGTCTTAGATTAATATTCAAATAAACATTCAAAGATTTTTTTATTTAAAAAAAAATAATTAATTAATAAATTAAAACTAAAATTCAAATTTGTTTTTAGATTGCTACAAAAAATAACGAAAATGTATTTCCTTAAAAACTAATAACTTAAAAATTTGTTTTTAGCTTGTCACAAAAAATAATTGAAGTGTTTACCTTTTTTGTCTTAAATGAGCATACAAAGAATTTTTATGTAATTTTATTTTATTTAGTTTTCGAAGTGTTTAAAAAAATGTTAATTCAAAATTTGTTTATAAATAGTTTGCTACAAATTATAACTAA
Source organism: Melieria crassipennis (assembly GCA_963668005.1). NCBI lineage: Eukaryota > Metazoa > Arthropoda > Insecta > Diptera > Ulidiidae > Melieria > Melieria crassipennis. The sequence goes on from OY764963.1 coordinate 8,552,258, forward strand.
AATGTTTTTATATTTTCTCTCAAATTAACATTCAAAGACTTTGTTAATGTTTGTATTTTTTTAATTGTTTGAAAAACTAAAACTTGTGTTAAACATTTGTTTTAATTTGTTGCAAAATATAACTGAAATATTTTAATTTTCTGTCTCAAATTTACATTAATTAATTAATGTTTGTACTTTTATGCTTTGAGAAATTTAAACTTATGTTAAAAATTTGTTTATAGTTTGCTTCAAAACATAACTAAATTTTTCCAATTTTTTTATTAAATTAACATTAAAATGAGCTTGCAATATAAATTTTCGAATCAACCAAAACTATAAAATTGCATTTATCAACTTATCAAAATAATCTAATAATAAAATTTGTATTAAGAAAAAATTATTTTACTAAAACTATTATGGTAAAATTAATATTATGTTTTGAGTAAACAATTAATTCAAGTCAAAACAAATTAAATGATTTAGTAATCTAGTCTTTATTTAATCAAACTTAATTCATAAAGAATTAAAATTTTTAAATCCAAATCAAAAACAATATAATTTAATAATCTTGTTTTTTATTTACCAAACTTTAATTCATAAATTGAAATTTAAAAAAACTTTTATTTTAAAATAAAAAACAAAAAACAAAATAACTTAATAATCAAGTTTGTTTACAAAACGTAAATAATTAACCAATTAAATAGTTAATACACCCCAAAAACTTATTACAGAAGATTTAAAGTTCTGCTATAAAGTTATAAAAAAAAAACCAATTCGATACTTATGCCACTCCAATTCGCCTCTGCACGCGCTTTTGTACAGTTTCCTCTTTGAACTTATTCTTAAAAAACAGCACAGCTTCCCGTAACATTTATTTCATGCCACAACATTCAATGCCTTGGCACAATTTTTACAAAACAAAAACACCAAAAAAACACAGTACAACAACTAAAAATAGATCACGCGCCAACAACAGTTACCTAATCAAAATTCGTTAGAAATCAACAACAACATAAAGCATAACCGAATAAAAATATTAATTGCGCTTGTATTGTCTGGAAGTCAAAGTCAAGTTCAGCATTTTTTCGGCTCGTTGCGCTTGCAACATTCAACCACACATAAAACGCTAAACACGCGATTTCCTGCAATTGCAAACTAGAAATATTAAATATGCGCATAATTTAAATAAATCATTTACACAGCAGCAAATACAAACAAAATTGTATGTTAATACTTTTTTCGTTGGCCGATTTATTAATAAATGGCTCCCAAAAAATAAGAAATCACTTGCAGCGTGACCTGCAACGCCTCACAGACAAATAAAACAAATAAATTTCTTTGTCGCTTTGGCACAAGCCGGCATGTGAATGAATTATGTGAAATTGGCTGTTTGTGCCATTAGTATTTGTTGTTGATTTATAGTAGCCACGACAATTGTGCGCATAGTTGACTGGGCGGTTCAAAAGCCACATTAAAGCAACGAATAAGCGACTAATTTGATGTGTCAGTTGGGTTTAAACATTCTAATTTGCATAGATATTTCAATGTTTTAGTTTCAATTGTTAAATGTATGCATTTGGCAGTTTTAAGGCGACGCCATATGACATTTTGCTATTATTAGCAAAGCAAGTTTGTCGTTTAAGTCTTTTGTTATGTGAAAGATGAGTGCAAGCAGCTGAAGCATAAAAACGTTTCCGCTATTCTTTCTACAATTCAAACATTCTAGTGAGTCAAAAAGATGAAGAAGAAGCACTGAGCAAGTTGCTCGCTTAAGTCTTTTGTTTTGTATAGAAATAAATGCAACAAATTTGTTGTGGAATGCATTTTTTAGTTCGTTCATGGCTTAATTCTATGCAATTTAGTAAAAATATGAAACTTTCAATAGTTTTATTAGTATTTTAATGTCATTTTTGATTGGTGTAAATCATCTCTTTCGCCAAATTTGTTGTTCATTGCTTGTTTTAACTCATTTATGGCTTAATTTCATTCAATTCCATTCAAACATTTCAGCTACTCAAAAGAATGCAAGCACAAAGCAAGTTGCTCGCTTAAGTCTTTTGTTTAGTATAGAAATTATTGCACCAATTTTTTGGGGAATGCATTTTTTAGCTCGTTTACGAGTATCTTCAAATACTTTTGTTAGCATCTTAATGTTGTTTGTAATTATTTCATTGATTGTTCAACGCATTGATTTTTGCTCAACGCATCTTCTAGCTCCTTTACATCTTAAATTCATTCTTTTTTGTAAAATTTTACATTATCAAACACTTTCAGCAACATGCCGAAGTCGTTTGTGATTGACGCAAGTCCATTTTTATCTTCACATTGTACCATCACTTTTGTACATTTGGCTTGCGGCAATCTCAATAAGCATGCAGCTATTAATTAATCAAAAATGTTAATTAATACACAACACTTTTACACACCATTAAAGCTGTTGTCGCACAGACACTCATTGATGGTCAACTTGTTATGTGTGACTTAACTTTCCGTCACACACACACAGCTTTTAATTATTGCTGACAGCCAGTCTGACAGCATGAAAAACGACCACACACATGCAAAAATGCATAATGCAGTCAGCAATGTGCTCAGTCAGCGCATTGTTAGTGCATGCAACATGTGGCAACGAGGAAGTCATAAATGTGTTGAATCAAGTTTTGTCGTCAGCTTGAAAGAACTGAAAATATTATACAGCATTGTGGTGTCAAATTTGTGTCAGTGACGGCAATTATGACAGCTATGACACTGGCATGTCACACTGACAGTAATAGTACACGAGCCGAGCGCCAGGTTTAGTTGTATTGAGTTCGATTGAAAGGAAATGGAGTGGAATTCCTTGTTGCTGCAGTTCAGTACTTTAGCTGATGTGTTGACATATAAATTAACACAGAGAATTTTAATTGCTTTGCGCAAGTTTGTGCCAAAGTCTTGGACCAACTTAACAATATCATTGTTGGCAACATAAAAATTCAAATTATATGAAAACATACTAAAGAAATTGCGCGACTAAAAATTTAACACAGCTAATTAACATGTAACAAAAAAATTGTGTGAGGAAAATCCACACAAACTGGATGAGTGTAAATCCAGTTCTTCTTTAAAAACAATATAAATTTTTAATTACTGACGACCCAATTGCCCACATTTACATATTTCCAGCTAACTTTGCCGGCTAGTAAATGCAATAATTTGCTTAAGTTGTGCAATTTATGTGATGATCAACAACTTTGCACTCGTCACTGAACCGCTGAGCCTATAAAATGCGCCAAATGCAACAAACAAGCTAACACAAACAACAAAAACAACAGGTGCTGCTTGCCGCCCGCAACAATCGCATAGCATCGACATTAGCAACATTGCAATTGTCTTTATTGCTGTTGTAGTTGACAACATCGTCATCGTTATTGTCATCGTCGTCGTCATCGTCATACATAAAATGTTAATTTCCTCTAATTATGAGTTGCAGCGTTGCAATGTGCGGCCCTGCAACACAAGCAGCGCCACCAACGCCACATCGCAAATTGCTCGCCATTGTTTGCTGGGTCGGTTGTTTACTGTTGCTGTTGCTCCCTTCGTTAACATTTTAATCAAGTGTGCTGGCTTTTGTCTATCTTAAGCTGCTACAAATGTTGCTGTTTATCTGCATTGGCCCGATCTGCCATCAGCAATGCGGCAACAATGCGCTAACAATGCGATTCGGCGCATTTGCATAAAACGTGTGTGTGTGCAATTCTGCGGCAATTGAGTTGCTTGCTGAAAATGTTAATCCATGCACTATGCACACAAGAACTAATTAATTTAATTGTTAATTGTCAGCTCTCTCAACATGTTATTAAAAATAAATTGAACATGTGCTCCGAAGCACATTTGGGAGATTTGAAAGGCGGAGTGTTAGTAAATGAAAGAATAATGATTGCTAAATTTTATGCTCACATAAAAAATTAAAAATTTTAGACGAAATTTAGAGCAATTAAAAAGAATTGAAAATACACAAACAAGAAGCAAAGAGTATTATCAAAAATTATAGAAATCTACAAAACTCAAAATAAAGTATTCTCTTATTTAATACTTGAATGAATATCATTCATCAACATTCATCCAAGTTCAATTTTATTCACCAATTACTTTAAATAGAATTTCCCCACTTTAACCACATTTTCGCTCTCTTTTCCCCTCTCCCTTGCAGTGCTTTGCAACGATAGCTCTCCTGGCCTGTGTCTCGCTTGCCCGCGCCGAACCGCCCGTGAATCAATACTTGCCGCCCAACCAGCAGCCCTCCAACAACTATCTGCCGCCCACTCAGTCATACCAGACGCCCACCAACAACTATCTGCCCCCACAGCGCGGCCCAGCGGCGCCCAGCAACACGTACGGCGCCCCGTCGGGCGGTGCTGTCGCTCCCCAGAACACCTACGGTGCGCCCGCGGTAACCGGCGCCATCTTTCCCAAGCAACAATCGGCTGGCGGCTATGGCGGCGGCGGCAACAACGGCGGCTACGGCAGCGGCTATGGCAATCGCGCCGAGGAGAACTACGGACCAGCCAAATACGAGTTCAAATACGACGTCCAGGACTATGAGTCGGGCAACGACTTCGGTCACATGGAATCGCGCGATGGCGATTTGGCAGTCGGCCGCTACTACGTCCTGTTGCCCGATGGTCGCAAACAGATCGTCGAGTATGAGGCCGACGGCAACGGCTATCGCCCAACAATCCGTTACGAGCAGGTCAACGGTGGCAACGCCGGTCGTGGTGGCAACTACAACAATGGCGGCGGCTATGACGGCAATGCTCAAAGCAAATTCAACGGCTACCAATAAGAGATGGCAGCAATGCAGCAAAAGAGAAAGAAAGTGAAAGAGAGAGTGAAGCACAGAGAGAGAGAGGGAGAAAGTATGTCAAGGTGAAAGTGAAGAAGCGTATTGTTTTTGTAATTTTGCATAGATTTTAACGAGCGAATGTTGAGAGTAGACAGTCGTCAAGTTTTTTACACATTATTTTCAATTATGAGTTTATTTTCCTTTTTTTTTGTTTTTTTTTTTCTTTCATTTTGCTTAAGTTCTAAGCTAATCAAGAACGTGCATTTTAAAGTATCATCATAATTTGTAAGCCAGAACAGTTTTGAAAGTGTTTTCGCGCTCTCATCGTTCTCACGTATCCATTTGCATTTCTCATTACGCTCATTTGCATGCAACAGCAAATGAACCAAACAAAATGTGATTTTTTTCAACATGTGTTCTCGAGAGCGAGAACGAGCCGACACGTTGAGCCTCGAGCATTTGCATTCGCATTCATTCGGCCACATGGCGTATGCTCGCCGCATCAGCTGTCTCGCTCACAATCGAACCAACTTTCCTCTTCTGTACGTAGCGGTCTGCTGCTGTCTCTTTCACGCCGCCACAGTCGATAACATAAGCATGCCGTCACTTGCCATAAGTTCGCAAAACAACTGTAAAACATAAACGTTTTGGGACTTTTCGTTGTGAAATTGTTGTTTGTAGCCGCTATCTCTTTCTAATTGTTAAGCACATTCATTTTTGGTATGATTCAAATAATTCTGTTGAGAAACTCACACCATTAAGCATAAACACATCCACACATACACACACATTACCTTTTATTGCATAGTATTCATTAATTTTTATAATTGTAAATGTAAACGAAAGCAAAGACGAAAACTTTAATGCATAGCATTGTATAAATAAATATAAACTGTCATCATAAAAAAAATGTGTAAAAAAAATTAAATTTTTGTAATTATTATAATAAACACCAATAAAGAGCATTTTTGTATAAAACAAAGAAACATTTTCGAGTTGGTTATTGTATTTGGTTTTCATGAATGTCATGAATGGTTAGATTTGTTTCTAAGCACATTTCAAGTGTAAGTTGAAGCTGTAGATTACGATAAAGATGTGTCCGATATTTCCTTTTATCTTAATTTTTTTTCTCAGAAGCCCCAAATCATTTGAATCAAATATGGTCTCTTTGAAATAATAACGTCATGCACAGACATTCACAATTCATATTAAATATACTGATTCAATGCTAAATCTTACTTGAAACAGTTTTCATAGTCATTTCATCTAAAAAAAAATGGTTGAAAAACGCACTCTACACGTTAAAGTAGGAACATAGGTAGAAGTGGCTGTTCCAAAGCGGAACCATGTGGGTCCACAAATAATCGAGCTCACGATCGATCACTCATTGAATCAATTTGAGCTTTTCACAAAGCATTGTCGACTGTGAAAAGTCTGGCTAGATCGGCTAGATTGTCAAAGAAGAAGTTGCACATTTAACTCTTTTTTCTTCTACATAATGCGGAACAAGTTCATAGAAGGTGAAGTGCATTTCTCGTCCATACAGTTTCAACAGAAGTCATTTGAAAACAAGCCCAACCTTTTCGTGTGGGTCTCAATCACATAATGGCCCGTCAAAACAGCTGAGGTTTCTGAGAAAAAAATTCAAGATAAAAGGAAATATCGGACACATATCGCAATCCACAGCTTCAACTTACACTTCAAATGTTTTTGAAGCTGGTTCTAAAGTGGTCCGTTTTTAGTGAGAAAAGCTCTCTCAATAGTATTTTCCACTCTCAATGACATACAAGAGTTCATGTTCATTCGACATCTAACAAACAAAATAAAAAGTCACAAAGATATTTTTGGACCACGATCCCAAATCGTATCATGCACAAATTTAAGTGATCTTAAACTCGCATAAAATACGAGGAATAGTAGAGATGAAAGAAGAAATATACATAGTAGACGAAATATGAATATCGATAATGACGTTGCTTTTTGGGGTCCAGATTTCATCGAGTCTAAGCAACGCAGTAAAAAGTAGAACTATTGGAACTTTATCAGCAGTCCAGTGGGTTTATTGATTGAAGTTGTTTGTAGAAGACTGTTAAGACTGTTGGATAGTTCTGCATGTCGAGGTTAAGGATTTTGTTCTCAGTTAAAAGTTTTTCTTTTAATATAACACTAGCATTTTGTTTCATCAATTTATTTCATACACTTATGATGGTTTCGGCGTGAGAACCCAACAAGGACTCATCTATGTCCTTTTATACTTATAAAGCAGTATCTTTGACGTTTCTATAGACCGATAAAAATTCTTTGAGGGCGCTCTAGAGAAAGTAACTCCGTAAGATCTTCGATCCTCTCCGCATGGGTGATGAGTGCCATATTTGATGGAGCAAGGAGCTGCATGAATTATTTAAACAGGGACAGGAACATTGTCAAGCGCATAGAAATACAGCGGTTGCGCTGACTTGCCAATGTTGCGTGTATAACTGAAGATTTCCCGTAATGTCTGAAAGAGGGTAACCGAAACCAGTGAAGAGTTTGAAACATCCGCCTGGTGTCAGCAAAAACAATGAGCCGCTAATGCAAGGTTCAGCTTGCATACAAAAAGCTGCACCTTAAACCTAACTTAAACTATGCTGCAACAGTAAATGTACAATTTTTGCGTTGACAAGGCTTTTCTTATTCCTATTTGTTCAAGCCCACCTCTTAAAAACATTTCTTGCATCTTTTATGTAAATTTTTACTACATATGATGGATTTTTTGTAATTAATCAAAAGGCTGAATTTTGATGTCACTTTGACTTGACTTGACTTGACTTGACTTGACTTGACTTGACTTGACTTGACTTGACTTGACTTGACTTGACTTGACTTGACTTGACTTGACTTGACTTGACTTGACTTGACTTGACTTGACTTGACTTGACTTGACTTGACTTGACTTGACTTGACTTGACTTGACTTGACTTGACTTGACTTGACTTGACTTGACTTGACTTGACTTGACTTGACTTGACTTGACTTGACTTGACTTGACTTGACTTGACTTGACTTGACTTGACTTGACTTGACTTGACTTGACTTGACTTGACTTGACTTGACTTGACTTGACTTGACTTGACTTGACTTGACTTGACTTGACTTGACTTGACTTGACTTGACTTGACTTGACTTGACTTGACTTGACTTGACTTGACTTGACTTGACTTGACTTGACTTGACTTGACTTGACTTGACTTGACTTGACTTGACTTGACTTGACTTGACTTGACTTGACTTGACTTGACTTGACTTGACTTGACTTGACTTGACTTGACTTGACTTGACTTGACTTGACTTGACTTGACTTGACTTGACTTGACTTGACTTGACTTGACTTGACTTGACTTGACTTGACTTGACTTGACTTGACTTGACTTGACTTGACTTGACTTGACTTGACTTGACTTGACTTGACTTGACTTGACTTGACTTGACTTGACTTGACTTGACTTGACTTGACTTGACTTGACTTGACTTGACTTGACTTGACTTGACTTGACTTGACTTGACTTGACTTGACTTGACTTGACTTGACTTGACTTGACTTGACTTGACTTGACTTGACTTGACTTGACTTGACTTGACTTGACTTGACTTGACTTGACTTGACTTGACTTGACTTGACTTGACTTGACTTGACTTGACTTGACTTGACTTGACTTGACTTGACTTGACTTGACTTGACTTGACTTGACTTGACTTGACTTGACTTGACTTGACTTGACTTGACTTGACTTGACTTGACTTGACTTGACTTGACTTGACTTGACTTGACTTGACTTGACTTGACTTGACTTGACTTGACTTGACTTGACTTGACTTGACTTGACTTGACTTGACTTGACTTGACTTGACTTGACTTGACTTGACTTGACTTGACTTGACTTGACTTGACTTGACTTGACTTGACTTGACTTGACTTGACTTGACTTGACTTGACTTGACTTGACTTGACTTGACTTGACTTGACTTGACTTGACTTGACTTGACTTGACTTGACTTGACTTGACTTGACTTGACTTGACTTGACTTGACTTGACTTGACTTGACTTGACTTGACTTGACTTGACTTGACTTGACTTGACTTGACTTGACTTGACTTGACTTGACTTGACTTGACTTGACTTGACTTGACTTGACTTGACTTGACTTGACTTGACTTGACTTGACTTGACTTGACTTGACTTGACTTGACTTGACTTGACTTGACTTGACTTGACTTGACTTGACTTGACTTGACTTGACTTGACTTGACTTGACTTGACTTGACTTGACTTGACTTGACTTGACTTGACTTGACTTGACTTGACTTGACTTGACTTGACTTGACTTGACTTGACTTGACTTGACTTGACTTGACTTGACTTGACTTGACTTGACTTGACTTGACTTGACTTGACTTGACTTGACTTGACTTGACTTGACTTGACTTGACTTGACTTGACTTGACTTGACTTGACTTGACTTGACTTGACTTGACTTGACTTGACTTGACTTGACTTGACTTGACTTGACTTGACTTGACTTGACTTGACTTGACTTGACTTGACTTGACTTGACTTGACTTGACTTGACTTGACTTGACTTGACTTGACTTGACTTGACTTGACTTGACTTGACTTGACTTGACTTGACTTGACTTGACTTGACTTGACTTGACTTGACTTGACTTGACTTGACTTGACTTGACTTGACTTGACTTGACTTGACTTGACTTGACTTGACTTGACTTGACTTGACTTGACTTGACTTGACTTGACTTGACTTGACTTGACTTGACTTGACTTGACTTGACTTGACTTGACTTGACTTGACTTGACTTGACTTGACTTGACTTGACTTGACTTGACTTGACTTGACTTGACTTGACTTGACTTGACTTGACTTGACTTGACTTGACTTGACTTGACTTGACTTGACTTGACTTGACTTGACTTGACTTGACTTGACTTGACTTGACTTGACTTGACTTGACTTGACTTGACTTGACTTGACTTGACTTGACTTGACTTGACTTGACTTGACTTGACTTGACTTGACTTGACTTGACTTGACTTGACTTGACTTGACTTGACTTGACTTGACTTGACTTGACTTGACTTGACTTGACTTGACTTGACTTGACTTGACTTGACTTGACTTGACTTGACTTGACTTGACTTGACTTGACTTGACTTGACTTGACTTGACTTGACTTGACTTGACTTGACTTGACTTGACTTGACTTGACTTGACTTGACTTGACTTGACTTGACTTGACTTGACTTGACTTGACTTGACTTGACTTGACTTGACTTGACTTGACTTGACTTGACTTGACTTGACTTGACTTGACTTGACTTGACTTGACTTGACTTGACTTGACTTGACTTGACTTGACTTGACTTGACTTGACTTGACTTGACTTGACTTGACTTGACTTGACTTGACTTGACTTGACTTGACTTGACTTGACTTGACTTGACTTGACTTGACTTGACTTGACTTGACTTGACTTGACTTGACTTGACTTGACTTGACTTGACTTGACTTGACTTGACTTGACTTGACTTGACTTGACTTGACTTGACTTGACTTGACTTGACTTGACTTGACTTGACTTGACTTGACTTGACTTGACTTGACTTGACTTGACTTGACTTGACTTGACTTGACTTGACTTGACTTGACTTGACTTGACTTGACTTGACTTGACTTGACTTGACTTGACTTGACTTGACTTGACTTGACTTGACTTGACTTGACTTGACTTGACTTGACTTGACTTGACTTGACTTGACTTGACTTGACTTGACTTGACTTGACTTGACTTGACTTGACTTGACTTGACTTGACTTGACTTGACTTGACTTGACTTGACTTGACTTGACTTGACTTGACTTGACTTGACTTGACTTGACTTGACTTGACTTGACTTGACTTGACTTGACTTGACTTGACTTGACTTGACTTGACTTGACTTGACTTGACTTGACTTGACTTGACTTGACTTGACTTGACTTGACTTGACTTGACTTGACTTGACTTGACTTGACTTGACTTGACTTGACTTGACTTGACTTGACTTGACTTGACTTGACTTGACTTGACTTGACTTGACTTGACTTGACTTGACTTGACTTGACTTGACTTGACTTGACTTGACTTGACTTGACTTGACTTGACTTGACTTGACTTGACTTGACTTGACTTGACTTGACTTGACTTGACTTGACTTGACTTGACTTGACTTGACTTGACTTGACTTGACTTGACTTGACTTGACTTGACTTGACTTGACTTGACTTGACTTGACTTGACTTGACTTGACTTGACTTGACTTGACTTGACTTGACTTGACTTGACTTGACTTGACTTGACTTGACTTGACTTGACTTGACTTGACTTGACTTGACTTGACTTGACTTGACTTGACTTGACTTGACTTGACTTGACTTGACTTGACTTGACTTGACTTGACTTGACTTGACTTGACTTGACTTGACTTGACTTGACTTGACTTGACTTGACTTGACTTGACTTGACTTGACTTGACTTGACTTGACTTGACTTGACTTGACTTGACTTGACTTGACTTGACTTGACTTGACTTGACTTGACTTGACTTGACTTGACTTGACTTGACTTGACTTGACTTGACTTGACTTGACTTGACTTGACTTGACTTGACTTGACTTGACTTGACTTGACTTGACTTGACTTGACTTGACTTGACTTGACTTGACTTGACTTGACTTGACTTGACTTGACTTGACTTGACTTGACTTGACTTGACTTGACTTGACTTGACTTGACTTGACTTGACTTGACTTGACTTGACTTGACTTGACTTGACTTGACTTGACTTGACTTGACTTGACTTGACTTGACTTGACTTGACTTGACTTGACTTGACTTGACTTGACTTGACTTGACTTGACTTGACTTGACTTGACTTGACTTGACTTGACTTGACTTGACTTGACTTGACTTGACTTGACTTGACTTGACTTGACTTGACTTGACTTGACTTGACTTGACTTGACTTGACTTGACTTGACTTGACTTGACTTGACTTGACTTGACTTGACTTGACTTGACTTGACTTGACTTGACTTGACTTGACTTGACTTGACTTGACTTGACTTGACTTGACTTGACTTGACTTGACTTGACTTGACTTGACTTGACTTGACTTGACTTGACTTGACTTGACTTGACTTGACTTGACTTGACTTGACTTGACTTGACTTGACTTGACTTGACTTGACTTGACTTGACTTGACTTGACTTGACTTGACTTGACTTGACTTGACTTGACTTGACTTGACTTGACTTGACTTGACTTGACTTGACTTGACTTGACTTGACTTGACTTGACTTGACTTGACTTGACTTGACTTGACTTGACTTGACTTGACTTGACTTGACTTGACTTGACTTGACTTGACTTGACTTGACTTGACTTGACTTGACTTGACTTGACTTGACTTGACTTGACTTGACTTGACTTGACTTGACTTGACTTGACTTGACTTGACTTGACTTGACTTGACTTGACTTGACTTGACTTGACTTGACTTGACTTGACTTGACTTGACTTGACTTGACTTGACTTGACTTGACTTGACTTGACTTGACTTGACTTGACTTGACTTGACTTGACTTGACTTGACTTGACTTGACTTGACTTGACTTGACTTGACTTGACTTGACTTGACTTGACTTGACTTGACTTGACTTGACTTGACTTGACTTGACTTGACTTGACTTGACTTGACTTGACTTGACTTGACTTGACTTGACTTGACTTGACTTGACTTGACTTGACTTGACTTGACTTGACTTGACTTGACTTGACTTGACTTGACTTGACTTGACTTGACTTGACTTGACTTGACTTGACTTGACTTGACTTGACTTGACTTGACTTGACTTGACTTGACTTGACTTGACTTGACTTGACTTGACTTGACTTGACTTGACTTGACTTGACTTGACTTGACTTGACTTGACTTGACTTGACTTGACTTGACTTGACTTGACTTGACTTGACTTGACTTGACTTGACTTGACTTGACTTGACTTGACTTGACTTGACTTGACTTGACTTGACTTGACTTGACTTGACTTGACTTGACTTGACTTGACTTGACTTGACTTGACTTGACTTGACTTGACTTGACTTGACTTGACTTGACTTGACTTGACTTGACTTGACTTGACTTGACTTGACTTGACTTGACTTGACTTGACTTGACTTGACTTGACTTGACTTGACTTGACTTGACTTGACTTGACTTGACTTGACTTGACTTGACTTGACTTGACTTGACTTGACTTGACTTGACTTGACTTGACTTGACTTGACTTGACTTGACTTGACTTGACTTGACTTGACTTGACTTGACTTGACTTGACTTGACTTGACTTGACTTGACTTGACTTGACTTGACTTGACTTGACTTGACTTGACTTGACTTGACTTGACTTGACTTGACTTGACTTGACTTGACTTGACTTGACTTGACTTGACTTGACTTGACTTGACTTGACTTGACTTGACTTGACTTGACTTGACTTGACTTGACTTGACTTGACTTGACTTGACTTGACTTGACTTGACTTGACTTGACTTGACTTGACTTGACTTGACTTGACTTGACTTGACTTGACTTGACTTGACTTGACTTGACTTGACTTGACTTGACTTGACTTGACTTGACTTGACTTGACTTGACTTGACTTGACTTGACTTGACTTGACTTGACTTGACTTGACTTGACTTGACTTGACTTGACTTGACTTGACTTGACTTGACTTGACTTGACTTGACTTGACTTGACTTGACTTGACTTGACTTGACTTGACTTGACTTGACTTGACTTGACTTGACTTGACTTGACTTGACTTGACTTGACTTGACTTGACTTGACTTGACTTGACTTGACTTGACTTGACTTGACTTGACTTGACTTGACTTGACTTGACTTGACTTGACTTGACTTGACTTGACTTGACTTGACTTGACTTGACTTGACTTGACTTGACTTGACTTGACTTGACTTGACTTGACTTGACTTGACTTGACTTGACTTGACTTGACTTGACTTGACTTGACTTGACTTGACTTGACTTGACTTGACTTGACTTGACTTGACTTGACTTGACTTGACTTGACTTGACTTGACTTGACTTGACTTGACTTGACTTGACTTGACTTGACTTGACTTGACTTGACTTGACTTGACTTGACTTGACTTGACTTGACTTGACTTGACTTGACTTGACTTGACTTGACTTGACTTGACTTGACTTGACTTGACTTGACTTGACTTGACTTGACTTGACTTGACTTGACTTGACTTGACTTGACTTGACTTGACTTGACTTGACTTGACTTGACTTGACTTGACTTGACTTGACTTGACTTGACTTGACTTGACTTGACTTGACTTGACTTGACTTGACTTGACTTGACTTGACTTGACTTGACTTGACTTGACTTGACTTGACTTGACTTGACTTGACTTGACTTGACTTGACTTGACTTGACTTGACTTGACTTGACTTGACTTGACTTGACTTGACTTGACTTGACTTGACTTGACTTGACTTGACTTGACTTGACTTGACTTGACTTGACTTGACTTGACTTGACTTGACTTGACTTGACTTGACTTGACTTGACTTGACTTGACTTGACTTGACTTGACTTGACTTGACTTGACTTGACTTGACTTGACTTGACTTGACTTGACTTGACTTGACTTGACTTGACTTGACTTGACTTGACTTGACTTGACTTGACTTGACTTGACTTGACTTGACTTGACTTGACTTGACTTGACTTGACTTGACTTGACTTGACTTGACTTGACTTGACTTGACTTGACTTGACTTGACTTGACTTGACTTGACTTGACTTGACTTGACTTGACTTGACTTGACTTGACTTGACTTGACTTGACTTGACTTGACTTGACTTGACTTGACTTGACTTGACTTGACTTGACTTGACTTGACTTGACTTGACTTGACTTGACTTGACTTGACTTGACTTGACTTGACTTGACTTGACTTGACTTGACTTGACTTGACTTGACTTGACTTGACTTGACTTGACTTGACTTGACTTGACTTGACTTGACTTGACTTGACTTGACTTGACTTGACTTGACTTGACTTGACTTGACTTGACTTGACTTGACTTGACTTGACTTGACTTGACTTGACTTGACTTGACTTGACTTGACTTGACTTGACTTGACTTGACTTGACTTGACTTGACTTGACTTGACTTGACTTGACTTGACTTGACTTGACTTGACTTGACTTGACTTGACTTGACTTGACTTGACTTGACTTGACTTGACTTGACTTGACTTGACTTGACTTGACTTGACTTGACTTGACTTGACTTGACTTGACTTGACTTGACTTGACTTGACTTGACTTGACTTGACTTGACTTGACTTGACTTGACTTGACTTGACTTGACTTGACTTGACTTGACTTGACTTGACTTGACTTGACTTGACTTGACTTGACTTGACTTGACTTGACTTGACTTGACTTGACTTGACTTGACTTGACTTGACTTGACTTGACTTGACTTGACTTGACTTGACTTGACTTGACTTGACTTGACTTGACTTGACTTGACTTGACTTGACTTGACTTGACTTGACTTGACTTGACTTGACTTGACTTGACTTGACTTGACTTGACTTGACTTGACTTGACTTGACTTGACTTGACTTGACTTGACTTGACTTGACTTGACTTGACTTGACTTGACTTGACTTGACTTGACTTGACTTGACTTGACTTGACTTGACTTGACTTGACTTGACTTGACTTGACTTGACTTGACTTGACTTGACTTGACTTGACTTGACTTGACTTGACTTGACTTGACTTGACTTGACTTGACTTGACTTGACTTGACTTGACTTGACTTGACTTGACTTGACTTGACTTGACTTGACTTGACTTGACTTGACTTGACTTGACTTGACTTGACTTGACTTGACTTGACTTGACTTGACTTGACTTGACTTGACTTGACTTGACTTGACTTGACTTGACTTGACTTGACTTGACTTGACTTGACTTGACTTGACTTGACTTGACTTGACTTGACTTGACTTGACTTGACTTGACTTGACTTGACTTGACTTGACTTGACTTGACTTGACTTGACTTGACTTGACTTGACTTGACTTGACTTGACTTGACTTGACTTGACTTGACTTGACTTGACTTGACTTGACTTGACTTGACTTGACTTGACTTGACTTGACTTGACTTGACTTGACTTGACTTGACTTGACTTGACTTGACTTGACTTGACTTGACTTGACTTGACTTGACTTGACTTGACTTGACTTGACTTGACTTGACTTGACTTGACTTGACTTGACTTGACTTGACTTGACTTGACTTGACTTGACTTGACTTGACTTGACTTGACTTGACTTGACTTGACTTGACTTGACTTGACTTGACTTGACTTGACTTGACTTGACTTGACTTGACTTGACTTGACTTGACTTGACTTGACTTGACTTGACTTGACTTGACTTGACTTGACTTGACTTGACTTGACTTGACTTGACTTGACTTGACTTGACTTGACTTGACTTGACTTGACTTGACTTGACTTGACTTGACTTGACTTGACTTGACTTGACTTGACTTGACTTGACTTGACTTGACTTGACTTGACTTGACTTGACTTGACTTGACTTGACTTGACTTGACTTGACTTGACTTGACTTGACTTGACTTGACTTGACTTGACTTGACTTGACTTGACTTGACTTGACTTGACTTGACTTGACTTGACTTGACTTGACTTGACTTGACTTGACTTGACTTGACTTGACTTGACTTGACTTGACTTGACTTGACTTGACTTGACTTGACTTGACTTGACTTGACTTGACTTGACTTGACTTGACTTGACTTGACTTGACTTGACTTGACTTGACTTGACTTGACTTGACTTGACTTGACTTGACTTGACTTGACTTGACTTGACTTGACTTGACTTGACTTGACTTGACTTGACTTGACTTGACTTGACTTGACTTGACTTGACTTGACTTGACTTGACTTGACTTGACTTGACTTGACTTGACTTGACTTGACTTGACTTGACTTGACTTGACTTGACTTGACTTGACTTGACTTGACTTGACTTGACTTGACTTGACTTGACTTGACTTGACTTGACTTGACTTGACTTGACTTGACTTGACTTGACTTGACTTGACTTGACTTGACTTGACTTGACTTGACTTGACTTGACTTGACTTGACTTGACTTGACTTGACTTGACTTGACTTGACTTGACTTGACTTGACTTGACTTGACTTGACTTGACTTGACTTGACTTGACTTGACTTGACTTGACTTGACTTGACTTGACTTGACTTGACTTGACTTGACTTGACTTGACTTGACTTGACTTGACTTGACTTGACTTGACTTGACTTGACTTGACTTGACTTGACTTGACTTGACTTGACTTGACTTGACTTGACTTGACTTGACTTGACTTGACTTGACTTGACTTGACTTGACTTGACTTGACTTGACTTGACTTGACTTGACTTGACTTGACTTGACTTGACTTGACTTGACTTGACTTGACTTGACTTGACTTGACTTGACTTGACTTGACTTGACTTGACTTGACTTGACTTGACTTGACTTGACTTGACTTGACTTGACTTGACTTGACTTGACTTGACTTGACTTGACTTGACTTGACTTGACTTGACTTGACTTGACTTGACTTGACTTGACTTGACTTGACTTGACTTGATTTGACTTGGCTAGTTGACTCACACTACACACTAAAAAGATCTAGTTGCATAATCCTATCCTCATTAACTATCTTCTTATACCTCAAAGAAAAAAACACACCACAAAACTTTTCCCAACTTCTACTCGCAGAACCTTCAATGCCTTCACCAACACGCCTGTCAGCTTAGTCACGCCTTCACGATTCCACAAGACGCCTGCGATCGTATTCGAAACTGAAATTGATTGATAAAGCCACTTAGGTCAGGGTGTGCAATGACTTCACTTGGCATTATGAAATCAACATTATGCTCGTCTAATACAATAACGTGTCTTTGGCAATATTTGTTGTACAACATTTTCGCAAGTAAATAAGCAAGTGTGTCTTAAACTCTTTGTTTTACGTTTCAAGAACTTCCTTGAAAGTTTAGTTACCAAAGCAAAGTACTTGACACTCGAATGACCGCAAATGCTTGCAGCGGCAAAGGGAGCATATTAACTTGTAGTTGTTTTAAGTTGTTTGTTTTTTGTTGTCTTGAACTATTGCAAATGAGTTGGCAAAAAACTACAACAAAACATTTATGATGCGAATTGCGTATTTCATTGCAGACACATGCGCACATAACATATCTCAAATTACCATTTGGGGTATAAACTTTATGGTAATGAGGTTGTTTTTGCTTAGACTTAGGTACCTGTTACTTGTATTACGGTCTGCGTGTTATTTGCACTATGACCCTTGACTTGAGTTTGACTTGAACTTAGTCCTAGACTTAACTAAAAAGTTGTCATCAACTACTTAGTTGGGCGATCAGGCTACGTACACTGCATTTATTTTATGGCTTTTGGTTTCAGTTCATGTTTTGTTTTTTTTTTGTATAAAAATATGAACTTGTAACAAATTATTAAAATTTATTTAAATAGCTACAATACATAAATATTAAAGCTTTTCGACAATTGTTGTTGTTTTCTTAAAAATTATATATTTTGTTTTTTTCTTTTTCCTATTTAAAACGTTTTCACTAATTATGCGCGTAATGGGCGGTTAGCTTTTGCCACTTATGGTCGATTAGTTGATGGTAAGTTGTTGCTGTCAAGTTTGTTTAGAGTCAACAATTAAGTACAGCACAGTTTTAGAAACATGTAACATTAAAGTTAATAATGTTTTTCCTACTTGGCTGTTTGTGTTTTGGGCTTCTTGCACAGAAAACCTGGGTCAATGTTGGCAGTTACAGTTTTTGATGTGTCGTTCTGTACTACTTTTAGAAGCAAACCAACTGCACCACTTCCGTTTGGCCAAAGCATTGAAATTTAGGCCGTTGATTTGTTGTTGTTGTAATACTTAGTTGTATGTGTTATGATTTAGTCGCTTTGGGCAGCTACTGCACTCCTTTGCTATTCTCAACAAATATTAAGTAATGCTTTGACATTATGGCCTGCAATTGTTGAATGTTTAAAAAGTTTTACTAAATGTTGAGTTGTAAGTGCTGGAATTATTATAATCTCATTTATTTTCTATAGTTGCGCTATTAATTGTAGGCACAAATAAATTTACTTTAAAAGTTGCTGACACTCCTGCGGCTGTTTCTGCTTGGAGTCTCGGAGTCTGACGTGAAAAAAGTGACAGTATTGATAATTTTTTGTATGGCTTAAATTGTTCATACAATGGTAGTAATGAATTGATAGCCATAATTATAATAGATTTAGAATGTAATTTTAGTTATTCTCGCAAGATGAGCTAAAGTTTAGCTTTGCGCATTTCTGCATACAACAAAGCCGCCAAAAGTTATCGCAACAAAAAAATATTAAAAACTCTGACAATTTTTAATCTGAATTATTTTCAATGCAAAAAATTTTTTATATATTATTAAATTGTTTATAATTTTGAAAAAAATTACAAAGCAATTATTATACAATTGGACGTACAACGGCAATGATCCTAATTCAAAATGCAAATTTTTTGCGTAAATGAAAAAAATCTATGTGTTTTTTTTCAATTTATTTATGTGTGAAGCAAAATTTAAAAATCAAAGTTCTTAGTTTCAATAATAGATAAAATACTTTAAGTGTATAGTTGACGAAACAAACAACTTTTTAATTCTTCCTTTTCCAGGTGGGCCTCAGGGTCCAAAATCTTGTACCCACCCACACAAGTTTTTTTTTTTAAACTTACTTTTGCTTACGCTTTAAAACTAACTTACTTGCAGTATTCATTTTTTTATAAACAAATTAAAAAAAATAATTTAATTAAATGTCACCTAAATAAATGCTAAAAAGTATTTCGCCTAATCATTAAATTTAACAAAGCCCCCCTGTGACTTTCACTTTGACCAAGTATTTTATATATTTCTCCGAATTTAGCAGAGCGCAACTCTGGCAACAACAACACCAACATATGCACAACCTATAAATACGCAAATTATAATTATGCCGAACAACAACAACAACCTTCACAATGCACAGAAACTATGAAATTTGACCAAATGGCCACTTTGGTTGCATTGTATAATCAAATCGAAGCTGAACGCTGAATGCCACTTGACACAGTTTATGTGCAAGTAATTTGCCTTTTAATTTGGTCCCCCACAAATTTTGTTACAATTTCCATTATTTCATGGCCGCACAATTACATAAACTTTTGATTTTTGTTTTTATAATCGAACATGTGCCACTGCTGTCGCAGCAGCCATAAAAATGCCACCAAGGCAGCTGAACGAAATGAAGTTTTAATGAAAGATGCATTTGACTTTATATTGAACAAATATTGTAAATACGTCGCTTTAATGTACAAATGTCAGATTTAAGTGTTAAATTGTTGGGAAATTAAAAGCGACCAAAAACATAAAAACCAAAAACAAAAACCAAAACCAAAAACAAAACCGAAAATGCTGAAGTGTACATTTAATGTGTCTATGAAGTGTGGTAAACGTTACTGCAGCTGCACATGCAGCGTAAATTACAATATTCAACTTCTCAATTGCAACAAATTAACCGCTTACGTTGGTTGTTATTGCTGATGATGATTTTTCATAGCCCTCGAACACACCCGCAATGCATGGCGACGTTACGATGATAGTTGCATTGGCTTTGATTTGATTTGCATTGCATTGCATTACGTTAATGACTGCATTGCACTGCTTGGGATGGGGTGATTCAGTGGTTCGACGGTGGTCGATCAACAGTATAAATTAATGCACACCCACACACACATTCATACAAGTGGCTTAAATAAAGAAGTCACAATATTTGTTACTACACATTTTTTGTAGGTTTCGGTGTACACTTAGACCTACTTGACTCCTTGGCACTAGAGGATCTACTAAGATTTCCATGGACGTGTAGTAGATTTAAGGTAGAAGGGAACTTCAATTGACCTAACCTCTGTCTGAGTGCTGCGTTTACTTGATTCTCTCGACAAATGAAATTATTGGGACTGTTTTCAAACGACTTCTACCGTTTCTGATTCTGTTGTATGAATCAGAATGAGGCAGAACATTCATCTGTCCGGCTTAATCCAGAAGAAGAATGAACTACCTGTGGATACTCCTCTTCGACAGTTTAGGAATCTAGCTGATAAAACTTCTGGTTCAATGAGTAAGCGGTCCCATGCTCAATTGTTTATGATATCACATGGGCCTTCATTGCCTAAGTGGGCACCTTCGACAAATTATAAAAAATGCATGCCCATATCTCCACTCATATTCTGTATGGATCAAAAGTAGCACTAAGATAATTTCAATTAGTGCTTTGATCGGCTAACTGGGTTTGGTCAAGTTCAAAAAGCTTTTGGGGGAAACCTTGAACTTTCTCTAAAAAACATTATCACAAGTTGTGAGTGCCCTATGTGAGTCCTAGAAGGAGGCACTTACCTCTAAATGGTGTTTCTATAAAAAATCAAAGCATAGTCCCTGTTGTACTGTTTGCCCTTCTTGGTGAAATTGAGAAGGTTCCTTAACTTCATTTCCATTTTCTTTGTTAGGTTTTTAAGCAAAAATTATCTCAAATATTATTTTTAGTTTTTGGGGGAAAGCTTGAACTGTCTCTCAAAAATATAATCACAAGTTGTGAGTGCCCTCTGTGAGTCCTAGAAGGAGGCACTTACCTCTAAATGGTGTTTCTATAAAAAAATCAAAGCATAGTCCTTGTACTGTTTCCCTTCTTGATGAAATTGAGAAGGCTCCTTAACTTCATTTCCATTTTCTTTGTTAGGTTTTTAAGCAAAAATTATCTCAAATATTATTTTTAGTTTTATTATAAAAATTAATGTTTAAGACTTTTATTTAATGACTCAACAAATAACAGTTATTTTTTATTCATATTTTCGGAATCCTATTATAACAACTATTTTTGATTTTTTTCATATTGGTCCACAAATTTTCGATTTTTATTTTTGTTGTCCTATGATAACAATTATTGGTGACTTTTATGACTGTGACTTTTTAAGTCATCAGAAAAAATCAGTCAATGACTTTTATTTATAAAAGTTATCAATGAAAATCAATCATTTTTATTTATAAAAGTCATCATTAAAAATCGGTAGGAGAATTTTATTTATAAAAGCCATCAGTAAAAAACAACCAGTGACATTTATTTTTAAGTCACAATAAAAATCATTTTCATTAATAGCAGAACTGGATTAATTAAATATCGAAATGCATAAATATTCTTGATCGACTCAACAAGACCTGACTTGACAATTCTGTTTTCTGGAAGAATCATAACATTAATGAAAATTACTTTTATCTTGCGACTTAAAAAATAAAATTCACTGTCTGATTTTTATTGATGAGTTTTTTAAATAAAAGTCAAGGACTGATTTTTATTGATGACTTTTTTAAATAAAAATCACCACTAATTGTTATCATAGGACAATTTAAATAAAAATCGAAACTGTTATTTGTGGACCAATATTAAAAAAATTAAAAATAATTATTGTTAAAGAACTTTTTAAATGTAATTAAAAAAATATTTTTTTTTAATTTTTCCATAAAAATTAAAAAATAAAAGTTTATTGCTAAGTTTGATTCTCGGTACGAAAAGAAATGTATTGGTATATTTCATTTAGTTGTATGTCCTTTCCTTCATAGTACTTTTTTTCAAATATAGTTTTCATAAATAACTGTTATTTCCGGTCCGTGATATAAAGTGATGAGTATATATAACTCTACTCTCGCCACTTAAGCTGGGGTCCAGTATTCAACGGTTTGGATCACATGTCAGGCCTGAAAAGTAAAATGGAACTACTACTATGGAATGTTAATGGAATTTTAAAGCCATAAACGTATTTTGTTAATTTAAAATAATACTCCTCATTTATCCCTTCCGAGGGGATTTTGCGTGATCATGTATCTTCCTACTACATATATCCTTCTATCCATCCTTGATCGTGCATATACGGAGCAAGATACTCTTCTATCTTCAGAAAGCCAAACAGCTAATGTCCTTTGAGATCTCAGGGCTAGGATTGAAATGCATAGAGGCATTCAACAAACGGGGCACATACAACAAGGTCAAAATCCTCTGGATCCAAGGATACAGAGGATTAGGCAGTAAAGAGAAGACGAACAGCCTTGCTTGAAAACCTGCAGCCACAGCCCTTGCTGGGTTAGAGCTCTATTTTAGCTGGCAAGCACGCCCAGTCACTGAGACCCGAGAAAAGAACAGGAACTTGAATCGCTGGTCTTATGTCTCGAGTCGCAGGCAATCGAAAATCTTTATAAAGGGTTCCGAAGGAAGGGAAGACTGCCTCAGTCTGAGGAAAGACCGGCTAAGACAGATTACTGGTCTTCTTATACATGCTTCTTACACACAATAGGTGAGTCTAGGGAATGTTCCCTAACTGTTAGTAGTAGCAGGTGCAATAGATCATTACTGGTCTCAGTGCACTATAATCCTAACAACATACGACAGTTAATTTTGCACATAACGAAAATTAAGCTGTATTTTTTTTTACATATGCAATCCAAACTTTGCATCATAAAACTGTGCAAGTTGTCTTTTAAACCCATATAAAATAAAGTACAATATATATCAGCTTGTCCAACAAATTGCACAAATTAACCTTGAACTTGACGCTGTCGTTGACCACTGCCACACAGTTTTGCAGAAATTTAAGCCAAATATCGTCGCCAACAAGTCAAGTTGGTCTTTGTCTTAAACAACATCAACACACATCCATACATACCTGCTGACAACCACAACAATAACAACAAAAATAGCAACAACAACGCTGTTGTCAGCGTGCCAAACGATTGCCGATGTCGCTGATGTTGTCATCAACGCCGTTTAACACGTCAATCTCACGTACGCCCCACTCGTAGCCCCACGTACGTGTAAAATATGGACACTCAATGTCGAGTGGGCCGCGCTGGGTCGGTGTGTGCGACTGAATTCGATGTAAATACTTACAATTTGATTAAAATGCAACGTCGATATTATCAGAGGATGTTGCCATATTGTGTTTTGTTTTACCTATCGTTGTTGTTTTTGTTTTTATATTATGGGTTAACATTGTGCGCGAGTAATTTGCGCATGCGTTGCGCCCACCCTTTGCATTACTTTAATTTAAAACAAAAACAAACATTAAAACAAAAACAAAAAGCCCAAAATTACACCTTAACACCGTTTATTTTTTTCAATAAAAACGTGCCTACAATTTCAATGAAATATTTTTTCATTTACTTTTTTATTTTCGATATTTTTTTATGCAATTCAATTTTGAATTTCTATGCTGCATTTTTTCGTATAAAAATGCGTTATGCATTGACAATAAAATTCAGTTGCCAGTATTTGTTGTTACATTGCGGTTCTTAAACGGCTACAAAAATGTTGTCAGAGGTTAGTGTGGTCGAAAAAATTAGTTTTATGAAATATATTTGCCATTAATTTGCTGTAAATGATAGCTAAAAGTGAAAAGTTATGTTTAAAAAAATTAAAAACATAATATAAAAATTTTGTTTCATTATTTGAAGTGCTAAGAAATGTTGCTAAACGCCAAATATATTAAACAGAGTGTAAAATGAATATAAAAATTGTGTCCAAATTCTGACAAATCGTCAAACTTTTTAAAACATTGCATTCTAAGCAAATCATTCAATGTTATGCGCTTCTGAAATTTGTGTTTCTCTTCACTCAGATCATCGTCATATGCTTTGTTTCCGTGATGTCCATCCTTGCCGAGGCGCCCTTAAGTCGTCTGGCGCCCTATCCCGCTGCCGGCTGGCGGCCCGACAAAGCCTTCGATCTGCCCTCTGAATATTTGCCGCCGCGTGAAATCGAAACACAACAGTTGCCTCAACAAATCGCACTCGAAATCAATAGGCAACGTGTCGACTTTGCTGGCCAAATACAGGGTTCGACGCTTGTCTCCACCAATCAACCACAGAGCGCCTACTTGCCGCCAAGAAATCCAGCAGCAGACAACATAATCGTTCAACGCTTGCCCAACAATGCGCCAATACAACAATTCGCTCAACGTAGACCACTGCCACAACGTCAGCGACCGCAGCAATTCTTTCAGCGGCCACAAAATCAGCAACAGCAACAACAGCAAAAGCCATTGTTTTCGCGTCCACATCTTCAACAACAACAACAGCAAAAACTATTTTCGCATCGCCCAAATCAACAGCAGCAACAATTCCGACCACAACCCGCACCGAGACCAAATTTCCAGCAACAATTGCTGCCCGCTGTGCAACAACAACAGCAGTTCTCAAAACCCGCGCCCCAATACGGAGCACCCGCCGAAGAGCCCTTCACCATCAACTACCCGGATCCGCGCTCTAATTCAGCGGAAGCAGACAATAGCGACAGCGCCAATGCCAATCAGTCCGCCGTTGAAGCGCTCAATGCGGCCATTGACGCCTACAATCAGGATCAGGAGGCGGCCAAAGGCAATGCCGAACCGGCGGAACTGAAAAGCGACAACAACGACTATACGGACGTGCCGGCTGCCACGCAGGGCGAATACTATGTCTTGGGGCCGGATAAGCGTCTGCAGCTGGTCATGTACACTACCTCGCAGGATGAGGAGGACGTGCGCAAAAATGGATTTACGGCGCGCTTGAAGTACACACCGGTAGGCGAAATAAATGCGCCGGTTTTCAAATACAACAATCGCGGACAGTTGGTGCGAATTTTCAAAAAGTAATTTTTTAATACTTACTTTTAAAATAAACGATTATATAGGAAATTGACTAATATTCTGTTTTATGTAGATTGAAACAAATTTAATATAACAGTTTTAATTGGCCTGTACATAGATACCTAACTACATTTAAAATTTACAACTGTCAGAAATCACTTTATTAACTAAACCAAGCTTTATTAAATTATAACAATAATTCTAATAATAAGAAGAAGAAGAGTCTAAGATTTGTGTAATATAGATATGATTGTAAAAATTCCACTTAATAAAATGTATCATATTGTGAATATTTTAACAATAACAATCGTTTTAAAAAATTCAATTTATTTTTTATAAACATTGCGAAAACACGCCCATCATAATTGATGTAAAATGTATTTACTCAGCCTTTGCTATAACAACAACTCAATGGTGTTAAGCATACCAAATTCCACACAACTAAAACCTGTAGGTATTAAGTGAAATATAACGAAAATAATTTATACAAAAATTTACCACATAATAGGCAACATTAAATCTTTTGTTCTTCTTGTATTATTCCCATCTCTCTCTCACCCACTCACTCAACATTTTCATGTATGAAAACACTGATCAAAAGACTTTCTTCCAAATCCTAAATATTATAAATTCTTTGCCCAACAAGTAGCTAAAATATTGTCTTACAAAATGTTCCCCCTTCGCTTTGAGGTAGCAACACTGCGCTGCAGCTGAAAGTGAGAAATTTCGAGTGGCAACGCCGCAACTCGATAAAAAATCCACAGCAATAACGAAACTGCAGTCTTTTGAGAGAAAAAAGTGAGAAAATATGTATTTTTAATACGCAAAATAATATAAAACTAAAGTAAAATGCAGTGGAAATAGTTTAGAATAAAGGTGAATAACAAAAACTATACAAGTTGAGTGTATAAAGTGTACAGAAGCCAAAGAAATTCCAAGGCGCTCCAACGCGGCGCATTGTCGTTGTATTATTTTTCCCATATTTGTGTGTTTGTGTACTGCGTGGAGCGGCAAACTATAAAGGAAATTGATAAATAAACAAAAGGAAAAAAAGAATACACCGAATACAAAAATTAAGCAAAATAAAAACTATACGTCAAGAAATGTTTTGGTCGTAAATGGAGCAAAATGCGCTACACATAGCTTACAAAATATGTTATTGACTTGAACTATATCAGACACGTGATCAGCGATTCATGCATTAGGTTGACTGAAATTGTTAACACGACATTAGGTATGGGAATTGTATGCCATAATGGCTGTGTTAGCCATAACTGCATAATTGCTTTATCTCAAAATCACTCTGACCTACCTTGAGCCAAAATGGAACCAATCGATTTCTAGTGTTCGCCAAAAAGATTACAAAACAAAAGTCCGTCCAAAGCTCAGGTTCCAATTATCCTAATAACTTTGATACTACTTCAAATTTCAGAAATATGAAACGTTTATCCAGACAGATCAACCAGTGTATCGAGTACTGTCCCTCACATGACGCCGTCTGCCCATCAAGCGAGTGTAGTGCTCAAAAAAAATATACTCAAAATTGACTAAAGTTTACAACAACGCATGCAGCGTCAAAAAGCGGGAACGAAAAATAGAATTCCAACATAAATATTTACATTGGGTTTGCAGTTTATGATACGATTGCAAATTTATTGTTGCAATGGGCCGCTTCAATGGGGGGATTGAACTGACTACATTCGCACACATCAATGAGTAGTGCAAATTTATTCATTACACTCTAATTAATTGTCTCTAACAAATCACTGATCAGTTGAACTGCATTGATAGATTTGTCGGTCGTGTTGAACCATTAAAACTCTAAATAATACAGAATTTACTTTTATTTAAAACAACATCAACATTTTTTTGCAGCACTGATGCAACAAAGAAGCAATAGAAGCACACAATACTTCCTTCCTGCACCCAGGTTCACTAACTAGCGCACACGCCACCTATTCCGCCCAAGCATCACAATTACTTTGTAAAGAACGCAGCAGATAGCTGGCTATGAGACACACAACCACAACAACACCAAGTCATCAACAGGATGCTTTCAACAGCCGCAACATTGCTCATAATGTTAATCCAACTTTGGTTAGCGTGTGTGCTCGTTTTGCCACACATTGCTGGCGCATTTATGCTCAATGAGACCGCCAACAGTAACGCCGTCTCAGCAGCTTTCAATATCAACAATCATGTTCCTTTATTTTTAAGTAATGTAAGCTTAAGTACAACAACTACCATCCCATCAACAGCAGCTCCTTCCTCAACAACAGCAAACACTAAAGTACTACCAGCTGCCGTATCAACGGTCAGCGCAGTAGTCAAAGAGTTTGTAGCCACTAACGTTAATTCTGCGCCTTCGTTTCCTACACAAAAAGTGCCTTTACGCCGCAATGCCAGCGAGCCGAATGCAGCAGCGGCGGCGTCGTCTACTAGCGTCTTCTTTGCCAACTACAATAGCCAGCAGAACGTGCTACAGCTGGTACGCAATATCGACACACGCCTACGTGTCATACGCAATGTGGAAATGCGTGTAGCCGCCATACAGGTGAGACATCCAGCACTATTATATTACTGGGCACTGCCAATTGTTTTATAAACCATTTTGTGTTGCAGGAAATCTTCGATTCGCTGCATTTTACCAGTTCCTCTGTCAGCAATCCTCAAAAGAATAGCAGCGATTTGCAGCAGCAAGGCCGCGCCGCCACGTTACAACATGATTTGCAGATTTTCAGTAAGCGCTTGTCAAAAAAGCTGCAAAAGGCCACGCATGTGGTGATGGAATTGCGTGATTTCTTTCGTTACAATATCACCAAACTGCTGCAGCAGACAAGCGCCGACTACACTGACGACAACGACGATGATCCCGATGTGGATATAGACGTTGGTCCGGATGATGACATGGATGATGATGAGTTTAATGCCGAAATTGACAATGTGGGCGCATCACACAATACGCACGTGTGTCTGCACACCTTTATACAGGCATTCCAGAGCAATGCTGTCGTTGAACCGGAACACACCACCGAATTGAACTACAATAAACAACAAATACAGATTTTAAATTATCTCAAGACTGAGCCAACACATGACCACCACATGCGTTCAGAGCATTATCTACATTATGGCGACGACTACCTACTACAAAGCGATTCTTTGGAGATGCGCGCCAATGCGTACATAGTTGAAAAACTGCAAACACTCAAAAATACTCTAATGAAAAGCGATACGTACGAGTTGCCGCTGGCGATGACGAGTGCACGCAGCAGTGCCGCCGCCGCCGCCGCCACCAACACTAATTTGAAATTGAAATTCCTCGGCAATCACTTTAGACATATCTATTTCCTATCGCACAGCGATCACGCCAGCGACCGTCTGGAACGCTTCTATTACGATTCGCATTTTCGGCAGCTATATGTGGCCGCAATAAAGTATAAATATGTAGTTCTGCTATTGGACGTTGGTTCCGCCATGAATTCTGAGCTTTTGGAGTTGACCAAAACATTTGGTATTGCAATCTATAATTACATTTTTGTTAGAAAAAACCAATAATTCTTCTTTAATTTACAGTGAACAATGTGTTGCAACAGCTTTCACCCACAGATATGATTTCAATAGTGACAGTGGCTAATGAAGTTCACAGCATGCAACTCGAACCTTTTGTCAGCGATGTGTCTGCAGATGTCTACTATGCTACACGTACCCGCAAAGATGAAATTCTCAACTACTTGCACAACTTGAGTGCCACAAAATCGCCAACTAACCATTCTCTCGGCTTTGAGCATGTTTTCAATAAGCTGCAGCAACTACAAAACGCTTCGGTTCTCCGTAGCCAAACGCCCATACAATTTGTTTACACTACTCGCGGCATGCTGGCAAATCTCTCCGAGTCTATGCATGTGCTGCAAGTGATAGCAGAAGGACAGCGGCAGCTACGCGCTCCCATTGCCATACACACCTGTGCCGTCGTATTAGACGAGAAACGCCTCATGTACGAGAAGCAATTCCTCACCGATATTGCCACACAAAACTACACCAAGTTCGATATACATGTCAGCGATTGGTACGACGCCAAGGAGCAGCAACGCAATTTGGCTGGCAAGTTTTTTGTGCTCACCAAAATGCACTCGGATGCATTGATGCGTGTTAGTACGGCAATTTTCGAAAATACATTCAAAGAGCAATACTTGAGCGATAGTTTGGAAGTGCATGCGCCAGTGGTGGATACCAATAGTCATGGTTTGTTTTTGTAATGTCATAAAGCATAAAGTATTTTTTTAACTAGATTTTGTTTTGCAGACGCCATTGTATCCGTCACGCACGCTATTTCGCCCTACGGTGTGGTGGGTGTGAATCTCTATCTGGCCGATTTGATCGAAGATGTAGTCAACTATCGCCAGCCTGCGCAACTTGCCAATAAAAACGATTATACATATGCATTTCTCGTTGATCGCAGTGGGTTAACCATTGCCCACCCCGCCTTTCCACGTCCTATGACACAAACTCAAACACCATTCCCCGTCGACATTGGCTTCCTCGAGAACTCCACCGACTTTGCGCGCATTCGTCGTCACATGCTTAGCGAGGAGAGCGGCAATCTAACCACCACCGTTTATCTCATGCTTAATCGCAAATTAGAGGTGAGTAACTTCAAATTTTTACTGCATAAATTCAAGTCTGTTAATTAAAAATTATTTGCTTATAGCCCATGGAACGACTCTACCACTGGCAATCGGTTTTAGGCATTTACATTCTCTGCTTGGTATCCACGTACAAGCGAGAACTGCCTACACCCAGCAACAATAGCACCAATGCCGACAACGCAATCAGATCGGGCACAGCTGCATTCAATGTGCCCACTCGTATTCCGTTGACTTTGCAACGATACAGCATTGCCAAAGACAATATGCCCCACTTCCAGCAGACCGACTACGAGTACCTGTCCAGTGTGGAGTTGTTGTATCACCGCTTGGACTTGATACCGCCTCCGAATACGCAATCTTGTCGCTATTTTCGACAAGTGGCCACTATGGGTACATTGAAATTTTAACACAATATATATGGGAAAATAATTTTCTTTCCGATTTATTTGTGTTTTTAGATGCCGCAACATTATTTCTCAGCGCCGCCGCATTTGAATCACCTTTCACTTTCCTGCACAATAATCGCGTCAACTCGCCGCACACTCAAATTCGAACAGTGGAAAGCATAATGGCTTACATTAAGGACTCCACAGGACTGCTGGCCAATCCGGGCTTGCGTCCACAGATACGCCACGAGGTGAACGCCTTGTACAATGCCATGCAGCATTTGAAAAAACGCCACCAGGATGCGCGCGGAACTCTGAAAAACTACATTATACGCCGCTATATTGCTACAGTGAGCGGTGTGCTGCAGGTGTATCCAGGCTGTTTAATGAGCAGCAACTACGATGCCACAAGGCGTCCATGGTTTCGCAAGGCCATGCAACAGCCGGGTAAAATCATTACTACCGAACCGTACCTGGATGCAGGTTAGTACTTTAACTGAGTCTTGTAAACTATAAGCCAAATGTAATTCTTATCCTTCTCTTTTTACACTCAGGCGGTGCTGGATATATCATCACCATAGCGCACACAATTTTCGAGGGCAAAGCGAACGCACTGCACTCCGTCGATCGAGATGAGCCAGTGGCCATTGTAGCGCTAGATCTACCTTATGCCTACTACTACAAGATGATTCTGGACAGCACGCCGCTGTGTCAGTTGAAAAATATTAAATGTTTGCTCTTCGAGAATGAAGGTTACCTGATTGCCCATCCCAGCATGCTGGAGCCAAGTACACCACTTAAAAATCAACGTCGTCCACACGAGCATCTAACACACAAAGAATCCTACCTGGCAAACGATATTTTAAATCACAAATTGCTGGTGCGCAAGTTGGCATGTGCCAACTATCAGAATCGCACATTGCAGCGTTACTATGTCTTCAATACCTCACTCACAGATATTCTGACGAATGTGGTGCATGGCGAACGCACCAAGTACGCCATTGCGCTGGTGCGTGGCAGCAACATTTTCGCTGCGGTGCTCAATTCCACCTGCGATGGTGGCGCTTTCTGTCCATGCAGTACCATCGATCGCATCTGCTTGAACTGCAATCGCATGGATCAGATGGACTGCGAATGTCCGTGCGAGTGTCCCATGGAGATGGATGTTTTCGGTGCCGAAACGTCAATGCTAACCGATGAGCAGCCTTTCAGCAACTACACGCGGCAGTACCCGTACTGCGAGCCGCCCAGCGAACACTTTATTGCACTGCCGCCGACAGCAGCCGAGAATCAGCTGCTGCAATCGTGCGTGAACATTAATTGCGATGTGTATGGCACGCAGAGCGAGTGTTTGTCCATAATGGGCTGTGAGTGGTGTCAGCAAGATGTGGATGGCAATGGCTTTACGGCGTCTTTCTGCTCAGCACAAGCATCTTGCTTTAATGGTGCGTAAGCGTAGTGCTCAGCTATAAGATATGGCATTACATTTGTTTATTTTTCCTATTACAGGTGTCTTAACGTCTTTAACGCCCTACGGCGATCTGGATGATGTTGACATAATTGCTGCGCACGGCTTTAGTCCCGGCCAAAAGCAAAATTCTTACTCTGCCTTTGGTCCCGTTGGCGGTGCTATTGTTGTGCTGGGCATTGTCATTGGCTTCGCCATCTATTGCTATCGTCACAATGCGGACACGCATGCGCAGGACCAATTTTACATTGATTCCATGCAGGAGGAGAACTATGGTCTGCCACTGTCGCGTTTCAATTTCGACGACTGTCAAGCACACGATGAGCCGCCCGGCAGCGGTGGCTACGATCATCCATCAGCGCAGCGTAACCTCATTCATCCTGCTGACATTTCGCCATACCACATGTCGACCGGCAGTAGCTATCGTCGCCCGCCCAATGGTGAATCCGATCACGGCTACTCCACCATGACGCCGCACGAAGACTCCTCGGATCATCAGTGCTTTACGCTGGCCGAGCCGTTGCTGTTGCATGACAAACGCAACAGCAAATCGGACACCATGTCCATATCCACGTCGATATCCAGCCCCACAAATCGCCATCACCAGCCGCACTACAACAATCCATATCTAAATCATCCGCCGGTGGCGCCAACGCAAGCTCTATGCAGCGCCAAGGACGCGACACGCTACAATCTCACCTCACCGAAGAAATTTCATGCTTCCATACAGTCGCCAGCACACGGTAGTGTCTATGAGCAGACCACGCTGCCGCTGCACGACTCCACTGAAGACTGCGGCGGTGCGACGGCGCCACGTTACATACTGGCGCCGGTGACAGTGCATCGACACATGGAAACCTCCGAATCGTAGCTGCGGCTAATTGAAACTTTGCTTCCGTCGCGAACACAGCTGTATTTTATTGTTTAGTTGTCCATTGTCTGTATTGGAGTGTTTTACGTAAAGTGCAACCGTTCATTTGCCAATTAGCATTAAGTTAAAACTCTGGTGGTTCAACTGCCACATGCGCCCTCAGCTTAATTCTAAGCTAAGTTCCATTGTTAAACTTTCAACAAGTGTTACATCTACGTTGGCATTGTTCAACGCCATTTTAGGTGCATACAATTTTACTAATTTGTTACAATCTTTACATATGCATTTATGTACACAAACACATACAGTATACACGTTTATACGAATATATAAAATATGCAGAATTTTTAATTAGTTTCGACACTTCGATTGTGAAAGAAAGCAACCCAAGCCAGCCAAGTTTTAAACATGTTTTCTATCGCCATTGCCATTTTTGAGAAATTATATTTATTATAATGTGTAATTTTAAGTATTAATATTCGAAAACTTACTGTACTTTAAAATATTTGAACTTTGTTGTTTCCATGCATTTCGGATACGTAAAGCATTTAAGGCCCCACTTTGTACTTATTCTAAAGTATTAAGCAAATACAAGTATGTATACATACATGTTACATATATACAAATTAAGTCTTAAATTTTTCTAACTAAGCACTGTATTATTTACAAAAGCGACACACACAAAAAAACTAAAATTATGCAAATGAGCAAAAAGAAAACTGTTTAATAAAGTTTTTAAGTGATTGATCAACAATGATGTGTGGTATTTAATGCTGAATTGTGGCGAGTACAATGCAGTATGTGGTAAAAAAAACTGACTTCAGCTCATAGTAATATCAACTACCGTCAGTTAAGAGCGTCAATAGGGACCTATTTCTTAGTTTTAACTCACTTGCGTGCTTGTGATTACTGAACTTTCTTTTTGCTGTATTATTATTATTTTTGCCCTATTACAATGATTTAGTAAATATTGAAATTTTTCAGTCACAAATGCAAATATGACAAATTGTGAGCAATCGATGAAAAGCACTTCGTGTGCTGCACGTTTAGGAATTTCCCAGCGAGTGGGGATTTTTCAACAAATAATTGAGCATGCAACTAATCATTGCCGCAAAACAACAACCAAAGGCCAGTGTACACGCACGGCCTTGAATGAAAGCGAAGATAAGCAAATATCAACAACAAATGCGTTTGTACAAATTTCACTATTAATTCGTTGAAGCTTTGGCTGTGAACAAGACGACTCAGGGGGTTAGTAGTGCTTACAATAATAATTACATATGTATATACAAATTTACTATGTAATTTTAGGCAATTTCTTTGCAGCACATTCAATAAACAACCAAAGCAGGTTGTAACGTTTGTCACATGCCGCCGTGATTCCCCTCACCCACGTAGCTTTGTATCCGCTTTGGATGCGACGTTTAAACTTTTTATCACACAGAACAACAACAACAACAAATACTTGTGAATGACCACAACAGCAACGCTTTGATTTGACCGCACTTCCAGCGCGCCGCACAGTGTCGCGAGTCCATAGTAGCGAGGGACAAAAATAGAAGGAATAGTCGTACGGCAATAAAATTTTGTAGGTATGATTTTGTTATAAAGAGAAGTTAATACACCAAAAATTACTTCAATCGCCCCACGGACACGCCCACCTCCCATACAAACCAAATACTAAGTTGACAGTATCTCGGAAACTATAAAAGATATATTGATGAAATTTGGTACAGCATATCATATCATCAATATAAACACATATGCCAAACATTTTTTCGATCAACTTACAAATACGCTTGTTATAAAAAAAAGAAATTTTGAAAAATCTACAAATATCTGTTCATACTTATGCGCATCTAAGTAATTTCAAACCCAAATAGAAAATAATAGCATCTCTTATTTAATTCAGTATAGCATATATTTTCATAAAAAATTACAATTTGTTAATCTGTACTGCTAGGACAATCGGTTTCCGATGATGAATTATTCAAATTTAACTCTCTACATCTATTTTTGACAAAATTCTAAATTAAAATTTTTTTAAATTGCATAATATCAGAGTTTCGGTTTTCATGTTTACCTTTAATTTTCCTATTAACTGCTATAATTGGTTCTGAAGACATTAACAAGTTTTGCTTCTTTTCGAAAGTTGCCTTGATTCGATGGCACGCCACGCAGTATTACCGAAGCCTTCCATCGAATCTACCTTTTTTTTTGTAATTTTTCAAAATCAAGTGGTGTTTGCATATTATTACATACAAAAATTGATAGTTTAAGCGAAACGCAGCAGTGGATGCTATGTTTTCCTGCCAACCATGCTGCAAAAAGGTCCCTATTTTTGACTGAATACGTCACTGAAAATGTTGAATTTCTTGAAAACGTGCAAGTTTATGCAGCTAAGGACCATGGTTTCTATTAATACATACTTTCAGCTATATCACACTGTAAAATCTCGAAGAAGTGAGAAGGAGTATTTTTTTAAAGTTTATCTAAAGTTTGATGACACTGCACTTTTATTCCTACGAATTGACGTTTCTTTAAGTAACGGTACAAGGAATATGGAAAGCAAAACAAACGAGGGAAAGCTTCCACAGAGTTGCAAAAATTGTATATTTATAAAATATATTTACTTAATATAAGGTTCCATGGGAAATTTTTCAATAAGAGACCTCGAACTTACATTTAACAAATTGCAATAATTTCTACCCAAGTCACCCACCTTCACAAAGTGCAAGTTTGGTGGCCTGCCATCGGTATATAAATTGATATTTTTAAAATCCGTTTTCACATTTTAGTAATTTGAGGTATTTACTTCAGTACTACAAACTTATTTTTCTACATTTACGAAAATCATTTTTTTGATTTTTGTCCCTACTCGCGACACTGTGCGCCGTGCAGTAATGAGGACAACACCACTTACGACTACATACATTGCGAGAATCAAAATCGAAGCGCAGTGTGTTGAGAAGAATAAAAAAACGTTGAGTGATAAGTTTTCAATAAGGAAACAGCGAAAACCAAAGCTACATATACAAATATTTGCTGCGGTTTTAGAGGTCCAAGAGATGCTCTACGTAAATATTTATAAGCGGCATACATAAACACATACGTACATACACAGTGCGAAAATTATGTATTAAGACTGCCTCTAGAAAACACAATTAAAACACGATATCTGCTAATTTTTCGGTATAATTATTCGAAATATTCTCCTCTTGATTCTATACACTTGTTACGTCGATTTAATAGTGATTCAAACGCGTGTTCCAGCTCATTTTTCAGAATTTCCTCCAGTGCCCTCGTCGAAGCCCGTTGTATGGTCTGAATGTCATCAAAAAAGCATCCTTTCAACTTCGATTTCGGGAACAAAAAGAAGTCGCACGGTGCCAAATCAGGTGAATACGGCGGATGATTGAACACACAGACCTGATTCCGAGCCAAAAATTGACGAACAATGAGTGCTGTGTGACTGGGTGCATTATCGTGCAACAGAGACCAACTTTTTGGATCGCGGTATTCTGGTCGAATACGACAGGTTCTGACCATCAAACGCTTCGAGGTAATATGCGGCAGTAACTGTTTGACCAGTTGCAATAAATTCTATGTGGATAATTTCTTTGCTATCGAAGAATGTGATGAGCATTGTTTTGATTTTTGATGGAACTTTTCGTGTGTTTTTGGATTGTGGTGAGTTTTTTTATTTCCATTGCGCACTTTGACGCTTGGTTTCTGGATCGTATTGGAAACACCATGTTTTGTCACCCGTAACAATTGTTTTCAGGAAGTTTGGATCATTTTCTGCGGCTGCAATGATATCTCTAGAATGACTGACTCTCATTAATTTTTGCTCCTCGTCCAATGTGTGTGGAACAAATTTTGCGCAGGCCTTTGTTTTGCACAAATCCTCGTGAAGAATGAGTCGGATAGTTTCTCTGTTGATGTTTAAGGCCTCTCCCATCATTTTCAGTGAAGCATTGCGGTCTTCTGCAATAAAATCACGAACTTTCTAGATCATTTCCGGCGTCCGAACTGAAATTGGCCTTCCTTCTTTTATTTCATCTTCCAGCGACTCTCTGCCATCCACAAAACGTTTATGTCATAAAAAAAACATTTGATCTTGATAAACAAGCATCGCCATACGCTTGCTGCATCATTCGGAATGTTTCTGATGCACTTTTACCAATTTTTGCGTGGAATTTAATGACCTCTCTTTGCGCCATGTTAAAATTTCAACATCAAACGAAAACGTGTTTTGCAAAATGAATTTTAATAAATATTAAATGTCAACCAAGTGTCAGGAAATTTTGACAGTTAGTAGAGGAAGGTTGAAGCTTCAAAACTTGGTTGCTGAAATATGGCTCGAGTCTTAATACATAATTGTCGCACTGTGTATGTATAAGTATATCGCATTTTAATTGATAGCTTGACTCATCTTTTTGTTTGTTTGAAAATATTCTATGTGGAAGGCAACGAACAGCAGCAGTTTAAATCAATGTGTGAATTATGTCTTCTCTACGGTCTAATTTCGCATTTGCAAAAGTCATCCATGTCTATATTGCGGACACGGCTACGCGACGCGTGTAGGGTGTCCAAATGCAAACGCACTTTGCGACACTATATCGACTTTATTTAGTCAGTGGGCCAGCAAAAAGAGGCTCAAATGTGCGCCAGAACACGTTTCGCTAGTGTGTGTGTGAGTGTGTATGTGCATTTGGCATGTACGAGTATCTGCACGCGCGCGCGTGTGTGTGTGTGTATTTTGGTACAAGAAACACTCTCTCCGGCACTTTCATTTCACAGCATCGTGATTAAACTAGGCGTAGTTGTTGTTATTTTGTGTTGATTACACATTCGCACACATATTTGTTAGTGCAATGCCAGCGACGCGCGAGACATTGTCCGGCAGCAACGCCATCGACATTGGCAACAGCAGCCATGGTCACAATAAAGCAGTAAGAAGTGTAACAACAACAAGACGGCGCATCATTTCGTTTTGAACGCCGCAAAGGAAAAGACGCGCGCGCGCATGCGCAGTAAGTGATATCCGAAAATGACGTTGAATTTTTCCAGTCAAATGTAAGCAACAAAATAATAATAAATTGTTTGTGAAACGAAATATTGAAGAATAATTTACTATAGATTTCAACAAAATTAAATAAAATGTGTGATAAAGTGATTAGCAACAACAAATACCATAGTTGTCATTCTAGTGTGAGCGACACAACGCGCAACACTGCACAATTGTTCCATAGCAATAACCGCAATCGAACAATTGTTGCTGTTGCACTGCTGCTGGCAAGCAGCTGTCTGTTGACCTTTCACCTGCCGGCCACGTGCGCTGCGCCAGGTAGCAGCTACAGCAGCGTCAAACACGCCAATCGCAGTCATTCAAATGTGGCAGTTAAGTTAAGCCGACGCCGAGCGGCCACGGTCTGGCCGCCACTGCCGCACGTAGACATATGGAATGCGGTGGAGCAGCAGCAAGATCGCAACGTGCATGCGGCAGAGGATTTCAATTTTGCACAGCCAACAGCTACGGCGGAGATTATGCAAAATCGTGATGCATTTGAATACGTTCCGGGCAATTTGGCGGCCGCAACAGCAGTTGCAAATAATACGTTTCATATTGGCGCCAGTCAGAACAGTCGGCAAAGCAAAGGTAAGTAAATATGATTAGCGCAATTTACAGTCGGCTCGAAATCAATTGAAAAGACAAGCAAGAAGACTGATCTTAGAGCGTAGTGGGCTTGTATCATCATTTGAATATTTATAGTTTTTGTACTTTGTTGAAACAAGTGTTTAAAAAACAAAAGACTTCAACAACAAACTTATATTACTCAGTTTCATATACTTAATTGAATCAAAAGTGTTTAAAAAACAAAAGACTCAAGCAACAAACTTTTATAAAACTCAGTTCCATGTAGGCCATTCGAAGACGTCTTTCTATTTGAAGAAATTCGAAACAAAACCAATTACTTCACTTTGACATTTATTTCTTCATTCGTTAAAATTAAGTTTTCTTTTAAACTCATTTAATGGATTCATGCGATTGTGTTCAGATCTGTACATTTGAAATATATTTCGAAGGTTGACTTAACGGTTCCTGTACACTGTGGATAAATTGTTGGTGTAGAAACGTTTAGAAACTAAAGTTTACAAAAAAAAATCAAAATGTAATTTAACGGTTTTTGCTTCGAAGCTTTTCGTTTATTATATTGATTTTATAAGAAATAAAACAAAAAAAACAAACAATTTTAACAGCAATTAATTAATTTTAAATTTTACATTAAATTGTTTCGTTCGAAACCTAAAATTTGGGCAAAGAAAAACACCTCATCTATTAAAAACAATTTTATTTCATACTTTTTATTTCAAACTTTCCACTGTTTACATTTTTATTTTTAAATTAAATTGTTTCATTCAAAAATTAAACATTAACGAATGACTTGAGGCAACAAACTTGAAGCATTATTTACTCAGTGGACGTCCAGTATAACGAACTTTCGATTTAACGAATTTTCGAACGTACGGCCAAATTTGTTCCATTGAAGTTAAATTTGCTATTCGATATAACGAATATTTTTGTTGATTTCATCCTCTTCAAAAACCTTCGAATTGTTTTTATTTGAGCATTCACATTCTATACAATAACAATGAATGTTTGGTTTGGTCAAGTGAACGATACCTCAATTGTTTTTGTTACGTTAAAACTTTCAAATTGACGTCAAGTTACCAACACTTTAAAATTCCGTTTGTATGCATTGCTGATCATTTTCACAGGATTTGTTTCGGCTTTTTTCTTTTAAAAATTAAAATTTCAATAATCAATCAAGAGAAATTGCCATACAGAATAAAGCAAGAAATGTATTTAAAAACTGAATATGTGAAACGTATTTCTTTAAGAAGGACGGTTTAAAAAAAAAAATGTCGATCAATTTAATGAATTTTTCGATTTAACAAATTGTCGGTACAACATAAGATTCGTTATATTGGACGTCCAATGTATTACAATTAATAGTAATTTCTTCTTTTAAAATGCAAGATTTATATAGTCTAACAAACAAAAGACTTAAGCAGCAAACTTACTTTCACCAGTTGCTTATCAAAAATGATTGATTTGTTAAAAATTTTGTATGCAAATTTCAAGAAAATCAGCTTCTAACATTCCACTTCAACGCAGTTTAGACACAAAACAAAAGACTTAAGCAACAAACCTGAGCTACTATATCAACTATTAATTCCTATTGGCATTGCAGTGATTCATCTTTTTCCTGTGCCAGTCGATGGTGAGTGCCTGTCGGATGACGGCCGGCGCATTGGCAACTGCTTCAACGCCTACGAGTGTCGATCGAAAGGCGGCACGGCTAAAGGCGAATGCGCCATGGGCTTTGGCGTCTGTTGTATTTGTAAGTGCACTCCAATTCGATTTATAATAGTGTGTAAAAAATGGAAATAACTTGCCATTTTAATTTAAAAGTAGCAGCAAATAAGCAGCAACATGTTTTCATTTCATGCTTTCGTTTCGATTTACTGATACTTGATTTTAATTTTTTTATTATTTTTCCTTTGCTTGACAGTCATTGCCGATTGCAACAGCACCATTAGCAACAACAACACTTATCTGCTGTCACCGCAATTTCCCAGCTTTATGCCAAATAATGTCAGCACTCCATGCAGTTTCAAAGTGCAAATGATGAACAGCGACATTAGCCAACTGCGCCTTGACTTCTATCATTTCTCGCTGGGTCAGCCAAATCGACGTAATGGCCTTTGCGATGGCGATATGTTTAATATTGCTGGCGGGCCGGCTGGCGCTTTTACGTTGTGCGGTTTAAATAGTGGGCAGCATAGTAAGTAAGAATTTGAAGAAATAACAAACAATACTTATTGTATGTAATTAGGGAAAACAATTCAAAATCCAAGTCTTAAATTAAATCTTAAAATTCAAGTAGTATATCACTCACAAACACTTAAAGTTGTTGCCTTAAATTAATCCATACTTTTGAATCCTACTAGTCCTGGCTACTTTACATATTGCCTTCCTTTTTAATTTTCCAGTCTACTACGACGTGGGCGGCACCGCTTTGCCACGCCAAACGCTCTATGGCAATCTACGCCCTCTGACCTACAGTCAGCTCTATCCGAATCTGAACGCCAGCGCCACCAACAGTCCCATTATTGAGATTAGTATGAACTTCAGGCAGCGCTTTCTGCCCATACGGCTTTGGGAAATACGCATATCGCAGATACCCTTCAGCCAGCGCGCCCCGGTGGGCTGTCTGCAGTACTACACCGGCACCG
The DNA here is from genome assembly GCA_963668005.1 of Melieria crassipennis. Lineage (NCBI taxonomy): Eukaryota > Metazoa > Arthropoda > Insecta > Diptera > Ulidiidae > Melieria > Melieria crassipennis. Next base: position 8,593,708 of record OY764963.1, read on the forward strand.
AGGGCATCATACAGGTGATTGATGGTCGAGCTTGAGGACTTTTAATGTGTAATCAATTTTAAATTAAAGAAAATCTCTTTCAACCAAAACACTCCAAACCATTTATAGACGTTTAACTTTGCGGAAAACGGCCGCCATTTGGCCAATCAGCATTATCGCATCTGCATGCGGCAGGAAACGGAAATGTGCTCAATCATGTATCAGCCCTGCGACGAGCAGTCGTTTCGCATTGGTCCCAGTGGCGCTGAGGGCAATGAAAGCGGATTGGGTGGCGTTGCTGGAATGATGACTGCACCTATGGCTGGCGCTGGCGCTGGCAGTCTTAGTGGCACAACCCCCACAGGAGCTGGTGCTGGCAGCAGTCCAACAGTAATTAGCGCTGCTGCCACTCAGCCAATGGAAACCACACCAGCAATGCCCACAATGCTGGCCGATGACGCAAATTTACTGCAAACTATGAATGCAACAACTACAACAACCACCACCACAACAGCAGCTACAACAGCACCCAGCACTTCGGATACACCCAGCAGTACTACAACGATGACAACCGGCGCCAATAGCAGCCAACCGGCAGCGGCAGCAGAAACCATGGTCCCCATGGCCAGCGCGACCACAGTTGCAAGTATGTCATTTTGCAGCACTCATTCATTGTTCAGTGACTACCATTTTCCAAATTTTCCACAGCTTCCGTGGCCTCCGACGCCGTTACGGATGCGCCGGTGGCCAGCAGCAGCGACAGCAGTGCTAGCACAATTGACACGCGCAGCAGCACCACGCCCTCGACTGTGGCCACGTCGCCACTAAACGATGACGTCGTTGAGGGTTCCGGCGACAGCGACGACCCCTCAGCGGTAACACCGTCCGGAGTTGCTGCAGTTTCGCGGCGGCCGCGTCCCGTGCGTGGCGGTTTCGATTTGTTGGGCTTTCTACGCAGCGCCTTCGATTTTGGCAGCTTTCGTGCACAGCGTCGCAGCCGCCAGCTGGACTCACGACAGCTCTTCAGTCGCTGCACCGATCGGCTTACCATGCCGTGCATCATAGAGGACTTTATCAGTATGGGACCGATGGGCGCACCGGTGCCCGGCTGTGAGCCGGTGCACTGTGGAGCGCAATTTTGTGCGTCGGGCGTGTGGCCATGCCGTGTCGAGTCAACAGTGACGCCCTTCTACATAGGCGTGCATTTTGGCAACGGAGCGGAGAAGGGCAGCGCCGAGGACAACATTGGCGCCTGTTTACGGTATGCACAGGTGCAGTGTATGTGAGTTGTGATGAAAGACGAAAAAAGAAAAGGCATATTGCCAATGATTTTGCAACTGTTTTAGTGTGAAATTAGTGGATTAAATAATGCGGGATATGAAAATGTACAACGAACATAAGCGTTGCAAATCCATACGCGTGTAGCGCATATTTTCGATTGCGTTTATTAGTGTTTGCAGTACTTTTTTGTAGCATAGTTTTAGGCTAATTGTAGTTACAAATATGTAGTATTTTGATCTTTCTTTGTCTCTTTCATTGTCTCATTTCATTCATTCTCTTTCATTTCATTTCATTCAATCTTTCATTGTCATTAACTTCCACAAATCTTATCTGATTTGGACAATCGATATATCGTTGGGCCACTTGTGTTGGTCGGATGGTTGGTTTACGAGATATGTGCTCATAACTGAATAAGTGTTTTTCGAAGATACTTCGAAAACGCTTCTTAAGAAAATGTTTTGATTTTCAGTTTCGTGTTCAGTAGCCGAAGATTAGTCTAAAAAATACTTTTATTTTTAGGAGCATTTTTCGTGTCGAGTAGTGTAACATGTCACAAAAGATAAGATTTGTTTGGCAAATTAATGCTTTCACAGCATTTTGAACTACATTTTATTAACTTCAGTTATAATATACAACATTTTTTAATATAGAAATCAAACTTAAATTTTATAAAAATAACTAATTTCACTTAATTGCTTAAAACTTTAGAACTTCGACAGCAACAAAACATCGACCACAACAAAATAAATACTGAATATGGTGAAAAATAAATTGTTGTACATTTTTGCCAACTCACGCCAAGGATATGATTGTATTTCCACATATTCGGCGCACTGTAAAAAGCAACAACATAAAAATTAAAACACTAAAAATGCAAACAAACAGTTTTTTTTCTAACCCAAATCGAACTTACATCAGAAACGCGCATACAGAGCAGTAAACGCAAATTGGATGAGTTTATCACTGCCATAAGCCAATCCCAAGGTTTGGCTTTGGGCGAATAAAATAAATTTTGTCGAAAAATACGTGTTTATTGCTGCATACTTTCAGGCAGCGATTTGACAATATGGCAACAATTTGGCAACAATTTGGCAACACAATTTTTAAAATTTTAAACACATTCAAACACACAACGTTGGTAACAATATGGCAACAATTTGGCAACACAACTTTGGCAACAATATGGCAACAATTTGGCAACACAACTTTGGCAACAATATGGCAACAATTTGGCAACATTGGCAACGGAATTCCTGTTGAATGACAGCGTTCTTTTTTCAAATTGAATTATTTTCTGAGATCGGAAGATATCGAAGGATATAATTACATTATCCGAGAAAGAAAAAATGCTTCTTAAAATAAAAAAAAATCCAGGAACATACTTTCACATACTTTTTAGATATTTTCGTCTAAGTTTTGCCAATTTTCAGATTTTTAGAAAAATATTTTGAATTAAAAGTGAAGTAAAAGCCTACGCTTTGCAAATTTTTTTTTTTTTTGCACCTTTTCATTATCCCACAAAAAAATTACAAACTTTGCCTTATTTTTTGCCCAAATCCAGGGGAGCCTTCCCTTAAGTTAACCAATTGGAAAAATGCAATTACAAAAGCGACACTTGAAACGCTTCAATCAAAAAATGCTTTTACCTTACATGCATTTGTTTTTGCATTACAGTCGTCCAAACATTTAATGTAAACAATCTAACGTAAATAACGACTAATAGTGTTTCTATCAATTTTGTGTAGTACGTTTAAGATGAAAAAAAAAATATGCAAAATCTAATATTGGTCAATGTTAGTGCGCTTAGTAGTTCCTTTATTTATTTATTTAGATTTAATTTTTAGTTATTTTGTTTTTTGTTTAGCAAATTTCACATTATCAACACATATGTATGTATAAGCAGAGCAGAGATTAGTTGGGTGTTTCGTACGTATTTTATTGCGCGCGTGAGTACTCATTTCATATGAATTACATTGTATTTATATATAATATATAATGTAAACTGTATACAAAAATTAAATTGTGTTCTATTGTTTTGCCTCAACGTATTTCGCAATACCTAGTTCAATTGACTAAATGCATCAACAATTCAAAACAATCCACATACATTCGTTCGGACTCGATGCATCGCGATTGAATCTCATCACACATTCATTACAATTCTGCTCAGCTTTATGCGCCTTTGTACTAGCGCAACGCTCTATATATATTTTGTACGAGAAAAGCACACAACAAATCGTTGATTTTCTAAAATAAAAACAATTTGTTGCATAAAAAAAATTGAGTTGTGATGCGGTTGTGGCAAGTGCCGGCAGAAGTGTGCAAGCGCTGGCTATTTTTTACTCCACCTACGTGTGCAATACTATAACTGCTTATTTCTAAGCTCGAACGTACATTTGCGACTCGTGCAAACCGACAATAATTACAATTATTTAAATTAACATAATATCATATAAAAACATATAAAAATGCAATCGACTATTTCCTTGTAACATATATACACTTTGGTATCAAATAGCAACATAAGCAAATAAATATAAACGAGCTATTATTGGGAAAATTAGAGAAGAACTGAAAAGCAGTTTGCGCTCTTCATGCTGAAAATCTAAATATCAACAAAATGGCAATGATTAAATTCAACTGTAAATTGACGCACTTCATTCGTTACCGAATAACGTTACCGACTTTGTTGTTACATCTATTGTATTCGAAACGTGTATAGTTGCAGCGACAATTGCTGCATATCCGTGTTGGAATGCGCCAAGATTACGTATACGGAATCGTGTGCGTTATACATGTAAATGCTTTTAATTTGGAATGTAAACAATGACTAATTAACAACGTGCCGTTAGCAAATGTTTGTGCATGCTGACACACACTCGTACAATAATATATAGAAAAAAAATAAGTGATGCTACAAAAAATGTCAGTATTGTAGTGTATAGCGTAAAAAATAAATACATCGACTTCAACAGTGTTTTCGAGATTCATAGATTTTTTAACAGATTCTTAATTTTTCATTTCAACTTTGAAACCTTGCTTTTTTGGCTTTTTTTTTGTGCTCTACTAAATATTCGATGGCCTTTTCGGAAGCCACTTCATGTAAAAATTTCTCCCATGTTGAAACTAAATTTTGTGCTGCATACTTTACGCTTAAAAATATTCTCCCGCCGCTGCGTACACCTTGGGGCAATGCTGTGCGGCCAGCTTGCCATAGGCTGCATTGGCACCCACTTTAATGCGGCGCTGTTTCGAGTGCTTGTTCCATACGTGCGCCACGTACGAGTGCTTAATGCGCTCCAGCGTATCGGCCAGGTACTGTGCCTCGAAGAAATGCTCCCACTGCTTCCAGGGTATGGCGTAGAAAGCTTCCCGCGACATCACATGAAAGCCCATGCAGCGCTTGTGGTTCAACATGAGCGCAATGTTCTTAGTCTGGCAAACGGCATGCATGACGCGCGTTACAACGCCCGGCCCATTGTTGCCCCAGTCGTTGCCGTTGAAATTGCGCTGAAAATCATGCAGACACTTCTCGGCCACCTCGTGTCCGAAGCCGTCCGAGGCAAAGTTCATAACGCCTGCCGCCAGATGTGTGTCGGATTCGGCGCCCGCATAGTTAGGTGGCAACTGTTCCAAGCTGCGCAGCACCACGACGTCCATGTCGAGGTAGGTGCCGCCCCAACGCCAAAGCGTGACGTAACGCAAAAAATCAGAGATGTGAGAGAGCACATAGCTGGCAAATGAAAATAAATTAATGAAATATCTGTGCCAATTCTGCTATACGATATGAGCAGCCTACCTGGACTTGAAGAGAGCGCCGTCCTTGAGCCAGTCGTAGAGCGGCGTACCTGTCGCATAGGTCCATAAATTCAAATTGCGCAAATGGACATTCGAGTAGGAGAGTACCGCCTCCAGCAGCGGCGACGACGAGTTGTCACGGTACGCGGGACTGGCAAATAGTACAAAAACACTGTAATTCGGATTGTGGCGCGCGGCCGACTCAATGGCGCATGCCTCGCGCGCCGTCAGCTGTACTAGATTCAGCGGCGCACTGACCGGATAGTGACCAAACAGGCTGGATTTGTGCTCCTGCTGATGGCAACTGGTCTCGTGAAAGAAAATGCTCTGTCCCGTTGCGCTGGGCTTCAGTTCGCCCAGCAACACATCCTCCAACAGCTGCGGGCCCACCTCACCACCAGGTTGTTGTGGCTGTTGTTGTTGATGCTGTTGCTGTGACGACAGTGGTGGTAGTGCCGACAGACCGTTCATGAAACAGTAGCGCACGTCAGTTTGCCCGAGATTGTAGTTGAGTATGAGACAGAGTACAAAGACTGTCAGACACATGGCCAGCAACATCAGCCACTTAAAGCGATACTTTGTCATTTTTTTGCGGTGTGACTGTTCTGGTTGCTGGTTTTTATGTAATTGCAATTGTAGCCAAATGGGTGTAGTGTGCGTAATCCCTGGAACATATTTTGCCGCGGCCACTCGCGAGGACGAACAATACCAACCAATACTACTTGGCGTAGCAGTTGGGTACTCTCAGTGCATCCGTCGCCCCATCAGTAAACAATGCGTTATCTAATCTTTGGCGGAGAATGCTACATTATTCGATTTGCACAGTAGTACCGCGAAGTGAAATAAAATTACCCCGGACCAACACGCAATAAAAACAAATAATAAAATTTCTTATTCCTTTGCTGGCTGCTGCACAGCCAGGACTGCAACAGAGCGCTCCACAATTGGTAGTAGATTCCCTCCGATGGAGAAAGAGTAGTAGTTGCGGTTTTCTTGAGACGTTTTGAAATTCGAAACAAAGCAATCGAATAGGACAACACAAATTAACATGCATTGCCAACGAAATATCCTTGCCTGCATACATGTACTACTGAAAAATACACATATTTGAATAAATTTTTTATTAATGTTTGTTAATTTTAAACGGTAGCAGCGGATGCTGCACTACTGTTTCATTCTCCGCAATTCCAAACCGTACAGCGTTGCATTTCGCGGCCCTAATGCATTCGAAACGTCAAAATGTTTTATACAGCAAGCCAAACGCTACATTGAAACAGAGAATTGCCATGTTTTCATTTGCGTTCGGTTTCGTTCATAAATATTCAGCTGAATGTTAATATTACAATATTTAAAGCTGCTTTAAATCTATTTATAAGTGGATACAAAAGTTTGTCAGCCCAGCAGCGGAGTAACTACGAAGTGGGTAAGCAGTGAAAAAATGCAAGTGTTTGAGGTTGGAATGAATCTATATGACAACTGTTTCGGCAGATTGAGCCAGCGTCCAAGTCGGGAGAATTCGTCGCTGGGAGTAGCTGATTATTTGGCACTGAGTTATAGCTGAATATACAAGTGCAATGAATATACCGGCAGCCACTGCTGCGACGGCAGTAGTGCCTCCGCCCATCGGCATACCACAATTGTTCAACATACCACCTCCCGGCTTTGGTGGCCCGCCGCCGCCGGAGCTAGCGGCGGCTTTTGGTGCAGCACCACCCAACACCGAGTGGACGGAACACAAGGCGCCCGATGGACGTCCTTACTACTACAACAACACGACAAAACAGAGCTCTTGGGAAAAACCCGAAGCGCTTATGACGCCAGCCGAACGGTTGGCACATCAGTGCCCCTGGAAGGAGTATCGATCGGATGCGGGCAAAGTTTACTATCACAACGTTAATACGAAAGAATCACGTTGGGAACCGCCACCAGAGTTTGTAGAAATGCAAAACAAAGTGAAGGCAGAAGAGTGAGTACTGAAACAACAAAAAAAATTCTAAAAATCCACCAACATGTACTATGGTCAATTATTTGTAGAGCGGCAGCTGCTGCCAAAGCTGTCGCTGCCATGACTTCCTCGAGCCTGGCAGGAATGGTGACACCCGCAGCATTGGCCAGCATACTTCCCGCCACCCTACCCACTGTGGCCAAGATTGCCACGCCTGACATACGCTCACCCATGACGCCAGGCAGCAATGAAAATTCATCATCAGCTTTGGATCAGGCTATGGCCGCGACACTAGCGTCGATTGAGATGCCACAGATGGGCCGCGAAGAAAAAGAAAACTCTGGTGAGTGACATGAAGTTACATAGGGACTTGAGTCTAAAATTTTCTTCTGTCATACAGCTAAAAAAGAGGCACCAGTCGAGGAGCCCAAGCTGATTTTTAAGGATAAGAAGGAAGCAATCGAGGCCTTTAAGGAGCTGCTGCGCGATCGTAACGTGCCCTCTAACGCCAACTGGGACCAGTGCGTCAAGATAATCTCCAAGGACCCACGTTATAGCTCCTTCAAGAATCTAAATGAGAAGAAGCAAACCTTCAATGCATACAAAACGCAAAAACTTAAGGACGAACGCGAAGAATCACGACTACGCGCTAAAAAGGCCAAAGAAGATTTGGAGCGCTTTCTCATGTCTTCGGATAAAATGAACTCACAGATGAAGTACTACAAGTGCGAGGAGGTGTTTACGGGCAACAAGATTTGGACGGCGGTGCCGGAGCAGGATCGACGTGATATCTACGAGGACTGCATTTTCAATTTGGCTAAGCGCGAAAAGGAGGAGGCGCGCGTGCTGAAGAAACGCAACATGAAAGTACTGGGCGAGCTGCTCGAATCGATGACAGCGATCACGTACGAAACGACGTGGGCGCAAGCGCAATTAATGCTACTCCAAAATGCCGCCTTTAAAAACGATGTGAATCTGTTGGGCATGGACAAGGAGGACGCGTTGATTGTCTTTGAAGAGCACATTCGCTCGCTGGAAAAGGAAGAGGAGGAGGAACGAGAGCGCGAGAAAAAGCGCATGAAACGACAGCAGCGCAAGAATCGCGATGCTTTTTTGGCGCTGCTCGATGCGCAGCACGAAGCTGGCAAACTGACCTCCATGTCGCTGTGGGTGGAGCTCTATCCCATTATATCGGCAGATTTGCGCTTTTCCGCTATGTTGGGCCAGGCCGGCTCTACGCCGCTTGATCTGTTTAAATTCTACGTGGAGGACTTGAAGGCACGCTATCACGACGAGAAGAAAATCATACGCGAAATACTGAAGGAAAAACAGTATGTAGTGCAGACGGCCACGACCTTTGAGGATTTTGCCACAGTAGTGTGTGAAGACAAGCGTTCGGCAAACCTAGATGCGGGCAATGTGAAGCTCACGTATAATGCCCTGTTGGAGAAGGTAAACAAGATTGAAGCATTGAGGAAGGAGCTCAATCAATGCTATAACTATTTACTTTTTCATTCATTTTCGAACAGGCTGAGACTATCGAAAAGGAACGTCTTAAGGAGGAGACACGTCGCCTGCGCAAACTCGAGAACGAAATCAAATCGGAGTGGTTGGAAGCGAATATGTCCATACACGAGCCTTATGAGGCGGCCAAAAAGTTAGTGGAGCACCTTGAGGCCTATGCCACGTATGAGAAGGAAATTGGCGTCAAGAAAATATGGGAGGACTTTATTAAAGAAAGCGAAGATGCGTGCAGTCATCATCATTCGCGTTCACGCAAATCCAAGAAGAATAAAAAGCACAAGAAGCGCATGCGCTCCAGCTCAAAATCGGTCAGTGCAAAAATAGCGCACAATTCATTGGAAAAAACATTTTCATTTTTTTTAAATTTTCAGGACATTGAAAATGAACTGTCGGAGCCGGAGCGTGAGAAATCCAAAAAGCGCAAATCCCGCACACGCTCGGTAAATAATGTCTGTCAGTGTACTTAAAAGTAATAATATTGTAATTTGTTTCATCTGGTACAGCGTTCAATTAGCTCCAGCCTCAGCATGGAAAGTGAGCGCGTCTTGAAGAAGAAGAAGCGGCGAAAGAATAAGAAAACATCGCGCACCGTAAGCTCACAATTAGTTTTAAAATAAATGACATTTAACAATCATAACCTAATCCGCAGTCCTCCTGCGAATCGGAACGAATCGCTGGCATCTTGTCGCCTGTGGGTTCTCCGCCGGCTTCACAAAACGACGATATCACAATCAACGCGTTGTCCAAGAAAAAGAAACGCGATAAGAAAAGCAAAAAGGACAAGGAATCCCGCAAACATCATCGGCGCTCGGTGACACCGCTCAGCGCCAACGGTAGCAATGTCTCGGACGTGGAAAACTCTGGCACCAGTTCGCGCAATGCCGACGAGCAGGCACTAAGCGAAAGTGAACTCGAATCCAAGCGCGCCGCACTGTTGGCCCAATTGAATGAACAAATGGAAGATTGAAAGCCGTCTACGCAAACAGCCCGCATAGCCCACAAGTCGTCTAATTTATTCGCCGTGAAATTTACAATTCAGTGCTATCGTCTTTGCAAACTGTCTAATATTGTAATGCTTTGCGGTAGAGCGCAAACTTAATGGCCGCAACAATGCGAACTACAGTGAAGCGCGTTGCAGATTCATAAATTTCCTCACAATTTCTTCAAATTGCATTTGTAATTTTGAATGTTCAAATTTTCAACAAAATTTGAGTATGTTCTGAGTGTAGTATGTGTGCGTGCGTATTTACATTTGCCAGCTATAAGCAACTCGCTGGTAGTATTCAGAACGGCATAACAGAAAACCGAGTAAATAAAACAAAATGTAATAAAATAATGAATTACAAATGGAAATTTAATATCAATTGAATTCATTTCATACATAAATACATATAATTAATTTTTTTTTAATTGATTTGGAACGCCAGTGACCGATCAATGCTATTGTCTGCCCGATTGCAGAGGGCAATGAAGCGGCCTTGCCAGCAGTCAGCTTGTTAATGAATGTATTTTTGGGCATTTTCGTTGATTTCTGTTATACTTCTCGTTGCATACATATGCAGTCTTTCGGCCGCTCGCAAATTAGCGAAAATATCGCGTGCACAGCAACGTCACTGCAATTTCTATTGCAATTTTGCTTTGCACTTTTATTTATAAAACTCGCAAAAAAATGCAATTAGTTGGAGCAGCCAAAGTTTGGTCTCCGAACGCCAATTCGCTCGCTCGGAGGAAAGGAAAATAGCAATTTTTGCTGTCCCACAAGTGAGCACAGAACATAAATGCATCTTCGCTCTTACTTGATTTACCTCATTTTTATATCAGCAAAACTTGTCTCCTTCTACCGAGACTTCAATACAAAATCGGAAAAGAATTTCATTACATTTCGGTTTGTGGTTTGGCGTATAACGAACGTTATTCGAACGAAGTTGTCGCAAGAAAAATTCAAATTTCTTCCGTTCCCATCGTTCGTGGTCTCTTTTTTGTTGTCTTTTCGTACTGGTACCAAAAAGTGAGTTGCAAGTGGAGTATTTTTGTCTAAAATGGTTTTTATTGGAAAACGACTACAGTGAATGCTGAGTGTTGCACATTTCTGAAATATGAATTTAAAACTTGGTCAGTTCTGTGCTGAAACATTACGCAACATATAGCGGAAAATATGATTTTGTTATATAAAATAATAAATCCCAACAACTTATCGGTTGACTAAAAAACAGTGCACAACTTACGAAATTTAAAAATTAATAATTGAGGTTTTTTATTGCAATGCTCCACATTTCAAAAACAATTTTCCAAGTACGCCAAAGTACACTTGCAGTGTGTTAATGACCTTCAGTTCTTCGTTTTGTTGTACGGATGAAAAAAAAACACAGTCCAGATAAAATCGCAAAAACGTAAAAGTTACATCACATTTGGCAGTTCGTTAAACATAACCTCACCCTGATCTCAAGCATTTAAACGGTCTTACGATGGGTTCAGAAGAAGAGGTCCCAAGTGAACGGACGCCTTTTGTTCACTAATAATGCACAATAAAACTAACGACAGAATACAAATGTCAAGTTTGCATTTTTAATGGAGATCTTAACGATTCTTTGAAAATAGATTCATAAAATGATCATGTCATGTCTACAGTCTTAAAGACTTTCACTTCATATTTTCCTTTGATTTGAGAATACCCCAAGAGGATAATACAAAAAATAACAACAACAATAATAATAATAATAATAATAATACCAATAATAAAAAACAATAATAATACTTTTTTTAACCCATATCGGCCCAATGTTCGATTAATCGAACAGTAGATTTTTGCATTTCCATAAATTTTTTTGGGCTCTTTTTTAAACTTTAAACGCGAAAGTTTTGCATGATATGATGGATTTGTAATATGGGATAATGTGAGTTAATATGGGATATTTTGTATAATATGGGATAAATATTTTCATTTCTCACACCTCTTCCCAGTTGTGTGAATTCCCCAAACAAAAGGTAATTTTTTACATAATTTCAAAAGTATCGAAAAACATTAAAAAACAATAATATTTAAAAAAGTAGCTATGCAGTCTTGTTAAAAATTAATCAAACTCTTGAAAACATACACATACACTTTTCGCATAAAACCAATATTATTGCTAGAATATATATTTATAGTTAGGTGTTCGATTAATCAAACACCAAATATCTCGAAAACCAAAAATCGGAAAATTTTTTTTACCCCAAATTCGAATTGTCCGACCTCATTTCACCTTAAAAAAACACTGTTTCATTCGAATATTGCCAAAAAATTTCGCTGGGCTTATATGGATTAATGCTGTTTTTCTGATAAAAATGTTCTTTGAAAGGAATATAAAAAACGGTTATTATAATTTTTACGCTTAACCATAAAGCAGACGTCGAATTAAACGAAAAATCTGCGCATAACACTTTGTATTCGTAAAAAATTCGTGCATTTTTTGTGGTTCGAAAACTATACATTAACCCTTAAGGGGGGTTTCTACCTTGTGCGGTCAAAAAAATCAATTTTTTTTTTCATGCATTTTTGGATTAATACATGATTGTAGAATACGCTCCCAAAATTTGATGTTGAAATCTTTCGAATTACGGAAGCAATTTATCGAAACAGGTAGCGGTGTCGAGCGCGCCGAGCCGCTGAAGCAAAACTTTGAACGCGTTTTTCTCAAAACTAAATTTTTTGACCTTGCGGAAGTGATTTAGGCCACACGAGTTGAGCAATAGCTACGAAATTTTAAACAGTCATTTATCAAGGTCTTAGCTAAGGCACGAACTAGGATCTTCAAGAAATAATAATTTTTTCTCATTAAAAATAGAAATTTGTATTGAAAAAAGTAGGTAAAAATTGAGTTTTTTAGTCAAAATCGCATATATCCTTCATTTTTCATTTTTTTTTTAAATCCTAGTTCCAGCCATAGACAAAAGGATACAGAATAAGAAAAAATTTAATTTTTGTGTTTCAAGTCATCTCAAACAGCGGCAGGACTTCCGCGAGTAAGGAAGTCCTGCCGCCATTGCTCGATGGCCCCCTCCCCCCCTTTGCATATTTTATCTTCAAAATTTTTTTACTTGTACAATAAACATATACCTACATCTGAAAAAAATTTCCAGTGTTTATCTTAAAAACCTTCCCATCAAAAATTTTTCCAAAAAAAACATGTTTTCTCGGCCGCACAAGGTAGAAACCTGCCTTAAGGTATAGAAAAATGCTATGCAGAATATCCTGTGCGACTATACGGCAATTCCAGGTATAGAATAGGTTCTGCACCTTTGGGGATATCGCCAGATTCATTTGAACTTCAGGCTGGTTTCAGCCACCATTGAACAAATCTTAATAAGGGTTTGTCGCATTCTGTTCGGGCACTACAATGGGTCTTAAGGCCTTCGAGTGTACTAGTCGAGTGATCGGTCGACTGTCTCTTATCTAACTATATCCTATCTCCTATCTAAATATATGTACATGTATTATGTAACAATAATATATTTATATAATAAAACATATTCGCTTTCTTTCTCCGCCGCGAAGACCTCCAACACCAACAAGAACATCGTACCTACCGTAATCTACCGCCAACACAATGCTCTTCACATCGCTGCTCGAAGCCGCCCAAAATTCCCCCTTCAAAACCCCCTTTGCAACAGCCAGCTGCCAGACAGCACCAGCCCTGCATGATGGACAGCAGCCGCTGAAGCAATTGACGCCAAACCACAACATCATGGCCGCTGCCACCGTTGAAGGAGGTGAATGCTCGCACCCCCATCCTCCCTCTTGAAAACACCACATTCCATTTCATATTAGTACGTTAAATGTGTACCTTTTCCCACAGACTCTTGCGAATTCGGCTCGAATAAATACTTTGCGCTTTGCGGTCTCGGCGGCATCATCTCTTGTGGCCTCACCCATACAATGGTCGTGCCGTTGGATTTGGTGAAATGTCGCCTGCAAGTCGATCCCGCTAAGTACAAGAGCGTGTTCAATGGTTTTCGTGTCACGCTCGCCGAGGATGGCGTTACGGGCCTATCCAAGGGCTGGGCACCGACTTTCTTCGGCTACTCCATGCAGGGCCTCTGCAAATTCGGCCTATACGAAGTGTTTAAGGTTAGTACAACTTATTTGCTACTCGGTGATTGCATTGGCTCATTATTGACATCTTATTTAAGGTCATCTATTCGAATTCCATTGGCGAGGAGAATTCGTATCTGTACAGAACTTGGCTGTATTTGGCTGCGTCCGCTTCGGCAGAATTCTTTGCCGACATTGCTCTGGCGCCCATGGAGGCTGCCAAGGTCAAAATTCAGACCACACCCGGCTTTGCCAATACGCTGCGCGAAGCTTTGCCCAAAATGTCCGCCCAGGAAGGTATTGCCGCCTTCTATAAGGGTTTGGTGCCATTGTGGATGCGACAAATCCCATACACAATGATGAAGTTCGCCTGCTTCGAGCGAACTTTGGAGCTGTTGTACAAGTATGTATCATATCTCAAATTTGTCTGAACTTTGTTACTGCAATACTTCTGTATTTTCGTAGGTATGTTGTGCCGAAGCCGCGTCAAGATTGCACCAAGGGCGAGCAGCTGGTGGTGACCTTCGCTGCCGGCTATATTGCCGGCGTTTTCTGTGCCATTGTGTCACATCCTGCCGATACTGTTGTCTCAAAATTGAATCAAGCCAAGGGCGCCTCGGCCATCGATGTGGCCAAACAATTGGGCTGGGCCGGTACGTGTAGAAAATGTGCCAAAGTCCGCTTACACAACTAAGCATTTGTTCTTTTCTAGGTCTGTGGGGCGGTCTTATGCCTAGGATTGTGATGATTGGCACCCTGACTGCTGCCCAGTGGTTCATCTACGATGCTGTTAAGGTGTATCTGCATATGCCACGACCACCACCACCAGAGATGCCCGAATCTTTGAAGAAGAAGCTGGGCGTCACTGATGCCAAGTAAACGCTGGTCAAATATTAATCGGCCTCTAACTAAGACAATCAAGTAAATTACGGGAAAAGTAGTACATGAAGAAATTTATGAAAAAGATTAAATGTTGAAACAAAAAACCTTGTGTACATATGTGTATTATATTATTTGATAAAAAAAACTATCACATAAACGAAACAACATCGAAAACACCGGAAAATTATGTTTAACTTGTGGACTTTTACTAGAAGTTTTGTTAGCTATCTAACTTTCAAAGGTATAGATACGAGCACAATAAGTGGAATAACCTAAGGATTGGTAAGTAATCAAATATTTTCACGGGTTTTTTTTCTATGCAAAATTCTTAAACATTATATTAAATATGTTTAATTAGCCCAACAGCCCGTTTACCGTGTTGTGTGCAAATTTGTATACGGATGATCTGATCCCAGGGGCGGATTAAGAAAAATATTTAGGGAGGGGTTTCAAAAAGTAATCATTTAAAATTCATAAATGTTTATGTATATGCCTTTTCATTTGTATGTAGTTTTAAAGTCCACACTAATACTTCGGGGGTAGAGGGCGGTTGCAACCCCCAAAATCATCCCCTGAATCCGCCACTGGCTGATCCTGAACGGCGGGTTGGGAGTTTTTTCATATGTATTTACTCCTCTCTTCTTGAAATTAAGCGAAAATATAATGTAAATGTTGTTGTTATTATACATACATATGCATCTTATAGAAGTTAGTTAGAAGTAAGTAGCCGTTTAATTATAACTTTAAGTAATTATATAATAAATTTTTTAAAAATTTGTAAAATATTAGTATCACATTCTTCAAGACAAAGTAGAAAAATAAGTAAAAGTGCGAAATGCAACTCTGTTTATATGAAACGTTTATTTCAATGATTCTTAAACTTTTGCAAACGAAATGCAGGTAAAGAGCTACTAAAAACAAAATACACGTGCTGGCGGAATTGTCCAAAAGAATTTAATTTTATGCTACAACAAATAGTTGGAAACTAATCAAAATGACTGCAAACAAATTAAAAAAGCAGAAGCAGAAATCCAAAGCAAAGAAAGTACGAATTTTGAGTACTACTTTGGAGGAAACAGCATGGGAAAAGGTGAAACTAAAAGGCAATGTGATATCGGATGATGGTGGCGGCTACGAGGGTCTCATTGGGCTCGAGGTGCTGGAGAGCTATAATCCGACACTAGTAGAAACCGCAAAGGTATGAAACATCACTGTTAACAATCAATGTTCGATAAATGTTACAACAAATTTTATAAGTAAAGGCCAAACGCACCAGAAAGCAAAAAAGCATGGAGCGCAAGAAGGAGACAAAGAAACACAAATTGCAGCGCACGCAAGAGACGCAATGTACAGAAGATGAGGATGATGATGAAGCTGAAACAGATGAAGAGCAAACTGAAGTTGTGTTAAAAAGCCGTAAAGTCAAACTGGCCGAACGCCGATCTAAGCAAATAGAAAAGCAAAAAGAACGACGTGAAAAACGCAAGGAAAAGAGGCTTCTGCAAGTGGGCAAAAAAGAAGATGGAAGCAAAACAAACGAGGAGCAGCAGGAAGACAATAATGAGCCGGACGACTATACGCCAGATCGTTTCGCTTTGCTGCGACCGCCACCAGCTGGCGTTGACAGCGAGCTGGATGAGTCGACAACAGACGAGGAAGTTCCGCAACTGATAGCCACCGATACAACGAATAAATTCGCATTAAGTGTTGATGATTTAGAGGTATGGTTCAACATTTGTTTAGATAAATTAATATCAATTTAATTTTCCACTTAATTCAGGGTTGGAATGGCTTGGGTGTGCCGACGCCCATATTGCGCGCTTTAGCGGAGAAAGGTTTCAAGTCGCCGACGGAAATACAAGCCCGGACACTGCCGGCTGCTATACTGGGGAAGAAAGATATACTAGGCGCTGCCGAAACGGGAAGCGGTAAAACGCTGGCCTTCGGCATACCCATACTGGCCGGCATAATGGAGCTGAAGGCGAAAAACGCCCGCACCGGCATACGCAAAGCACCTAAAATTAAGGGAAAGCCAATGGAAAGTGTAATCACACAGCCAGTTAATGAGGAGGAGGAGCGTGAGTTGACACCTCCGCCGGAGGAGTTGGCATTCTTTCCGGCGTTGCCCACGGAGGACGAAGCTAGCGAAAGTGATGAAGACGATGTGCAGAACGATGGACCGCTGTATGCGTTGGTGTTGACACCAACACGTGAGTTGGCTGTGCAGGTGCGGGATCACATAGTGACAGCTGCCAAATATACAGGTGAGAATAGTAGGCGAATTGGCTTTAAATGCTAATCGAAAGTAATCAGACTAGATGTAGTTGTTTTTATTTATTTTGTCTTTGCGCCATTTTTGCAGGCATTAAAGTTGCAGCCATTTTCGGCGGGCTGGCAGTGGCAAAACAGGAGCGTCTACTCAGAAAGTGCCCCGAGGTGGTGGTGGCTACACCGGGTCGCTTTTGGGAGCTGTATCAGCAAGAGAATCCGCATCTGAGCAAGACGGATGACATCAGTTTTCTGGTGATCGACGAAACCGATCGTATGGTCGAGAAGGGTCATTTCGAGGAGTTGCGCAGTTTGCTCAAGGTGCTCAACTCCGATGAGCAGAAAAAGCAAGCGCGACAAAATTTTGTATTCTCTGCAACATTGACGCTAGTACACGATTTACCCGAACATATGCAGCGTAAGTGCAGTGCCCCTTTTTCGATCACTGTTTGATTTTATCTTACACTTTGTAGGGCGAAATTTGGGCAAGCGGCCGAAATTCATTAAACAAACGCCCGGCATGAAGATCCATAATTTGATCGAGGAGTTGGGCATATCACAGCCGAAAATTGTGGACATTACACGCAGCCAGCGTGAGTAACCTTAGACTCAAATATGTGCCTTATGTAAACACATGTTTTCTTTTTGTTGCTGTACACAGAAACGGCGCAGAATCTGACAGAGTGTCGACTCATCTGCCCCATTGACCATAAGGATTATTATCTATATTATTTTCTGCAACGTCACCCAGGACGTACCATTGTTTTTTGTAACTCCATTGACTGCGTTAAGCGGCTGGCAACACTGTTCGGGCTGCTGGAGTGCGCCCCGCTGCCGCTGCACGCCAACATGATACAAAAACAACGCTTAAAGAACTTGGAACGTTTTCGTGATAATCCGAACGGTCTGTTGATAGCCACTGACGTTGCGGCGCGTGGCCTGGACATTCCGAATGTGGAGCATGTCATACACTATCAGGTCTGTGTGTGGCCTATGTTTAGAATGTGATAAAAAAATACGTAATTCCTTTCAACGTTTGGTTTGCACAGGTACCACGCACCAGCGAGAACTATGTGCACCGCTCAGGCCGCACTGCGCGAGCCAACAAGGATGGCATCACCGTCATGTTCATGGAACCGGGCGAGGTGAAGTGCTACGTAAAGCTATACAGGACATTAGATCGCAGTGCGTCGTATTTACCTGCCTGCATGGCTGACGATAATGATTAAACTTTGCACTATTTGCAGCCGAGGATTTGCCGCTCTTTCCGGTGTCCGAGCGGTATTTGAGCGCAGTAAAAGAACGCGTAAATCTGGCACGTGAAGTGGACAAGCAAGAGCTAAAGTTGCGGCGTACACAGGCAGAAATCGGCTGGATGAAGAAGCATGCCGATGAAATGGATATGATCATCGATGGCTTCAACGACGAGTCGTAAGTAGATTTGAAAGCAATCGTATAGAGGCAAATAAAGTTGTGTATTGCAATATTTAGTGGTAGCGAACCGGATGAAGATCCTTTTGTCGTTGAACGGCGACGCAATCGTGTACATTTGGAAACTGTGCGCGCACAGCTGAAGTCTCTGCTGGCCAAGCAAATGTTTGCTAAAGGTTTTAGCTTCAAGTATGTGCAACAAGTTTAGTAATAGCCGAGTGAAAAATATCAACCGAACACGATTTTTATTGTTGCAGATATCCCACCAGCACTGGCCAATTGCAAATGCCCGAAATTGCGAGTACACAAACAGCAGGCAACAGCGCTGTCAAAGTCATGCAGGATGCCATCGAGGACATGAAATTGGCAAAAAAAATGCGCAATAAAAGAAAAAAACCAAACTAATGGCTATAAGAATACAAAAATATTTGCTAACATTAAATAAAAATAATACAGTTGTAAAGTATAAATGAGCATAACAAAAATTATTATTATAAAATTAAAAACCTAAAAAGAATGTAATTTTTAATAAATATTAAATTTAGTTAAAAAAAACAATCGTAATTTTCCTTAAACTCAAATTAATAATTCAATGTTTGGAGACATAGTAACGCACACCGTTCTCGGTGAGCATGCGCGCATTTTTCGCCAGCAAAGAAGACACTGAAAGTGCGGGTGTGGTAAAGCAACTGCAATAAAACAAATTTATATAAATGTTGGATCCTTATGGTAGACAAATGGTTAATAAATACTCAATATATGGCTGCATTTCATCCAATGTCCATCGGACTTTTGTCTTGAAGAGAATTCGCATACGTTCGTGTATATTAGTGGGCAGGTTTTCCTCAGCCAGCGAACGTATGCAGTTCGTATTGCCCTCTCGATCGAAAATGCCCAGCGCACGGAGATATTTTTCCTATGATTTGTCATGGAAATTAATTTAAATTTATCTACGCTAAAATTCAAAACATACATCACACTGCATGCCGTCGGGCAGCGCGTCCTGCCACGTGCTCATAAACTCATCCACGCGAAACTTCAAGCCTGGCTGCAGTATATTTTGTGCCACAATGCGCGCGACCAACTCAACATTGTAGCTGTATTTGTCCTCTTTGCCGGGCGTTGGCGCCGTGTAAATGCGAAACAGTTCTGCCACTATTTCTGTCGGCGCAATGCCGTCCAGCGCTGTCACTGTCTCGTTTTGTTCCACTTCGTCCAGCGGCCACGAGTTCTCCTCTATTACGTTTAACATTAAATTCACTATGCGAAATTCGTACTCGTACTCCAGAACTCGCATGCACCCCTCGAACTCCAACACTCGATACAGCTGCAGACCTTCGGCAAATTGTTTGCGACTGCACTGTACTGTGTCCAGCAGCTGCTCGTATGTAAACAGCAATTTTCGATCGATATACTCCTCATTTTCCGGGCCCGAATAACGCGTCAACTGTAGGAGATCGCCCATTTTGCGAAAACGTGGCTTTATTTCGCGACACTCAAAGTACTCGTGAAAGATTGTCAGCACTTTGCGCTGATCGAGCGCACGCTCCACGCACAGCTCATCGTCGTCGGTGCTGTTGTTGAGGCTGTGATCGTGCGACGTGTTGCCCGTGCGCGGACTGCGCAGTGGCGAACTACTGGTGGCAGCGGCAAACTTCAGGTCTGGCACCAGCAAAAGACTATTGGAAATCTCGGCTCCTTTCACATCGTACGTTCTCTCCTCTGTGCAAAGCACAATTTTTTCATTGTGGCCGCCCTTGAAATGCAACGTCTGGCCCAGTCGAATTTGTTGGTGCATGTGCTCATTGAGCTCGAGCAGCTTCAGATTGTCGCTATCCATTTTAGCGGCTGGATAGTAGAGTGCTTGTGTGACCTGTGTCAGGTTTTTGGCGTCCAATTTTGCGTGTTTAATGATAGCTTGCACATCTTCAAATGTGCGAACGTAACTGCAAGTGAAGTGCAAGTTGTGAAAATAAAATGAAATAAATTAAATTTGTTACTTACGGTTTTTCCTCATCGTCTTCCACTTGCATTTCATCGTGAATCATATTTACCTTTGAATATGAATGAATGTAGATATGTTTAATTAGTATTTAAAGGAGACAAAATTAAAAGTATATTCGCAGAAGTTGCACTTTGAGGTAAACACTTGCTTTTTGGCGCCCAATCTTTGGAACAGCTGATTTTGTTTACTTTGCGCAGGTAGAAAGCAGCTCGATTCGTTGCAAACAGTTTGAGAGTATCTGGTAAATGCGGGAACACTAAAGCAACTGGGACAAAATACGGTCGCGTTGTGCTTCTACAAGAGCTCGTTACATTTTATTCGAAATACACACATCTTGTGTCTTCATATTGTTGGCAATTGCTAACAAATATAAAATATACATTTTGCTTCAAATAAATTTTGACCCATAACCTCTAACACTAGCATAGGAAGAAAAAAACAGTTAACACATGAACTATCATTGACATTGTAGCGCTTGCATTATTTGCGCCTTAGGATTGATTATTTTTTGTTTTCTTTATTTATTTAGTTGATGCAAATCGAAAATGTTCACCAAGTATTTCAAATACTTCCAGTTCAGCTTTTGCCACGCCCAACCACAGTAACTTGGGAATGATGTTTTGTAGTCCTTCCCCTTTAAAAGCAACATTTGTTGACTTTCAAAGTGTCGGCAACACTGTTCAGGAACGGTATCCTTTTGGCGACTGTCCCTCAATATACTTTTTGTTATTGTACATACAATTCCCAAGAAAAACTTTGTGTCGTGCTGTAAGTTTGAAGAAAACTTTTTAAATTTATTTGAATAATCAGCCATCCACTCCACATTTACTAGTTACAAATTAACTCAGGTTTGTTAACCGATGATTTTGATTTCAATATATTCCACAGAACAGCACAATTCAACTATGGCGATATAATTTTCCCGGGAAATTGGCCAAATCACGCCTTTTTAACAAAAAAACAAACAAAAAACCGAACAGTGTAACGTTAAAACCACAAACAAAATATTGATGCAAAAATGGAGAACAACGAGTTTACTATGTTTATGGATGTTAAACTTGACATACACGATAAACGTCCAGATGCGCCAAAGTTTAAACAGTGGACACGTTGCGAAGTGAAGATCGAAGCCATAAAATGTCTACCGTGCTTCTTGCGTGTCACTCTCAAAGCCTTCGAGGACGAAACGGAGCCTGCAGACAAGGAAACGGACGCCGAAATGCAGCGCAGTCTTAGCGTGTCCGTCAACATACCAGGCGTGACCATCAGTTTGGCCGCCTCGCGCACCAAGCAGCATTCGTACGGGCTTTTCTGGACGCAGAACCGAAAAAATTGCTTCATCTACTTTGCGCTAGAGACGGAGTCAAGCTGCCGGTGTCACATGAAATGGATAAAAAAGTCAATTAAGAACCTGGAGTTGTATCGTCAGGTGTGTCTCGAACAGCGCAGGTGTAGCAGAGACGTCGGCAGCGCGCAGGCGTCGTTGGCAGCAGAGAACCCGCAAAAAAACCAGGAGGTCGTATTATCTCAGATGAACACAAATTGCGAGGAAGAAGCGAGGTGAGGTTGCATTATAAAATATTAAATATAATTTTACTAATTTTATGAGTGTTGCACATAAATTGCAGTTTGGTTCAGTGCACGCAAGCCGCACTGGGACCGTTGCCCCAAATACCCGACGCACTTTATGGCACTGGCGGCTGCTGGTCGCGACGCGTTTCACATACATCGGAAATTTACGAAGAGATTTTTGAAAACAGCAGTGTCGAGCCGCCGCGTCTTTCTAGGCGCTTGTCGCGTGCTTCTATCGCTTCGGGCATCTATGAGGAGATGAAGCCAGTTGGGCAGAATTTCAATGCAATTGCTGAGGAGGCTGTTGAACTGTCCATTACACCGCCACCACTACCACCGCTACCGCCGCCGCGCAAGCGCATCAATACATTTGGAAACGCAGGGCTGCTCGGCGAAATTCCTCGCTCCAACACCAATCCTGAATCAGAGTTGGCCAAGAAGAAGAAATACAAAAATATGTTGGATAACATTTTCGGAAGCGGCCGCTCCAAGCGTGCGGAGAGTGTCAGCGAAACGCAGGCCTGCACGGCGGAGGATCTCATCAATTGTGTCACGCCGCCAAAGCACTGCAAAAAGCAGCCAATCATTACGCCCATCTATGCAAACGACAATATTGCGGCCAAGCGTTCGAAGAAGAAGCAGTCACTCCAAATGACACCGGTTACGCACAGCATGGCTCAATCAAAACGTAACAGTTTCTCCTCGCCCGATTTATCCAAGATCAATTTTCTGGACACCTTCGATGAAGAGAAGGTGGCTGATATGCTCAACAATACGTTTTCGCATAGCGATGATCTAAACCTGAGCAACGAAAGCTTGGCGGCGAGCGCTGCTGTTTCAACAATGCCAGCAAAAACTGCAACTGCGATAATGCATGCACGTCAGTTGCCAACAGAAGCGGCTGAAGCTATGAATATCTCGCAACAAATTCCGCATAATTTCAATTTCTCCGCCTGTAACACATCCACGGTTAATTTGGTGGGCGCTAATGGCGCCACAGCCACTTCTGGCAGCAGCAAAAACAAAATTGTTGCCGACGATTTGTCCGGTTACTGCGTAATGGCACCTATCATAAAGAAAACCAATACTCAGCCGACGGCTATCGAGTCCTCTTCGTCAGGCTACGTCACCGGCTCCTGTGGCTCGACGGTCTCTACCTGCACCAATTCCACCGAGGATCACCTTAATCAAGCACAATTGCCGCCTACGCAAACAGTGGATGCGCACGCTACCGCCTTGTACATGAACGCACCAATTACCGAGGAAAATGCCATTTATGAAAAAATGCACGCTACCCTAAATTCCACAAATACGTCAGTGACAGAGCCGGCTGCTCAGCCGATAGCTGCTCACACCACCTTGGCAAGTGTTGCCGATTTCAGTGGCAACCTGTATGAGAATCTGCTGACTGTGAAAGCTTCGCAGGAGCTGGAACGACAGCTGCCGGCGGTGCTCAGCACCAGCACTCCCACCGAATCGCCGCAGCCGACAATAGCTCCGACAATGATGCCAAAACGACCGGAGGAGGAAGAAGGCTACTATCAGACACCGCGCAAATCCATCATAAGCGTTGACGAAAAAATTCCGTCCTACTATCCGAACAGCTGTGATACGGCCAAAGCGCGACGCCATCACACTGCAAGTCCGCTGAGCAGCGGCCCATCGCCAAACAGCGCAGCCAGTACAATGGAGGTACGTTTTTGCTGGCCAAAAAGACGAAAAAATCAAATTTTTATTTGAAAGTAAAAAATGCAGTTGTTGTTTTTTGAATAAGTACTTATTTGTTGTTTAATTTGTAATTTGATTTTAGTTGTTGGGTAGTTGTTTGCGTATTCGATTTGAAAAGAATTTGGGTGCTGATTATTAGGATTTTTATGAAATTAGGATCATTTGCACTCAAAGGAATAAGTTGCAGATTTGTTGTATGCAATTGATTGGATGTGCTACATTTTCTTGTTGTTGTTGTTGTTGTTGTCTTGTTTTCAATCAAGTTTAGCCACGAGTAATTCCACCGCATTAGTTTACACCATTTCGAATGTTTGCTGAATCTGTATCTGGAACATTTTTTGTGGTTCTGTTTGTAGAATATCGCCGCGACGACAGCGGGCTTCCGTCATCTGGTGAGCCTGAAAATGCGCCGTGAACGCAAAGAGAATCTGTACATATCCTCATCGCAATGCATAATCGAGCAGCGACACAATTGCACAACGGCGACCACCGAATCAACGGCGCATCAGTCCAACATCAAAACGCGCAAGCAAAAAAAACCGGGCGCACTGAAAATTGCCGAACATGTCTACACCGTCAAGCACGCCAAACAGAAGACTGCTGCCAATCGATCGCACAATAATAACAACGACATCAATCAACCAGATGCCGCCGGCTTAACCGATGACATGAAGGAGCGCTTACAGTCCGAATTGCTGCAGTTGGCCATACTGCAGAAGATCGATTTTCGATTCGATGATGCCGCCACATGCGACGACAAGAAAAGAGCGAGCGACAGCAGTGCAGCGACGGCAGCGCTGACGCCACCACGAAAGCAACAACAACAGTCGTCAGAGCTGCTGCCGGACGGCAGTATTTATGAGAATCTGCTGCAGCGCTACACGCACACGCTGTTCAAATTCAATCAGTCGCCGCCGCGCTCCAACGCCACCGCAACAATGCCGAAGGCAGCGCAACACCATTTGCAAGTGCACCAGGCGAGCAATGTGCCGGCCGGCGTCACGAGCGTCAAATTGGAAATGCATCAAAGCTGTACGAGCAGTGGGCGTGTTGCCGATGCGGCTGCTGTTGATAGGCAGTTGCGGGACAGCGGCGATGTTGAGGCTATTGGTGCCACAGTGGGCGGCAACAGCGCCAAGAAGTTTGCCTCACTGCCGCGTTTTAAGAAAATCGACTTTTCGCCACTGCGCCTGAAGATCAACAATGTGCTGCAGCGCAATCAGCATCAAGAGTTTTGATTAATTCATATCTTTATTATCTGTTCTTTTTTCGGTTTTCTTCAATTTCATCAAATTATCGCAAGTTTAGTTTCAAGCTTAAGGCATTCTAAATATTTATGTTATCTGAGGACTGTGTATAACGAAGAGTGAGATGATTTGTTTTTTTTTTTAATTTAATTCGCTCTGTTTGTCCAGAAATGTGCGCTCATAACTATACGATGTGTGTTCAATATTACAAATATTTCATTAGTGTTATTTTTATTCAAATTAAATTAGAGTTTTATTTATTTGCATTGTTTATATGATTCTTTTTTTGTTATTAGGATTTCAACTGTTGCAAGACCTCAGTAGTGGTTTTGTTTTTAAGTTGCCATTGGTTGATTTACCTACATCCGATCTGCTTGCATATGCACCTACCAGTGTCTCTTTCTGTCACTACCCAACGGGAAATCGAGAGCTCGAGGAGCTCTTTGGGAGCGCTTTCCCGTTCCTTATGGCCTTCCTTGTGTTTTATCATTGCTTGTCATTGGAGCGAAGCGCTGCCTTTGTGTTCCCTTAGAAGCACTCGGTGAGCACTGCATCCATAAGGAGCGATCAGCGCTCTCCTTGTGCTCCAAGGATCAATAAGCGCTCATTTTGATTTTTCCCTTTTTTTTTTTTTGAAAAAACAAAAAACGTAAATTTTGCAATGTTCAAGTATTTGAGGTTGTTGGGAGCATTTCTGGTCAATTTATATATATTTATTTATTTTTTATCATCATTATTTTTATTTTCATCCATCAGCATCAGATAATCCTTTCACGTATGCACGTTTTATTTATTGTACAATCGAAAATACAATTTTTTGGCAAGGTTTATTTTATCATTCTTGATTTTTTAACTTTGTTCAGCACACTGAAATTTATTTTGTTCAAATGCTTACATTGTGCTCCTCAGGGAGCACACTCCCTTTGCTTCCCCTTGGGTACACCTTCCTCTATACATTCTCCCACCACGCAGATTTCGACATCGATTCACTTAGTTTTTAGTTATTGTATTTTCACATATACCTGCATGATGAAATATCTACGAGTGAGCGAATATAGCACAAATCAGTAAAGGAAACCACCAAATATTAATCAATACAAACCAATACAAATACAAACTAAATCGCATAAACAAACAACGTAACCGTCTCGTTTAGGTGAAGTCACCGCTGTTGCAATTTCACAAATGCCAAAAGCATATCGTTATCTAAGAATTAGCTAAAACTAAAATAAGAACACTTCGCATACATATCGCTTAATGAAATCATGCAGACAATGCTTGATCGCCTAAAAGTATAAAACAGAATATTATAAATGCTTCGAGAATACTTATTGCTACGCTTTTGTGCATTAGCTTGTGGCACTATTTTTAGGCTACATTGCCGCTGTTTGGCGCCTTTCAAAAATTAATTGGCTCAATTAGAATATAAATTAAAAAACAAACAACAAAGGTTATAAATTCGAAAATTACAAATTTCATCTGATCGCCTGATCAAATGTGGAATTGTCCATTAGAATGCATTGAATTTGATGGTAGGAAAAACGTTACCTAAATACTTAAAACTATGCTCAATTATATGCTGACTGGTAGTAGTATTTAATTGTAATTTAATTATATTTAAATGTGCAACAACATAAACTGACTGTTGGCAAAGTGTGTTGCTTTTGGCTTCGTTGTTGTTTTACAAAAGGCTACCATAAAACATATCAGGCCAAATATATTTCCTAGCTAGCCATGTAGAGAATTTGCAAAATTTTATTTATAAGAAAAAAAAACGCTTTTTATGTAGTCGACTCGATATGCCCGAATTGTTGTATCACTGGGCTGGTATTGTGAGCTGTATGTTTGTGTAGGTGTGCGTGTGCTTGTGTGACCATTTTATGGTACAGCTTAAATGTTACTACAAATTTAATATAAAATTTATACAATTACTATTGATATTCGAATGGCAAATAAAGTACGCTTTGTTAAAAGAAGCAAGAAACGCGCATTTAGCATTTTCTCTTAGTTAAAGTTCAGACAGCTTAGAAGTTAGTTTAGGTTAGACTCACATGATTATATGTGATTGCATCAGTAACACAGGCGATTGTGAATTTTTATTATTTTTGTTCAAGCATCGTTGTGCATGAAACCTGTGGCGTACAAAGGGAAGTGCGGAGTTTGCGAGTTCAAACCCTTCAAACACAAAAATTGCTAGTGCAAAATATGGCTTGGGCAAAAAACTTGTACGCAAAACCCCAACCAAAATGAAATCCTGGGTGCGCATCATAAAAATAATGAATTTGATTTTCTAAACACTTTGGTACAAACGAAAGCAAAAAATTAACCAGTACAAAATATTCTTTGCCGCTATTAAACCACAACAAAGTTAGTGTAGTTTGAAAAGGATTAATTATTTCGTTCGTACAATAAATTGTATAAAAAGCATTTGCACTAAATTTTTTACTTATAGTTGTTAACAGCATTTTGGTGAGCCACGAATTGACATCAGTTCAATTCTAAGTTATGTGTACACCATGGGCCTTCTCTGTTGATGTATAAACTCCTGTTCAACGCGGGAACCACTTGGCACCACATAGAAGAGCAAGGCGCCGCCAGTTACGAAGAAACTGTACATGGAAAACATAATTTGAGAAACAATGTTTTTATACTAAACCAAGCAAGTGGTCTTACCCTTGTTCGCTAACAATCTCCTTGATGGTTTTCTGGAGCTGAACCTTGTGCACACAGGCGGCTTTTCGATTTTCATAGTAAACACTCAAGTTACCAACGCGATAACTGTGCGATTTATCACATTCCAATGGCTCGGAAAACATCGATTGCAAACAATCCTCCATGCTGTATAAAAAAAAAAATTCAAAACATTACAATTTAAATATAGCTGCAAATAAATTTTTATCTAATGTTATTTAAACATTGAATCATTGTAAAGTACATACGTGGCACCCTCGCTGAGCTGCTGCTGAAAATCGCTGAATAAAAATTCTGGATAGGAGAAAGCTGCCGGCCAGAGAAGCGTTGCATTGTCATCATCGAAATGTACGGGAAAATCTTCAAGGGGTAAAAATTTGGGTTTCAGCAGTTCTTCGCTTATGACCTTATCCTTTCTCAAGTCATCGAATTTAACGCCACGTGCTTGAAGTGCATCATCCAGCCGTTGAAAGTGTGCCAGTCGCCTTGCCGTCTCAGCGGCTTCTTTACGTTGATTGCGTTCGATTTCGTGCTGTTTGTGTTGAAGACATCGATTTTCGACTCATAAAAAAATTAAGTACAAAATTGAAAGACCACTTATCGTACAGTCTTACTTTCTGGGATCGGTTTTGTTTTAGCAGCTCTTTGGCCTCAGTATTGTGCACATCGGCTTCTAGTAACTCTTCGCACAGCTGCGCGCATAAATCGAATTTGTTCAGCTGATGTGCGCATTGTGCTGCACGCCAGCGTGCTTTGGTGTAATCACGCTTAAATCCTACTGCACGTTGCGCATCATCGAGGGCAGATCTATTGAAATAACCACCTTAGTGCATTAGCCAAATGACCACTGCAATTATGTGACAGTGCTCACCTGTAGTTCTTTAGAAAGTAATGTGCCGCAGAGCGATTGTTATAGAGCACAGCCAGCACCTCCGGATTTTCGCATTTCGTTTTGATTCCCTCCGTGAAACTACAAACGGCCATGCGGAATTTTTTATGTTTCATATAGAAATTGCCATCTTCTTTGTAGTTTAACGCCAAGTCCTCTTTGGTGTTCTCTTCCGGATCGTATTTGAGTTTTTGCAAGCCTTCAAACATGGGATGCACCTCGTCGCCGGGCTGTGGTGCCTTTTTCATGAAGAACGGATGCTTTTCCATTTCCTGAAACAAAATAAATGAAATTAATTCATGTTATTCTAAGAGAATATTTAATTCGAGTATACGAAAAGTCCCCTACTTCCTGCCAGCGATCTTCCGGCCAACCATCTTCATAGCGCTTCTTCTCTAGGCCATCGATAAAAGATTCCAATTCGGTATCCAACTTGGCAGCCAGCTCAAGTCGCTCCTCATCCGACCACATTTTTTTATTTGGCAACGCTGCGTCCGACATTTCTTTTATTGGCTTGTGTAATAAAATGCAAAAAAAATGTATAGTCCAATTGTTAAAAGTGGCCAAATATCCGCCTGCAGCATAAACAAAATCAAATCAAATCTATTCAGATAAATACAAGGGACCAAAGCATGTGAACTTCTGAGCTGTGTTTATTATTGCAGGCACAGGGTTGCATGACGAGCAATTATTTTAAAATATTCTAAAGCCTACAAGCACAGTGATACCTTTTCATGAGTTATTATTGTAATTGAGTTATACTACGTTTACATGGAACCCAAATGCGTAGTTTCAAATGAGTCATTTCAAAGTGTTTACATTGCCTCATTTGCATTGCATTTGCATTTTGTTTGGCAGCTAATGTCAAATGCTGAATGCTCATGTCCTCTTGCCGCAGCTCATAGATCGGCTCTTTTCCGGCTGCTGGCTAAAGAATTTGTTGCTTTTTTGCTGCCTCTATGTTTTACAGACTGCAATATTTGAATAAAAATATATTACATACCTTACATGCTACGAATAGTTTACATATTTCAAGCAGACGAAAATTTCAATTCAATTTTTCCATTTTGATAATATTTGTTTGTTGTGATTGTGAACTGTCAAAAAGAGGTAAAAGCTTTTGAAAGCGCTTTCATTTTGTGATACTTCGATAAAATTGGTCGTTTTATCGCATTTGCTTCGTCGTTTTGTTGAAATGAGTCATTTCGTAGATTTGAATTTGTATGGGGAAATGCGTGATTTGGCTACGCATTTGAGAATTTTTGCCCAAATCACGCATTTGGGCTCAATGTAAACGTAGTATTAAGTTATTATTATTATTGAATAATAGCGGCTGCAGGTGGACGAAACTTATGCTTCCCGCCATATCCGACAGATGCTTACAGTTTCTTCTGTCACTAAGCAGAGAGGACTGCAGGCAGATGGATGGTCCAAAGCACATAGAAATGGTAGGCATATCTGACAGTGCCCTATGTCCTGCCTGTGGGGAGGACGTTGAGACGGCGGAACACTTCCTGTGTCTCTGCCCCGCGTTCGCTCGTATCAGGTCTGAGACGTTTGGCACTGATGTGCTAAGAAGCGACCACCTTGGCTCCTTGGCACCCCAGGATCTATTAAGGTTTCTTCGGAAGTCGGGTAGATTTAAAGCATATTAACAGGGAACAACAAGTCGTAGTACAATGGACGTATAATTGTCTGAGTGCCGCGCTTGCTAGATCGTTCCGACAAGGGGGGGGGGGGGAAAAAAAGAAAAGAATAATATCCAAAACCGATTGCATAATGATATGCGAATAGAAAAATTGATTTTTTTACCACGTCACTCAGTCTGAAGAATCAATTCTGGCATCTTTCTGATTTAAAGTTTGGCTTAGTTAAATCGTCGCTATCGTCATATTTTATGGAAATCGTTCGATCGTGCACACACCGATTGAACCATTTGATTTGGTTATTCAAGATTGGATTCGGTTTAATATCTTTAACCCATTGCTGCCTAATGGGTAAAAATTTACCCATGAAAATTGACTTTTTTAAAAATCACAGAAAAGTTGAGATATCTCAAAGTCATTGATAGGGATGGTTGGGGTTTAGATGGAACCACCTTAGTCTAGTAGAGGTCACCCTAAAATTCCGCCATCTAGCTAGAGTTACCAGACTCCAAAAGTTGTGAATTTTCCGGAGGTGGAAAATGTGGCGAAACGTAGTAGCTTTAACGTAATTTTAAAAAGTATGGAAAAAAGCTACCATAGCTGCGTAATGAGTACAAAATACCTAATGAATATCTCAGCAACGTGCAGAGATAGAAAGCTGAAATTGTTGTTACTGATCATTTTGGGTCAATTCCAGGTCGTGTATGAAATTTTATCAAAATCGTATAGGCGGAACTGGTACCCGGCTTTAATGGGTTAACACATTGACGGGCAGTAGGAACAAGTGAAGTTCGAAAATTGACACTATTAGAAGTATAGTTTTACTTTTTCTGCTTAAACTTAATTTTGTTTAATTCAAAAAATTGTTTCCAAAACATGAGACTACTACAAAACATGCTTCTACTTGTACGCCGGTAAATGCACATTTGTGCCGCTATAGCCGCAGTGTCCAAAAACTACCGTTTCTTTTTAGACGGCTATTGCCGTCATGCCACATAGTGAACTTCGCTTTGACGGCTATAGCCGCAAGTGTCCGTCACCGTGTTAAGCAAACCAAAACTTCAACCTTGAATAATCCAAACATGGAAATAAAGAAGAAGAAAAGAGTTCAAGCAAATATTTATTTGAAATAAAATAAAAATGAATATTCATGTATCCATTCTGCTCACACTACAAAGTTGCAATACATTTTTTTTAATTAAAATTTTTCACATAAGCATAAAGGTAAAATAATTGATTAAGGGCGTTTAATGTAAAAGTGACTTTTAATGTATATTATCCAACATCTTCTTGGAAACCATGAAATTCAAACAGCCCCCGTAAACTTCAAATCTGAAAAAAAAACCATAACTTATTCATTGTATGCGAAACAAATTCAATCTTATATACAAATTCTTTTATTAAAGACACAAGACTATCATCGAGTTTGAACAAATGCCAGGTTCGGACAAATATAAGTTAGACAGTCGCAACATTATCAAAAATTATTGGAAACCTTTTTAATTTATATATGTATGTATCTATAGAGCTATCCATATCTATGTATCTATATATATATATGTATATATATATATCTATATATATATATATGTATATATATATATCTATATATATATATGTATATATATATATCTATATATGTATATGTATATATATATATAAATATATATGTGTATATACATATATATATATATATATGTATATATACAGTGCAAGCTCGGTATTCGCGACTACCCATTATCGCGCCGGCTTAATTTTTAACATTGCAGGTTCTATAATCGCGACCGTTTACGAAAAACGAGGTTCTATTTTCGCGACTTTTATCTGTTTTTTTTTAATTTTATTACAATGTCTTTAACCAAAAAAGGGAAATCGCCGCCTTTTGGTATATTAACCTTTTTGGAGTTTTAAGCCGACAACAGCACTATATGAACTACGTGATTCAGCTGTTATTCTAAAAAATTATTTGGCAAAAAAGCAACTCAAAATCTCAAACTTCTTTAAAAATGTTTAAAATGTAAATATATCAGTTAAAACAATTGTAATTTTTAAAATTACATGCAATTTTTCAACAAAATTTTGGGTTCTGTTAAAGTAAGTAAGTATATGTATTAATTTTCAAATGTACTTTAGACCTGAGCAAAAACATTGCCACTTACTCTTCTTCATCAACAATGTCCTTTATAGACTTCTTTAGATTGACTTTCCGAAACGCTTTATTTTGTTTAATCGGATAGTAGACATAACATTTTTGAAGGTTCAGATTTGTTGCTCTCCTAAAAAGAAGAGAAAGTTGAAGTAAACTTTTAAATATTTCAATTTCAAGTACTCACGCGATTGCGCTCTCGGACATTATCTTCCGCAACAAGTTCTTCATGCTTTAAATAAATGCCAGAGTTAGTGGTTTAGAAGTTCCCTTTAAAATAGTCACTTACGTTGTCTTCTCTACTACTTTAGACTCAAAATGCATCATACCGACGTCTTCGAAATAAAACGCAACTGGCCACACTAATGTCACACCGTCTTCGGCCAAATGTACACGAGAATTTCGCAAGGGGAAGAACATAGGTTCCAACATATGCTCGTAGATTTCACCCGACCCCCGGGAATCGGCAAATTTCACACCCCTCTCATGCAAAACCTCGATAAGCCGTTTCAACTCGGGATTGTTGTCTAATGCTTCACGTGCCTCGTTCGCGCGAGTCTGTAATTAAAAGCAAAATAACTTTCGAAAATGCAAAAACTTCCCAGTAATTTGTGTAGACCTGGGCTTGAGCCAACATGGAACCTGCCTCGACCGAGTACTGATTTTGTTCCAGCAATTTCTCGCACATTTCTCGGCACAGACGAAATTTTCCAGTGAGTAACGCACACTCTGCAGCACGTCTGCGTGCCTTCCCATACAGCGGATTGATTTCCAATGCGCAAAGTGCGCTGGGCAGGGAAACACTAAGTATGGTAAAATGTGAACAAGTTGAGCAGATTAAGGGATCATCACAACCGAAACTTACATGTACAACTTCAAAAAATACATCGCGGCCGAAACATTGTTTAAAATCGTTGCCTCTATATCGGATTCAGATGGTGCAAATTGATTGGCAAAAGTGTACTTGAAAATGGCCATGAAATAGCGTTTGTGCTCCATATAGAAATTGCCTTCCTCCTTGTATTTGAGTGCAATCTCCAGAGCATCAGAACTGTGTAGGCTCAAAGCACACATTCGCAAAATAAAGGATTTCTCTTTGGCTTCTTCTAATGCTATAAGCGCCATATCCTAGTTTTTTAGACGATAAACCGTTATTCATTTGGCGCACAAGCGCAACAAAAGACTTCAGACTAACCTGAGCCATTGGCGGTTTCTTAATAAGATTGTCCTGGAAACCCCGCTTTAGCATCGCTTTTCTAAAACACATCTCTTCGAATGATTTTGCTTGTGCGAGCTTCTCGTCGGCCGTTTCGTTCTCGGAAAACATTGCGATACTTTAACAAAAGTTTTACAGAATTTTATTGAAATAAATTTTGCAAATGAAGCTGCGGATGCACACAACCGAAAGATACCAAGCCAGCTTGTGGAATGTATGTATTAATTGCCGATTTGAATGGTCGCGGCGCAACTGATCTCAACAAAGATATTTATATCTGTTCGGGGCTTCCCCTAGTCAAATGGTAACTTCTACATTTTTCCAGTTACATAACTCACGATAAGCTCTCCGTGCAGGGCTGTATTTAAAAGTAGGAAGCTTCTGAAATCGACACTTTGAACAATGTTGCCAGGTGCGTGATTCCGTCAATGACGATTGTACGCCAAACATATTTCATATACAAATTTAATTGAATATTGAAGTTGCAACGAATTGCTTAATAAGGCAATGATTGATTGACATCTAAGTGTGCTTGCAGTCCATAAGTACTATTTTCAGCCGAACGCTTTTTAAGAATGTGCTAATACCCTTAAAATCCGCAATTTTCTTCTCCATTGTCGTTTTTCATTGTAGCTTAAAGTGTGAAATGTAGCCAATGCATCGAAAGCAAAACAAGCGTCGCTGCAAACAAAGCGACTTATGAAGTTGCACCATTAGGGTTCTGGATGCAGTTTTAATAACAGCTCGAACTGTTCTTAGCTGTTACAAGTCTCTCAACAAGACAGCCAGACAGTTTCATACTGACTTAGGCTGGTTTACAGGACATATGCACATTCCAGGTAACTGTGGGACAGAAGAGCTTGCTCGACAGGACACGGCTGAGCAGATTGGCCAAGATGTGGAATACGTCTTCTTTTTCATTGTAAGCTTCGAACCTAGTTTTACTGTGCGCCAAATCTGGTCATCTCTCGAGCTCCGTCGTACTAGAGCACTTTCACTTGCTAGGGATTAGAGAAACTTGATTCGTGTTTAGACGGTCTAATAGGCAGCCAAGCTAGCAGGTTGTTGACAGGACGAAGACGAAACTGAAAATAAAAAAAATGTTTGAAGAAGCGTTTTCGAAAAATCTTCGAAAAACCATTTTTTTCCCCGTTGTTTCAGTTATGAGCACATATCTCGTAAACGAATCATCCAACTAACACGAGCTATCCGTCTTTCAGAAGATAATGCCTTAGCCTTTCCAGCGATTTATAGATTGTCCAAATCAGATGAGATTTGGGGAAATTTCTGATGGTGAAAGTTGTAAAAAATTTTTCGATCATTTTCAAAAATCATAAATTTTCGAATAACTGCTTTATTAATTATAAGTTTATAAATTTATAAAAATAAATGATCTCCTCTGGTTTTAAAATCTAAGATGAAATATATATTATTTGAGCAAATGTTAAGTCTAAAATCAATAGAATTGAAAGAAAAATTACAAAGTTATGATACAGTGCTGAGTGAAAACACCAACTTTACATTTATTACACCGTGCGAAACAATTTTTTTTTTCCGAGACCCATGTAAGAGTTGATATGGACGTGAAACTAGTGGTCATATATAGTAACCTGGCATAGTCAGTTTTTAAAGGACTTTAAAATTTTAAGGACATACAGATTTCAAATATTTTTTAAAATTTTTGTGGTTGTGCAATAATGAAGATGTGGGCATTAAATGAAAGAGGAAAATTGTCTCCTTTTAATTTAATTTTCTATTTTAAAATTTCAGAACTTTGAATTAGAATAAAATTTCCACAGACTGAGATCCAAAACATATATGTTTTCCCTACATGACATATTTTGGTCCTATATTTTTGTATGGAGAAACAAGATTTATGGGCCTTTTGACTTCGTGAAAGCACTTGACATGCGAAATAATTCGATACGTGTTTTTCACTTTTTTGAAAATCGAAATCTGACAGGGTCAACAATGGGTTAAGAGTTGGTATGGGAAAACATGACTTAGTGCGCTAATTGACTTCAAATATGGTGAAAGCACTTCAAATGAGAAATTATTAGATAAGTATTTTGCATACAAATCTGACGGGATCAACAAAGGGTTAAGAATAACTTGATTTATTGGCCTTATTGACTTCAAACTTGTGTGCAAAGTCGCGGAAGAAGAAGAAAAAGAGTTTTTCATTGACAACCCGAGGGAACTAGCCGATTAAACTATTCGCAGTGTACTTAGCTTCGTTAGAAGCTTGAATTAAGTTCTATTAATGTTAGTGGGGGATAGGAGCCCAACTAGTGTGGTCTCACAATTGGCCCCTTGACCTACGTGTGCCGTCCGTGGAGTAACCACGGCTGCCGAATTGTTTCGAATCGCGACTAACAGAGGATTCGACATACATTGGTTCAAAAACTACCGAATGTCGAAATCAAAGTTCAATTGCATTGTGTGTAAAATTCCATTCCATTCATGTTTTATGGGTGATCCTCGTTTTCTGAAAAAATTGGCTGAGATTTATTCCTCGTCGGTGTTACAACTTCACACCGGAAGTGTAAATATTCGCCACTAATTTGAATAGCTCCAACTCAGAGTACACATTGGTGTCTGCTGTAAATACAAAACTCCACGAAATGCGCCAAATACACACGTTTTCGCATCGTACGCGCGTATTTAGATACTTCACAAATAAAAACAAACTAAAACTAATACACATAATTGTTGTATGAACACATTGTCACATGCAGTTTGGATTTTTTACACAATGTGCTTACTTTGGCGCACTTAAGTGGTCGCAAAGGGTGAACAATTTACACATAACAAATAATAGAAAATGCAAAAATACACAACTACGTACAAATAAAAAATAAATAAATGAAAAGGAGAGAGAAATATGTTAAAAACAACAAAAGGTGAACATTTTCCTAGTAAAGTGAAATACATTGGAAATGCAAAGTTGAAAAAGTGCACAAGTTTTCAGTTGCATTTTGCAGTCAATTGACGAACGTTGCGCGCGAAATAGGAAATCGGTAGATGCACTAAACGAATGATGTTCGATTCGTTCGATTTTCGTGTTAAGAAAGCGTTCGAAAATTTCAGAAAATAAAACTAATAAAATAAATAAAATAAATAGTTAATTCGGAAATGTTTGTTTGTTTCACGGAACCATTAACGAATAGAAAACGTCGTGAGTGAAATATGTGAAATGTGTTCAAAATCACTTGAAAAATTAATGTGATATCGATCGTATGCAAGGCGGTCACATTATTAGGAACAGTTTAAAATTTCGTTACGTTTTGTATGTTTGTATTCAATACTCTGTCGAATTAAGATACACAAATGCCATAGCCGGATATGGCAGGTCACAGCGCCCCCAAGACAATTTCGATTGTTATATTTTTTAATATTAGTTATAATATAAGTAACAATTTCCCAGAGTTTTAGTTCATAATAGTTAATGGGAGAAGTCTATTGATAAATAAAAACACAAATTAATTACTTTCAAACTAGTTGTCCGATTTGGATGGGATTTTGACACGTTATAGATATCACTTAAGGTAAATGCGCCATATTCCGGCATGATAAGGCAGATCGAAGAACACCGAATTATTGTGGCCCAGTAAACAGATGTTGCACTATAATTTCAAGTGTTTTACAATGATTTATAATTTTATTTTTTAAAATTGTAAAATATAAATTTGTTGCATTGGATTTGCAAATTATTAATACTTATCTAAAATCAGTTTTTATCCTTAAAAATTGTTTGTGTTCCTAATTCCGTGTTGATGTATGCCTAATTCCGTGCTATGTATTTTTTTTAGCATTTTTTTAAGAAAACCAGATGAAATTGTTAAAAAAAAATTTATATTCTGCACACGAGACGTTTTTAGTAACCAACCGATTATCTTTTACGTTTAGTATATATAGGTACTTGTTTTATGTATTATGGGCTTTTATCTGTACTATCTATACAATTATATGGAAACCAATGTGACGTTGCTTTTTAGAGCCAGAATCAGGCAAAAACCACTGAACCGATTCAGATGAAATAAGCACTAAACGATTTCTTATGTAGGGGAATGGTACATAGGCTATATGAGATTGACCACGCCCCCTCTTACGCCCCCCACTATTGTACCGAAACTCAACTATGGTATACTTTTGTATATACGATATGGGTATCAAACGATTCAGTGTATCACTGTTGCAAACAAAGGCTATATAGAATCGGCCACGCCCACTTACCATTAAACTAGCAAAACTAAGTGACATGTCTGAAAATCAATACTGATAATTCTGTGTTTCATTGAGGTAAATATAGGCTATATAATCTTGACCACGCCCACTTGATACGCCTGAGAGGCCAGTTCTAGTACATGTTTGTAAAGCGATATATGTATTAAACGACTCAGCGTGTCAGTTTGGCAAACATTAGATTTATGAGATTGGCCATGCCCACTAAACTAACTAACAGCGTGTCAGTTTGGCAAACATTAGATTTATGAGATTGGCCATGCCCACTAAACTAACAAATCGGTACTACGATAGATGTCGTTAATGGAAAATTGACAACAAATTTGTCTGTGTTTCTTTATCATTCTTTTGATGAACTAAAACTCAATGGCCAAGAAGACTTGCGGCAAATTCGAAGTCCATTAAATTCTAATGCAACTACCAATAATGCATAGCCCCCGAATTGACTCTTACCGTTCATTCGTTCGTCCGACGAGGCCGGTGAAGTCTCCATAATCATTCTAAGTCTCCATTACACTGCACAACAAAATCAAATTTTTTTAAAATAACAAGGTTCTGACAACGGATTCTGGTAGAGGGGGCCCAAAAAAAATATACGTATATCGGCGTTTTGAAAGTTTACGTCTGCATTTTTTTTAGGGGGGGGTCAAAGTTTTCCCCTTCTTGCACATTCTTATGGTGAATCGGCATACGAAAACCATGTAACCTCACATTTTAGGTATATGATGTGTTCAGCAATTTGATGTAAAATACTACGAAGAACATTTTTGTGGAGCATTTTAACCCTGTAGCTCCTATTTGTATGGGTCAATTTGACCCTTTTTTCTAAAATGCCAAAAGTGTCATTTAAAACAGGACTTTATAAGGACAAAATTTACTACGAAAATATTCTCCATAAAATTCTACTATAGGTCTTTGAATACATCAAAGCTCAGAAATTAACTCGAACGCTAGAATTAAGCCAAAAATGAAAGTGTGTTTAAGTGTTTATTTAATTTAATTAATTATTACTTACTTATTACTAATTACTTATTCAAAATTGGTATTAAACATGCATAAAAAAGTTGGCCCAATCCCGTGCTATGCCATTTGGCTTTATTTTAGGTACTTTGTCCAAATGTTCAATTTTAAATTGACTTATTTTTTATTAAAACCGTATGCCGGAATTAGATTCAATGTACATTTGTAATATTTACTATTGACTGAATATTTAAATTTTGCAAAATTTCACTCCATAATGCAAGAACAATTTACAATCAAAAATCTTCATTTGTCCAAAATTCCGTTCTACGCACGCAACCTGAGATATGAAGTGATCCTATCCTAATTCCGTGCTATCTATAAATAACGATTTTATTGAAATCCATGCACAAACACAACTTTTATGAAGTTAAAAAATAGGAATAAAAACCATAAGTTTCCAAATTGCTTATTAAGAAGCATATTTGCACTAAACCATAAATGTTTAAAGTCTTAAGAAATCTTTGCTTAGGCCTTAATACATTTTATAAAAAAACATTCATACGTGCGCTATCCACCACTTTTCAGATAAATGAGATTAGAAAGCAAAAATTGATAAAAGCACATATAATGAAGAACTTGACATGAAATAGAAAACATTTGACGATGTGTTGGAAAACAATTTTCTCAAAAAGGGGCTCACATTTTCCTATTATCCCATGTTAAACTTCGCTTGCACGGAATTAGGCACATTTACCTTAGGCACATTACCAGAAAACTCTGTGGAATTGAAAAGTGAATATAACCTTAAAAGATAATTTTTTTTTCCACATTTTTTTATCGTTAGAATTTTGCTATAATCAAATTTTTTTTTTACATTTTTCTCGTATAGTTTTTTAACACACAGTTCTTCCACCTGCGTGAAACTTAAGAAATTAAAGCGTAATTTTAACAATAATTGTTAATTTGTTTGTTTTATTTGCCACCAAATTTTTTCTGTGTCTTTCTGACATATGTGGGTTTCAACAATATATATTTGCAGATTTTTTATTAACTTGCGTAATATTTACACAAAATTAGTGTCTCGTTTTATGTTTTGCAATACATTTTTTCAAATTAACATTTTTTTAGATAAGCATAATGAGCAAAATTATTGATTCAATGAATTTTAATTTTGAACTGAATTTTGAATTTTAATGTATATTATCCAACATCTTCGTGGAAACAATGAAAACCAAACAGCCCACGTTAACTTCAAATCTGAAAAAAATAACTTATTAATTGTATACGAAACAAATTCAATCTTATATAAAAATTCTTTGATTAACTTCCCAAGACTTTCATCGAGCTTGAACAAATGTCGGGTTTGGACAAATATAAGTTACAGACGCAAATTATTGCATACCTTTTTAATCTATATATATATATTCTTATATGTACTTTAGACCTGAGCAAAAACATTGCCACTTACTTTTCTTCATCAACAATGCCCTTTATGGACTTCTTTAGATTGACTTTCCGAAGCGATTTATTTTGTTTGCTATGATAGT
Source organism: Melieria crassipennis (assembly GCA_963668005.1). Lineage (NCBI taxonomy): Eukaryota > Metazoa > Arthropoda > Insecta > Diptera > Ulidiidae > Melieria > Melieria crassipennis. The sequence goes on from OY764963.1 coordinate 8,633,782, forward strand.
AGACATAACATTTGTGAAAGTTCAGATTTGTTGCTCTCCTAAAAAGATACAAGTTGAAGTAAACTTTTAAATCTTTTCATTTCAAGTACTCACGCGACTGCGCTCTCCGACATTATCTTCCGCAACAAGTTCTTCATGCTTTAAATAAATGCCAGAGTTAGTGGTTTAGAAGTTCCCTTTAAAATAGGCACTTACGTCGTCTTCTCTACTACTTTAGACTCAAAATGCATCGTACCGACGTCTTCGAAATAAAACGCAACTGGCCACATCAATGTCAAACCGTCTTCGGCCAAATGTACACGAGAATTTCGCAAGGGGAAGAACATAGGTTCCAACATATGCTCGTAGATTTCACCCGACCCCATGGAATCGGCAAACTTCACACCCCTCTCATGCAAAACCTCGATAAGCCGTTTCAACTCGGGATTGTTGTCTAATGCTTCACGTGCCTCGTTCGCGCGAGTCTGTAATTGAAAGCAAAATAACTTACGAAAATGCAACAATTTCCCAGTAATTTGTGTAGACCTGGGCTTGAGCCAACATGGAACCTGCCTCGACCGAGTACTGATTTTGTTCCAGCAATTTCTCGCACATTTCTCGGCACAGACGAAATTTTCCAGTGAGTAACGCACACTCTGCAGCACGTCTGCGTGCCTTCCCATACAGCGGATTGATTTCCAATGCGCAAAGTGCGCTGGGCAGGGAAACACTAAGTATGGTAAAATGTGAACAAGTTGAACTGATTAAGGGATCATTACAACTGAAACTTACTCGTACAACTCCAAAAAATACATCGCGGCCGAAATATTGTTAAAGATCGTTGCCTCAGTCGGTGCCAATTCATTGGCCTGAGTGTACATAAAAATGGCCATGAAATAGTATTTGTGCTTCATATAGAAATTGCCCTCCTCTTTGTATTTGAGTGCAACATCCAGAGCATCAGAACTGTGTAGGCTCAAAGCACACATTCGCAAAATAAAGGATTTCTCTTTGGCTTCTTCTATTGCTATAAGCGCCATATCCTAGTTTTTTAGACGATAAACCGTTATTCATTTGGCGCACAATCGCAACAAAAGACTTCAGACTAACCTGAGCCATTGGCGGTTTCTTAATAAGATTGTCCTGGAAACCCCGCTTTAGCATCGCTTTTCTAAAACACATCGCTTCGAATGATTTTGCTTGCGCGAGCTTCTCGTCGGCTGTTTCGTTCTCGGAAAACATTGCGATGCTTTAACAAAACTTTTACAGAATTTTATTGAAATAAATTTTGCAAATGAAGCTGCAGATGCACACAACCGAAAGATACCAAGCCAGCTTGTGGAATGTATGTATTAATAGCCGATTTGAATGGTCGCGGCGCAACTGATCTCAACAAAGATATTTATATCTGGTCGGGGCTTCCCCTATAGTCAAATGGTAACTTCTACATGTTTCCAGTTACATAACTCACGAGAAGCGCTCCGTGCAGGGCTGTATTTAAAAGTAGTGAAGCTTCTGAAATCGACACTTTGAACAATGTTGCCAGGTGCGTGATTCCGTCAATAACGATTGTACGCCAAACATATTTCATATCAAAATTTAATTGAATATTGAAGTTGCAACGGATTGCTTAATAAGGCAATGATTGATTGACATCTAAGTGTGCTTGCAGTCCATAAATATTATTTTCAGCCGAACGCTTTTTAGGAATGTGCTGATACCCTTAACTCAATGACGTCTGAATGGCGCAAGGTAGCCCAACTTTTTACTTTTCGACGCTTTGCTTGCATCGTTCGAACAGGCCAGCTGATTGCGATGTGTTATCGAATGTTATCGGTAAATAGTATTTTCTCCTGAATAGTTTCTTTCAAATTTGGTGTAATTATGTCAAAGTTTAAAAATATTTCAGTGAACGAAATTCGTTCATTTAAATTATTAAGTCGAATTCTACCATGAGCAAAAATCGCTTAGAAATTATCGATTATATTTACGCACTGAGTGTGATCTTCATTTATTTGTATTAATTTTCTCGCAATTTGATATTGGACGCAATTGAGATTGGAGTTGAATTGGCGACGCAGAAGGTTTTCTCGACCACGTCGATTAAGTAAAAAATTGATTAAAATCCGCAATTTTCTTCTCCATTGTCGTCAAGTTGTTCGGTTTTCACACTACATACATACATACTATCAGCTGATTAGACGCTTTAGATGCTTTAAAAGCGAGTTGTGTAGCTTAAAGTGTGAAATGTAGCGAATGCGTCGAAAGCAAAATAAGCGAAACAAGCGTCCCTGCAAACAAAGCGAATTAAAGTCAAACTCCATGAAGCGCGTTTCAGGCGTTCAGGTTTTGTCGCATTATGACGTTTCACGTGTTATTCGCGTTGCAATGTTGTATGCTCCATAACACGCGTTTCACGAGTCTGCTTCCTCTTCTTACGTCTGAGAAAAACAAGGAAAATTGTGAAAAAGAACGAAATGAAATTTCTATACGACGTTATAGACTTTGTAGAATTTACTGATTTCATTTTAAACACAATAAATGCATATCGAGCATTGCAAAATATGAAAAAAGAAATTCATTTTAAATTAATTTGTAGCAATTTATTTCACAGGAATGAGCAAAATGCGATATTCAACGAGCAAGCTATCGAATTTCCAATACAGCGAAGACTAAGTTTCGTCTCAAAGAATTATGCTAATTTTTAGGAATTTCTTCACATTTTATGTTAAAATATTAATTTTAAAATGTTTCTTAACTGTATTTAATAGCTTTCGTGTAAAATAAATGTATTCGACTTTTTCGATAACACAAGTTTGTTATCGACTCTACCATCCACATCAACATTCATGCCACATAATTTATGTCATCTTTAGGAACTTTGTCAGCTGTTTGACGTCGTTACGCGAGAAACGCGTGAGAAAAGTTGAAAATAGTTCAATTTTTGTCGCGTTTCGGGCGTATCGACGTCAAGTCATAGAGTGTGCTTTATACACATACACTGATTCAACTTTTTTCGTAACTCGAGAAACGCGAAAAACGGCAATACGCTTGAAACGCTCTTTAGTCTGGAGTTTGGGCTTTATGAAGTTGCACTGTTCTTAGCTGTTACAACCCTGCAGGAAATGTAACTCATTTTAAACTAATTTACAACAAGTCTTTTTCTGTACAGTACTGATTACAAATTAGTTATTTTGCTTGAAAAGAAGTGATTATTTAACGTGGCGATGCCCTAGCAGCACATCAATTGTCTACCTCTGCATGACTTCCCAACTAGTTTATAACTAGTTGTTTCCAAACCAATTAATAATTAAGGTCAAACTCCATAAAGTGCGTTTCATCCGTTTCGTTGTGTTTTGCGTTTCTCGCGTTGCAAAAAAAAGTTGAATCAGTGTATTTGTATGAAGCAAACTCCATGACTTGACGCGAAACGCATCAAAAGTTGAACTATTTTCAACTTTCTCTTGCATTTGTTGCGTTAACGCCGTCAAACAGCTGACAGAGCTCCTAAGGATGTCATAAATTATGTGGCATGAATGTGGATGTGGATGTGGATGGTAAAGTCGATAACAAACTTGTGTTATCGAAAAAGTCGAATGCATTTATTTTACACGAAAGCTATTAAATACAGTTAAGAAACATTTTAAATCCAATATTTTAACATAAAATGTGAAGAAATTCCTAAAAAGTAGCATAATTCTTTGACAGACGAAACTTAGTCTTCGCTGTATTGGAAATTCGATAGCTTGTCATTGTATATCGCATTTTGCTCATTCCTGTGAAATAAATTGCTACAAATTGAATTCAACTGAATTTCTTTTTTCATTTTTTGCAATGCTCGATATGCATTTATTGTGTTTAAAATGAAATCAGTCTAAAGTCTATAACGTCGTTTAGCGATTCCATTTCGTTTTTTTCACAATTTTCCTTGTTTTCTCCCAATGCACAACGAAATCAATCAGCAGTTTGACAGCATCAGCTGACGTAAGAAGAAGAAGCTGACGCATGAAACGCACTTTACGCAGTTTGACCATTAGTCCGCAATCGACTGATTTAAAACTAGTTGTTTTGTGACTAGTTAAAAATTAGTTTAGGTGACAGAAATGTCATACTGTCATATAGTGAAAACATCTGGAAAAATTATTTGTAATGTTAAAAACCATATCACCAAATCACAGATTAATTTTAATGACTGTGCGGCGAACATAACCTATCAAAAAATTTTTATTTAACTTTGTTTAGTTAGGTATCACGTTGGTGAATACAAAATCTGGAAAAATTACAATATATAATTTAGAACTATTGCAGAAGGACACGGACAAATTTTGGTGACAATTTATATCTAATTTTGTTGTGTGTGTCATGCAGGTAAGTAAAAAATCTGGAAAAAATACGTTTAGTTAGAAACTATGTTGGCAACTGTACGACAAACATAACCTAAAAAAATTACAAATTATGTCTTAATGTAGAACAAATGTAGAAAAAATATATATTTTAAAAACACCTTTAGTTTCAATAAGCTTAGTTGTACGTTTCAGTTGTTGCTTCATGTGTTCAATACGATTTTTTTGGAAGTTTTTCAAGGTAATGTGTACCTTAAAGTGTGAAAATGCACAGCTGTTGTGTAATGTTGACCTATAAACTATTTAAAATTGCAAGTTTTTCACGGTTCACATACATATTTCAGTATATTTTAATTTGTATTACCGGATTCAGTTTTTTTGAGTGTTGCCATATGACAGCAACCAAATCGCTGTAATAATTACTTAAATATAAAAATTTTTAAGCATAAGTAAAAATCGAATATTTCTTTATTTACTTTAGTTAAAATTATTTACAAAATGTATCAGAATTTAAATAAAAAGTAAAATTAAAAATTTCTTTAATTTTGTCTTCTTCTTTCTATACTATGTCAAGATATGGCATTCAAAAAACATATATACTTTTCTGCTTTAAACTTAGGTATTCAGTTTAATAATTTTGCATTATTCTAAAACTTCAAACTATTTTAACCCATTGCTGCCTAATGGGTACAAATTTACCCATTAAAAATGGACTTTTTTAAAAAATCACAGAAAAGTTTGTGGTAGAGATATCTCAAAATCGTTGATAGGGATGGTTGGGGTAATGATGGAACTACCTTAGTCTAGTGGAGGTCACCCTAAAATTCCGCATTTAGCTAGAGTTACCAGACTCCAAAAATTGTGAATTTTCCGGAGGTGGAAAATGTGGCGAAGCGTAGTGGCCTTAGAACTTTACAAAAATCTGCCTCCTAACTCACCTGTAAACAATACATCTTTTGTTCAAGTGTTTAGCTGATCACTTTAAAAAGTATGGGAAAAAGCTACCATTGCTGCCTAATGGGTAAAAAATACCCAATGAATATCTCAGCAACGTGCAGAGATAGAAAGCTGAAATTTTGTTTCTGATCATTTTGGGTCAATTCCAGGTCGTGTATGAAATTTTATCAAAATTGTATGGGCGGAACTGGTACCCGGCTTTAATGGGTTAAGGACCAGGAAAAAAATTTATTATATGGCAAAAAAATAGTGAAAGGGTTAATGAATTGACTGAAAAACATGCAGTTATATGTAATAAGTAGGCCTAAGCTTAGAAATTACATGTGGAATGGGTGGAATTTATTGGTCGGAAATTTGTTCTCATAAGAATTTTTTTTTAATCACGGCGGAAAGGAAAGTTATGTCCTCGAAAGAATAGTTTTATCTATTTGATGAGCGTTTACACAGGCTTGAAAATTATGGGTGGGATGGGTTCGAGTTTACTGATGGGAAACTTGTTCTCTTAAGGATTTTTCTTTACTCACAACGGAAAGGAGAGTTAAGTCCTCGAAATAATAGTTTCATCTATTTGATGAACGTTTAGACAGGCTTGGAAATTATGGGTGGAAAATACTGATGGGAAGTTTGTTCTCTTAGGGATTTTTCTGTACTCACAACGGAAAGGAAACTTAAGTCCCCGAAATAATAGTTCTATCTATTTGATGATCGCTGAGGCTTTGAATTCATGGATGAAATGGGTGCAAATCACATACTTCTGGCAGCAGTGAATAGGCTGCTGGCTGCCTAGTGGGTCTGGCTATAAAAAATCGTAAATTATTAGAACATTTTACCAATACATATGAAATTTCTTTTATTATTAATTTGGCACGACTACGGTTTCCGTGGCGCCGCCATTTGAGGGTGTCTTTAGATTAATTTTAATAATTGACTGGCACGACAGCCCGCTTACGCGAGACTAAGGCCTAGCTTCCCGCAACCACCCGTGTTGTGCGTGTGAATTTGTACGCGGGTAGAAGGGACCTACAGTTTTTATGCCGGTTCCGAACGGCAGGTTGGGAGCTTTATCATAGGCAATTTTTACTCTCAGAGGTTTGCCATTTCCAGCTGAGAGGACAGCCACCGAAAGAGAAAACGAATTTTCCCGTTATTTTTTTTTTTTAGGTGTTACTACAGGCAGTATTTGAACCTGAGGTTGCTGCCTTCGACTCGCGGTCCAACGCACTAACCAACTGAGCCACGGCGGCTGTCTTTAGATAGATCGACCAAAAATAAGTCGAAAATGACGAATAAAATTTTTCGATATCTCGCTTCGTTTTCGAGATATCGAGGGTCAAAGTCACCACCACATCAGGCAACAGTCAGGTGTGCACAGTATTTTTGTTTCAAATCCATAGTTCCAAGCCATAGTTTTTTTGGCAATAAGTTTTTCCCAGGTGACCGGCCTTCGGCCGGGCGCTAAAAAAATAACCCTCATGGGAGTCACCACCACATCAGGCAACAGTGAGGTGTGCACAATATGGTAATATAAAAACTTTGAACCTCGATATCTCGAAAACGAAGCGAGATATCGAAAAATTTTATTATTAATTTTCGATTTATTTTCGGTCAATCTATCTAAAAACATCATCAAATGGCGGCGCCACGGAAACCGTAGTATCCCCATTAATTTTGTATACAAACTCTGTAAATTTTATTTTTTTTTTAAATAACATTTTTATAGTGAGAATTGTTTTTTGTCTAAGAATTTCTTTTAAACCTTGAAAAATTAAATGAATAAAATAATTCAGTGGCAACACTCTCTGCATTCGGCAGTCACCCCCATTCATTGCGCTGCAATCGTCGCACACATTAACCCCTTGTTAGCCGCAATACAAATGACATACTGCACGCTTTGACTGTCGCACGCGCCAATGAGCGTCGCCTGTGGTCGCCGTTCAGAACTCACTCACAGCGCGCTGGGGTCATTCATAGCTTCGCTCTAATTGTTTTAAAATTTTGCTATTTGCCGACGCAGTCTGACATGCCGCTCAGGCCCTGATTCCCCCGATTTCATTCACCCCTCATCCGATCGACTTACACACACACACATACTTTCCATACATATTCAGAAGTACTACAGCGCGTAGTTCTGTACGCCGGCACCGAGTCGCGCACATGTTTTTTTACTGTAAGAATGCCATCGCTGCCATCCCACCACACCCCACAACATGCTCCTCGAGCAATTTTGTTTTCGTTCAGCTCGTGTGTGTGTTTTTTTTGTCTCAAATGTCGCTTTTGCGCATGTCCCGGCATTTGACAGTTTTTCTTTTGTTTTGTTCAATTTTCGTACTTTCGCTCAGTTTCACTCATTGCAATGCACTTGAGTGCAGTTGCAGTAAGTGTGCTCAGAATTTGGCTAAAGTAGAAATCATTGTATGAGTATACATAATTGTTGTATTGTTTAATGTAAATTTTTGTAAAATCTTAAAAATTAAATTAAATTTTCTGCAATATGGCAGAATAGAATAAAAATACGTCTGAGTAAAACTATTTTTTAATGGATGAGCATAGATCGAATCGAATCGAAATTGGGATTTGTTGCTGCAAAACTTAAATCTTTAAAGATGGTCAAAACAGATTTTATTTGAAAAATAAACATGATTTAATGTTTAACCCTTTCGCTATTTTGTTGCCATATGGCAACATGCCACTTTGTGGACGTCTGAACCTTCTGTGGTTTCAAGAATACATTTTGTGTTGGTCCTTAGAATAGTTTGAAGTTTTAGGAAAAATACGAAATTAATAAACGGAACATCTAAGTTTAAAGAAGAGAAGTATACACGTTTTTTAATGGTATACCTTTACATAGTAAAGAAAGAAGAAGCAGAAAATATTAGAGAACTTTTTAATTGGACGTTTTCTTGTAATTTAAATTATTTTCTTTTTTTTATTTTTGGTTGAAGTAAATGAAGAAATATTCAAATTTTTGTTTTGCGTAAAAAGTTTTATGTTTAACCCTTTACACGGCAACAGCGAAATTTTTCATCAAATGTGGTTTGTTAGATATAAATCTAAATTAAAAAAAACACGTATTTTTTTATTTTTGAATATACAGTACCTTTCGCTTAAAGCGAACTTCGAGGGACTGGGCAAAATTGTTCGTTTTAACCGAAAGTTCGCTTTAAAAGGGGTCCGTAATAAGCGAAAACATACAGCGCGTACTTTTGAAATTGGTTCGTTTTAGGCGGAAAATCGTTTTAAACGGGTTCGTTATAAGCGACAAGTACTGTACTTTAATTTTGTAAGGTTTTTTATAAAAAAACATTTGGTTGCACAAAACTTGTTTTTTTATTTTAATATGTTTAATTTTAAATGAAAATTTTTAAAGCAATTAATGCGTTTGTTGTAGCATAGTCTTACTCCGCATTTTTCGCAAATTGGTTGTGTGTTGAAATCAAACTCGATGAAGGTACTTCACGGCTGAAATAATGAGACTAGTATTTTTAAGTTCACTGAAAATGGAGCACTGACGGATCATAAATTAAACACTTTCGTTAGCTCAGCATGCAACTTTGTGAACGTCTGATCCCTTTATGGTTTTAAGAATACTTTTTTTGTTGGTCTACTTTTTTAATACTTTTTTAGTTTGGAGTTTTAAAAATAATACAAAATTAATTAATATAACTGAATATTTAAGTTTAAAAAAGAAAAGTATTCACGTTTTTTGAATGCTACATCTTGACATATTACAGAAAGATGATAAGAAAAAAATAAGACACATTTTTTATTTTACTTTTTACTTTAATTCAGAACTATATTAGTTTTAAAATAATTTTAGCTGAAGTAAATGAAGAAATATTGGATTTTTAGTTTCTAGTTTTTTGGGTAAAAAAATTATATTTATTAAAACAATTTATATTTATTAATTACTAAAGCCACAACGTTTTGGTTGCTATCATAAGACTACACTCTAAAAAACACGGTACGGGTATAAAATAAAAAAAAATTATTATGTAATATTGTTAATAAAACCACACAGTAGCCCAAATCGATACATTAACAATTTTAACCTTTCCCAGTGTTAAAAATTACAAAATTAAAATAAGTAATTGAAATTTCAAAAAATAATTTAATTAACAAAAAATAATAATTAATTAATTTAGTGTGCAACAAGTTTGCAAGTTCAAATTCTATATAATTCAAGCTACATTTCGACACTTTAGACTTTTCTTTCGATGGGTTGCCATTTCAGTACGTAATGAGAAATCTCTGAACATGAAAAACTCTCAACTCATACTTCAGAAAAGGCAACTATATGTGTTCTTTAAAATTTCTAATTGACAGCCAATCAAATTTCTAACCAACGCAGTTAATTGCAATTTTTATAATTTATTTTTAAAAGACAAAAAACAGGCGAAAATGGCCTACATAGAGCTTTTTTGTGAAACTTTTTAACTAAAAATTTCTTCTGAAAAATTTAATTACATTAAATTAACTCAATTCTTAATCACTAAACCGATATGGGTGTTAGATATATAAAATGTATTAATTTATGAGTGAAACATTTTTTTGTATATAAAATTTATTAAAACGGATTTTTCTCGAAAAAATCCATAATTATTTTATAAATAATTTGACATCATCCGACATCTGACATCATCATCCCTTTACAATGAAATAAGAAACACTAAATTTTTTTTTAAATTTTTATATTTAAATTTCAATTGAGTTTGCAATATTGAAATGGCGCTTTTTGAGTTTTTTAGTCTAAATAAAATATACTTGTATAATATTATTTGTAAAAGCCAAAAAAAAAAAATTTTATTTTTCATTTAGCTCAACTAAAACGAATTTAACTCAATTCGTGTTGAGTGCAGAAAAAAACTCACTCAAGTATTTATGTGTGAATAATGTTTCCCTTTAGTCTAAATGCTGAAAATACTGCACACCCCCTGATTTGGCAGGCAGACGGTTCAGTTGACTAGCTGGCGACAACGTGTGTGTGCTTAACTGATAAACTTGCGAAAAAGCAAAATTCTCAGTTTTAGTTAGTGATTGTCATAATAAACAATTGAAAATACACTGAAATTAGTGCAAATTTAAATGAAGTTTGTTGAGAGCACAACTGCAAAAAACGACTATAATTAAAAAAAGTAACTAAATCCAAACAAACACCGCGAAATTCTGCACTAGTAAAGCAAATTGAAAAAATCGATTTTTTTTAAGTAATAATCTGTTGTGTTATTTTGGCGCATATGTGCAAATAGCAACTTTTGATAAAGCAAAATTGCCAAAAACTGCAAATCGCTGCATTCACTAAGCAGAGCAACAACAAATAATAAATAATAAAAAAAAAAAAAAATATTCATAACGTTTGAAAGTGAAAATTTGTAAAGGACAAATAAGAAAAAGGTCTTTGAAAAAACCAACTCGCATTTTATAAAATCAACAAAGCAATGGCCATAGCTAACAAATGCTTCTGTCGCACGTCTGCCGCACTGACAGCTGCCGGCAGCAACACGGACACTAGCAAAGGCAACGACAGCGAAGGGCGAGGCGGCAACAGCAAAAGCAGCGCCAATGCCGCTGTCACGTTGGATCAGCGCTTCGCCAAGCCGGTGACGGGCGTATTTCCCAAAAAGCGGTGCGTACATTCGCCGGTGGTGGGGTGGTGGCCAGCACTTTCAATCGCATTCAATTTGCATTTTACTCTGCAGGCAGGACGTGCTGAAGTGGTACGGCTGGGGCTATAAGGATTCGCAATTTTACTTGGAAAACGATGTGATTTGCTTCAAGGGTGACAAGTGCGTTTTATTGATTGAATTGAATTGAACTTTTATTTATATTAATTGTATTATTTGCAGCGTTGGTATTTTTATTAATTACACAGTACAAGAATTTTAAACTTTTTCTGTGCAACAGAGTAACGACCATATATTTCTGAAAGACCACGTCGTACTGATAATTTTTGTCGAACAAAGTAATAGTCCAGCATGTCTGAGCCACCTGAACTATTTTTCAATGGAAACTATTTTTTTTTTTAAATATTCAACGTTTTTCTCAACATCTCAAGCAGAGAAAGCAATTAATGAAAAAATTATTCAATGAAGGTTTTGTGTTTAAGGCTTTTTACATTTTTGCGGGAAGTTTCGAGAAAGTTTTGGTGTTTGAAGACCGCCCCTATTTTTTAATGAGGAATATTTTCCCAAAAGACAATATAGTATTTTTTTCAATATTTTACTCAATACAAGCTTTTAATGAAAAATTTTTCCGAAAAACATGAAAAAGGGGGTAAGGAAAGGGGGACAGGGGTTCATGTGTACATAAAAAATGTTCACAGTTTAATGCAAACAAACTTGTCTTAGACATCAAAGCTCTAGCTTTTCAAGTTTTTATACATTCCATGTAAAAGTCTATAGGTACCCTTTAACCTTTATGTGCCAATTACAAAAAACTCAGACGTGGTGGGCTATTATTTTGTTCGGCAAAAATGATTAGTACGACGTCCTCTTTTAGAAATATATTCTCTTTTAGAAATATATGGTTTTACTCTGTTGCAGAAATGCTGTTGTACAGTGTTATTAGTATTGTTTTAATGTGATGAATCGTTGGCTGTGCCATTCTCTACACTCTACACACTGATTTAATTTGTATTAGTTTAATTAATATCATAATTTTAAGCTGCAATTGTGGACTGATTATGACTGGTCGGTGGTACCAGTTGTTTCTGGTATTTAAAATGGTCTCAGGCAGATTTCGGGAGCAGATTTATGTACAACACTCAATGTTTTGATTCCCCTGAAATTTTGTGTTGACAGAGCTTAGAGCGGCTGAAGGAATGACGAGTAAAAGTTTTAAACTGTCTAAAACCCATGTTTGGTCATTCTGTAGTTCTCTCAGATATATGGTTCTGAACCGTATGATCTGTATGAGCGACATTCTCCATAAACCAGTGTTGGCCGAAGAGAAAAAGGATATTGAATCCTCATGATGTGATAGTATTGACTGTGTTTAACATTATGATCTACTTTCTTCTGCAAGAAAACTAATTTTTTACTCGCCACTGTATCATTGGGTATAAGGTATAAGTATAGGGCGTAGAGTATAAGACAGTGGCGCACACAGAATTAAATTTGAAGTGGGGAGGTTCGTACAACTTTTGAGCCCAATACCATTTGAAATCATTATTTTTCACCAAAAATGTTTGTTTTTGGGGCATTTGAACCCTCTCCCTTCCCCCCTGAGTGCTCCACTGGTATACGGGGGCATAACATGCTCATAAAATTGCATCTCATCTAGCATTCTACATTAGATCTGCGAGGATGAGCATGAATGAATGATCTCCTGCATTGATGACTACACATTCTGGCGTCAAGATTCCTGGTTAGGTTAGGTTAGGTAAGACAGGCGGCTTGGTGGTTCTCAGCAAGATTCCTGACGAACATAAACAACACAGCAAAGGGATTTGTTTCTTTACATTAAGTGGCTTAATTAGTTTATCTCCTCCTCGTGAAAGTTCAACCTTTTACTTGACACACTAAACCCATCTTCTTTTAATTCGTCGTATCCAAACTTTCATACAGCAATTTAAGAAAATTATCAAAAGTCTACCATCACTGAGGCCAGTGGCGCACAGTGTTGCTAGTAGTGACAAAAATGCCAAAATGCAATGTTATAACCACAAAAAAATCTGAGTATGAGGGTTTGTTCGAAATATTTCAATTAAGAGGAATCCCAGTTTTTAAGAAAAAATATTGTATAATATAGAAGTTATGAGCTCTTAAAGTACACTCTCACAGCATTGAAAAAAATTTGTGTACAAACAGCAAATTTATGCTTTCACTTTGAGATTCAATATTTCAAAATTAATTATGAGCGGGTCCCTAAAAGTTACTACTATCGTAAGTTTTATATATTTTAGGTCTGGCAAGAGCAAAATTTTGCTGATTACTATCACCTTTGAGCAATACCGTTACGATGAAAATTAAGTAAAGAAAACGAGTGAATAAAAAGTGAGTTCAAACTTTAAAAGTGATTTAAAAAAAAACGTTAAATATCACTTTTGAAATTTTTTGATATTTTGTTTACGCAAGCATCTACATTATGCTCTACAATTTTCAGCTGCGCATATTTGCGCGAATACAACTTATTGGCATTTTTCGGTGAAGACTTGTGTGCAAATTCGCCATATTTTCACCGTTTGGTTGAATGCCAATGCAATCGGCCAAATAATGCTCTGTTGATGGAAAAATTTGTTGAAGATAGCTTCGGAAAATCAATTACGATCACTATTATATTCGAAATAGAGGGGTTAATAGAGTTTTGACAGTACACTTTGATTTTTTTCGTACAAACCCAAAAAGTGTGAACCTAACAACTTGACTTGTATGGACTTAATTTTATTAATTAATTAATTTTGTAATTTTTGCACTCAGGAACGTTGACGATTGTTGAATAGATCATTCAAATCGGTTCAGTACTTTCCCAGATACGATGTTTCCTCGCTTACTTTACTACATTTACAAGTGTGAAGCCAGTTCCATTGAAAATTACTAGTTTTGTATGGCAGCCACCTTAAGAGTTGGATATAGCGGTTAGGTGTGCATAGAAAAAACATTCGGAAGGAAAAATAAATGGGGGTCAGTCTCACATATGGTACGTCTGGGACTTACCTGAGAGCAGCGGGAGCCCACTATCTAAAAACAATGATTTTTTATGGGAGCCTCATTAAAGGTTGGAGATAAGGGGTAGGTATGTTCGAAAGAAATATTCAGGAGGAAAAATTTGTGGGGTCAGTCTAAGATTTGAACCCTCTAAGAGCAAGTTCTGAGCAGCTGTGGAGCACTTTATTGAGATTTTATTTTCAAAAATTTTTGAAAAAGCGCATTTTATCTAAATAAACATTTTTAAATAAATTTATACTAAAATACAAATATTATGAACGTAGCTTTTATGAACTAAGATAATTTTCATTGTTAATATGAAGTTTTATCAAATCCGTTTGTATGGGAGGTGGTCGAAGTTTTGGTCCGATTTCATTGAAATTTTGCATAATAAGTTCTTTACTCATGCAATAACTGCATACCAAATTTCATTTATGTACGAGTACTCCTTCTATTTTCGTCACTCCGCTATATGAACTCGCAACACTGTGTGACGTAGTCAAGGATGGGTGGTTTTTGGGTGTCAAATCGCCCACCATAGCCTATCAATTATCAACATTTTTCATTATTATTATTACTAAGATGTAGAATGCCCCAAAGCAAAAATAAAAAAAATTATTCGGGTTAAACCGTTTAATTTTATTCAAAATAGTCCCCTCCGCACTCTGTACAGCAATTTGCATGAGTCAAATGAGTCTAATGAGTGTTTTAGATCGTCGATCGTCAAATCGCTTTCCTTTCATTGGCAAATATATTTTTCTAAATAGGTGAAAGTCGCACAGTGCCAAATCACATTCAATCACTAGGAGTGGTTGATGATAAAATGCGATTGCGTAAAAAATCAGTCACAATTGTTAATCGATGAAATTAATTTCTAAGCCATTTTCAACTATTGCAGGCACCCTAAATGTTCAGTAAAATTGCTATAATTTGATTTTATTGAGATGCTTAAATTCAATTTGAAGACTTTCAATAACGATTTTGGCTGATCTCTGATGAATTCTGATGGAATCTGCGGTGTTCGTTGACTTCAGTTGGTCAACATGTTGGTCATATATGAAATACTAGCAGACCCCCAGACCCCCCTGTGGCTTTGCACGCAAGTTTGAAGGCAATAGGGCCAATAAATCAAGTTTTCCTTTGGTGATCCCGCAAAATCTTTATGCAAAATACTTACATACTTATTTCTCATTTAAAGTGCTTTCACCACATTTGAAGCCAATTAACGCATTAAGTCATGTTTCCCCATACAAACTCTTAACACATCGTTGACCTCATCAGATTTTTATTTTCGAAAAAGTAAAAAACACGTATTGAATTATTTCACATGTTAAGTGCTTTCACTATGTTTGAAGTCAAAAGGCCCATAAAATCTTGGTTTTCCATGCAAACATTTTTTTTCGAAAAAATTAAAAACACGTATGGAATTATTTCTCACTAAGAGTACTTTCACCAAATTTGAAGTAAAAAAGGCGTGAAAAATCATATTTCCTCAGAACAACTTTTAACTCTTGGTTCACCCTCTTAAGTTTTGATTTTCAAAAAAAAAAGAATGACATGTAAAAATATTTTTTTCACCAACCTTGAAGCTAATAGCTCTATAGGTGCATGGTTTTTTCATAGTCTTCCGGTATACGAAGCTTAACCCATTGTTGACCTCGTTAAATTTTGTTTTTCGAAAATGTAAATAATACATCCTAATTATTTTTTATTTGGAGTATTTTCACCAAATTTGAAATCTATAAGCCCATTAAAACGCATTTCTTCATACAACATTTTAACCCATTTTCGCTCTTTTAGACCCCGAATTTAAAAAAACCTCGTCTTAACGGAGGTTAATTTTTCACGATGTACCTAAAGTTCAAATTTCATATTTGTTAATTTAGTGGTTTGGACTGGGCGATGAACCAGGACAAACAATTATATGTTTATAGGGAGATAATTAAATTTTGACCGAAAATCGGGAAAAATATACATTTCCACTGCACTAATTCCTATTTCAAAAGTCCTGTTTTGAACCCAAATAATCCTAAATTTTAAAAAAATTCTAAAAAAAAATGTCAACCTTATACACACTAACCAAAAATTGCTGTAAATGATCCCTTGACTTTTCTCCAATTTCCTTTCACTCATTTCTCTTTCGTTTGTGTAATTTTCCAGGTACCCCCTGGAAGGTAGCGCCTTGCCCTTATTCACCGATTGGGTGTATCGAAAGTTCAATTTGCGTGTCAGCGACCATGTTCCCTATCCCGAAATGCCACAACATTTTCCCGAGCCCACCGTCAATGCGGCATTTCTCAGCGACTTGCAGTCGACAGGGATTGCGCACTCGCAGAGCGGCGAGGATCGACTGATCCGCTGTCACGGACAAACGCTGCACGACATCTACCATCTGTGGCACAACCAGTTCGAGCGCATACCCGACGTCGTTGTGTGGCCGCACTCGCACGCGGACGTGGAGCGTCTGGTCGCGCTGGCGCACAAGCACAACGTGGTCGTCATACCCTACGGCGGCGGCACTTCGGTGTCGGGCGCAGTCACCTGCCCGCAGGCGGAGCGGCGTTCGATTTGCGTGCTGGACACGTCGCAGATGAATCGCCTGCTCTGGCTGAACGAGAGCAATTTGACCGTTTGCTTCGAGGCGGGCATTGTGGGTCAGGATCTGGAGCGTGAGTTGCGCAAAGTTGGCCTCACTGTTGGCCACGAGCCGGACAGCTACGAGTTCTCGACGCTGGGCGGCTGGGTGGCGACGCGCGCCTCCGGCATGAAGAAGAACGTCTACGGCAACATTGAGGATCTGGTGGTGCGGGTGCGCATGGTGACGCCTGCGGGCGTGCTGGAGCGCGAATGCATGGCGCCGCGCATCTCGTGCGGCCCCGACTTCAATCACATCGTCATGGGCTCGGAGGGCACGCTGGGCGTGATCACGGAGGTGGTGCTGAAAGTGCGTCCGCTGCCGCCGGTCAAGCGTTACGGCTCGCTGGTGTTTCCCGATTTCGAGTGCGGTGTGCAGTTTATGCGCGAGGTCGCGCGGCGACGCTGTCAGCCCGCCTCGGTGCGACTGATGGACAATGAGCAGTTCGTGCTGGGGCAGTCGCTGAAGCCGGAGAAGGGCTGGCTGGGCGCGGTGTTCGACTACGTGAAGAAGGCCTACGTGACCACGGTGAAGGGACTGGATTTGGGCAAAATGTGTGCGGCGACGCTGCTCTTCGAGGGCGAGGCCGAGGATGTGCAGCGACAGGAGGCGCTCATCTACGAGATTGCGAAGCGATTTGACGGCTTTCCGGCCGGTGGCCAGAACGGCGAACGTGGCTACATACTGACATTTGTCATTGCCTACATTCGGGTAGGTGACAGTGGCGATGGCCACGCAACAATGGCACAATTGCTTTATGACTGTTGTTGACTGTGTGTTGTGTTGTTTGTTTGCAGGATTTTGCGCTGAATCAGCAAATAGTGGCCGAGTCCTTCGAGACATCGGTGCCCTGGGATCGCTGCAGTGCGTTGTGTCGCAATGTTAAGCGACGCGTAGAAGTGGTGAGTTTACGGATCATTAGTTTTATTGTTGATGGGCGGTGTGCTGCAGTCAGAGCGTGTCGAACACCTGTGGAGTGATTTATGGTCGTGACAGCTCGGAGCTCAAACTGAACTGTACGACAGATTGGAATAAGGATTAGTAAAAATTATTTTTAGAGCAAAGTGATACATTGTGAGGGGAGGTTTTTATGGTGGAATAGTGTTTGTCATAAAAGGTAGTGAAATTTTGTATCATAAAATATGTTTAATTATATCGAATTTCTGGTAATTCTGTAAAAATGTCTTAAGTCTGGTGTAAGGTTAAAAAAGCTGTAAATGTTTATTGTTTTTATGTTATACGTTTCGTACAATCGCCAAAATTGTTCTGTGATTTTGCAATATGGTTTTTGACCATATATATTTTTTTAGATTTATATCTTTATTCATAATTATATTCATATTCATATTTTCACAGATTGAAATAAGGATTAGTAAAAATTATTATTAGAGCAAAGTGATACATTGTGAGGGGAGGAATAGTGTTTGTCATAAAAGGTAGTGAAATAGAATTTGTCATAGAATTTGTTTAATTATATCGAAATTCTGCTAATTCTGTAAAATTTCTGAAGTCTGGTGTAAGTAAAAAAAAGCTGGACTAAAAAGTTCTTGGATTAGTTAGTTTTCAGTGATTTTCTTAGCTGAAAATCTCTTGAAAGAACAGTCACAGAACATAAAAGCATTGAGAGATGATATCTTCATGGCTGTTTTGTCACATAAGATAAGGAAATTTTGTGTCATAAAATTTTTTTCTTTTATGTATTTATTTAATTGCATTTATTTAATTATATAAAAATTCTGGGATAAGGAAATTTTGTGTCATAAAACCTTTTTTTTATTTATTTATTTATTTAAATGCATATATTTAATTATATCGAATTTCTGCTAATTTTTTTTTAAATGTCTTTAGTCTGGTGTAAGTTTAAAAAGCTGATCTAAAAAGTTCTTGGATTAGTTAGTTTTTAGAGATTTTCTTAGCTGAAAATCTCTTGAACGAACAGTCATTCATGGTTGTATATTGTTCGTTACCTCAGTCAGTCAAAGTTTAAGTACTAAAAACCATTCGAAATTCTGCTAATTCTTTAAAAATGTCTTCAGTCTGATATAAGTTTAAAAACTTAGACTAAACTGTTCTTGGATCAGATAGTTCTCAGATAATTCCTTAGCAGAAATGCTCCTAAAAAAACAGTCGTCAAAGCAGTTATCACTGTTCACTTAAATGCTTCGAGTAAATGAATTCATATGCATTTTTATGCAACCAACAATTTTTATGATTTTCACTTATGTGATACCTAGAAAAAATTACTCGTAAATGTAAATGCTTATTTTTTAGGTTATGTTTTCCGTACAATCGCCAAAATTGTTCTGTGATTTTGCAATATGGTTTTTAACAACATATATTTTCTTAGATTTATATCTTTATTCATAATTATATTCATATTCATATTCATATTATATCTTTATTCCCTACATCAGAAAACTAAACCTTAAAAAAGGAATTTTTAGTTAAATTTTTTTAAAATATCATGCAGGTGACTAAAAAATCAGGAAAAATTTTATGTTATGAAAAACTATGTCTAAAAGTCATAGAAAAAAATTTGACAACTGTATGACCTAAAAAATTAATTATAAATTATATTAAAAAATTACATTGAATTTTTTTAAGCCTCATGCAGGTGGAAAATAAATGTGGAAAAAATATATATTGTAAAAACTATACCTGGAAAATATTAAAAAAAATTGGTGTTGATAACAAATTTTTAACGTGATAAAGAAAATGTTTTGAAAAACACAAAAAAATAAAAATAAAAATTGCAAGGTTAAGTAAAAAAAATTTACAAACTAAGAAGTTAACACTTAGTTTGTAAATTTTTTTCCGATAATATCTACAAAAAGTCATAATCCCATCTAAGTCAAAGAACTAGTTTTAATAATATTAAAATTTATCTTTATAATTAATTCTCCCAGATTGGGCATTAACTATAAGAGCTGCAACTCGGGTAAAAGAGAGCCTATATTATTCAAATTTAAATGAATTTAAAATAATTCTACCACATCAGTTATTGAATATTTGATGAACAGTTTGTCTTCAACAAAATTACACTTTATGCCCTAAAAACGGTTATTACAAACCATATGAAAAAATTTATTAAAAATAAATTAAAAACCTGCCCCCATCTCTGTTGCTTCCAGGAATGCCACAGTCGCGGCATCGAGTACTTTATGATATCCTGTCGTGTCACGCAAACCTACGACGCCGGCGCCTGTGTCTACTTCTATTTCGGCTTCAAGCACACCGGCATCGAGAATCCGGTACAAACGTTCGAATACGTCGAGAATAGCGCACGCGATGAGATACTGGCATCTGGCGGCTCGCTGTCGCACCATCACGGCGTGGGGAAAATACGCAGCAAGTGGTACGAAAGGACCATCTCCCGTACGGGCAGCGAACTGTATGTGACGGCAAAGCGGCAATTGGATCCAAGGAACATATTTGCGGTGGGGAACTTGTTGCCCGAGCAGAGCGAACAGCACAAAGTGGAAAATGTCGTCGCGACACCAACGTCAGCGTCCTTGGTCAAGTCGAAACTTTAGGAAAAAACGCAGCTTTTCTTTTACTTAGCATTTATTTATAGCCACTTGAACATCTACACTTAATCATAATTAGAGGGAAATCGGGTAAAAATTGCTGTAATTTAAATGAATTATTAGAATGATTAGAAAATTTCACTAGTTTTGTTGTTTATATAAAAAGTTTGTTTTAGTTAAACATTTTAGGTTTATTGATTTTTAAGTTTGAAAATGCTTCTGGCCCAATGAGTTTTTATGGGTAGACGAGAATGCTGCTTTGTAGTGCTTTACTTGAATGTTTGTATGCTTGTATAAGGCTTGTTTTTTTTTTACCAAAATACATAAAAATACTTTGCAGAAAGCTATTGTTCCATAAGCAATTAATAAGTTTTTTATATAAACAAATAAAATTGAAATTGTATAATTCATGTGTAGTGCAATCAAAGTTGGAGCAATTGAGGGTCAGTGTTCGAGTTTCTATAAATATAGAAAAATTAATTTTTCAAGGTCACTTTGTTCCTTTATATCGAAGGTAATTCTTCCCAAGTATTCGCTTGAATAAAACCATAGTATGTAAAGTATTTTAGGTGCAAACGACAGCCAACTCGAACATGGTTAACACTCATCGATGCATTCAACTTGAGGTACATCAGAGATCAATCATGGGCGCCACCTTCTTCACGATTGTCTTTCGTTTTCGCGCTTTTGCATCTACGAAGTTGGTGTTGTATCACACAGGCAGCCGCCAAGAGGCGCAACACTGCCGTCTGCGGCCCAAAGTCAAGCGGCAGTTTTTCCGCTAAGCTTAGCCGTTCTTTGCCGCTCCATCTTCTGCTCAGCGCTGACACTTTTCTGTTGGCCATTTGTTGGTTATGTGCGCTGTTTTGCGGTCTTGTTGCTCGTGGCGGATCGGTGGAACGCAACTCAACAGCGTTGCGGTGACGACGTTTTAGATTACGCTAAAGTTGTTTCACTAACGAAGCTGACAACGTGACATACGATCGCAGCACATGAAAATCTTGCGCACGCACACACGCACACAGTCGATAGTAGAAAACCGCCTCCACCACAAATGAAGACTAGGGGGGAAAAAAAACTGAAAAAAAGAACAAGTAAGAGTGTTTGAGTCGGTGTGGAACGACTTACACATGCGCTGTACTTGGAATAAGCTAATCTCTCAAAATAAAATAAAATAAAATAAAATAAAATAAAATAAAATAAAACAAAATAAAATAAAATAAAATAAAATAAAATAAAATAAAATAAAATAAAATAAAATAAAATAAAATAAAAATAAAATAAAACAAACTAAACTAAACTAAACTAAACTAAACTAAACTAAAATAAAGCAAAATAAATAAAAAATAAAATAAAATAAAATAAATAAAATAAAATAAAATAAAACAAAATAAAATAAAATAAAATAAAAATAAAATAAAATAAAATAAAATAAAATAAAATAAAATAAAATAAAATAAAATAAAATAAAATAAAATAAAATAAAATAAAATAAAATAAAATAAACTAAACCACAATCAACTAAACTAAACTAAAACTAAACTAAACCTAAACTAAACTAAACTAAAATAAAACAAAATAAAATAAAATAAAATAAAATAAAATAAAATAAAATAAAATAAAACAAAATAAAATAAAATAAAATAAATAATAAAATAAATATAAAAATAAAATAAAATAAAATAAAATAAAATAAACTAAACTAAACTAAACTAAACTAAACTAAACTAAACTAAACTAAACTAAACTAAACTAAACTAAACTAAACTAAACTAAACTAAACTAAACTAAACTAAACTAAACTAAACTAAACTAAACTAAACTAAACTAAACTAAACTAAACTAAACTAAACTAAACTAAACTAAACTAAACTAACTAAACTAAACTAAACTAAACTAAACTAAACTAAACTAAACTAAACTAAACTAAACTAAACTAAACTAAACTAAACTAAACTAAACTAAACTAAACTAAACTAAACTAAACTAAACTAAACTAAACTAAACTAAACTAAACTAAACTAAACTAAACTAAACTAAACTAAACTAAACTAAACTAAACTAAACTAAACTAAACTAAACTAAACTAAACTAAACTAAACTAAACTAAACTAAACTAAACTAAACTAAACTAAACTAAACTAAACTAAACTAAACTAAACTAAACTAAACTAAACTAAACTAAACTAAACTAAACTAAACTAAACTAAACTAAACTAAACTAAACTAAACTAAACTAAACTAAACTAAACTAAACTAAACTAAACTAAACTAAACTAAACTAAACTAAACTAAACTAAACTAAACTAAACTAAACTAAACTAAACTAAACTAAACTAAAATAAAACAAAATAAAATAAAATAAAATAAAATAAAATAAAATAAAATAAAATAAAACAAAATAAAATAAAATAAAATAAAATAAAATAAAATAAAATAAAATAAAATAAAATAAAATAAAATAAAATAAAATAAATTAAAATAAAATACAATAAAATAAAATAAAATAAAATAAAATAAAATAAAATAAAATAAAATAAAATAAAATAAAACAAACTAAACTAAACTAAAATAAAATAAAATAAAATAAAATAAAATAAAATAAAATAAAACAAACTAAACTAAAATAAAATAAAATAAAATAAAATAAAATAAAATAAAATAAACTAAAGTAAAATAAAATAAAATAAAATAAAATAAAATAAAATAAAATAAAATAAAATAAAATGAAATACAATAAAATAAAAAAATAAAATAAATAAAATAAAATAAAATAAAATAAAATAAAATAAAATAAATAAAATAAAATAAAATAAAATACAATGAAATACAATAAAGCAAAATAAAATAAAATTAAATTAAAGTAAATAAAATAAATTAAAATACAATAAAATAAAATAAAATAAAATAAAATAAAATAAAATAAAATAAAATAAAATAAAATAAAATAAAATAAAATAAAATAAAATGAAATGAAATGAAATGAAATGAAATGAAATGAAATAAAATAAAATAATAAAATAAAATTTGATGTCTCAGCAATTGTCAAGGATATCAATGACGTTAAAATGTCAAAACATTTAGTATAGGTTGCCATTTAAATTATTAAAAAGTGTTATCAAAATTTCCGCTCAGTTGTAAATACGCAACATGAATAACTTCGGTCGCTCGAAGTTTTGAAAATTAAATTTGGTAACTGGGTCTTCTGACAGCGAGCGTTCATCAATTGGCTGTCACGATGAAGAGACTTGACAACCCTCGATTATTTTCTTTGGGACTACATCAAGTCCCTAGTCTACGCTAACAAGACACTTTGAATGAGCTTGAGGCCAACATTCCACACAACATTGCCGCAATTGAGGCCAACATTCCACACAACATTGCCGCAATAACGTCGCAGATATTGGACCGAATCATCAAAAATTGGACCGACCGCTTGAAGCACTGCCAACGAGGTCGAATCGGTTATATGAATGATGTGATCTGTCAGACATAATGGCATGAATGTAGCTTCAAACTAAAGTCAGATTCAATTATATATCTTACACTGTTGTTGTTTTATTTAAATTTTCTTTTTTGTCGGTCTAATCTGGTAATTTTTTATTTTGTAAATAAATCATATGTGGGAACTCTGCTTTAAAATGAACGCACCATATGTCCATATGGGTGTTTATTATCAGATAGAATACCAATATATATATTTGTACCAACTTTTATTTCAACACATATACTCGAATGAAATATACCCAGCCCACTGACAAGCGGACGAACCAACGTACAGACGGAGAGTAGAAGCATATGGAGAAATATTTAGATACAGGAAGGACGAGTAGACACTTACAGAGATAGATGGACAAATAAATAGATGGACGAATGGATAGACAGACAAAAGGACAAATGAACATATGGACAAACGAATGGACAGACGAACGAACAAAATCATGCATAGACGAACGAACGAACGTATTGATGATGGAAGAGTCAGATCGAGGAATACAAAATGGAATGATAGACGAACAGCTAGACGAATAAATGGACACACAAATGAATGGACAGACGAACGACGAATGAACAGATGCACGAACAAATAGAATGAAAAGCCAAAAGGATGAACGAACGGACCGATGATGAAACTGTCAGATGAACGAATGAACAAAAGAATAGTTAAACTAGCAAACAAACAGATGGAGGAATAAACATACAATTGAATGGAAATATGGACGAAAAAAATGTATAGAAGGCTGGACAAACAGACTGATGAACGAACGAAAGGACGGACATTGTTTAATATTGGGGGTACAAATAACTTTGGTGTGTGTTTTTTTTTTGGATGTTTTTTTTTTCATAATTTTAAAGCTTGACTTATAGAAATTAGTGCAATATATTTTATTTAAAGTGTTTTCAGTTTCTCATCTTTCAGGCATCTTACAGATTCGGCGTTGAAAAAATTGCTCATATTTTGAGGTGATCTAAGAATGACCACAATTTTTGGCTTTCTTGTAGGAAATAAAGTGCCATAGATCATCGCCCACAGTAAGCGACAGCCGGAAGAAGCACAGTCTAGTGATTACGGAGGGTGGGATAGGCTTCTTCAAAGTTTCATTGATGAATTTTGCAACATGTTGCTTAGAATTGCCATGCAGAAAGATGAACACTTCCTGAAAATTGTGTTTTGTTGGCAAAAAGATTGATATGATTACACTTTAGCGAAATGACACCAACTGATTTTTAAAGAGAAATGAAAACGCTTTAATATGAATTTAGTTACTTAATGGTCCTAAGAGACTTAATGCTTAGTACGTCAACTTTTTTAAGTTCTCTCAAAAACTTGTTTGAATATTCAAAAGGTCCTCCATGTCTCCTCCATTTTTGTAATTTGTATATCTGCGTTCTAAATTGGCCACATCTCCTTCTGGGTGTTACAAAGGTGTTTAGGTGTTCTGCTTAATTTGTACTGAACTTAGTTCCACTGTGCAGCGTATAATAAAAAAAATATGTTGCACACAAAATTCCTGTTGCAGGAACAGTAGGAATACATACATATGTATGTACATATAAATATGTACTATTGTAACGGCATTGTTGTTGCTTATGTTGCGGTCGGAGCGTGTCTCCCAAACTGGTTCAAATGTTCGCATAATTTTGCGTTAACAAAATTTATGTGCTTTACGGTGTTTGTTAGTTAGAAGGAATGCGTGTGTGTGTATTTGTGTGTGTGTGTGAACTGAAAATGCGGTAAGTATGCATTTTATGCAATGAAAGAAGTGTGAAAGGCAGCGCTTAAGTCAGTTTGAACTTTACACAAGATACATTGCTGGCCTCTTTGGGCAACCAATATTAACCCTTCTACGACCAATGACAAATATGAGGTCTATTAAAAAAGGTGTATGGGTGATTGAAAAAAAAATCACCTCAATGAATAAATCAGGAAGTTTTTTGTTTTAGTCCCACTGCACAGTAATTCGACTCCATACAACCGCGGGACAAAATTAGAAGGAGTGGTCCTTCATAAAATTTGGTATACTAGTTAATCATGGTCTGCTGAATTGAAATCTCCAGTTGGTTTTTCTTAAACTGTTGCAGTTTGGCAATGCCTGAGGCTTAATTTTGCAAATTTCGTCATGTTTGGAAAGCTATAGCACCAAATGTGTTGGCTAGATTTTTCATATTTTACATTTAATCGGTAACGTCAACATTGATTATTCCAAAGAGTAACAGAAATTGCATCGGGACCCTCTGGTTTTGCAATAAAAACGATAATAATAGATGTATGTTTTGCATTTTTGCAGATTTTATAATTTGTCGTGCTTATTGCATACTTTTAGGCATACATAAAATAAATTTTGTCGAAAAATACGTGTTTAGACCACTTTTCAAATTGAATTATTTTCTGAGATCGGAAGATATCGGAGGATATAATTACATTATCCCACAAAGAAAGAATGCTTCTTAAAATAAAAAAAAATCCAGGACCATACTTTCACATACTTTTTAGATATTTTCGTCTAAGTTTTGCCAATTTTCAGATTTTTAACTTAGAAAAATATTTTGAATTAAAAGTGAAGTAAAAGCCTACGCTTTGCAAAGTTTGGGAATATATTAAAAGCGAAAATGGCCACATCATTTTTCATTCTATATTGAAAGTTTAAGGAACTTCTTGGTAACCATGTATTTTTAAATTTTATTTACTCAATAGACTAAAAAACAGAAAATATGAGTTTACATTTTTTTGTGAAAAAAGTTTCGACTTTGAGCCGCTTTTGGGGTTTTCTTAGTTGGAGTTTTTTCTTTCAAATGACATTTCAAATGAAATTCTGAAACCATAAATGTTTTGAATTTTGTCTATGGAACGAATCACTGTGCACTGCCTTAAAGAAGTAAATCGATTCATTTGGGAGGCACGTTTGTATGTCCCATGGATCGTTAAAGGGTCCATGGACTAAGCAAATATCTTCAACTCAATCAATTTATCAGCATTTTACAAGTTTCAGATTTTCGCTGCAATAAAATTCTGGCTCCAATCACCCATAACCCAAGAAGTGTGCACGTTGCCAAAAGATTTATCGTTGCCCGGGGATACCCATACACATGCAACAGAAAAACCATCATAGCGACAATAGTGCAAAAAAAAAATGAAACAAAAGAAACGCCCACAAACAATTTACACAATGCTTGCGGCATGCAACGCTGGTGGCATGCAACAACACGATTTGGCGATTTGTTTAAGTTTTTTTTTTATTAAAACTAAACAATGCAGAGGAAGCAATAGAAGTTTGTATTCTATCTGGCAACATTTGCTCCAGCAGACGCCGCAACATAAGAACTGGCGGAGTGTGGAAAGAAAAGTTGCATCAGACATATACAGACACAGACACACATTACTTATGTGAACTGCATGTTAGCGGCAATTAACCCGTCGCGTGATTGTGGGTCAAGTTAAGAATGGCTTGAAGATTTGCACGCAAAAAAAGCATTCCGCGCTTCCCTCTCGTTGATGGCACATACACGCACATAAGTGTGTGTGTGTGTGTGTGTGTATTGGGGAGCATATAATTGCAGTGCTGCTGTGCTGCAGTAGCCGTCGCTTTTACTATAACTTGGAATGACCAATAAAAATGCTAGTTAGCCAAGTTATGTTGCTTTGAATGCGATGTGCTGGGCGAACGTTGTGCAGCCTAACGAGCTGCCAGTTTTTCTTCTTTCACCTTATCTGCTGCTCTTTGTGATTTAATGTTTGGGTGAAAGAGCAATTGTGCTGACATTTATCAGAGGCAATGTGTAGTTAAGCAATGCGTGCCTGACAGCGCAATAAGCTGGCGGCGATTCAACGTGTCATCGGTGAGATGGAGTCACATCTTTTTCATAATGTCATTGAAAAATTCATGAAAAATTTGCGAGATATTTTTTTTCATATTTAAACGGAACATGTCTACTTAGCAATAAGAATATCACAAATATCTCAATAAATTTTAGTTTTATTTTTACATTTTATTTTTAAATAAAATGTTGCACTTTTATTAGGGCAACTTATGCAACAATGATTTCTATTATGTTCACAAATTCAAGTATATATTTTTAACTGATACGACGGCACTTACCCCATGAAACAAAGGTAAAGCTTTCTATAATCTTCATAGTTTAGATTTTAATCAATTAAAGATATATATACCTATATCTTCTAAATACTGAATAATCCTAACCTAAAACAATATTCATTTACTTAATCCTTTCGACCTTAAAATTGCCTGAGAGCAACTTCACCTATTTGATAGCAAAAGCTATGATTGATTTACGGGTTTAATTTAAGTAGGCACCAAGAAATTAATATTTTTAGAAGTGAATTCAAAACCAATTACAAACATTTTACCTTTATCCCCAAAATAATTTCCAATAATTTGCAACGATATCACGAAAAGTTTGTGTTCTAATTGAAGTCTACGAATTGGGCGCGTTTGATCAAAACCCTGTTTCTTTAATAATGGTTAAATAAAATCAAAGAGTGATAATTTTGTATTTTTCCATAAATAGTAAATACTTTTTCTGTAATCAAAGAACCTTGATACAAAATTTATTTAACCCGTTTCAAGCTAAAAATGTTCAAAAGTAAATTAGCTCTAGAACTCTAACAAAGTGCGACTTCTTAGGCAAATGTTCATGATTTAAATACAAAAAAGTAATATCGAGACACAGGTTAAAATTCGGCGTCGAAAGGGTTAAAGGGCCTCATAACATTTCACGTGTAGAAAACCGATACTATATTCTGTGGAATTTTGACAAAAGCACTTAAGTCAATTTTGTAGATTTTACAGGAGAGCGAAAAAACATATAAAATAACATGTAAAACAGCAAACAATTGCATTGAAATATATGTCAAAATTTTTAATTATTAAGAGAAATTTTGTTTTAATTTGGTTTTTGTGAAAACTTTTTTGCAATTTTTATTGATTGAATATTTATTAAAAAAATGAACTAAGTTGTTTTGTCAAACTCATTGTACATCGATAATAATAACTTAAATTGACATAAGTGGTTTTATCAAATTTATTTTACCTAAAAATACATTTGGATACGGCGCTTAAGTCAGTTAAGTGCTTTTATCAAAAGAAAAGTTATATAAAAGTCTGAATTAAGTTGTTTGCTTGAAAAACATTTCAGGTTTATTAAAAAAAGGAAAGAGATAACTTAGCTTATTTCACATAAATAATAATAATAAATTAACCACAACATCGAAAACATTATTGAAATTATTCATTTGATTCCGTTTCATCTAAATCTGAGTCCAGTTCAATTATGCATTCTCCTTCAGCTCTTAGATTTTGGTAAAAATTGTGCAAACATGGATTAATTAACGGCAACATATCCAGCAAATCCTTTTTTTTGTTAACTGAAATTGGTAGCGCAGAAGTATAACATTTGGCCAATGCGGAATTTTGAATGTTGCGCCGACGTGGAATAATATTTAACTCCTTAAAGCTTTCATCTGCTTGATGAGTTAATTTATATTGTAGTATGCCGTCCTTGCATTTTTCGTATCGAATCCAGCGAACCATCTTCCATTCAAATTTTTCTCCTAAAATTAAGAAAATAAACAATTAGTAAAATAAAATAAAATAAAATAAAATAAAATAAAATAAAATAAAATAAAATAAAATAAAATAAAATAAAATGAAATATAATAAAATAAAATAAAATAAAATAAAATAAAATAAAATAAAATAAAATAAAATAAAATAAAATAAAATAAAATAAAATAAAATAAAATAAAATAAAATAAAATAAAATAAAATAAAATAAAATAAAATAAAATAAAATAAAATAAAATGAAATATAATAAAATAAAATAAAATAAAATAAAATAAAATAAAATAGAATAAAATAAAATAAAATAAAACAAAATGAAATGAAATGAAATGAAATGAAATGAAATAAAATTAAATAAAATAAAGTGTATTAAATTTAAAGCTACACAAACCTGCGGTATTATTTGTTCTCCATGTGTATTTATCCTTTAGTAGGGCTTGAAAATCATAAAAGTCATCTTGATTTAATTCGTAAACTATGTATTTGCTATTTGTAGCGGCGATCAAGTTTGCCCAGTCGTGGGGGTGTTGTACAGTACCAGAAGAATTTTTTTTCTTTTTTTCAATTTGAGCGTGAACCGTATCACACTCAAGATGAGTGTGACCGACTACAAGAAATTTGTGATCAATTATTTCAATACTGTGATGGTCTTCTAGCACTTTCTGAAACATTGCACATATATTTGAGTTCCTGTTTTGGCCAGGGCAGGAATCACTGTATAAAATTACATGTTTGACAGAATTAGGCAAACTTAGAAGGCACTTATAAATGCATGAGCCAATCTCATTAGAACCACGCTTTGCAAGGCTTTCATACCAAATATAACAATTTGCTTTATTTGTTGCACCATCGTGCACCGTCAAATTGAAAGTCCACAAAGGCCTCTTATAAAAAAATACTGAAGCATTCAAATACGGCGTTGGTAGACATTGCTGCAGATCAAATGAAAACATTTTTACGGAATTATCTCGTTGCGAAAGTTCTTTTTCATTTTTTTTGCATTCGTAGGCAAAATCTGCTGCATCATGATGATTATTTAGCAGCAGTGTGAGATTTGATCTTTCTTCATCAGAGTTTGCATTTTTAATTCGTGCGCGTAATGTTTCACACTGCGTGCATAAGTCAAGTTTGGGCTTCTTGAACTGAATATCCAAAGTTTTAAATATTTCTTGAAACTTGGTAAGAGACACTGGGTCAACAGACTTTTCTTTGTAAAGATTATATAGCTTTGTAAGGTTTAAACCAACTTGAAAATATACTTTATTCATGTGGCGACGGCTGTAGTGACTTTGATATTTTGGAAAATTATTAATGAACTCTAGTATTTCTGTGTGTCTCTCTACAGACAATTTATGAGGTGGGGCATGTCTACCACGCTGGTCGCTTGGAATAACTCCACCAAATTCTTGTCGTGTTTTATAATGGCAAATAGTTTTTAAACTTTGTTCGGATTCACCAAAAATTTTTAAAAAACATTGCTTACAGACCTTCGTTTTTTCTCCTTTTAACTCAAAATAATATGAATAAACATATTGGCGATTTCTAGGATTCAAAGAGGTTGGAAATTTTGTGCTCATCTTACGTCGAACTTCAATGAAGTTATTCAAAGCCTGCCGACGTTTATTATAGTCAACCACGTTCCAATGAGTATCGAATATGTTTTTTTGTTGCTGGTAAGTAATCTTGGTATTACATTTTAGCCTGCAACTACTCAACGCTTGAGTCGTCTTTTTAGTATTCGTGCTAGAGTTTTTCGGTTTCTTAAAGTTTTGCGGTGGTGATGCAAGTAATAAGGCCTCATTTACCTCCGGTGAACTAAATTGGGATAAGTTAGACTCTAGGATATTGCCCATAGCTCGAGTACTTTCGGATGTAGAGTTTAAGTCTTGGCCAGAACTACTCTCCGAAGGAATAAAGTCCGAGTCATCATAGTCAGTTTCGTGAAAAATATCCTCTTCATTTTCAGTATCACTCCCAATTTTATTTCCAGAATTGTCAATCATGTTTGGTTCTTGATCAAACTTTTCTAACATGACTTTAATCATTCCTGCATCATGTGATGTTTTCGTTTCAAAAGGAACCATACCGTCCTGACACAGCATATTTGATTCTTTATTATGTGCTTCTAAATTCCTAGTTTGCCTTTCTTGTTTTTTCGCCAAAGCGGCCATCATACGCCCCCTATTCATTTTGTTAAGTTAGCTTCCCACACGAAACAACTTAAGTTTTGTTTTTTCTTAAAAAAAAAAATTTGACAAAAAGAACTTAAGTCAATATAAGCAGAAAATATTTTTGACTTCACGGTTTGAAAAATTCACTTATGTCGACTTAAGCGTGTTACTCTGCCGAAAGCTCATGACATAATAATCCACAAAACAACCTATGTCACATAAGAGTGTCAGATTTTAAAATTTGAAATTGACAAACACACTTATGTCGACATAGGTGGCTTTGCCAAAATAAAATTATTCAAAATTCAGAATGCTACGTCGACATAAGTTGTTTTGTCAAAAGAACGTTACAGCTTTTAACCCCTCTGTTACCCTAGGAAAAACTCGCACATTTGATCCTTGGGTCATAAAATGACCCCGATTTTTTTCTTTGCATTTTGTACAAAAAAGTTTAGACAATGTGATTTTAACAATTAGTTATTACTTTTATTATTGAAAAGCGGCTATTTGGTCTTACTGGAGGCAAGTATGTTCAACATGGATACCATGCCCAGGTTTTTGATATTCTTCTCGGGCACTTTAATTCTTGCGATTTCTTCAGAAGTTAAAACTATATCGGAACTAATTTTTGGACAATTATATTATACATAACAGATAATAATCATTAATTGTTAATCGCCCAAAAAGAAATGATTTCGCAAGAAATCCTGCTCCCATGGCCCACAAAAAATTACTCAGTTTAGAGGTTTAATTTATAAAAGTATGCCAAAATATTAAAGTTATACTAGATATTGACTCCAATGAACCAATACAAATTATAATATATATTAATTAACATTATTCCATTTCCCGAAGAAGAAAATGAATATATTCGGCTGACCCGGATTGCGCCCCATCGTTTCCTTTCACTGAGTATCTTCTTCTTCAGTGAATGTACTGCTGAGGATAACTCACACGATTCTATTTTTGGCTTCCTTCCTTTTCACAAAATTAGAAGCCCAGGAAGTAACTTTTCCAATTCCTGATAGAATTAACGGCGTTACGTTATCATTCTTGGGATGAATTTCACACCCATATGAAATGGTGACGCAAGGGATAATAAAGTTGCGAAATGCAGCATCGAGTAATTTGTTTGTTTGTCGCTGACACGAATATGTTCCAGAAATTTGATCTAGCGCTCTTCATACTCCTTTTGGAAATTTTTAGAAATTTATTACTTGCTAGAAATCGTACTATAGGTATGTACTATTTACTTTTATTGAAAGCTTCGATCAGGATTTCATACCAGAAACAAAGTTTTCGTACCATTGTGTCTCGATCCTTTGGAATTTAAAAGCTCTTATACTGTTCATTGAGATGTGTGGGCGAACTACGCCCTTTATTAAATGCCCTTTTCCCCTTCCAACCTTCTCCCTTCTCGAAAAACATGACCCAATAGTAAGTTCGATATTAGTGTCATTGATGTGCGACTTTTGGTTCCGAAGTTATATACAAAATTTGGATCGTTAAAAGAGTGCCACGCCCATTATTAAACGCCCATGAAATATTTTCAGTGGAACAATATGTCAATATGGGACATTGCACGAAATTGCAATCTTGTATGATTCATAATTTCGATTTTACTCCATAATAGTAAGGGTTGTATAGCTAGCGCCACGCCCTCTTACCAACACAAAACAAAGCAAAAATGCCAGAAACATTTATCCACGACACTTTCAAACCAAATCTAATAAAATACACATTGCATCGACCAATTTCTTGCGTTCAGTACTATGGGTCATAAAATGACCCTAAGGTCAAATTTGTATAGTTGCTCATTTGCACGTAAACCAGTGTTGCAAATAAAATGAAATTTAGCGTATATTCAAATGGCATAAAATTAGTCACTGAGTCCAAAGGAAAACAATTCTTTACCAGAAATAAGAAAGTTACGGCTCTTTAAAGTCAGATTTTACTCGAAAATGACCCTAAGGTAACAGAAGTGTTAATAAAAATGTTTGTTCTCAGTTTCAATTAAGTGAGATAAGTTGTTTTGTCAAAATTAATCTAAAAAGAAAATCGAGTTAGGTTGAAATGCTATGTCTCGTATCTCCTAAACTAATAATGATACAGATACGCCGACTGGACCAAAAAACGCGTCTGGAAATTCTATCTATATGATAAAAATATCTCAAATTTGACTTAAGTCGACTTAAGTGCTTTTGTCAAAAGTCCACAGATATTAAATACCTAATATTGGATCATATAAGAAGTATTCGCTGTTTTTCGTTACAAGATGATGTTTGTACTCACAAATCTGGCAACACTAGTCCAATTATGTGAAACGAACAAATCGCACACCCACTTCAAAAGTGACACAACTCAAAATTTTTAATTTTCGGGTTTATGTGTTAATACTGTGCACAATGTATCTATCTACCAATTAGCAAAAGCTTAGTATATTTTGTTGTTGTTAACTGTTGCCAAAATACAGTTAGGTCTCTCTTCATGTTGAGAAGTTTGATGCTATTTGTGACACAAATTGTGACACTTCTGACGAAATAAATTTGTGTTGAAGTTAATTTTAAGTCACGTTGTGTCAATTTCAGTATATATTTTCAAATAAAAAACTTTAATTTCGAATTGTCAAATTTTTTCTTTCAACTTTTTAACTGTCATTTATAATTATTAAATTCAGTAAAAATGACATAACTTAAAATATTTCGTAATTATTGAATTAAAATATCATCAAAAAGTCACAAAAATCAAATCACTCAAAATTTTGGATTTTCTAGTGTAAAATAAAACAAATCTTTGTAACCTATCCTAAAGCATAATCTGTAGGGATTTTCTACTAAACGGTCTATACTTTTTTAAGAAAATATTTATTCAGCTCACAAACAGTTTTTTGCGTTTCCTGAAAAATTAAAAATTTTGAGTTGTGTCACTTTTGTAGTGGATGTGCGATGAAGAATTACACTAAGTGATGCTTTATTTCTAGAAAAAAGGTGAAACCGCTGCAAACATGCCAAAAAGTTGGTATGGTTTATGTTGAGAATGCTATGAGTGAACGCTGGACCCAGAAGTGGTGGTGGTCCATGCCTTTCCTGAAATTTCCATATCACAGATGCACCTTGCTCTGGGCGACAAGTCACTGAAAAAACAAATGCAATTTTGCAACTGGTGGTGCAAGATTGACACGGAAGCTGTCACATGACAGTTTGAAATCATTTAAAAATACTTTAGATGTTTGGTTACCACATGAATTAACAGAAAGAAATTTGATTGACCGAATTGCCGTCAGTGAAATGCTGCTGAAATGCAACGAAGTCGCAGCATTTTTGAAGGAAATCATTATGGGCTATGAAAAGTGGATTCGATATGATATCAAAGCACAAGGATCTTTTCCAAACGACTTCAAAGCCTGGGTTAGTTTCAAACATGGGTTTGTTGAATGTTTGATGAGATTGAAAGGGACTTGTCTATTACGAGCTGCTCCAGCCGAGTGCAACGGTTAATTCGGTTCTTTACTCCTCTCAACTTGATCGCCTGAACGAAGCATTCGAGGAAAAGCAATTCGATTTGGACAATATTTAGATTTTGGAAAGCAGTTCTGTTTCATTATGACAATGCCAGGTAACACACAATTGACGAAACTAGGTAGGCAATTTTTAATGCACTCTAGCCCGAATCTTGCACCATCTGACTATCATTTGTTTCAGTCTCTGCAAAACGCTCTCAATGGTAACAAACTGATCGACTGAAGAGCCACTGAAAATCACTTAACCAAATTGTTTGCCTATAAACCAATTAAATTCTATACTAATGGAATTATGAAGCTATCCGAAAAATGACAAATGGTCATTAATATTAATGAACAATATATACATATAGGGTTTTTTTTTTAGAGGTTTGTTTTTCGAATAGAGATAAAACTGGCATTTTGTGGTCAAATCTGGCAAATCTAATGTCATTTATGTTCAGTTTGGTTTGCCATTTCATCATGAACAGGTTGACAAAAGAACAACGCTTGCAAATCGTGCAAATTTATTTCGAAAATAATGGTTCAGTTCGCGAAGTTTACCGCAAGCTCCGTCCATTTTATGGTCGACATAATCGTCCATCAGAGCAATTAATTCGGTTAACCATGGGTCGTTTTCGCACTACGTTTACTCTATGTGATAATACGCATCCGCAGAGACGTCGAACAGTGCGCACCGAAGAAACAATTGCCGCTGTAGAGCAAAATGTTGAAGAGGACCCAGTCAGAAGAGGAGTCAGTTACCGTTAATGGAGACCGGTATAGAGCCATGATAACCGACTATTTTGTTCGCGAATTGGATGGCATGAATGTGGATGAGTTGTGGTTCCAACAAGACGGCGCTACATGCCACACAGCGCACGTCACAATCGATTTATTGAAGGAAACATTCGATGAGCGCATAATTTCGCGGAATGGACCTGTCAATTGGCCACCAAGATCGTGTGATTTGACACCATTGGATTGTTTTCTTTGGGGATATGTGAAGTCGCTCGTCTACGCCAACAAACCAGAAACGTTAGGGGACTTGGAAGCCAACATTCGTGGCGTTATTGCCGACATACGGCCCCAAATGCTCGAAAAAGTGGTTGAAAATTGGACCTGTAGAATTGGCTTTATTCGAGCCAGCCGCGGCGGCCATATGCTCATATTTAAACATTAATGGCATAAAATTATCCTTCCAATAAAGCCAAATTGATGGACATTAAAACGATTTTCTTGTGTTTTATTTCAATTCGAAGTTCTATACCTCTAAAAAAAACACCCTATACTTGATTAAAATTGATTTTCATTAAAGACATTGTTTGTCCCAAAGTGTAACAAACGACCGTGTCTACTTTTATATGACCCATAACACTGTATAACAAAAAAAAAACAAGGTTCTGACAACGGATTCTGGTAGAGGGGGGAAAAAAATATTACGCGTGTATCGGCGGTTTTAAAGTTGACGTATACATTTTTTTAAGGGACGTTGAAGTTTTCCCCTCCTGCACATTCTTATGGGGAATTGGCATACGAAAACCAGGGGTCTTTCATTTTAGTGTTCAGCAATTTTATGTAAAACAGAAAAAATGGCAAAGATCTTCCATACTACATAACATACTAACTAAAACAACATACAAATTGCGACATCAAATAATTTTATTAACCACTTTTTTCTTTTACAATGATGCGCTGACATTGCACGGCCAGTGGAAGTGCTCAGAGCTTTTCATGATAGTGTTCGGCCAGAGTCTGGTCCACCCATGGTCGCAGCGCCGCAACACGCGTATATATAGCGTAATTGTGTCGGCATTCGGGACTTGACGCCCACGTAATGCCAATGACCTTGTCGTCTTGCACCAACGGACCGCCGGTGTCACCGTAGCAGGGACCAGTAATCTCAATTAGGTGACCAGCACACAGTGCACCGCTACCGAAGTACTGACTGCACATTTCCTGATCAAAAATTTGCACTTTCGTGTATAACAGTACACTCGAAAGGTCGTTAGCTTCTGTTACGCCCCAACCGAAGACGTTGGCCCAGCTGCGGTCATGCACCGCCTCTCCAGTGTCCGCCAGTTTTATGGCCCGGATGCTTTTGTTGAAGTTCAGTGGAGCTGCCAGCCGCACCAGAGCAATGTCGTTGCGATTATTTATTCGATCATAATCCGGGTGGCAATGGACGGTCTCGACTGAGAGACCGTGTTTGATTGAGGCAATTTTCCTGCCCACATATGCCCCCACGTACGTAGCGTTCTCGACGCAATGTGCAGCAGTGAGAATGGTTTGCCCATTGATTATGGAACCAACACAGTAAGGATAACCGGAATTGCTACTAAGCAAATAGACCACGTAACCTGTGTCCACATTGGTGGCATCACTGCCGCTAGTAATGCGATTGTTTTCAACTATGACGTGGGTGGCGGCTGGTGCCGTTCCACACAGAACGAATACCAACGCCACAAACAACTTTGCTAGATACGCGTACATTTCGATGGTCTTCTCGAGCTCGAATGATACCCAAGGAGTCAGGTGGGCTCTTATAAAGACCTACCTAAGACCTAAGGCTACCGACTGAAGGAGAATTGAATCACTGATAAGAATACATGAAGAATGTTTTCTCATTACCAGCAAAGTGCCAAACCGATATTTTCTCCATTTTATGGACAAACACGCAGACAGAAAAATTAAATTGAGGAAACCGCAGAAATTGGTTTTCATGACAAATTGCCAATAATCCGAAATGGTTGCACGAGGCATGAATGATTTTTATTAGTGCATAGAGTTAATTCGTATGCAAAGTTTCAAGGTGACCTTCGAGTCCAAGTATACAGCCGGTGTAGTGATTTCACGCAAAATTTTTTTTAATTTAACAAAGCCGTTTTACAAATATTACTTTGGCTCATAAAATGTCAAAAAATGACCTTTCAGAAAGGACTTTTAAGGAAAAATGTACCACGAAGATATTCATCATCAAACTCTTTTTAAGGTCCCTGATTACACCAAAAAAATTTAACTTGAAAAAAAAAAATTTAAAATTTAACTTGAACGCCAGAAATAAGTCAAAATTATAGATGTAAGTATCAATGAATTCAACATATTCTTATGATGAATCGGCATACGAAAACTATGTGACCTTACATTTTAGGTACATGATGTGTTCAGCAATTTAATGTAAAATACTATGGGGACCATTTTTGTGGATCTTATTAACCCTCCAGTTCCCATTTGTATGGGCCAATTCGACCCTTTTTTTTCTAGAATGCCAAAAACTATCCTTTGAAACAGGACTTTTAAGAAAGAAATGTACTACAAAAATATTCATCATAAAATTCTACTATAGGTCACTGAGTACACTAAAGCTCCCAATTTAACTTGAACGCCAGAAATAAGTCAAAATTAAAGATGTGTGTGTAAAGTATCAATGAATTCAACACATTGTTAAGATGAATCGGCATACGAAAAACTTGTGGCCTGACATTTTAAGTAAATGATGCGTTCAGAAATTCGATGTAAAATACTATGGGGACCATTTTTGTGGAACATTTTAACCCTCCAGTGCCCATTTGTATGGGCCAATTCGACCCTTTTTTTTTCTAGAATGCCAAAAACTATCCTTTGAAACAGGACTTTTAAGAAAGAAATGTACTACAAAAATATTCGTGATAAAATTCTACTATAGGTCACTGAATACACCAAAGCCCAACATTTAACTTGAACGCCATATATATGAAAGTCAAAATTGAAAATCATAGCAGTAAGTATCAATGGACTCAACACATTCTTATGATGATTCGATGATGATTTGACCAGTTTTTCCTAGAATGCCAAAAACTATCATTTGAAACAGGACTTTTAAGAAAGAAATGTACTACAAAAATATTCGTCACAAAATTCTACTGTAGGTCACTGAGTACACCAAAGCTCCAAATTTAACTTAACACCAGAAATAAGTCAACGCTGAAGATTTTTTGAGATTGTTTCACATTGAATGAATTTTTCTACTAAAATTATTCTGTTCGCTTAATATGCAGCAACACGTTTTCTTCTTTCCTGCAGCGACAACTCTATCTTTATACCTGCTCAGAATTGCTGCATCCACAGGCGTGAGGCCACCAACAGCCGCCATATGCGGAGCAGAGTTCGATATGAATGGATCTCGCGCCAGCTGACAGTTGTGAAGTACTTATGGCACATACGAGCATTGCGTTGATACGAGCCTACACTGCTGACAGCTGCCGTGATTTATGAACTTAAGTAGTCCACTTGACTTGACGCACCGGACCAGCGCAGCAAATGCAATGCTGCGTAGATGCTCGCACTCGGCCAGACGTCTGCTTATCAGTGCAAATTTGTGTGCGACGCAGCCTTTCACTTTAGCGAGCGGAGCGAGTCCAAAGTAGCAACGCTTGAAGATGCGCCAAACCAAGACAGCACGAAACTGAGCAAAGCGCTCGAATGAGAGTTTTTGCACGTAAAAATTGCAGTCGATGGCGCCCAATAAATGCGCGCATGCGCATTAAAGTCTTAACTGCAAAGTGTGCAAGAACAAAACGCTTCTGAGCGAGCGCAAAACAATTTTGTGTGTGTGTGTGTCAACAAGATCGAGTCTAGAAAAAGTTTTGGCCGGTTTGGCGCGAACGTCAGTTCAACTCAGAAGAGAACAAAAGCGCGTCAGCCTTTGAAGGGCAACGGCAAAGATATCACATGACGGACACACACACACATACGCACAACAATCTATTTCATCCAAGCACTGCTTGAAAATTATGCATGAACGCCGGCAGCTGCGTGCACGCGCATCTGCATTATTAGCAGTTATGTTGTTGTTGTTGTTGTAATATAGTTGTTTTTGTTTTTGTAATTCTTTTGCCTGCGAGAAAAATGCTATATGCGAAAAGGGCAAGTGACCTTCTCGCCGCATGCCGGGAAATGGCTGTCTACCTGTTAAGTGTTTGTTGTTGTTTCATTCG
The DNA here is from genome assembly GCA_963668005.1 of Melieria crassipennis. NCBI lineage: Eukaryota > Metazoa > Arthropoda > Insecta > Diptera > Ulidiidae > Melieria > Melieria crassipennis. The sequence continues at coordinate 8,673,592 of OY764963.1, forward strand.
ATAACAAAGTTGTTGTGTGCTGCATTGGTCAAAGGAGTGACTAACCAAACACTGGCAACATCGACTGCAATCAAGCATAGATTTTGTTGTTTCATGGAGTGGCGCGCAGGCTTGAATGCAACTCGAATGCGCGAATGCGCCACTCTGTGTGTATGCGTGTGCGTGCAGAGTGTTGTGAAGTTGCGCCGCCAAGACAAATGTTTTTCATTTTTTCATTTTCAAATCAAACAATTGTTGGGTAAATATAATTTGAATTTTCATAAAAAGAAGAAGAATGTAAATAAGAAAAAACTTCGAAGTGGTCAATTGGTGAAGTGAAGTGATGAAAAATAATGTCTGGCGTTAAGACGAAAATAGTTGTATGGGTAGGTAGTAGTGTCCAACCGAAGGTGGATTTTTTATCAAAGCCGAATATTCGGCATAACTAAAATATTCGGCCGAAGCCGAAAACTAATAAGAATTCTTTTAAGGAAAACAACTGATAAACTTTAGCGGTCCATTTAATTGTTCTACTTAAGAATTAATTTTGATGTCCGAAATATCGATAAAACCCGATATTTGATATAATACTTCGAAACAGAGCATCTTAACATCACATCGCATCACATCACATCACATCACATCACATCACATCACATCACATCACATCACATCACATCACATCACATCACATCACATCACATCACATCACATCACATCACATCACATCACATCACATCACATCACATCACATCACATCACATCACATCACATCACATCACATCACATCACATCACATCACATCACATCACATCACATCACATCACATCACATCACATCACATCACATCATATCACGTCATATCACATCACATCACATCACATCACATCACATCACATCACATCACATCACATCACATCACATCACATCACATCACATCACATTACATCACATCACATCACATCACATCACATCACATCACATCACATCACATCACATCACATCACATCACATCACATCACATCACATCACATCACATCACATCACATCATATCACGTCATATCACATCACATCACATCACATCACATCACATCACATCACATCACATCACATCACATCACATCACATCACATCACATCACATCACATCACATCACATCACATCACATCACATCACATCACATCACATCACATCACATCACATCACATCACATCACATCACATCACATCACATCACATCACATCACATCACATCACATCAAATCACATCTAATCACATCAAATCTTATCACATCACATCACGTAACATCATATTACATCACAAGGGTTGGCTCTAAGATTGCAAGCATTAGAAGACAACTCGGTCTTTAACTTTCCGTTAAGATCAACTAATTTTCTTACTTCTCTTGCTCTTCTCTTCTTACTTCTTTTCTTAAGTCGGAGGAAGAGGCTTCCACTGATCCCTTCATGGCTCATTAATGCGAACAAGAAACTAGGACTTGTCAACGATGCTCTTTTTCAGGCAAAATTTGTGCAGTGAAACATTCCCGAATACTGAATTCCCGATATACTTTTTCCATCTTTTATACATATTCTACATCAGTGGCGCACACAGGATTTTTTTCATGGGGGGCGGCGGGGTTTTTGTACAACTTTTGAGCCGAATACCGTTCAGAACCACATTTTCTACCCGCAACTTTTCTGTTTGGGGAGGTTTGAACCCAAACCCCTGCTTCCTCTATATGCGCCACTGTTCTACATACACATACATACATACATAGTTCCTTTATGTATTTATGTGTAGATTAAAATATTTTAGATTTTCAATCGGTCCACATTTGTGATCTTGAAAGTCGTTTCAATAAAATTCTTATTTTTGTTTTTCAAATTTCTATGTAATTATTTCCTCTTCGTAAATCCAAAATTTCCCTCAACTGCTTAGGAAAAGTTGTTTTAAATTTGTTGTTATTCTATGTGAAAATGGATCGTAAAGATACAAAATTACACTGTGAAATAATTTTGGGATCATGATATCTGTTTTAGAAGTGGTGAAGACTAATCGGTAGTGCTGACATAGAGTAATAAAAACCTGGCTGAGTTTTGCAGAGTTTCCTTTGACCAGTAACAGCTGCCTGAAAAGTTTGTGTGTGTTAGTGTGTTTTCACAATCAGCTTTTTGTTTTTAAGTTCTAAGATATTTAAAATTTTGTATTACTGTCTTCAGAAAATTTTTAGCTATGTATGTAGCTAATGTAAATATACATTAAAATATTCTGTAAACATTCAATGGCCAAATATTTTTACCTCATTGAAATTTTGGAGATCAATGTCAAAAAATTGATTTTTTTCTTTGCCTTTACATGCTGTAAGTATTAAAGATTTTAGTATTTTTATTATAATGCAGTCTTGTTAACATTAGAATGGCTGTATTTTCTTTAGTATTTCTATCTAATACAATAATTGAAATCGTTGAAAGATACCAATGAAGGCCATAACATGTGCCTATGTAACAGTTGGGCTGAAAAGTTCGTATCGTTTTATAGAAAAACACATTGTTTTGGCAAAATTCGATTTTATTATTCAACATAGTTGCCATCGAGGGTGATACACCGATTATAGCGATCTTCCAACTTTTCAATACCAGTTTTGTAGTACGATTTGTGTTTAGCCTCAAAATAGGTTCTCTGTTTCGGCGATTACTTCCTCATCGGCTTTAAATTCCTTTCCAGCGAGCATTATCTTGAGATCTGAGAACTGGAAATAGTCGCTGGGGGCCAAATCTGGAGAATACGGTGGATGCGGAAGCAATTCGAAACCCAATTCATGCAATTTTACCATCGTTTTCCCCGATTTGTGACACGGCGCATTGTCTTGATGAAACAACACTTTCTTCTTCTTCAAATGGGGCCGTTTTTTCGCAATTTCGTCCTTCAAACGCTCCAATAACGCTACATAATAGTCGCTGTTGATGGTTTTTCCCTTTCCAAGATAGTCGATGAAAATTATTCCATGTGCATCCCAAAATACGGACGCCATAACCTTACCGGCCGACTGTTGAGTTTTTCCACGCTTTCGATTCGGTTCATCGCGTGCAGACCACTCAGATGACTGCCGACTGGACTCCGGAGTGTGGTGGTGGATCCATGTTTCATCGATTGTCACATATCGACGCAAAAATTCACTTCTATTGCGGTTGAACAGCTCCAAACATTGCTCTGAAGAATCGACACGTTCTTGTTTTTGGTCGATTGTGAGCTCGCGCGGCACCCACTTTGCACATAGCTTTCGCATACCCAAATATTCATGAACGATATGTCCAACACGTTCCTTTGATATCTTTAGAGTGTCAGCTATACAAATCAACCCCAATTTACGATCTTCCAAAATCATTTTGTGGATTTTTTTGATGTTTTCGTCCGTAACAGTCTCTTTTGGACGTCCACTGCGTTCATCGTCTTCGGTGCTCATATGGCCTGTACGGAATTTAGCAAACCACTCACGAATGGGTGCTTCGCCCGGCGCAGAGTCCGGATAACACTCATAAAACCACTTTTTGGTATCAGTAGCACTTTTTTTCATCAAAAAATAGTGTTTCATTAAAACACGAAATTCCTTTTTATCCATTTTTTTCAAAATAACCAAAGTTGCTTCACTCAAAATGCTGTATCTGACAAACTAATAATCAGACAGCTGTCAAATTTATACTCGTTTCTGTTGAAGGTTGGTACTACGTAAAAATGATACGGATTTTATTCCAGTGGCGCCATCTCATAGAAACAATACGCACTTTTCTGTCCAACTGTTAGGCCACGATCAGTAAACACGACAAATGGGCTTCTTTGAATTGGAGGAGCGTAGAGCGTAGAGTTGGCAAATCTTGCAGTTTCTTTTATTTAAGATAAACCTATATCTTCTTCAGCACATGCGACAGTATCTTATCAACTGCCTGGAATTGCTTAAGCAGCCAGAAATACAATCAAGTTGACTAGCTACAAGATTTAATTTGTGTTTATATTATTAACTGCAGCTGTGGCCGCAACATGTTCCTGGCAACATGTTGCTAGACCAACTCTAATAAGAGCGCGCAACGAATTAAGAGAGGGAAATTTCACATTAAAACAATTTGAAATTCACCACGAATAGTGACCGTGTATAGGCATAATTTGTGGATGACTGGAATTAAAATAGCAACAACAGCAGTAGCGACTATGACGAACTGCTGCCTACTTAAGACACCTTCACCACTTTAATGCCAACAACAACAACAACAACAACGACAAGTAAGTATTCAACTTGGCTTTGGCAGAGAATGAAATTAACAAACACACAAGCGGAACAACTTCACGGTTGAATTTCAGTTTTACTTATTTCGTTTCTTTACTTATGGCTGTTGTTGTTGTTGTTGCTGCTGCTGTATGTTTTCTTTTAATTTGTGTTTACGTTTTGTTGAGGGGGCAGGCAACGTTGGTGTGTGCGCGTGCTACTTCAGTCATTGATGAGCGCTCGATCGTTGCATTTGAAAAAAGTAGTTGTGTGCGCGCGCGCGAATCGCGAACTGGACAAGTGCTCAAAAAAATCACAACAACAGCAACAATAGTAAAATAAGAAATAAATCACGCCACAGCATCAACTATAAATTATCACCAAGTGCACGAATTGCACAATTTTCCAACGTTCGCTAATTGTTGTTGTTGCTGCTGTTGTCGCTGTCAGTTTTGCAGTCGTTGCAATTTTCCAAAGTTGCGCGTGTTGCGGAAAATTGAAATTGTTGCCGCGCCGTTGCTGCGACCGCACGCGTTGTTTATAAACATTGCGGGTGCAGCGGCACTCGCCCGCAACCGGCTCGCTGTGGCATGTTGCAGCTGCCGTTGCGGCTGTTGCACGCTGGCCGTGTAGTCGACTCGTATGCGTTGCGCTTGCAACACGCGCGTTCTGAACGTTTGTGCGTAGTGTGCGAAGGAAGCCGAGTTGAAAATTTACGCTGTGCTACGGAAAATGCAGTCAACGCGCGCGTCTGACTTAATGTGTGTGTGTGTGCTTAATATTGTTGTTTGTTTTTTTTTCGGTTTGCCGAATTGAATTTTTCGGCTGTGGGAAAATTTTGATGTGTTAGCAGTTGGCAGGTGCGTCATTGGTGTGTGTGCGTTTGGTTTCTCATTATTGTTGTTTTTATTTTGGTTTTAATTTTTAAGTTTTTGGTGGGGTTCGAAAACGGTTATTGTTGTTGTTACATGGTCTGCAGCGCTGTTGTCTCACTAATGAAAATGTTTAATTGCATTCAAGCCAAATGTGGTGTGTGCGGCTTTGTTGTAATTGTAATTTTTGTTTTAATAACGTTGTTGTTGATATTTGCTCGAATAACTTCTAAACGCTTTTGTGGTTTTCCAGCACATTTATACAGGTGTCGGCTTTTTTTAATGTGTTGCACTATTTGTTGTTGTTGTAGTTGTTGTCTAGTATTGGTTTTGTGGCATAAGGTTTTCATTGTTTGAATTTAATTTGAATAAATAAATTTATTACGTGTGTGAATTTACAATTTATTATTGCAAAAAATAAAAAAAAATATTATTGGTTATAATTGAAGAAAATAATTTACAAAAGCATTAACAAATCAAACTCAATGTAAAAATGAAATAAAATTGGTTTATAATGTTTTCATTTGAATACATAAATGTATTATGCATGCGGAAACAGTTACATTTTATAATTACAAAAAATAAAAAGAAACATGCAAAAATAAAATAATTCCAAAATTTAAATTAAACTGTTTTAAAATTTTTCAGTGTTTGAATTTAATTTGAAAAAATAATTTTATTATACTGGCGAAAACAGTATACAATTTATAAATTTTATAAATACAAATAAAATTATGAAAAAGTCATATATAGAAAATAAAAAATAAAAAAAATATATTAAAGCAATAAATTGAATGAAATATTTCAATGAAATTGTTTGTATAACGTATTTGTTGATTAAATTTAATTTGAATAAATAAATTTATTATACTGGCGAGAACAGTTTACAATGTATAACTTTTAAAAATATAAATTTAATTACAATAATAAAAAAAATTTATAGATAAAAGTAAAAAAATATATTAAAACAATTAATTGAATGAAATATTTAAATGAAGTTGTTTGCAGTAGCGGCTTAAAGGGGGGGGCGGAGGGGCGGACCGCCCCGGGCCCCGGGCTGCGGGGGGCCCCCGAGAGAAGCTTGTATATAAACATTTAAAGGTTTTCAAAACTGAAACTTGTAAAAAACTATTTGCGCTCTACCATGGTTGTTGAAAGGTTGTTTGTCACTTTTATCAATTGAAAAAGACACAGTGTCGACAATTGACTTTGAAATTAATATACAATAACAAATTCAGTTCAATGACAGCAAGAAAACATGCTTTTCAAATAACAATTGTTTGCAAATTTTCAAAAAAATGTTCCCTCGAAGATTGCAATATTTAATTTTTGACTTAAAATTTTGTGCAAAGTATGCAAATACAAAATTCTATGTTAAAAATGAAGTATCGCAATCTTTGAGTTTGCTTGTAAACTAGTGTAAATTACACAATTACTTAACCTCATTAAACTTTGTAGACGTCAAACAAATTTACAGTTATTATTATTATTTTTATAATTATTGGTTGGATAACAAGACATCGTCCCGGAAATCCGGGTTTCTTCTTTGATAGACTCTTCTACGAAAGCAATTCTGTGCTCCTTGTAAGTAAGCTACTGCTACCGGGTTTTATAAAATATTTCTGTATATTTCTAAACTACTCGACACGAAAAATGCACCTAAAAATACAAGTTTTTTCTAGACTGGAACTTTGAAATAGAATAAAATTTAGATGTATGAATCTACAGACTGAAATCCAAATCATGTATGTTTTCCCTACCTGACATATTTTGGTCCTGAAACTTCAAAATTGAAAATTTAGTTAAAAGGATGTCTTTCATTTGATACCCATATTTCCATCATTGCACAACTGCATATATTTAAAAAATATCTGAAATGTGTATGTCCTTAAAATTTTAAAATTTTTTAAAAAGGACTTTGGGCCAGAAAATGAAAAACTGACTATGCGAGATTACTATAAATGATCTCTAGTTTCACGTCTGTATCCAAATTTGGATGGGTCTCGGCAAAATAAAAATTTCGCACAGTGTAATAAATGTAAAGTTGGTGTTTTTACTCACTGCATCATAACATTGTAATTTTTATTTCAATTCTATTGATGTTAGGCTTCATATTTGCTCAAGTAATATATTTGCTCAAAAAATATATAATAATATATCTTTCATCTTAGATTTTAAAACTAGGGGAGATAATTTTTTTTATCCATAAAAAAAATATTCGAAAATTTATGATTTTTGGTCGAAAGATTCACTTTGTTACAACTTTCCTTTGGGGAAGTTACTTGTCAGTAACTTCCACAAATCTCATCTGATTTGAACAATTTATATATCACTAAAAAGGCTAAGGTATTATCTTCTTCTTGAACGACGGACAGCTCGTGTTAATCAGATAATTCTTTCAGGAGATATGTGCTCATAACTGAAACAACAGGAAAAAAACTCGTTTTTCGAAGATTTTTTGAAAACACTTCTTAAAAAAATTTTTTTATTTTCAGTTTCGTGTTCAGCGGTGAAAGTTAGTCTAGAGAACACTTTATCTATGCATGCGATTGGCCCATTTTTTTTGCGAGTAGTGTAATGATGCACTGATCGCAAAACAATCTAATCCTCCTGCTCAGGTTGCTTAAAATAATGGCCAGATTGTAGTAACTATGCAAGATTTTCTGTTGTTTTTTTTTAGTTTTAAGATGGCTTTTTGAAATGACAAGTTTGCTCTCCCAAAAGTTTTCCTAATTTCACGAAAGTTTTTATCAAATTTGGAAAGATTTAGTATGATTATCCTTTTATCCATTTTTCAATTTTTCTCTGGGATTTTATTGCTTTCTATAAAATTTCAAGCACATATATTTTTCAAAATAATTTGTCCCTTTACTGTCCATTTACTGTTCAATGGAAATTCCAGTTATTAGTTTTGTACGCAAACTTATTCTGCACCGTTTATGGGGGCCCCTCAGCCGTCGCCGCCCCGGGCCCCCGAGCACCTTAAGCCGCCACTGGTTGTTTGTATAACGTTTTTATTAATTAAATTTTATTTGAATAAATAAATTCATTATACTGGCGAAGACAGTTTACAATGCATAACTTTTAAAAATATAAATTAAATTAAAATTATAAAAAATTTATAGAAAAAAATAAAAAAAATATATTAAAATATTAAATTGAATGAAATATTTAAATTAAATTCTTTGTATAACGTTTTGGCTGATTAACTTTTATTTGAATAAACGTATTATGCTGCCGAAAAAAATGTACAGTTGTTATTGCAAAAAAATGCAAAGTTAAAAAAATATTTTTATTCATAACTAAATTTACATAAATTTTAAAAATTTAATTCAATGAAAAATTTAATTTAAATTTTCGTACATATAATGCTTCCATTGTTTGAATTTTGTTTGGATAAATAAATTTATTATACTTGCGAAAACATTTTACAATTTAAAACTAAAAAAATACAAAATAAAAAATAAATATTAAAACATTATGTTCAATGAAAAATTTAAATGAAATTATTGTAAAATTGTTTCAGTGTTTGACTTTTATTTGAATAAATAAATAAATTATGCTCCCGAAAACAAATGTTTAATTGTTATTGCAAAAAATACAAAGATAAAAGATATTTTTTTTCATAATTAAAGAAAATAATAAAAAAAAATTGTTTTTAAATAAATTCAATATAAAAATGTAAATTAAATTGTGTATAACGTTTTCATTGCTTGAATTTTATTTGAATTAATGTATTTATTATGCTTGCGAAAACAGTTTACAGTATACAATTGCAAAAACAAACCAGTTCAATAAAAATTATTATTCATAATTTAAGAAAATAAATTTGGAATAAAATTGTAAAAATAGAATTCAATCTGAAAATTTTAATTCACTTATTTCTTTTAATTATTGTCATAATACAAAAATTTAAAATTATAAATTATAAAAAATAACAAATAATTAAATAAAATAAATATAGATTAATAAAATTATGCATTCAAAAATTACTGTGAAATAGTTATGGTTAAAAATTGTCGTTTTCAATAAAATGTTTGTTTTTTTTTATTTAAAAAAAAATTCAAATTCAGCATAAAATTCAAATTTATTTCAGAATTGTCAATACTAAAAAAATAAAAATTAATTAAGAATTTGTAAACAAAAATGCATAAATAATGCCTTGAGTGAAAAAGTTATTGTTCTAAATTTCTGTTTTTATCAAAATATTTTGCTTCTAATTTGAACAAAAAATAGTAATTTTTGCAAAACGAAGTTATATGTAAAAACAAAAAACACTACAAAATAAAATAAAGTTTTTACTAAAAAACGAATACATACATTGTTAAAATTAAAATTTCGATTACAATGCCTAAATTTTTTCACTTTTCTATATTGTAAAATTAAAAAATTCTTTCGCAGAGACTGCGGATGTCTTTTAGCCGGTTCGTAGCTTCCGACAGCTCGAGTTCCAGTAGCTCTTGGTCTATTAGAGTTATCTAGCCAAAGCACATGTGCCTGGAACGACCCAAAGCTGGGCTTTCACTGTGAACTATATAGTTAACTTTAAATAAATCCTATCATAAAATGATGGAATGAGTTAAAAATATAATAAAATATTTCGTATTTATACAAAATTTTACATTTTATTTTTGACATAAAAATACACTTTAGATGTTTCTCACTTATGCTACTGCAACAGTTAAAGATGGTCTTTATTTTTAGTGGTTGTATTTTTAGTTAAGATGATTTTTGTTCACTGACGGCGGTAGTTGTAGTAATTATTGAACCTGACTTGAAGTCATCAACAGGAAGGCTTAATTTGCAGCTTACTGCCCCAAGCAACGCTAATTAAGCCTTTAGCTACACACACATTTCTAAACATAACTTAAAAACTAATAACCAAAACAACAACAAAAACTATGCATATATATTTAAAATGAAGGCAGATGCGCTTCAAAATGGTTACATCAATTTGAAAAAGGAAATAGTTTTTAAAGAAAAGTTGTTAGAAACTATTTAATGATATTTTAACTTCTGACAGTTTATTATTTCAATGATTTGTAAACGTGTAGAGTCAACGGATCAGTAAATTGCATGTATAGCCAAATGATTAAAACTAATCAATCTCAGATGATATTTTGGAAACACATTGGATTTTGTTACTTAGAGAGCCGTCAATATTGAAATGTTGACGTTAAAGGCTAAAAAATCCCATTAAAAGTTATGGATGATTCTACTAAGTTCTGGTGCCAAATTAGCCTTAGTGCGTCTTCAAGTCTATGAGCATAGTCTGAAAAGTTTCAAACCTAACAAAGATACAAAAGATTTCTGCTTTACAATTATTATTATTTTTCTATATAGCAAGTCTACACACTCCCAGCACTGATTTATTGCGATTAAATGGATATAACAGAGCCTTAGAAATGTTCATTCCAAAGCAATTTTAATCTAACGAGATACCAAAGGCGCGAACAGCTTTCTCACTAAATCATGATTCAATGTGTCACAAACGTTCGTTGAACAAATTTATAGAATATCCAGAGAGTTATCTAGCATAATTTAGTGAGCTTGAGCAGTGTTACCAGATCAGGGGAATTCCTTCTAGATTTAGGAAATTCTTGGCTTTTTAGAAGAATTTTTAGAAGGAAGAATTGTTTAGGCGAAAGTTTGGGAGATTTAAATTTTATGAAGAAGTTTACAAAAGCGATTTGAATGGTCATACATTTGATATCGTTAGTGGCACTGAAGTCTTGAATAGCTAAAGTATCTAATTCAATTTAATTAAATTTTATGCTTAAAAAAAATTTATAATTTTGTTGTTGAAGAAAAAAAAACTGCAATAAAAAAATTTATTTTTATTTTTTTTTTTAAGTTTAATAATGCAACGTTTATAATGTGAAAAATTATAAAAAATAGTTTTTAGGGGTTTTCAAAAGTTTTTGGAGAAGGAAATTTCATTTTTTTTTTAAGATTTAGAAGAAAGTCATTTCAGGTATCTGGCAACACTGAACATTTTGTTGACGTGTGTTGCCATCTTCATGTTGAGATCAGAAATTTTTCAAATAGCCTCGTTTTTCAGCTGAAGACAGCTTCTTCCACCTACATTTCTCAGTAAGTTGATGATTTCAACAATATAGCTCACAACGACATTTTAAGCAATTCACATTTAAAATTGCAATATCTGTTCAATAAATTATGACTCATTCATCTATAAGTAAATTCATTTCAATTCGAACATAAACAAAATTTCACCAATATACAAATCTATTTCTAGCGTATTGTTGTAGGCGTTCGACACTGACATTTCCATTTTTCAAAAGTTCACAGACAGAACGCTGTCGGAAATTGCTCCAGTTTCCAAGTCAAGCTCCAAATTGGCACATTTTATGACAACTAGACAATGCCTTATAAACAAGCCGAACATAAAATTTAACAACACTCAAACAAATACAAAAAATATTAAAAAAAGAAAGAAAATTTACACTCAGCCAAAAACCGAAATGTGGCCAAACAAAGTCAGCTGAACGTCAGACAAACGCTGGGACAAGCTAAACCCACACAAAATCAATACAACCGCTAAGAAATGCTTATGGAAAAAAAATTGAAAACTCAACATCAGCAAAAATTGTAAAAAAAAAATGTGAATGTGTGAATTTGCACCATTACCAGTCGGTCCATTGCGGCGAGTTCATTAACAGCAGTCAAACCTAAAAATATTGTGCACTAAAAAATAGATTAGAAAAAATTAAGAACCAACCAATTTTTGAATGTGAAAAGTTTTTTTTTTATAAATAAATTCATGAACTAAAAATATTGTGTGCAAGAATTTTTGAGTGTTGGTGCAGTGGCAAAAATTTTTGGTGTAAATGTTTGAGTACAAAAATATTTCAAAGTGTGTCAGCATAAAGTTGTTGAATGTTTAGTTATTGAATAAACAAATTATTAATTAATTATTAAATTTTTATTTCAAATAAAGTTTTATGATATGTTGAGGGCAAAATAAAACCAAGGCAGAGGTTAGAATCGATTGAGTGGGATGGTAGTTCTTCAAGAATGAAATACATTTAGGTGTATAAGGTTGATTATGATGTCATAGTTTTTTTTACTATCAGAGCTATTTTTAGCTAATGTTGATCTTCTTAATGCTGTAGCGCTTAGTGTGACCATATCGTCATACCAAATATGCACTAAAAAAATTAATTTTTTCAACACGTTTTCGCAAATTTCGACAAAAAGAGTTCCAGCACATTCGGATTAACCGTAGACCTATGTTAAAAAACACGTCGAAAACGACCCAGATTAAAATCACACACACAAATTACAAAAAATGCAAACCTAACCTAGTTTTTAAAATATAAAACGGTTTGATTTCGATAGATAATATCCAAGTAAGAAAGTCGTATTCAGAAGTCATATTCATTCTAATATTTCAGTCAGAAAATATTAGAAGTACAAACAAAAAATTTGTCGAAAACGACCCCAACGTAGATCTACGGTTAAGCTGGAGACCAACGTTTCAGTTCGACTCCTTCGAGAACGTTGAAAAAGTAGCAATCTTAACATTAAATAAGACAGGAGTAAAGGACTTGGAAAATATACACAGAGATCTTTCTTATCTCTGCAGTTTTTATTAAAATGAAGTGCTATAAAGTGAAGTCCATAACAATCGTTAAGAGAACGAATTTTGAATTCCAATCAGAATTCTTTGTTGCTGTTTTACTTCCTTATACAAAGAAAGAAGCTTTTTCAATACAATTCGAATAAATTTTACTATCCATCACAAAAACTAAGATTCATACTATTAAAAATTATTTGAAATTTGGACTGATTTAAGCCATTTTAGTATTTTATAAAAATAATTTATTATTTTTAATTTTTTACTTATGAATTATTTCTTAACTTTAGACTTTTTATAATTTTTTTTCGAAAGCAATAAACCAAATAATCGGTCACATTTGAACGGTTTAGAACCATTCTCGAATACCAAATATTTTATTTTATTTTATTTTATTTTATTTTATTTTATGTCTGTCTGGAATACATTTTTTTTGTCTCATAGAGAGAAGTATTAAATTTTTCTACAGCTAACTAATAAAGTTCGAAGGATATCCAAGTATGTGGTAGTGTACATATAAATGATTAAGACATATTTTTTTTAAAGTAAAACTGTTGGACATTTTTTAAGGATATTCAAGAATAAAGTTTTAAAAAGACATTTTCAATATCTGTTAATTCTTGAAAAAAAATGAGAATAAAATTTAGATGTAAATATGAATCTACAGACTGAGATCCAAAACATTTATGTTTTGCATACCTGACATATTTTGGTCCTGAAAGTTCAAATAGAAAATTTGGTTAAAAGGAAACAGTTTTCCTCTTTCATTTGATACCCATATCGTCATCATTGCACATCCGAAAATATTAATAAAAATATTTGAAATGTGTATATCCTTAAAATTTGTAAGTCCTTTAAGAATGTTTTTGGGTCAGAAAATGAAAAACTGACTATGCCAAGATACTATAAATTACCTTTCACGTTTCACGTCTATATCTACATTTGGATGGGTCTCGGAAAAATAAAAAAAATTTTTCGCACGTTGTAATAAATGAAAAGTTGGTGTTTTCACTCCATGCATCATAACTTTGTCATTTTTCTTTCAATTCTATTGATTTTAGACTTCGTATTTGCTCAAATAATATATATTTCATCGTAGGTTTTAAAACCAGAGGAGATCATTTATTTTATCTAAATAAAAACCGTTCGAAAATGTATAATTTTTGAAAATGGTCAAAAAATTCAATTTTTTCAACTTTCATCGTCAGTAACTTCCCCAAATCGATTTGGACAATCTATATATCGTTGGAAAGGTTAGTTAATTACCTTCTGAATGACGGGTTCAGACTTGTGTTAGTCGGATGGTTGGTTTACGAGATATGTGCTCATAACTGAAATAAGAGGTGAAAAACGTGTTTTTCGAACATTTTTCGAAAACGCTTCTTAAGAAAATTTTTTTATTTTCAGTTTCGTGTTCAGCAGACGAAGATTAGTCTAAAAAATACTTTTAATTTTAGGAGCACTTTTTGTGTCGAATAGTGTTATCAGTTATTCTGAGTAAACTAGTCGTCGAAAAAAGATTTTTCTGGAACTAATGAAATCTGTAAAGTACAGGAAAACAAAATTTGGCATTGGTTTTACTGTGTACCAAAAAATCTAAAAATTATCTGAGGTCTTACTTACATGTAGAATACAAAGAAAAAAAATTTCGCACCTGGGGATCGTGTTCGAAAAAAATCGTCGAAAAATTCACTTTTTTACAACTTTCACCGTCATTAACATCACCAAATTTCACCTGATTTGGACAATCCATATATCGCTGGAAAGGCTAAGGTATTATTTTTTGACCGGGCATGATTCGTTTACGAGATATGTGCTCATAACTGAAACAACAGAAAAAACCTGGTTTTTCGAAGAATTTTCGAAAACGCTTCTGAAAATTTTTTTTTAAATTTTCAGTTTGGTGTTCAGCCACCCAAAGTTTGTCTAGAAAATACTTTTGCTTTAGGTGCACGCGATTAACCCATTTTTTGTCGAGTAGTGTAATCGGTCACATTTGAACGGAGCTGAACCAATTGAAATCGATTACCTACCAATTCTGTGATCATTGCCAGCCGATACCGATGCCGATTATTTAATCGGTCAAACACTACATTCCACAGTACATTCGTATACATCAGTGAAGGCCATTCTGCTACTCGTGAGCAGCAAAATGGCCATCACTGGCAGAGTGGCTCTCACTGATATGCAAAAATTCCCATTTCAAACATTCTGTCCATTTGCCGTTTTGTTTATTAATTCAATTTCAAATTAGCTGGTTCAGCAATGTTTCTTCTTCGTTTTTCATGAAAGCGTCTTTCTCATTAAAACGCTTCTAAAAACCATACAAAACTTATAAAGCGACAATTTTCTCCTTTCAATGCGGAATCTGTGCAATAACAAAGCAACAATTTCGTTTCTATTTACAGTCACTGAAGCGAGCAGCGGCGCAGAGGAACACAGTGCGGTCAGCATTAATGAAAATACGAGGAGCGGGTGTGCGCCGCTCAGAGATTAGCGACGAAAAGAGTATCGCACATTGCATTCGTTGCAGCGGCAGCAGTGCGACTGGAGGCGGCAATGGCCAACTGTGTGGCGACAAGGCAGCGATTGCAGTGCAATAAATACACCGTAAACGATACAACAACAAAATAACATCAACAAACAAATACAATAAATAAAAGCGCCAAACGGCGAATACTAGAAGCTGCAGCGAGTGTGTGTGTGTGTGTGTGTGGCGTCATTAGCACCGCCAGCCAAAAGTAAACTTTGTTGCCGGCAACGTTCGTCGTGGCCGCCAGCCAAACCGTGTCGTGTCGTCGCAATGTCTCCGCTTGTGGCGCGTTGCAGTCGCGCGGCTGCAACGATGGCGATTTTTGTTTACTTGGCAAATGCGTTGCTGCCACAGCTCGTCGCTAATTAAACTGCAGCGAATTTCATACATCCGTCCCCCTACGCCTTCACCGCCGTTTGTGTATTTTGTTTACAAAATTTGTCAAATCGACAAAAAAAAAATCAATGAATAAATAAATAAAATATGACAAATAATTACAAAGCGACAAAAATTAAATATTTATGCAAATTTGAGTTTGTGTGTGATGATCAAAAAAAGCTACAATAACAAAAACAATTCGACAATTTTGCTTCAATGCTTGGCATCAACAAAAGTAAAACAGCACAAAAACCAACAATAAGAACCTAGTTCGAGCAACAAAAAAAAACAACGTAAAACATTCAACAGACTGCGGCAGCAGCAGCAACAACAACAACCTCTACCACCACTACGACAGACACATCAATGTGCCACCGACTGTGGCAAACCAGTTTCGATGCAAAAAAGGACTGCTAGCAATACAAACAACAACAACAACAACAACTCTAGTAACCATAACTCTGCACAATCGCACAAGCATCGATCAGCTGCATTAGGATAGTCTGCTCTGTCTTTGCTGCTTCCTCGACAACAACAAAACACCACAAACGGCCGCTGCCATTCAACAACCACTCTTTCCGCTGCCCAATCGGCCGTCGCACCTTTTGGCTCGATCGTCGCTTTGTCTGTCCGTCACACAGTAGCCAGCAGCAACGACACTTCAACGCAACGCAACGCACCGCACCGCACCGCACGAATCGCCGTTAGTCCACTGGAACCGGGGAGCATTTACAACACCAAAAATGTAAGTACCACCACAAATGTGAGGCTCCTCTCCGACACTTAATGGCCCCACCAGCCATTGTCCATCTTTCTAGCGGCTCTGCATTTCTTTACTTTTTCCTGGCCGCTCAAATGTTGGCCAGGTTGTTGTTGGTTGCTTTCTAAGCAAGTTGCCAATTTGGCCATTGTCGTTGCTATTGCGAAAATGTCCGCTTTTGGCAATTCATGCCGGGACAGTGGTTGTCCTTCTTTTACTTTTGTCAGCTCTTTTGCTCTTCACGCTGGTATTTGGGTCATTCGGCGCAAAGACAACAAAGAATGCGACTTATCTGCCATGAATGCCTGAGTTCTATGCACGAAATTAGAAAAGATTATGGACGGAATGAGTCCTTTAAATAATCTTTTTGAAGAATGTTTTTCAATGGAAACAGTTTTTGAATTTGTTTTCTCTTCCTTTGGCCAAGATGTTTTTTCCACTTTTGGTCCTTTTTCAGGCATGCGACTTATCTGGCATGAATGCCTAAGTTCTATGCACAAAATTAGAAAAGATTATGGACGGAATGAGTCCTTTAAATAATCTTTTTGAAGAATGTTTTTCAATGGAAACAGTTTTTGAATTTGTTTTCTCTTCCTTTGGCCAAGATGTGTTTTCTAACTTTGGTCCTTTTTCAGCTTTTTCCTTTGGTCGATCTACCTGCGAAAAGGTTTTCCTGTTCAACTGCTCAAACTGGGTTCGGGCAGGCGGGGGGTTGGCAGAGTTATCTTAATATATATGTTCTTAATAAGAGTTAAGCAGCAGAAGAGCATGCATTGGGTTGATTATGAAAGCATATAAAAGTTAGGAAACAGGGTTTTGAAGAAAGAATTGGGGAACACTTTGAATCTTTCAAAATCATGGGTGGAAGACCACCATTACAGTGTTGCCAAATCAGGAGATTTCCTTCTAGGAGATTCTTGGCCCTTTTGGAGAATTTTTAGGAGGAAGAATTGTTTAGGAGAAAGTTTAGGAGATTTTGATGGTGAAACATTTGACATAATTAGTGGCACTCACGCCTTGAATATTGAAAGCTTAAGTGTGCAATTTAACTGTAGACCTACGTTGGGGTCGTTTTCGACCACATTTTTTGTTTGTACTTCTAATATTTTTTAAATTTGTTATTATTTTTAGCTGTTTTTTCAGGACTTTCTAACTTGGATATTATCTATCGAAATCAAACCGTTTTATATTTTAAAAACTAAGTTGGCTTTGCATTTTTTGTAATTTATGTGTGTGTCTGGGTCGTTTTCGACCCGTTTTTTTGAACGTAGGTCTACGGTTAATTCAATTAAATTTTATGCTTCAAAGTGCATAATTTATGCAATGAATGAAGGAAGTTTACAAAAGCGAATTTCATAATGATCTCATTTCTTAAATGTTTTGTTTTTGTTAATTTCTGGTTAAGCTTAATCTTATAATAATAAAATAATAATAATGAACAAAAAGGCTGCAATAAAAAAAGAAATGTTTATGAGAAGTTTATTTCCTTAGTTTATAATGACAAAAATGAGATCTAAAAAATTTTATTTTTTTTTAATATTAAGGAGAAAATAATTTCATAAATGTTTATGAGAAGTTTATAATGACAAAAATTAGATCTAAAAAATTTAATTTTTTTTTAATATTTAGGAGAAAGTCATTTCAGTTATCTGGCAACACTGCACCATTAGCGTCTGTAATATAGACGAGAATTTGTTTTTAACACAATCCATCATTTCAAAGAATTAAACAATGTTGTTAATTAACTATTTTGGCAATAAGTTAAAAAGTTGAACATACAACATAGGAAAATATGGAACATATGTGTTGTACTAGCTTTGCTCAAACAATGAACAATCAACTACTGTAAGAATTTTTATTTTTAGTTTAAAATTAATAATTTTTTTATTAATTTTTTTTGTGTCTACTGGATGTTAATTTGAAGCGCTACGTTCACTAACTAAAAGGAAGGAACTGTTTGCTAATGGTTTTTAATGAAGTTTTAGGCACCAAGAAGTGAGAGAAGCTGAAGTCTAAAGAACTATAGTAAAATATTTCATCTAACATTTCTTAATCTTTCATTCAAATAAAGACACAGCTGGAAAAAGTGATTGTTTACTATCTCTTTAACATCGTAAATAGTTTCAGCTGTTTAAAATAGGGAAAAGGAGCCAATGGAGCCAAGGAGGGTCTAAATGTACTACATTTTAAAAACATAATGTGTCTCAAGAGTCTTATTGTACTCTTCTTTTGGAGCTCTTTCTTTGGTCTTATTGTATTCGTTTTTTGTACTCCTTTTGCAGAGCTGAGATAGCTCTCTGGGTGCATTCCTTCAAAGATCTCTTTCCCTAGAACACTCCAAGATCTGCTCAATCGATTCATGACAGATACTTGTTTGTTAGATTTCTATATTAAAATGAAGAATCACGTTGATCCAGGAAGTAATATATGTAAAAGAAGATGTGAGATGTGTGGAATGTAAATTATTCCATAACCGAAACACTATTAACAGAAATTAACTCTCTTTCCTACAATTTGTCTTCGCAATGCGTATAGCAGTCTGTGTCTGATAGTAAATGGAATGTAGGTATGAGTTCTGATATTAATGGATGTCAAAGGTCTGAGGTGATGGTTCAAAGTGACTCTGTTGAATCTAAAAAGTATCTTAGTACATTAAACGCCGTCAAAGATCTGAGGTTATGGTTTGAAGTGACTCTGCTGCAATGTAGTTATGGGTTCCGATATTAAGATCTTTGAAGATAATTTGAAGTGACTCTGCTGAATCTAAAAAGTAATATATCTTAGTACATTAAACGCCATCAAAGGTCTGAGGTTATGGCTTGAAGTGACTCTGTTGAATCAAAAAAGTATCTTTAAAAGAGAGTTAGTCAACGTGACTCAGTGGTTACTGGTAACTGAAATCAAGACTCGACTTAGCACCAATTATAAAAAGAAAAATATTTTGGGGTTATGGTTTGAAGTGAATCTGATGAATCTAAATAAACATTTTTAAAAAATAGTTGGCTGTCTTGGTGCATTGGTTAGTGCATTGGAACCCAAGTCTGAAGGTCGGAAATCAAGCCTGTTTTTTTATTATTATAGCTGGGAATAGTGTATTGCGACCTAGAAGATGTATTGTGCCCCCTTAATGGACTCACAGTTTCTTCGTGAGTTTAGCATCCAAGATGAATTTTAGTGCTTGTAATAATCCTCTGAATATCTTTGAAAGACTCATATATTCCTCGAATATTCTCTTATTATATGAACCGATAATTGCTTTGGAATGATTATCTTGCTGTCTTTTCTGGTTTGGATGGATAAAAATCCTGGTACCAAACCATTAAAAGGTTGTGGACCGACAAGGGGAGATGAGGCGACCCTTCTTACAAGTTTGTTGTCCTTTTCATTTCCCTCAATTCCAGCATGACCCGGAACCCTGAGGATCCATACCTGATCCGTTCAACTTTTCAAGTCATTCCGACTCCAGTTTCGAGGATACCTTATATGACCTTAGTGCCTTGGTTGCCGTTTGGTTATCAGAATGGATCGCTATCTTAAAGTGCCAGTATTTCCTCGCTTAATTGAACTAAGCACTCCTATCTGTTGCGTATATCTCCGTCTGAAATATAGTTGTGTGCTTGCCCATAGGTTACGAGTATCTTGTCCGCGTTACCTTCCTCCGTTAAGGACACATCCGTTTATCAGATAAACATGTAATGGTCCATCAGAAATGTTGCTGATATCAGTTCACTGATATCCCAGTTCTTTTTGTCAGTAAATTCGGTTTTGAATTTTTTAACAAAATTAAACTTCGATGTGAATGAGTTCCTCGGTATTGCGATCTCGGAATATTGGTTCGTAAGAAAGTCAATCTTCTTGCGACTAAAAAATCCCTCGGCCCCAATATAATTTTTATTATATTTTCTTATTTTCAATACAAAACAAAGTACTTAATAACTTTCATAGTAAAAATACTCATTTCTCATTTTTTCGATATCTGCTTCAGGCATTAAAATCTTTTAGAGATCTAAACGCAATGTTATCGCTATTCTATTACATTAATATGTAATCAATATATTTTAGAATCTTGATAATTATATATTACAACAAATAATAGCACGCGCTAAAAATACGCCCACACTGACAATGAGCTCAATCGGCTGCCACATTCGTTGCTTGAAAATCTCTACAATTACATGCTAAATAGTTTTCTTAAATGGATTTGAAAAACAACAACAACAAATTCTGATATTTTGCTGATAGCCTTTTAATAAACGCTCATTGAGTAATGATTTTCTGAAATTTCTCAGAAAAAAACTCTAGCCTTCAAGTACTCCGAAACGGGCAGCAAAGTTGGTTAGTTGATTTTTTTTTGTTTTTGGGGGGTGCGTTGTATAAAAATGGCCTGCAGCTACAACAATTTGCATGTTAATATAGAATAAAGGCGCGTAAGACAAGGTTTTTGGTAATGGCAGGAAGTTGCACAGCAGGCACGCAAGACAGCAGCAACAACAACAACAAAAGCAACAACTGTTTTCAGCCCGCTTGGTCACTTTGGTCTTCCGTGTAGTTTGCATTGTGCTCAATTCTGGCAAATTGTGATTTTGTTTGTGTGAATTATGTATTTGCAATTTTGTTGTCGACAATTAGACTGAATTTTAAGTTTTGATTTATTTTAATGGCATGTTTTCGCTTCAATGAGAGCAAATTGTCGACTTTTATGAAATGGCATTAAACTGGGCACATTAGCATTGCTTTTAATTTGTCGAGCGATTAAATGGAAATAAATGTTGTGCGTTTCACTATTGGACAGTAAGGCAAGAGTTGTTGTTGTCGGTGAGATTTACGATCTCAGTGACTCTGTTGCGCAGCATAATGCATCAGAAATTGTGTTAGGGGCCTAAATGTGTGTTTGTGTGTGTGAAGGCTTTTACGAGTAATTTTACCTGCCGAGGTATCCAAATTTCATAGTTAGTCAGTTCATAGTTACTGAGGTGGGTAAAAATGGGGTAAATAAATTAGAATTTTTGCACTTCATTAGAATTGCAGCATCCGCCTTTTTTTTTAATAACTTCTAAACTAATAAAGTTAGAGTAATGAAATATTCACACGTGATCAAGGAGATTTTGGGTTTTAACATACTTACTTTTCAAAAAAAATCTATATAAATTTTCAGGGATATAAAGGATTAAAATTTTCAAAGGATCTTTTTCATATCCTTTTTTTACAAAGAGATAACAAATCAATTTTATTTAAATTCTTGAGCCGTTTCTCTTTCAATTGATACACATATCGCCATATTCTAACCAGGTTAAGTATTTTTTTTTATTTTTTTTATTTTTTATCCCCTTCAAAATTTTGAAGTCTTTTTAAAAGGACAAAGGATGTAGAAATGAAAAACTGAGTACGTAGTATTACTATGTTTGGTCTCTAGTTTCACGGCCATATGGATTTTTTCGGTTTGAAAATTTTGCTACATTTGTGTAAATTGTCTAGAAATTAATATTTAAAAGACTAGAAGTCCCAAGTCTAATGTCAACGGGTTTTACGTTTATTTTAACCCTTTGTTGATCACGTCAAATGTTAATAAACAAATGAAAAGCATCTCGAGCTATTTTTCATTTAAAGTTCTTACACCCAGTTTGTCAATAGGTTCATCAATTTATGGTTTTACATAGTTTTACCGTTAGATTTTGATTTAAAAAAAATGGAAAAATACGTGTCGAATCCTTTTTGATTTAAATTGCTTTCACCAAGTTTGAAATCAAAAGGATTATAAATCAAAGTACTCCATCCGCACAAGAAGGTTATGTTTCCTTTCAAATGACTTTTGTCGAAGCTGAAAGAGCAACAAAGAAGAGGAATAGGTACTTTACTTTCTAGGTACTCGTCACGCCTTATCTCACCTGTAGCCGATAGGACTATTCACAGTCTGCTAGACTTCGTGAGCACCTCAAACTGGTTCAAAGAGTGAGTGAGTGTTTATTTGTGGCATCACAATTGGATTTCAAGGCCTAAGTGCACTCCGCTTTAAGGCAGCAACTCCTACCTACCTGTCTAACTATTTCATTTAATCCAATTTTTTTTCGCTTTAAGTGGACACAGAATTTTATAAAACTCCTTCTAAGTAAAGCTTCCTTTTCTAAAATGAATCACAGCTCAAGCATTGCAATCGTTTGACAGTGTTCGGTCCTGGGTTTTTCTGTTCTTGAAACTAAATTCATTACTTCATTTCATATTTGGGGGTCGACTGGAACCATTACTAGTTTTTAATTCAGTTATATTCTTCACTAAGAGTAGAACGCCTGACTGGGCTATTTGTCAGTTGTTGATTTTTGTTGTCATTGGAAAGAAATTAATTTCTTTTCATTAAAGAGATCCCGTCTTTGTGTTCTTAGTAAACTTTTCCATAATATGCTCAATTTTTTGATGTCTTAAAAGTATCCTTTAGGAGTTCTTGTCTATGTTTATTTATTTTTTTAGTTTAGTTGAATTGATGAATTCATTCATATTGAAATTTCTAAATATTACAATTCAAAGCATGAAATTCATGCGATACTTGCTGCAACTTTTGCTGATTAGTTGTAATGAAATTAGAATAACTATGTTTTTATAATTTTTTTGAGCCTGGCTCGTGTGCCAATTTATTAGGATTATTCAGCTCAATTGTTTTTTCTTAACACCTATTTTACTCCCTCTCCCAGGCCTCCATTTCTTTGTACACGAACCATACATTCACTGATAATGAAAACTTTTGATTGGTGTACCAATCAGTTTTTATCATATAGTCACCATTCGGTATAGGTATCAATAATTTTTGATGTTTCGGCGCAAATCTATCAATGATGATATCTCCCTGAAATTGAAAATACGAGCATATGAATACATTTATGTATTCGAGCAGATTTGCAAGTATCTGAAATGGGATTTGATTTTTGCTTCGTAAGAACCCAAACGATGACAAAGTAATTTGTCGATTTTTTCAGCTTTTTTGTAAATTTTGATCTCGATGCAATGCATTTTAATCCCATTCTAGCACTCCAAACCACATTAAATGAAAGGTTCCGAAGCACCGAGAACCCATTATTAAAAATCTCCATAAAAAACTAAATCATGTCGAATGTGTACTCACCTCATATGGGCAACTTTTATTTATATTTGTATAATCCTTGATCAGATTGAATAGAACATCGAGAGTTTTTCCATATTTACGATACTTCAAGTAGGCACAAAGATCGAAGCGACCTTGCAGCACGAAGGGCTTGTAGGTGTTGTATTTGCGGAATACATTTACACCTAACTGAATTCATGTGAACGACAAAGTACATTACCCAAAGAACCACTTTAATTTCATTTATTGATGGTTTGTCCTTAACTCACCTCACAGTTGGCGATAGTTTTCAGCAAATGCGAACGCATCGTAAACTCGGCCACGTCGCGTCGGACCGCCTTCAAGCGGCATTCGGTAACGTTTACATAATTCTTATCCCTCACCAGGCATTCAACTTTGGTCATCTTGAAGAGAGCTTCGCTGGACATCAAAATGGTCATAAAAACCACCAAAGCAATTGAATTGCATATCATTGCGACTGAAATGTATGAATGTTGTTGACAACCCAAATTTATATTTGAGACTAAAACTAATTGAGGTTTACTGCCATCATAACTAAATCGTTTTTAATAGGTTTAATGAACAATACTAAGTAGATTTTTCACATGATGAGATATTGTTGTGTGCAGGGTGCTTTCGACGCAAACGAGATTGTGGATAGGACTTTGGGTTGAGATTTCTGCAGTTAGGGGCAATAATTTTATTTTATTTTATTTTTTTTAATTTAATTTAATTTAATTTAATTTTATCTTATTTTATTTCGTTTTGTTTTATTTTATTTTATTTTATATTATTTTATTTTATTTTATTTTATTTTATTTTATTTTATATTATTTTATTTTATTTTACTTGATTTTACTTTGTTTTATTTTATTTTATTTCATTTTATTTTATTTTATTTTATTTTATTTTATTTTATTTTATTTTATTTTATTTTATTTTATTTTATTTTATTTTATTTTATTTTATTTTACCTTATTTTATTTTATTTTATTTTATTTTATTTTATTTTATTTTGTTTTATGGTATTTTATTTTATTTTATTTTATTTTATTTTATTTCATTTTATTTCATTTTATTTCATTTTGTTTCATTTTATTTTATTGTATTTTATTTTATTTTAGTTTATTTTATTTTATTTTATTTTATTTTATTTTATTTTATTTTATTTTATTTTATTTTATTTTATTTTATTTTATTTTATTTTATTTTATTTTATTTTATTTTATTTTATTTTATTTTATTTTATTTTATTTTATTTTATTTTATTTTATTTTATTTTATTTTATGTTATTTTATTTTATTTCATTTTATTTTAGTTTAGTTTATTTTATTTTATTTTATTTTATTTTATTTTATTTTATTTTATTTTATTTTATTTTATTTTATTTTATTTTATTTCATTTAAGTTAATTTAATTTAATTTTATTGTATTTTATTTTGTTTTGTTTTATTTTATTGTATTTTATTTTATTTTATTTTATTTTATTTTATTTTATTTTATTTTATTTTATTTTATTTTATTTTTTGTTATTTTATTTTATTTTATTTTATTTAATTTTTTTATTTTATTTTATGTTATTTAATTTTATTTTATTTCATTTCATTTCATTTTATTTTATTTTATTTTATTTTATTTTATTTTGTTTTTTTTTTTATTTTATTTTATTTTATTTCATTTGATTTGATTTGATTTGATTTGATTTGATTTGATTTGATTTGATTTGATTTGATTTGATTTGATTTGATTTGATTTGATTAGATTTGATTTGATTTGATTTGATTTGATTTGATTTGATTTGATTTGATTTGATTTGATTTGATTTGATTTGATTTGATTTGATTTGATTTGATTTGATTTGATTTGATTTGATTTGATTTGATTTGATTTGATTTGATTTGATTTGATTTGATTTGATTTGATTTGATTTGATTTGATTTGATTTGATTTGATTTGATTTGATTTGATTTGATTTGATTTGATTTGATTTGATTTGATTTGATTTGATTTGATTTGATTTGATTTGATTTGATTTGATTTGATTTGATTTGATTTGATTTGATTTGATTTGATTTGATTTGATTTGATTTGATTTGATTTGATTTGATTTGATTTGATTTGATTTGATTTGATTTGATTTGATTTGATTTGATTTGATTTGATTTGATTTGATTTGATTTGATTTGATTTGATTTGATTTGATTTGATTTGATTTGATTTGATTTGATTTGATTTGATTTGATTTGATTTGATTTGATTTGATTTGATTTGATTTGATTTGATTTGATTTGATTTGATTTGATTTGATTTGATTTGATTTGATTTGATTTGATTTGATTTGATTTTATTTTATTTTATTTTATTTTATTTTATTTTATTTTATTAATTTATTTATTATCATTTACGAAAGTAATTCTTACAGACTAAAATTAATTAAAAATATATTGCAAATTAAGCTTAAATGTAGAGAAAATTGAATTAAAGTCTATGACGCTGTTGTGCTTGTTCCAAAGTACCAAGTCCAAAGGTTGAAATTGCATCGGTAGATCAGAATAGGCAGATCTGAAGATTCGGAAACTGCACTTAATCGTATTAAAACAATCCCTAAAAAAGATTTACAGATACATACATAACTACACGACACCACAAGGGCCACTAAAGCCTCTTCCGTTCTCCCACACAAAACCGATAGTGTGGCCATAAAATTTTTATAATTCTTAAATTAAAAAAAAAATACCACATAGTAGTAAAATAGTAGTAAAAATAAATGAATCGACAGCATCCTGTATATGAATAGCGTTCCTATTATTATCTATAATTACCTTTGTAATAAAAGTAAAAAACCCAATAAAAATATTTCAGTCATTTACGTTTTCAAATTTACATAAATATTATGGAGTTATGTGCCAACAACACAAAAATGTAGAAATTTTGATAATTAGAAAATTTACTATGGTGAGGTCTATAGAATGGTTGGTAAACATCCAGGAGAAAGTGCTGGAAGACTGCGTCCGGAAGGGGCGGGGAATGAGCGGAAAATATACGAAAGCTGGAAATGGAAAATCTCTGAGAGTAAAATTGTCGAATAATAATTACTGGTCGTGTACAAATTTACAAAGCAACACACTCAATTACCTTATCGGGCTATTGACCCAGTTATCTGAGTGTTTACAGTGTTTTTTGTTTTTAAATTAATAACTTAAACTACTTGATTGACTTTGTTTAGATCGATTCAACGCCATTACTGCAAAAACTTACTTACTTGTTTAAGTGACCATAACCGGATTATGACCTCGCCAGACATGCGTTTCCGTTCTAGAAAGTCAGGATGTGATGCGCCTTTACTTAATTTTTTCGAAATAGAAATGCCGCCTACCTCGCCAACGTTTACCTCTAATTGCCACATTGCATTTGTTTATGTCTAATTTAAATAATAATTATTTCATTACAGATTACTTTTGAAAGAAAGCTTAAACCTTTTCGTTCCTCCAACTCAATCTCAAACTATTCCAAATTCTCTTTTCATGACCTAACTGGTTTCACCATCTCCAATCTGTACTCTTTGTTAGGTTTTGTATGTCGAACGGGGTTTTCATTTTGGGATCCTCCTAACCTAAAGTTACTTTATTCTGCTTTTCGTTGCTTTAGCTTCGAATGTGATGCCTTCATATGGATGCCTTTTTATACTTCTGGCATAAACCCAATTAAGCAAGTTTAGAGGGTTTTAGGTTAGGTTATAGAAGTATTTTCCATTCGGAGATCTTGGTGGGTCAATTGTGATTCCGTTCATTTTAGAATCCTCTTCTCTATCTTTTGAGTTTCGTTTTGATCCAGATGAAATATTTTTGGAACCATTTGGTCTTGGCATGATAACTGTGTACATCAGTAATCGTTACATCATTAAAGAACCTAACCTGAAACACAGGACGGAGCTGACGTTTCTGTAGTAATGAACAGTGCCACACAATGAGTTTGATTGATTCCACTGTCTCCGCAGCGTCTGCATAAATTGTCGGTCACCAGTCGCCGTTTGCATAATATTATCCAGAAGGTTTGTATTTCACTTTGCTCTTTGGTCTTTAAATTTTTTGATTCCACTCTTTTCTGACTCAAACTCGTTATTGATTCTTAAATTCATTCATAGTGGAAAATAGTGGAATAGTGGAAAATCTTTTCTCTCCTTAATATTTGTATCATCAAAGAACTTGTGAACCATCTATCCTTCAAATAATCTATTTCAATATTCCAGCCTGATCTCTTACTTTTACAAGAGACCAAACTGAATTCAAAATAGTAAAAATTCTTTGGACATTCCCATTCAATTCTAAGTGTCATTTAGTTTATGAATGGTTATTCGATAGTAATAAGTCGTATAGCATTAAAATGTTGTATACCGTCGTCCCATAGATGTGTCATTCTGCTGGTAAAATTTGATGGGCGTTGGACAAGGGGCGTGGCAAATTGTTTGCGACTCAAATTTTCCGCGTAACTACACCCTTCGACTAGAGGACTGGATTGGGCACTGCATAAAAGAGGCGTGGCACTGCCCATGCAGTGTTGTATGACAAAACTTGATATATTGGGTCCATTGACTACAAACTTGCATGCAAAACCGCGGAATCCTGCTATGAAGTTTGTTCTAATTAAATTGGAATTATATTTATGATGATTTCTGAATTTGTGAGTATGCAATGGCATTTTCTAGCCCCAACTTGCACAGCATGGAAACATTTCCGCAAAGATTATTTTAGTTTTCAAAATAAAAATCCGTGCGGAAAGAATTAAAGTTCCAATTTCCACAAAAAAAAAATTTCATAATCCAGTTCTACATCTTCCTAGCAGAATTTTATAAAACTGTTTTGCAGCCTTGGCAATTGCCAAATTTTGGACTTTTCAAATTTATTTTTTTCCACTGTTATTTTATTTCTTCTCTCTCTTTTGTCACAATTCTCTTTTAAATTTATTCTTCCTTCTCGCACAGTTTTCTTTCTTTCAAATGTATTCTTTTTCTTCCACGTTTCTCTTCCTTTTAAATTTAATCTTTCTTCTCCCATTGTTGTCTTTCCTTAAATTCAAACCAAACATTCACCGATAATGCTACTTTCTGCTTATAATACCAATCCGATTTGAAGAGATATTCACCAGTCGGTAACGGTATCAGCATGTTTGAGTGCTTGGGCTCAAATCGATTCAAAATGATTTCTCCCTGCAAGTACAGTACACAGTTAATAAGTTATATATGTACCAACCTGTGTGCATATTCCGTTTGATTGTTGATCCATCTGCATTATTTACCTCAAGCGGGCACGTATGATTCAGATTCGTATAGGCGCCAATCAGATTGAATAGAATATCGAGCGACTTTGAAAATCGGCGATACTCCAAGTAGGCACAAACATCGAACCGGCCCTGCAGCACGAACGGTTTGTAGGTGTTGTACTTGCGCCATACTGCCATGTAGGACTGTTAACGGTAAAATGATTTTATATTGAATTTTGACTATATGTGTATTGTTCACAGGACTCACATTACATTTGACGAACTTTTTTAGCAAATGCAAACGCATTGTGAAAACGGCCACATTGCGTCGAACCGCCTTCAGGCGACACTCGGAGAAGTTGGCGTAGTTGTGATCCACCGCCAGGCATTCAACTTTGGTCAGCTTGAAGATGGCGCTACACCGCACAAGTAGTGCACCCAATACGATTAATGTTATTGCACCAGATTTCATGGTGATTGTTAAAGTTTGCTGGAAAACTATTCAAACTAAACGTTTGAAAGAAAACCAATGGTTGTCAGCAATGTGGAACTGTTGCGTGAATGCGGCTGGTGACAGCAATAACTGAACGTTTAATAGGTTCATTGGGTTGTTAGCATAACTCATGTGAAGAGCTCAGTACAGGGTGCCTGAACTAAAGAAGAAATTACAGAAAAAACTCCAACGAAAAAGATGGTTTTTAGGAACGAAATGTGCGTCTGTGTCCGCTTTAAAAGGTTCAAGTAGAGACAACTCTCTCATCTCTTGGCGCTCTTCCTTGCCATGGAGACAGGATTTCAAGCGCAATTTGATAGCATATTGCTTAGTTATGTATTGCTTACTTATGTAAGAAAGTTGAGCAATAATTGAAGTAAAAAACTCTGTTGAAAGCAACGCCTTTGGTCAGTTCCTTCTTTCATTTGAAAAAGGTATACAAGAGAAACTCGTCTTTGTGCTTTTCGCAGCCTGTATGACTTCTTGTTTATATTCAATTCATGTACTTATGTACTATTATAGATAAATTCATAATTGTTGGTAGTTATTTTAAAATAATTTTATTTTTGAAATTTTTAAATATTATCAATTATGTGCACGACATCCAAACGAAAACGCGTATTGAACTAGAATGCTGTGACATATTTTGTATAGCTGTACTGATTGTTGTTGCATTAAAGGTTCATTGAAATGCGGCGTCATCATATCATCACAATATTTGTATGAAAGACTGGTTGTGTGTTATCAATTTATTATTATTTGTTTATGAAAAATTGTTTACACTTTCTCCCAGGCTTCCATTTCCTTGAACGTAAACCACACATTCACCGATACTACTAATTTTCGCGATGAATACCAATCAGATTTAAATAGATATTCCCCATTTGGCATTGGTAGTATGAGGTTTGAATGTTTGGGCACAAATCGGTCAATGATAATGTCTCCCTGAAATGGAAATATGGATTGTATGTAGTGTCCGACCGAAACAACTTTTTTGGGCCGAAACCGAATTTCGGTTTTTTTTTCAGTATTCAGCCGAAACCGAATCTTTCTAGTTGAAATGAAAATCACCGTATCAAGCATTTTTTTCAACAAACGAATTTTACTTTAACCCATTTTCGGCCGCTACCAGAAATAGCCAATATTTTTTTTAATTCCTTTTAAGGACTTACATTTAGGACCTTAATCAAGAATATTTTTGGATTGTTTTTGTGTTTTTTTTTTACAAATTTTTTTTTATAAATTAATAAAAATTCAATTTCAAATAAAAACAAATATATATGTACATAGTTTTAGTCAAATAATAATCGAGCATGAAAAC
The DNA here is from genome assembly GCA_963668005.1 of Melieria crassipennis. Taxonomy (NCBI): domain Eukaryota; kingdom Metazoa; phylum Arthropoda; class Insecta; order Diptera; family Ulidiidae; genus Melieria; species Melieria crassipennis. Next base: position 8,704,137 of record OY764963.1, read on the forward strand.
AAACAATTGTTGGCTTATATATGTATGTACATACATGACGACTTCTGGCCAATGGTCGATTTTTCGACCACTGAAAAGTACGCGGTGCTGAGAGGTAAAAATATTTTCATAATCTTATGGATATCAATTGATTGTGGAAATTTCGTGTTTAGGCTTCGTAAATAATCAATAATAAATCAATAATTTGCAAAGGTTGTATATTTTTCAGAATATTCAAAATATGACTAAAGAAATGCTTTTTTCGTGCCTTCGCCAACATTTCTAAATTTATAGTTTTTAAAAAAAAAATATTATTTAGAGGAGTTACCAAAAGACCAAAGCTATTTTCTGCATCAAAAGTTCAAAGATATAATGTCTAAGTGCAGAGCTACTCTCCTTCAAAGTGGCTGGTCGAAAAATCGACCAGCGGCCGAAAATGGGTTAAGTAAATAGAGAACAAACAAACAAACCTAACATAAATAAATACATACCTATTGATAAAAACAATTTATTCATTTCTTAAAAACGTAAACATAAAAAAATTACCCTTTCGCTACTACTCCTACTCGCTAATATTCAAAATTAAATATATTAATAATATGTTATATGCTAAAAAGGCCTCTAAATTACTACTCCTTTCTCTCTCTCTGCTCGGCTGCACTAACGCGAACTGTTCACTAGCTACACAATAAAATGTAAAAAATATTCTAGAAAGTTTCGGTTTCGGCCGTTCGGCCATTTTTTGGCCGAAACAGAAACCAAAACCGAAATACTTATTTGGGCCGAAGCCGAAACCGAATATTCGGTCGGACACTTGTATGTAAAATAAGTATATAAATAAGTAAATTTATGCATTCAAAAAGATCAGCAAGTACATATTTAAGCTTACAAACAAATCTTTCAATCTTTTAACTTTGAACTGTTCCTTTTAATACTTGCAACCTAGCAAGGACTCTATACCCTTTTTTAGCCTGCTTCCTATTGACTTTTTTCATCTCATTCTTCATGTACTCACCTTAAGCGGGCAAGATGTATTCAAGTTTGTATAATCATTTAACAGTTTGAACAGCACATCGATCATGTTTGATAATTTACGATATTTCAAAAAGGCACAAACATTGAAACGACCCTGCAGCACAAACGGCTTGTAGGTGTTGTATTTGCGTAAAACCGCAACATCGACCTGGGTTGATGGAATCAATAAAAAACATTACTTTCCAATAAAGATTTCGATTTTGGTGATTTTCCCCTAACTCACCTCACATTTTGCGACTGTTTTCACCAAATGCAAACGCATTGTAAACGCGGCCACATCGCGTCTGACGGCCTTCAAGCGACATTCGGTAAAGTTTCCATAGGTCTTTTCCCTCATCACGCACTCAACATTGGTGATCTTGAAGATTGCTTCGCTGGGTATCAAAACGCTTACAAAAACCACCATCAAAGTAATTGCAATGCATTTCATTGCGACTGAAATGTATGAATGTCGTTGACTACACGAATTACCCGACTTGATTCACGCAATGTAGATACATTAATGGTACTGAAATGAAATGCTTTGCTAATTTGAACAGCCTACTGAAACCGACACTAAATTAAGTCTTCTTAATGGCTTTGATGGGCACAATTAAGCAGAGATTGCGCATGACGAAAAAAAATGTACTTAGTGAAAAACGAATTTAAAACCTTTTAGTCATTAACATTGCACTTAGTAGGGACATAAATACTGTTACACACGTTTTATGCTATAAAATTAAAAGTGGTGAATGTTTTTGGGCTAATGTTTGCTTACATATTTATTGATATATATTGTATACAAAAAAACAAACATTCATTCGAAATATCCGCCTTTGGCCTTCACGCACGACTTAGGTCGGACTGGTCAATCATCAATAGCCGCACGCGCCTCGTACATCGGAAAATTGGCCACAGCACGAATCAAAGCTGTCTTAAGAGAATCAATGTTGGGGTATCTTTTGTGGCAAACCATGTCCTCTAAAACTGTCCACAATTTGTAATCGAGCGGGTTCAAATCAGGACTGCCAGAGGTCCATTCTTCAGAGGAAATAAATGCTGGTAAATTGTTTTGGAGCCAGGTTTGAGTAGTTTTAGCTTTATGGGTCGGCGCAGAATCTTGCTGGAAAGTCCACGGTCCATGGTTTTGGAACAAAGAATCTTTAAGTGGTTTTACAACAGCTTTCAAAACGGTTTCTTGGTAAACTGTGGCCGATGTTTTGACCCCTTGTTCGCAGAAATGCAAGTCAGTGACCCCATCGTAAGAGACACCCCACCAAACCATGACTGAAGTTGGGTCATGACCCTTTTTGACCCGTGGAATCAATTCAGATGCTTCCTTAGATGACCGTGAATACACCCTATCACTTTGCTTGTTAAATTTTTCCTGCACGGTACAAATTTTTTCATCGGTAAACAAGATTTTTCTTTGCAAGTTCTCAGCGTGCTTCACCAAACGACGTTTGCATTTTTCCATTCTTTCTTTTTTTCAAAGCTGCAGTTAACAAATGTCCGGTACGGCGTTTGAAAGTCCCAAGTCCCAAGTCTTTTTTAATAATTCGACTCATGGACTTTTGTGAGATATTCATCTCCCGGGCCATGATTTTCTGTTTTCGGAGCGGATTTCGCTGAATTCTTGATTTGACAGCTTTAACGACTTGTGCTGTTCGAACTGTACGCGGACGGCCCGACCGGTTGCGGTCTTTAACATCTCCAGTCTCCTCAAATACATAGTTTTATGCACCGGTAGACGAACATGCGACTAATCCCGAGCGGGCGTAGCGTTTTGAAAATATCACCTTTTTTCATTTCACACTTAAATAGAGCTATCACAGCGATACGGTTCTCGTTATCTGACCACTCCATGGTGAAAGCTAGAACAATTTAGAATTCCCGGTGCAGACTAACGCTTTACAGGTTATGTTTCGTAAACCATGTGGAAAAAACGGGGTATGTTCAATTCAACTATTACAATGGGTGTGTTCATTGTTGTAACAATATTTATGTCCCTACTAAGTACATTTTCGCATGAATTATTTGCAGCCATTTTGAATTTCATTTACAGAAAATGCTTGCTTTCAAGTTAATTCATTTCGTACAAATATTTTTAAAAACGTTTTATTTGTGAATTTTTATAAATCGAAGTGTGAATTACGTGAAAAAAGACCGATAACACCGTGCGACACTACTTTTGACTCATCAAAAAGATTATATAGACATGAAACTAGGGTCATTCATATTGCCATGGCATAGTCAGGTTTTCATTTTCTGATCCAGTGTCCTTTAAAAAGAACTTTAAAATTTTAAAACCAAATTGGTTGGTTGGTTGGTTAGAGTGGTGATGCCCCAGGCATCCAATTAGCGCAGATACGCCGTTTTGAGACTACTATCTTGATTCAACCTAGGTAGATGGTTGTTGCACTCCCGATAACTTATCCGCTACAGCCATTTCGAGAGGTTTAGGAAGGCAAGAAGTGAGCTTACCTTGTAGTCTTTAATTTCGTCAACGTTCGTAAACGTCGGTTTACCTAGAGTTTTCCACCGTCTCTTTGCTAGGGCCGGGCAATCGCAGAGAAAATGTTGAACCGTTTCCTTTTCCTCGGGATTGTTGCAGCTTCTGCAGCAGGTATTATGAGGCATGCCCATTTTGGCAGCATGCTCTCCAATGGGCCAGTGACCCGTGATGACAGCGGTGAGCCTGGCTGCATCACGTCGGCCTCTGTTAATTAATTCGGCTGATTTGTTCCTGTCGTACCTTGGCCATAAGGATCTGCTGATTTTACAGGAACGCATCCGGGCCCATCTGGTATCGGCTTTAGCAAGGAAGCCCTTGGAGATTTCGCTCTTGATGGAACCGATTGGGAAGCGGACCATTTCCGCTACCCGTTCCTCAAGTGCGGAACCAACCCTGGCCAGCTCGTCCGCTCTTTCGTTACCCTCAATATCCTTGTGCCCCGGCACCCAGATTAGGGTAACTTGGAACCGACGAGCCAGATCCATTAAAGCCTCCTTACATTCCCACACCAGCTTGGATGTTATGACAGACGAGCCCAGCGCTTTGATGGCAGCTAGGCTATCAGATAGTATGCATATGCTGTTTTTGTAGGTGGTATCGTCCATTACCATGCTACAGGCCTCTTTAATAGCGAAAACTTCCGTCTGGAAGACGCTAGCTGTGTTGGGGAGGCGAATGGATTTGCTGATCCTCAGCTTCTCTGAGTAGATTCCCGCTCCTACACCGCAGTCCATCTTTGATCCATCAGTGTAGATTTCGGTATCGCTCCCACTTGTGACTCTTCCTTTCTTCCATTCCGAACGGGAGGGAATTCCTTTTCCCGAAGAATACAGTGGGAATTTTATAGTCTGTCTCCGCAGTGTGTGCAGTTTGCAGTTGTTCTAGTATAGACCCGTGCCCATACGGTTTATTCTTCCAGCATCCTATCTCTCTTAGCCTTAGAGCACTTAGAGTGGCGGTGTTGACGATATGAAGGTCTATCGGAAGTAAGTGCGCCAACACATTCAGAGCCTCTGTAGGGCAGGATTTAATCGCCCCTGTTGTTATCGCGCATGCCGTTCTTTGTATTCTACTCAGCTTTGTGATATTATAGTCTCTCCTGAGAGCTTTCCACCAAACTAAGGAACCATAAGAAAGGATTGGACGTACAACCGTTTTGTACATCCATAGCATTAGGTCCGGACGGAGCCCCCATTTCCGGCCAATCATCTTTTTACAGGCGTACAGAGCAAAGCCCGCTTTGCTGACTCTGTGTTCGATGTTCGTTTTCCAGTTTAGCTTTGGGTCCAAGAATACCCCCAGGTACTTGGCGCTAGACGAGAGGGATAGTGTCGTTCCGTTCAGCATAGGTAATCTGAATCTAGGTATCTTGGTACGTGTGGTGAAAATCATCAGTTCAGTCTTACTTGGATTAAGGCATAGCCCACGACCCGTGCACCAAGCCCTCAATCTTTTCAGCGCTGCCTGAAGGATATCACTAATCACTTCGAGACACATCCCCGATGCCATCACCACGACGTCATCCGCGTATGCCGCAACTTTGATACCTCTACCGTTTAGTTCAGCTAGTATTCTATCCAGGGCACAAACCCAAAGTAGAGGTGATAGAACTCCTCCTTGGGGGGTGCTTCTGTTTAGGTATTTGATCAGCGTACTTTTTCCCAGTTCAGCGCTGATCGCCCTTGAATGGAGCATAGTTGTTATCCAGCCGCAGATGTCAACATTAACTCCAAGGTATTCTAGCGATTCCCGGATCGCATCTATTCGGATGTTGTTGAAGGCCCCCTCAATATCCATGAAGGCCGCCAGTGTATACATATACATTTGAAAGAAACATATACATTTGAAAGATTTTTTTAAAATATTTGCGGCTGTTGAATGATGAAGATGTGGGCACCAAATGAAAGAGGAATCTTCTAGCCTTTTGACCAAATTTTTTATTTTAAGGGGTCATTCTCATGCGCAGACAGGAAAAATGGACATTTTTCAGAAATTATTTCCTTTGCGAATACGAGGAATTATCAAAAAAAGAGATTCCACTTTAATTTATGCATTGTTATGGTACAAAAATAAAAAAAAAAATTTTTTTTTAATTTTTTCAAACACTTTTTTTCGATTAAAGACACGGCTTCTGCCGCGTCATGGTCAGCTGGCGGGGATTGTTTTGAGTCACAGGATTATCTGAAACATAAATTTCAAAGAAATTCTTAATCAGTATGAACGTACCTCTCGCCCGTAGTAAATTGGCATTTTTTCATAAGAATCTCACAAAATGGCAGGCATTGGAAGCTAGAGCAGTAAAAAATTGTTGTTTTTGAAGATTTTATCAATGAAAAAAAAATATGAAATTTTTAACATATCAGAGTGAATTTACTAGGGGCGATAGCTAACAGTATGTAGAATGACGCAGAATCGCAGAGAGATCGGATGAATGGTTTTTTTTAAATCATCCCCGCCATTTCAAAAAAAGGCGTTCCGAGAAAAACACGTTTAAAGTTTTGACTAACTGATTGAATCCTTGCTAGAAACCTTGACCGCTCGTTATATAAATGTCTGTAGAAGCCGAAATACTTGAAATTTTCCAATAAACAGCACCTTCTTCAAGGATGATACATTCCAAATATGTTAAAAAAAAAAATTGATTTTTACAAAATTTCACATGAGAATGACCCCTTCAACTTTCAGTACCAAAATATGTCAGTAAGGTCCTCTGAAATATGTAATAGTTATATAAAAAAATAAAAGACTTTAAAATAAAACTACTTACAATTTTTAAGGACATACACAATTCAAAGAATTAATTTATATAAATAAAATAAAAAAATAAAATAAAAAAATAAAATATGGATGCTTAATTAAAGAGAAAACTTGCCGCTTTTTGACTAAATTTTTTATTTTGAACTTTCAGGCCTTTTGAGTCCAATTAAACCCATATTTTCCATCCAATATTTATTTAACAAATAGATTTTTAGAATTTTTGTACCCTTTTGGAATGGATGAAATGGATATTAAAGGAGCCAAGAAAGTGAACCCTAGAGGGTCCAATTTCTCAAGCACTCAGGCTAGATAACCCATTGGGCTTAATAATCGAGAGGAAAAGGGTGATAGAGTAGAGTGAGGTGGAGTTAAAGAAATAAACTAGTAGGGAAGTGATAGGGACTATCCTAAGGACTACAGCAGGTTTCAGGCCTCAGGTCTTATGGAAAGCTCGATGGCACTGATGGAAAAACCTTCAGCGCTCGGTCTACTTCCAGATATTTAATTTCTGTGGATACATTAAGAGTCACTCTTTTCGCTACCGGAAGCCTTAAATCATTCAGCTTCCGTTTCCTAGTAAACAGAACCAGAATGCCCTTAAGAAATCATGTTACTGTTCCTGTTTAATTTTCTGATTTATTTGGACTTTAAAAAATAGTAATAATCACACAGAAGATTTTGTTTTCATAAAGCAATGCAATTAATATAAATAACAAAAAAGACCTCATTGGAATCAATTTGAGTACCTTTCAGTCTTTTTCAATGGAAGTATCGCTTCTGGTATTAGTGCCTAACAAATAAAATAAAATGAAATAAAATCTAACAAACAGTTAAAGTTATATCCCCACTAAAACATTATAACTCGAAAGCTTCAAATCGTCAACAAATCGCTCTAAAATTTAATATCCATTGATCGAAAATGCTTTGCCCAACCTTTTCTGTAGTAACTTCCGCACCATTTGGCGCATTTCAACATTACTGGCCGCAAATCAGCGAACGTATCAACTGGTCGGTTGTCAGTTGGCTTAGTTGTGATGGAATGCCGCAAAAATGTCGATTTGCAGCCCACATTCTTGTCAATTTGCTTTTGCTTATTCGGCTACAAGAAAAAAGTTGTCTTGGCGACCAACAAAAATAATGCAAACACTTTATGAATGAAACTCGCTTTAAATGCCGAACCACAGCTGATGGCTGATGTAATGGATTTCTGCGAATATTTTTTTTTAATTTAACAACCAACAATTCGCTGTATTTGAAAACACAATGAGCTTATTTGTCTGCTCTATGGCGAATAATGATTTCTAGTTAATCCGTTTTCTATTGAGCAATGTTATTGAAATTGTTTACGATTGTTTATCAAATGTCAAATTATTCAAAGACCTCCGTGCGAGAATGTAATTAATTTTGAATTTTTGTGAATACATGAGGAACTCAGGGATTTATTGTTGGGTATCCATAGCACTGAAGTGAGTATTTAAAAAAATATTAAACATTTTTCTGATTCAAAATTTTTTTTTATTTCAGTTAGCGAGTTTTGTTGAAATGTTAGTTAAAATTTTTTTTGTTAGTTGCAATTTGTTTGAAATAGTGTTTGTTAGTTGTAATTTGTGTTTTTTGGTTTTTTTATTTGCATGATATAATTGTGTTGCATGACACAAATTTTGTCTTAATGTTTTTCGCATATATTTCACATCTTTTGTGTAATAATAATTTATAAAACAAAAACGTTGAGTATTTATTGCATGCAATATTTCGTTATTGCATGACATAAATTTTGTTTAAATGTTTTTTGCATATATTTAATTTTATGTGTATAATAATTTAAAGAAGTAGTAAACATTTTCCGATTCAAAATTTTGCTGAATATTTCAGTCAGCGAGGTTTGTCTAAATGTTAGTTAAAATTTGTTTGTTGTAATTCGATTCATTTACTAACATATGTTAATTTTTTATTTTTTAATTGTGTTTTTTATTTTTTTTGTTGCATGATATAATGTTTTCTTGCATGACATAAATATAGTTTCAATGTTTTTCGCATATATATATATTTAATCCTTTTTTGTGTAATAATTTCGGGAAACAAAATTACATGCAATATATAATTTGTTTAAATGTTTTCTATAATCGAGTTTTGTTTAAATGTTAGTTTTAATATGTTTGTTAGTTGTTATTTTCTTTGCTGTTGTTTGTTTTTCTAACATCTATAGGCACTAAAAAAAAATTTGTTGTTAAAATAAATTGTGTTTCTTGTCGTTGTTTCTTTGTCTTTTATTGTACAATAATTTTAATGAAACAACAACTTTTAGTGTTTATTGCAGGCATTATTTCATTATTGCATGACAAAAAATTTTGTTTAAAAGTTTTTTAGCATACATTTAATGTTTACAATGATATAATAATTTAATAAAAAAACAACGTTTAGTGTTTATTGCGTGCATTATTTCATTATTGCATGACATACATTTTATTTAAATGTTTTTCTCGCATACATTTATTTTTTTTAGTGTAGAATACTTTAATAAACATAAACTTTTAGTGTTTATTGCGTGCAATATTTCGTTGTTGCATGACATATTTTTGTAACAATATTGACAAAATTATTTTCTGCACTTAAAAACATAATTTTTAATAAATATTTTCCAGTTTCCAGTTTTGATATCTTTTTTATGACCGAATTATTTATTGCATGATATAAATTTTGCACTCATATTGTAAATATTAAAATTGAAGCATGTAGCTCTGGCATGTTAGATTTAAAGCATACATTTTTGTGTTAAAAATATTTTTAATATAATGAAAAATAGGTAGAGCATATTTTTATATGCACACAATATTTAAAATACTAAATAATGGTAAAAATGATAATAATACAAAAATAATTCAAAACAAAGCATTTATTTAAATATTCATTGTTTGTATGCCAGCAATATTTATATGAATTATTCGCATGCAATTTTTTTAATTTTTAATCGCTTTTTACAATCAATCGAATATACTGTTTTCGAAATAATTGTTTAGCATGACAGCAGATTTTGTACGGATTTTTCGCATGCCATAAATTTTAAATTTTAAAAAGATTTTTAATAATTGATCGAATAAAATGCTGGCAACAACTGTCGCCAATTCTCGCATGCAATAATTTTTAATTTCTTACGGTTTTTAACAATCAATAGAATATATCATATTTTTAAACCAATTTATTGCATAATAGCAATATTAATATGAATGTTTCGCATGCAATAAATTTTTACTTCAGTTTTAAAATAACTAGTTTGAGCAAATCATTTCAAATTCGTTTACTCTTTCACTTTTTAACATATTTTTTTATGTTATAATTAAATTTTCTTCAAGTCACTACAAATTTAAGTCTTAAGACTTTATTCATATGCATTGTTGCCTCCACTTGCCGATTGCAAGGTGGCAGAGTCAGCTATGACATTGGCAAATGAACTTGATTCAATGATAATAATCACAGAGATGGCGTAGAAAATAGACAGAGCGGTGTTATAAACATTAACAAATGTATGCATTGTGTACTTGTACAACAAGAAAAACAACCAGCAAGCAATTACTAATACTCGCAGCAATGCAATGACGGAAGCAGCAACAACAGCAACAGTCAAAAAGCTGAGGTTTTTGTATTATTGTATTTTTTATTGTTCTTGCCGGTTTTTTTTAAAATTTTTTTTATAGCAATTGAAAATCACCACATCACAAGTTGGGTTAATTATTTGTCAAAGTCGCACTTTAAGCGCAGCGGCCAACTAAATGCGCATTTCTTAACTCTTGAAACTTGGCTTAGACTGAAAATGATGTAATGCGTTCGCGTGGAGTGCAAGTTTTTTGACTTGCTTCGGCATGGAATTTGTATTGCTTGAAGTGGTTAAGCTGAGCATTAGCCGTAATAATACAAATCACAATGATATATTGACGACACTTCAAACTACGAGAGTGAGACTGCTGTGCTTTTAAGATTAAATGCACGGTTCGGCAGATAATGATGCTAACAAGTTAGACAATGATGTCAGGAATTTCAGTTTTGCTGATGAGAATTCTTGCATTTGCACAAGAATTGTTGCACTGAATGAGCACTTTACTGTAATTTTATATGAAATAAAAAAAGATCAAAACTTTAATGTTTATTATGTATTTTAATGTAAATTGTTTGCAAAAAATCGCATGCGAGAAATTAAGTGTAATGCAAGAAAACATAAATATATGATTTGGTATGGTTTCGAAGTGTTTTGGGCAACAAATTTCGAACAATATGAAAAAAATTGCATGCGAGAAGTTTTGTCAATGATTGGTTTAATCTGTTATAGAAATATTACAAGTAAAAAAATCTTTACGTGAAATGAAAATTTGTGACATAAAACATATTTCCTCTTAATAAGTTCGACACCGATGTAAAAAATTTATGGTTTTTTTTTTAATTTTTAGATCTTCTCAAAAATTTTTATAATAACAATGATTTATAAAGATAATATATGATTTTGTATATGTAAAATTTTAATTTACAACAATAAAAATGTATACAAATACAAATTTAAATTAATGAACATTTGTTTTTGCATGCAACTTTTAACCTTTATCGCTTTACTGCAACTGAGGTGGCTTAAGGTGACCATTTGACGTTAATATTCACTTTAATGCCTTTCGGAACATGTTTTGTTAATCAATTAACTTCAATCGTGGCGCTGGCCATTTGAATTTCATTCAATTTAAAAAAAGCTAACCGCCAGCGAAATCCACAACAATGACTACACACCGGCAACAGCGGCACGAACAGAGCCGTTCTCAAGTGTTCGAAGTGGACAGACAAAACAAAAAACGAAGCCGAATAACTGCCCAGGCATTCTTTGGTATGTTTTGTCGATTCTTGTTTTTCAGTTGCTGCTGTTGTTGTTGTTCTTGTTGCTGGTTTTGCTCGAAACTGTTTTTGGAATGGCCGTTTGTGCGGTGCCGCCAACGCCGAGTGAACTTTAGAGCCATTTGCCACTTGCTTAAATTGTTACTTTTGTTGTTGTTTTTGTTGTTGCTGGTATAGGAGCAATCTTTTATGCATCTATAGGCTGCAGCATACATATTTGTTGTTGTCTGTTGTGTGAGCAGCATTCAGTCACGGCTGGGTACAAAGAAAGTTCATAAAAAGTAAAGAAATGTGCAACAACAATAACACGAAACATAACGGCATGAGTAGCCAAAAACTTCACCAAAAAAAAAAAAGAATTCTACACATACAACTTTCATGCGATAAAATTTACTTGACCACAAGATAAAAAGATACCGGAGTCAGCTGTGGGTTGAGGCAAAATATCAACACTACCGATTTTTTGTTGGGTAATGCTATATGTGGTAATGGGGGGAGGGGGGTAGGTTAATTTGACCCGCATGGGTCTGTAGCTGTTGTTGTTGATTGCTGTTGCTGCTGCTGTTGCAGTTACCGAATTTGGTGAGCTGCATTTTTATGTTCCTTTTTTTTTATTATATTTTGTTATCTTGGTATCGTTTTTTTGTTAATGGCAGTTTTTGTTGTTGTTGTTGTGGCGTTAAAATAAAATACAAGAATGTGCTGAGGCTCAACGCCACCGTAGACAGGCAGTGACTGAGTGTGCGCGTATAAAATTACATGACACTTGCCGGCAATCATGGGAACAAGATTTTTATTTTAATATGATGATTATTTTTTTGTGAAATGGTAGACGAGTAACTTTTGGGACGATTTCTTAAACATAATTGCACTGCATGTTGTCGCTATGTGGTTGTTTGTACAAAAATATGGCATGCAATAAATTTTATAAATTAACTACAAGTGCTAAGGAAATCAAGGAAAGTTTGTTAAGAGTGTTGAATGTGTAGAAGGTGTAGAAAAAGAAAGAAAATTTAAATTTAAGAAAATTTATTTGAAATTAATTTAGTTCAAATATCCAACGTTTTGTGGGATAATTTGTTGCCATTTTCGAAGGAGTTCCATTATGTCTCTCACATTGAAACATTCGTTTCTACTGGAACAAACTGAGAGGAGGAATTTTTTTCACCAGCAAAGTTATTCGCCATTGAGTCGATTTTATTGCGATTCGCAGATGGAAATTCGATCCATGAGACTCTTTTGCGCTCACTTGTGTGGCACCCATACATCGAGCTTCTTTTTGTATGCAGCCTCATTCAAATGGTTCCAAAAATGGTTTTTGTATCACATAAAAGTATTAACATTTCATACTTATTTTATATTATTATATAATATTTAAATTATAAATTTATTTTACAATCTTTCGGTTTTGTTTTGAACTAAAATACATTTTAAAATCTTAAACAAACATTTCAAATGTACATACATACGCCAAAAATAGCGCTTACGTTATCTTAAAATTTTTTTATACCATGCGAGCAAAAATGTAATTTTACTCCGCATTGCTTTGCGTCGCAAAAATAGGCACACAAATCGCCGAGGCTTATGCACATAAATTAGAAGGTGACCATACTAACGTGTCAAATTAACATAAATACATATTGGCCAATCGGCACATTTTAAAGAAGCAAATAAAGTGTAAATAGAAAACAAGTAAATATTTTGCGCATTACTTGAACAAATGCGCGAGTTCAAAGAAAACACAACTAACAAAATATGCACGAAACGGGTAAATGTTCAAATATTTATGTGGCATAAATACAACAACTTAAGAATGCGAGCAATTTTTACGCTAAAACCATTTGAATAACAAAAACAATAAAAATAAAGTTAAATGGACGCAGAAGCTATGTAAATTAGTTTATGCATGATTTTCATTGTTTGAGTAGTCAAGCAAGATCTTATGTTAGCAACGATAATTTCCAAGTATAATTTAAGTTAATGTTTAAGTTTTTATTTGAAAACAATTCATGAAGTACAAACTTTGACAGCGGTATGGGGTTTTTTCCGTAAAATATCAGTTGACTCCGAATTTTCGGAGTTACTAACTGATGCTAAATTTTTATATTTTCGATTATTTCACATTCAATTATGCATGATTATAAAATTTTATTGATTTTTAAACATAAAAACTTGTACTCCGAAATTGTAATGATAAAGTTGGGCTCAAAATATTTTTAGTTTTGAATATAACTAAATGTAGGACATAATTTTCCATAATCTGAGGTTACTCCGAATTTTCGGAGTTTTCCTTTTTCTATCCAAATTTGTAATATTGCTCATTTTTATTCATTTAACAATAGAATCCAAAAGTTATTACATATATTTCCATAATTTCATTACAAAACTGCACTGATGTACAGTAAAGTAGACTACGGCCAAGCCTCTTTTGTTTCGACACATTGATAAATGACCGCCGTGCAAGTGTGAAGTGGTCAAGGCAACTCCAAAGACAATGAGAAAGTCAACAATACGCCACCAACAAGTTTACAAGTGATTTGGTGACAAAAACCATTAACCACCAACGGCAATAGCCGACAAGCTGATCAGGTCCAACCTGTACGTGCGTGAAAAACTATACAAAAAAATGCGACAGACAAATGGCTAAGTCGCACAACTGGCGTACAAAGCGGCACCTTGACGCTCTGGCAACCAGACCGACTGCAGGCAGGTGTGAAGCTGAAATTACGAGCACACATTCCACTTCATTGGTCATTGATCATTTACACAACATGAATATGCGGACGTAAATACAAATAACAACACAAACAACAAACAACAAAAGACGCTGAAGAGTGGCAATAAAAGTTGAATTACCTCACAAATTACCTTAACAACATAAAGTCGTAAAAAAATAACATGGAAAACTTTACAAGCTATGGCAAATTTCAAAGCTTAATTACACACAGACATACGACTACAAATGTTCGAGTATTTGCGTAGAAAAAAAAACCTTTTGTCGTACCGTAGCGGCGGCAAAGGCCGCGACGTACTGATTTTGAAACTCGAGTCAACAGCAGCCGAATTCAATGGCAAATTTGAGTGAGGAGCGACGTTGACGTGCCGCTTGATTTATTGTCAAAGTCATTAATATTCAAATATTGGCTTCTAATCAGTTGAAATGTGTATAGGTCTGACATGACGGTGTGGTGCTAGGGGTGGGTAGAGGCTTACGCATGCGCCGAGAGGTGTTGGCGTGCTTGCAGTAAAATATGTAAAGCTTACAGTTGCTTCATTTAACTAACTAACTTTCGTCGAAGTCGGCTGGCTTCCATTTTAATGTGTGTGTAGAAGATTTACAGCTGTGCTCATTAAATATTTTTAACCATAACAAATTTGCAAAACACTTTACGAACGTGATCGGAATTTCATGCCAACAAAAATTATAAAAATTTACATAAAACTTTTCAGTGATTGGCTGTTGAAAACCGTAAACGTTTTTAGCAAAACGAATGGCCATGTGTTAAGAATTTCTATATATTTCGTACACACAAGGTACGCAAATAAAGTATGACACAATTAATATTTGACATCAGAAGATTTTGTTGTCAAGTAATGTTCAGTATACAGTTGTACACATCTATATGTAACTTGTAAGTGCTGAAGAAGTTAATTGTGTGGCGCCAAAGACAAATTAATTGTCTTTGGTGGCGCCTTGTCCAGGCTGAGAAAATGACAAGTTGACTACATAAATACTAAAGCATAGTAATGATGCTTTTCAAACTGTTTCAAGCTGCCTTATTAAGTATAAATAACTAAAATGTTTTTATACAAATTCGAAAAATAGTTTACAAATTTACTTATAATTATTTACTCAAAGCATTATAAACAATGAAAAGGTTTTCCAAGAAAATGTGCTCTGTTGGCGCAAAAGTTTGGCATTCTCTGAACTGAATAATCAGCTGTATCGTATTTAATGATCACTGGCCAATGATGATGTCATTATCCATAATATTTTGAATTCATATTATGAGCATTTTTATGACTGTTGATACTTTTTCGAAGAAGGCAGGCGGAAGAAACTACCTTTCGTTTGTAGACTGTTGAGCACATTAGTGTAAAAGTCTCAACGTTGGGTATTTTATGTTTTTTTTTATACTTATATGGTGTAAAAGTTTAAAAATTGAAAATGAAATTTAGTACTTTGTACACTTGTTCACTCAGCTTCATGTTTGTCTCCCAACTCTCATCAACTGAAAGTCATTTCAATTTGGTTGTTATGCGTTCTTTACTATTTTAAGTATTCTTTCAAGATTTCATGTGGCTTTCAAATGGACCCATGGTGATTTATGTGTCTTTAATGCGGCATTGGGCGATAATGTCACATTCATGCGCGTCTGTAAAGTTATAGGCCGCTTAAAAGGGGATAATTTATGAATTAGTAATTAAAGTTTGTATTATACTCTACACAATCTTCAATCCAAATGACATACTGGAACTGGTGTTTATATTATTTTTATTTATTTCTGAGGACAACTCTAAATCAGGTCTAACAAAACCCTTACAACTAAATTAAAAACTTGCCTGATAACTTCATTTGAAAATGACTTAATCGTTTCGATTCTTCTCTCAACTGTTTCAATTTTGTTCTTTACTGTTTCGATGCTTTTCTCAACTGTTTGGTTCTTTTTTTAGCTTTTTCAATTCTTTTCTGTTTTTTTACTGTTTCGATTCTGTTATCCAATGTTTCAATTCTGTTCTCTACAGACTACTCTAAACCTAGTTGTAAGACTCTAAGTATGAAAGTTTAGTCCGACGATTGTTGCTCAGATTCTTTTCTGTCGCAATTCTGTGTTCTACCTATCCATTTAGCGTTAGTTATCGTCTCCTGATTTAATTTATCTAATTTATTTAATTTTTATTTTATTATTAATTTTAATTTCAAGAAGCAAAAGTCTTCTGATTTCCGTACATCTTGTGATAAGGCAGCTCTCCGGAGGTAATTTTTGATTATTTCCTTCTGAATCCACCAACACAGCTTCCTAATGTTGCCAGATAGCTGAAATGAAATCTAAATCTTAAAAAAAGCTGAAATTTCCTCCCAAAAATAAAAAAATCTTCTAAAAAAACGAAGGAATTAAACTTCTCAAAACAAACTCTCATAAAAAGTTTAGTGTTGCCAGATACCTGAAATGACTTTCTCCTAAATCTTAAAAAAAGCTGAAATTTCCTCCCAAAAATTTAACAAAATCTCCTATAAAACTAAGGAATTAAACTTCTCATATAAAATATAAATATAATTAACATCACTGAAGTTTAGTGTTTCCAGATACTTGAAATTTGTCCCAAATTAAAAAAAAAGCTGAAAATTCCTCATAAAAATCTTCTTGTTAAACTAGACAAAATCTCTTAAGAAACTATGGAATTAAACTTCTCATAAAAAATAAAAATGTAACTAACATCGCTCAAGTTTAGTGTTGCCAGATACTTGAAATTTCTCCTAAATTAAAAAAAGCTGAAACTTCCTCATAAAAATCTTCTTGTTAAACTAAACAAAATCTCTTAAGAAACTATGGAATTAAACTTCTCATAAAAAATAAAAATTTAACTAACATTGCTCAAGTTTAGTGTTGCTAGATACTTGAAATTTGTCCCAAATTAAAAAAAAAAGCTGAAACTTCCTCATAAAAATCTTCTTCTTAAACTAAACAAAATCTCTTAAGAAACTATGGAATTAAACTTCTCATAAAAAATAAAAATGTAACTAACATCGCTCAAGTTTAGTGTTGCCAGATACTTGAAATTTCTCCTAAATTAAAAAAAAGCTGAAACTTCCTCATACAAATTAAAAAATCTGCTTATTAAATTGAACAAAATCTCCTAAAAAACTATGGAATTAAACTTCTCATAAAAAATTAAACTATAACTAACATCGCTCAAGTTTAGTGTTGCTAGATACCTGAAATGAGTTTCTCCTACATTTAAAAAAAAAAAATTGAAAATTCCTCATACAAATTTAAAAATCTCTTAAACCTCTTTTTATAAGTTTTGACATTATAAACTGAACATTACTAAACTTATAAAAAAAGAAAATATATTACATAATTTTAAATTTGTTCAGCCTTTTTATTTATTCAGCTTCAGCTTAACAATAACTTAACACAAATTAAACATAATTAAATGAGATCGGTATAAAAAATGCTTTTGTATTTAAACTTCTTTATTCATTGCATAAATTATACATTTTGAAGTATAACATTTTAATAAAATAAATTAGACGCTTTTGCTATGAATATTCAACGCTTCAGTGCCACTAATCACGTCAAATGTATCAAAATCAAAATCTCCTAAACAATTCTTCCTTCCGAAAATTCTCTTAAAAGGCCAACAAGCTCCTAAATCTAAGAGGAAATCTCCTGATCTGGCAACACTGCCTGATCTGATCTCATTGTGACAGTAAACTTGTGTTATAAATTCAAAGCAGGGCTTTTCTTTGAATGATCCAGCACTGCTTTCTTAAGTCAAATCTCTGCTTTTCTCGAGTCAAGTGATCTGCTCCCTAAATTTTCCTTCCATGTCAGTTTGTAAAACAGTTTTTAGCCCTACGGACGCCTTCACGGCAGATTAATAACACCAAAATGGTAATTAATTCACAATTTAATTCAATTTTAAATACATTAAAATCTCATTGGCTGAAAGTTGTGAGCATCGCATGCGAGTCGATGATACAAAATTAAGCCGGCGGAAGCAAATTGCATTTCAAAGCTGTTTGGCGTGGAGAAAAAGAAAAAGTCAAAGCAAAGCCTTATTTGATTTATGGCCCATAACGAGCGGAATAATTGAAAAATAACAATTTAATGAACGAAAGAGAGAAATGCATTGCGGACAGGTTTCAAATACGCAACGGAAAGTGTGTGGAAATGATTAAAATTTTCAAAATTTTTTAATGACTTTCTCTAGGCATTTTTAAAGATAATAGGCTGAGAAATGAGGGGCCTAGACAATAGACAATTTAATTGTTAACGGAAAAATTACATAGGAATTTTTCTAAAGACTAACTGAGTGAGTTTGAGTTGAATTTAGTAGTGGCGAGTCGAAGTGGAGGTGAATTTACATAGTTCTCAGGTTCTAACTTTGACTTTGATTACTGTCAAACTGTACAAATTGCAGTGTTAATTAAATGCAATTATTTAAAAAACTATAAAATTTTTCCAAGTAAAAAAAATCAGCGGTAATATTTGAAATTTTTGCAAGTTGAGAATTTCGAGCTAAATTTCGTTGAATAGTTTTTGTTCAGCATTCCTTTGATCATTTGTCCTCTAACAATTAATTACTACAACAATTAACATAGTTTTTGTTGTTGTTTAAATTTTTATAAATTGTTGTTTATTTATCTTGATTGTGTAGTCTATGGCCAGTGGCGGTGTTTGCATTGGTTGTGTTTATTTACACATTTTTGAAGCGTTGAATGTGAGTGGCAACCACGCAGCCAAACCTCAACCAACTGTCAACAGCGGCGGCGTGCACTGTCAATCGACAGTGAATTCATTCATCTGTCAGTGGATTTGTCCGCTTTGTAAGTAAGTTGGCGCATCCGTTTGCGGCATTCATCATCGATTTTTCATTAACACAAACGCAAAGCAACAAATGTTTCTTCTTTTCATTTGCTTTTAATTTTTTTGTTGTTGTTAATTTTTTACAATCACTTTGCATTGCGGACTTTTCAATTTGTATGTATGTATGTCGTCACTCAACTTAATAATGTTAGTAAAAAAAAATCTTGTTTGCGAAAAAGTTTAGTTTTTATTTTAATGTTGATACTTTTTGATTGGAATCCTGCCGTTTGCTCAGATTAAAAAAAATGAAAAAATATGTATTTTTCGCGTGTGAATACAAGTTGTCGATCTGTCGTATTATGACTTATGATTTATTATCTTTGACAGTGTGTATTGATTTTTGCTTTGCTGTGGCATTCATTTCCATGCGTCAGTTAATCGTTTTTAAAATGATCATTTTACGATTTTACGATTCGCTTGTAGACAATAATCCGTAGAGATTTTCGCTGCGTTTTCTGGTGGAATATTGCATGCTGTCTTAGTGTTTATTTTTAAGTATGCGGTCAGCGATTGTTTTTAGTGTTTTTAGTGCTGCAAATGTTAAACCGATTTGCGATTAAAGTTTTATTTATGAAAATTGCATTTGGTACATGAACACCACACAAGTTCATCTGTCTAATAGATCCAAGTGAGCTCTTTTGAGCTGCCATCCTTTTTACATACTTCAAAAGAGGATGACATATAGAACATTTAACAAAATCACCTATTCGAGGCAATTATGGCTGATCTTTGGATAGTAAAACCAAAGCACCTATTCGAGGCGATTAAGGCTGATCTTTGGATAGTAAAACACTCGCTAGAACCCACTATACGGTCTGTACGGTCGGTGATCTGTGCTGAGAACTCTTCTAGCTTCGCTGGCAATTGACATATTTGAGGCTACCCTGGACTTCCTACAGTTGATCATCCCATTTTATCTCAAACGTTGCACTGAGAGCATCCAACTGGCGACCAGATCCTCGACCCTTTAATAGCTTAGTCCAAAGGTTACGGATTCATTGGTATATATGGGAACAGTATTTATTCAACTTTTTTTTTAGTGCAGAAGGTGGAAAGTTTTCGTAGAAACTAGTAGACGCGTATCTATTTACTTAGAGAAAATGTACTTAAAAATTTGTTTATGAAGGTTGTGATAAGTCATTCGGAGCCGTAATGATAGACCGCCCTCCTAGTCATTATATGACGTGTTATTTCTAGTAGATCTCTGTGACTAATTGTCCATAACTCGTTCTCCTTTATCAACGATTGTCCCAGAGTGCACATTCTTCTATCAGCCAGAGACGACACTCGCATGTCCTCTTCTTTAAAGGGCACTCTACAGGTAACTCGTCCGGGTTTAATCGTGTATCTTCAAGTTACTGTCCTCCACCATCAATTTAGTTAACAATTCAAGAGCCCTCCCTCCCCAAATCTGCGCTAAGAAGTCTTCCAGCCTGGTTGCCCATTGACACCTTTGAGGCTATCCTAGACCTACAGTTTCTACAGTTAATCATCCCAATTTATATGTCACGATGCACTGAGGGCACCCAACTGGCGACCAGATCCTCTACCTTTTAATTGCTTAGGCCAATTCTTGGCTTGGGTCTACAGTCTTGATTTGGCCCCTTCTTAGCTAACTCATCAGCCATCTTATTTTACTCCACACCATTGTTTCCTCTTACCCACATCAGCCCAGCTCTGCTACATGTCGATGCCAACGATCCCGCACTGTGCCGAAGCTCTTAAGGACGGTAGCTCATATGGACGGCAGTATTCACGGTGGAGCAACTAGGCAGAGCGCTCAGTATTGCACTCGCGCAAGGGCGGGCGTGATGGCGAGAATCTAACTGATTTCTCAATTGGCAGATCACTTCCCTTCCCACATACACCTACACAAACATTCAGGAGCACAAAGCGGCAATCTATAACTCTCTCCTCCTTACCCACTTTCGTCCCAATCTGAAAATGAATAGTGTTCCTATTTTGCGAGTCCCTTAGGATTAAAATCGAAAAGACTCTTTATTGGAGACGATACTTACTTTCTTACTCAACTGGCCATAACATCCCGTTACCGGGTTACGGCCTGCCGCAAAAGCTATCTCCAGGCGACTCTGCTTTGCGCGCGTGTTTTCCAGTTGGTCACACCAAGAGAGAGCCTCCTCAGAGGGCCTCCTCAAATTGGTCCTTCCACCGGAGACACGGTCTCCCTTTTCACCGTCGACCTCCAACCACCGCATCGAACACCTTTTTCGCCGGAGCTTCATCGTCCATACGGCAGACATGGCCAAGCCACCGTCGCCGCTGGATGTTAATTCGTTATACTACGTCCATGTCTTTATGCAGCTCATATGGTTCGTATACGATAGTCGTCGCCAATGCGAACAGGGCCGAAGATTTTGCGTAGTACCTTCCTCTCGAACACCCCAAGGGCCTCTATGTCCATGCTTCTGCTGGAGACAATGCGTAATCCAAGCTCACAATACCACCTCTGAGTAGTGAGGGGCCCAATCCCAATTTAATGGAAGCCCGGTGTTGTCTGCGGAAGAAACACCAAAAATGGGACAACCATCCCGAAAATCTAGCTTCGCCGAGTTATTGAGCCGGGTTGATGAAAGCGAGCGGGTGGTTCTGTATTGGAGACAATGCGAACCCCAAACTCATTATCCCTCTTCTGGGTAGTGAGGGGACCCAACCCCAAGATGAGGGAAGCCCGGTGATGCTTGAGTTAGAAGCACCAGAAAAGGGTCAACCATCCTGAATATCTGGCTTCGCCGAGCTGTTGAGCCGGGTTGAAGGTTGCGAGGAACCGAACGGGGGTGCGCTTTGTCAGACGAGGACGGAAAGAACCCACCAGGCTAAGAAGACACTGTAAATGAAATAAACTTAATTAACTTAAAGAAACTTAATATTTTGTGTCCTGTTCTGACTCGATTTTATGCTTTTTATTTATGTTTTTTATTTTTAGTTCGCATAGAATCGATCTCCTTCAAGTATTTTTTGATTGTAGTACCAATGGTTCAAGAATTTTGCGCTCTTGGGTGCTTTAGCCAAACACTGTTCTTGTGATGCTGGATGACAGTTTTCTTAGCGTTTGATCTATGCATCGTCCTTTGTTTCACCTTGTCCGCTTAAGTGAAGGACAAACTTATCTGCTTAAGTAGGGGTCATAAAATAGGAGAAACTTTCTGAGCTTTGTCAGCGATGTAAATCCTGTGGATCAAACACCTATATTCTATCCGAGCGATGACCGAGCGAGACTCAAAGAATAATTATGATCTCTTACATAAAATATCTTAATTTAGAAATGCATGAACATTGATTTCATATGTAAGCAAATAATGTCTAAAGAGATGAGTTACGAAGAAAAGCCGGTTGCAATTTTTCGATCAAATCATTTTTGAAGAGTTTGAAACCCACTTCTGTCAAACCTTGCGTCCATTGCATTCGTGTGTGAAACTTATGCTTTGGGTCAAGAGAAAATTACTGTAAGCCTTAATGCCAAAACAATCAACCGAACAACCGATCATCGGAGCAATCACCAATGCGTTCATAGTCGAACGTAATTTCCTCAAAGCGCCGCACAAATGACTTCACATAATGATTGGCCGCTAGCGAGAAGTGGGAGGGGGCGCAATTTTCTTGCCACTTAAGTGGAAAATACGCGCTGAAGCACGCGCATCTTCACATATGCATCAACACACACACACACACATACACACACACATGCGCAGGCTATCACGTTGTGCAGTAGCCTGAGGGCAAATTGGAAATTTATTGTTTCATCAAAGCAGCGACAGTACAACAACAACAACACCGATGTCTATAATGACTGTGCTTCCTTTGAGGGAAAAAACAATAACAATAAAAACAAAAAAAAAACATGCAAACAACAATGAAGATTACTGGCTGCCGCAGTGTTAGTTCCTATAATTTTCTCAGACGTAAAAATGTGTTGCGCTGTTTTGTTGTTGTTGTTATTGTTATTGTTGTTTGTTGTTATAAATTGTCGATTTGCGAGCTCACTTTTATTGGCTTTCAATTATTTTTGCACTTTAACATTGTTGGCTGTGTGAGTGATTAACTAAATTTACGTTGTCTTGAAATGGTTTTATTACAACAACAACAACATTAAGTGTTTGTAATAATCATAAAAAACCATTAAAAACTTTAGACTGTAGGCATATCAAATGGTTTTGATTGATTTTGCTATAAATAAAATGTTATCATAAAATCAAAAAATGTAGAAAAATGTTAAATTTTTGCTATGGAACTTGGAGCCCCGACGAGTATGAAGTCATGCAATATTTGTGTTGTACTCGGCTAAAATTACACTGAGAGAATTTAATCGGCGTAATTAGTTGTTTGAAGATCTGAATGAAATTTTTGTCTTTGTTTTTTTCGGCGACTGTAACAGTTATAAGTTTTATTGTAAAAATCAGTGCTTAAGAATTATTTCTTGACTTTTATTCAATGACTTAACAAATAACAGTTATATTTTATTATATTTAAAAAATCCTATAATTATAAATTATAATTATTTTTGATTTTTTTTCATGATAGTCCACAAATAACTGTTCTTTATTATTTTAGTTGTCCTATGATAACAATTATTGGTAATTTTTCTTTTTTCAAAAGTCATCAATAAAAATTATTCAGTGAATTTTTGTTTAAAAGTCCCCAATAAAAATCAATAACTGACTTTTATTTGTAAAAGCCATCAATAAAAATCATTCAATGATATTTATTTTTTTATTTGTTTATATTTAATTTTTGAAGTCATCAATAAAAATCATTCAGT
The DNA here is from genome assembly GCA_963668005.1 of Melieria crassipennis. Classification (NCBI taxonomy): domain Eukaryota; kingdom Metazoa; phylum Arthropoda; class Insecta; order Diptera; family Ulidiidae; genus Melieria; species Melieria crassipennis. The sequence continues at coordinate 8,727,643 of OY764963.1, forward strand.
GACTTTTATTTATAAAAGCCATCAATAAAAAACAAACAGTGACTTTTATTTATAAAAGCCATCAACCAAAATTAGTCAGTGACTTTTATTTTTAAGTAATCAATAAAAATCATTCAGTGAATTTTATTTATAAAAGCCATCAATAAAAATTAGTCAGTGACTTTGATTTTTAAGTCATCAATAAAAATCATTCAGTGAATTTTATTTATAAAAGCCATCAATAAAAATTAGTCAGTGACTTTTATTTTTAAGTCATCAATAAAAATCATTCAGTGAATTTAATTTATAAAAGCCATCAATAAAATTAGTCAGTGACTTTTATTTTTAAGTCATCAATAAAAATCATTCAGTGAATTTTATTTATAAAAGCCATCAATAAAAATTAGTCAGTGACTTTTATTTTTAAGTCATCAATAAAAATCATTCTGTGACTTTTATTTATCATCAATAAAAATCAATTAGTGACTTTTATTTATAAAAGCCATCAATAAAAATTAATCATAAAAATGAATAAAAGCCATCAATAAAATTTAGTCAGTGACTTTTATTTTTAAGTCATCAATAAAAATCATTTAGTGACTTTTATTTTTTAGGTTGCAATATAAAAGTAATTTTCATTAATGCAAAAGTTATGATTCTTCCAGAAAACAGAATTGTCAAGTCAGATCTTGTTGAGTCGATCAAAAATATATATACATTTCGATATGTAATGAATCCAGTACTGCGATTAATTACTAACTAAACAACTGTCCAAATGTCTCTAAGCCGAACTTGAGTCAATAAACCAATTCGTCTTGAACCAATTCGTCTTGAAACCTCGAGTTCTTTCAGTTAATAAATCAATTAAGTGTTTTAAAATGCAATTCGATCAATGCGACTACTTTCAAAAAATAGACTAAGATGGCATTGATCGATCTCAATTTTAGGATGAATTGGTTTATTGACTGAAATTCGAATAAGGGGCCACTGTCCAACTGTCTTTTACCTGAACTTCAGTCTGTAAATCAAATCACCCTTAAAAAGAGTTCAATTGAAACGATTTGAATTTCTGAAAACAAGACCAAGATTGCATCGACTGAACTCAACTTCAAGACGAATTGGTTTATTGACTGCAAATCTGATAGGAGTTAACGGTCTAAATGTATTTTACGCGAACTTTAGTCAATAAAGCAATTGATCTTGAAGTTGAGCTACAATAGATCGATGGGATTTTTCAATCCCAAAAATTGGGACTAAGATATTTCCATCTACATGAAGGGACTCATAATGATTTCGCTAGGCCCCGAGTAAAAAACTGTACTACTACAACCTTTGCAACCTAATCGAATGCAACCCAATATAACAACTACTCTATCGCTCTACAAATCTGGTTAACATTGAATAAAAAACGATCTGGACAGCTGCGAAAGCTGGAAATTTATCAGCTCAATGATTGCTGTGTTGACGGGAGAATATTTGATATCTAGACTTGCTGAAAGACAAGAATTGTAATGAAACTCTGTGGTGGTTTTTGTCCTAAAGAAGAAAAAGAAATAAATGATCCAATGTCCATGCTTGATCAGAGAAAGATTATACATTTTTAGGCTCTGTTCCTTTCCAAACTTACTTTCCTTTTGATTTTTAATACCTAACATAATCTAATCCATGTCATCAAAATCATCTCGCAAATGTTGATAATAATGTTCTATCCTGAATATTTAAATCTGACCAGAACGTGACCAGAAAGTGATATGACAATGAACCATATTTTTGTATTTGGCTGATCTTTCAAACGTAGAATGTTTGCCACTCAAACCTAAACTAATCTACGTCATAAAAATCATCTCAATTACGATTCTAAATTTTAAAATGTGTACACAACTCAAAGTAAGATCACAATGAGCCATTTTTTTATACTAACCTGAGCTTTCAAATGTCGAAAGTCTGCCATTCAAACCTACACTAATCCACGCCTTAAAAATGATATCGTATCATCTTTTTGTGCTTACCTGAGCTTTCATATGCAGAAAGTCTGGCACTCTACTCCACTGCAACCTAACCTAACCAACCAATCAACCAACCTAACCTAATCTTACCATTTAATTTCGAACGTTTGAATCTGAACGCAACTAAACTTTACGCAGTTGAATCTTTTTTGTACGTGTTTCTCTCGCTGCAACTCTGGCCTTGATCGTAAGCTTTATTGCATATAGTAGAAAAAAATTCCATGCTATTTGTTGCATGTTGCATGGCAGTCGCTTGCGGCATTTGCTGCATTTATCTTATGGTCAATTCGAATTTTGTTTTTACTTTAGTTCGCACTTTGTTGCAGCACATTTTTTATTGCGTAAAATTGGCGTTGCTGCACATTAGACCAAGACGCAAAAATGCAACAACAACAACAAAGTATAGATAAATTTTTTTTCTAATATGCGATAATGATCGCATGCAATAAATTTGTGTCTGCTTACTTGCGTGTGTTGCGATAGTAATTTATGTAAGTTGCGGTATTAACCCGACATTGCCGTAGTAAGTCGACGCGTTGGCGTTGATCTATGAGCGAAAGTTGGCTGCAGAGTGTTTGATGCTGATGCTGCAGATTCGGAGTAGCAACTTCTGTGCGAGACGCAACTAGACAAAACGATACTAAAAACTATAAATTCAGAGTTATTTTTGAGCATGTTTAGGTTAAAATTTTTTTAATTAATGTAAATAATTTTATATTAAACAGAAGATTGTAATCCGTAAGTTGCATTGTTATTTTCACAATTTAAATAAAATAGAAAGAGCTAAACTTTTTTGCCGTGATATCCTTCAAGAGTCGATACAAGCCTTTTGGGTGGGTTCTATGTTCTCAAAATGCCTTCCAAATATTGCAAAAAGATAGAAGTTGCACCATGCCAAATCAAGCAAATACGAGAAGTAGTTGATGATTAAAATGCAATTTTTGGTCAAAAAATCGATCACAAGTGTCGATCAATGAAAGCAATCAGTCAACTTGTGCGGAACAACCTTTTGGTATACCAAATGTTCGGTTTAAATATCATAAATTGTTATTAAAATATTTAAATCCAATTTAAAGAATTTTAATAAAGTTTTTAACTAATCTTTGATGAATTCATGCATAGTTTCGCTGGAATCTGCGGTGGTCCTTGAATTCATTTAGTCAACATTTTGGTCATCATGATTGTTCCCACGAACGTTTTTTAATCTCGTATGCCACTATGGACTCTTTCCACTTATTCAGCGATCATCTCCCTAAACTTGGTTCATCAATTAAAATGTTTCCTTAAAGGTTTTCACAAACTTAAAAAAAATTTAACTGTGGCTCTTGGTTCAATGCTCATTTTTATACCAATGACCCAAAAATGCTGTCACTTCAGATGCTATAACTTTGCTTACAGTGCACCAACTGTGCTGAAATTTTGACTAAAAATTAGAAATGAATGCACCTTTCATCACTAAAAAATGTATTTTTTCAAAAGTCCCCTTTACTTTGGAACACATCTTGTAAGACAAAAACTAAACCGAGTGATCTACAAAAATTGCTTTAGCTCAAATTTTCATTACTAGATCCTGGAAATATCAAAGCAGAATTCATACATAGTTCTTACAAAATGTTCATATTTCAGGCATAGATTTTAATATCAAATATTTTCAAGAATTTTAGAATTTTTTATTGACAAAAAAGTTCAAGTCTCTTTGGCTGGTTTTTAGTGATGACTGAAAGTAAAAATCTCATTAATCTCTTTCAGGCATAGATTTTAATATAAAATATATTCAAGAATTTCAGATTTTTTATTTAGTAAAAATAAAATGAATAAAATAATAAATAAAAATAAAATGAATAAAATAATAATTAAATAAAAGTTTTTTGCCTGGTTTGTAGTGATGACTGAAACTAAAAATTTTAAAATTTTATATTTTAAATTTTTAACAAAAAAAATATTTTTTGAATAATGATTTCCGCAATAATGCTTTCTTTTATGAAAATATTGAAAAGCGAATGGCGAAGCTTTTTCTTAAAAAAATAAATGAAAACTTAACTTTACTTAAAAAATAAGCTAAAATAAAAGAATAAAAAAACAAAAATTGAAACTATTTACAAAGGCAGCCTTAGCTCATAATTTTATTACTGGATCCAAAGCAAACATTTTCTTCAAAAATGTTCATATTTCAGGCATAGAGTTTAATATTAAATATTTTCAAGAATTTTAGAATTTTTTATTGAATAAACAATTCAAATCTCTTTGCCTGGTTTTTAGTGATTACTGAAAGTAAAAATCTCATTAATCTCTTTTGTTGGCACATAAAAATAAAACCACTATAAATGTTATGATTTCCGCAATAATGTTCCCTTCTCAAAAATATTTAACTCCGGAAGTGAATGATGCAGTTTTTCCTTAAAAAAATAAGCTAAAAGTAGTTTCATAGCATTTCTGACTCCAAAATATTGAAAAATATCACTCAAAACTTTATTTTGAACCTTAAAAAAAATATCATTCAAACTTCTAGATATTCTAAATTAGTATAGAAAACTTCTGATGCGTCAAACTTTCACCCAAAAAATCTATAAAAAATCACAATTGTGTGTCGCACGCTCGCTGAACCAACGAATTGAGCTCACACGCACTGGCAGACGAGTAGTGACGTTAGTGGTGCCAGAATAAATCAAAATTCAGCACAAGAATGAACAAACGACAAGTGATATATGACGGATGCCAAGAAGTCAATGTGCTAGAAATGTTTATTTAGGTGCCGCGGAAAATCACAAAAACTTTTATAAATATAGCAGAAAAAGCCAACAATGTTTCAATACAAATATTTTATACATTAAACTTGTAAAAAAAACCTAAACATTTTAAAATAAACAAAAACGAAACCAAAAATAAGAGAAGCTATTTTAATGATTAGGAATTTTTAAGTTAACAACAAAAACATTTTATTGCAAATTGACTGCATAAATATTGAGCGAAAATGTTTTGGCAACCAAATGTAAAATTGTTTAAATATTGCAGAGAATATTTTTAGAAAATGTTCGACTAGTTCGTGCTGATAGATGCCACACGCGCTTTCGTACACTTGAGATACATTTGTAGCAATTTTCAGTAGTTTGTTGTTGTTTTGTTTAAAACATATTAGCTTTTACTTGACATTTTTGGAAATAATCAAAATTAAGTGCATTCGAGATGATTGTTGAAAAAATTGGAAAAACAAATTTTTTAAGGCATTTTGAAACATTTCAAATTCACAATAATTTGTTGTTGGTTTGTTTAGGTGAAATGAACTACAACGAATTTTCTAGATCGCTTAAAACAAATTTATACATTTTTGCATTTCAAAGCTTCTGTAAGATTCTGACCGAAAGAATAAACTTATAGCATTTTAGTGAGGCTTCAGTGGACTTGAACGAGATATGGGACTACCCAAGAAATAATGCCGACTTTGATGTTAAGCTGACCACGCCTTTCCTCTCCTGAACAGAGTGGAAGCGGTTTACAAAGGTATAAATCTTGAATGGTTCAAAGATGAACTGTGGGGTTGGAGAAGGGACTACCCCACAGATCTGGTTGCAGAAAAAGTCTTGAATCTTCTAGATCTCCGTAGTGTCTTGCAAGCGGAAGTTTTTACAATTTTTGAAGGTTAAGACATTAAGACAGCCTGATGACCATTAAGGCTCACTAAGTCTTTAGTAAAATCCAAATTAGTTAGAGACTTTAAGGATTAGTATAAGCTTTCATAAAAAGACTTCCTCACTAAAGCTAACCTTGTGTGCCAAAATATTTGTTCAGAAAATTATAATTTATTTCTGAACCGCCGATTTGCACTTAGAAAATGTAAAATATATAAATTTTCTTTATAAATTTTTTTTTTTAATTTTAATAAATAATAAAATAAAAAAATAAAATATATAAAAAAATTGTAAACAATTTTTTGAAAAATTTTAAGAGATCGAAAATTAATTTAAAAAAACAATTTTTAAAGTCTTGATAATTTATTTTTACAAAATTAAAAAAAAAATTGAAATGAATTAAAAAGAAACTGAAACAATTTTTGAATGTACTTTGCTTGAATGCCACTTTATTATAATTTACTTAATTTAAAAAAATTTTGTATCAAAATTAATATGATTTCTTCTGATCCATCGATTTGCATTAAACAAATTTCAGAAGAAATAAAAAAAGTAAAAAAAATTTGTTTGAACGAATTTTGAATGCACTTTGATTGAATGTCAATTACATTAGTCCATGCAAACAGTGTTCAAATTAATTACACAATTTTTTGGGCTACATAAAAATTCCATTATTATTGACTATGAAGTGTACGTGTGTGTTGTTGTTGCCTATAAATGTATGCTAATTATTTAGTAGCCCACTTTCAGTACGTTGTGTGGTCATTTACATTGTTTGTCTATTACCAAAGTTGAAAAGAGAAAAAAAAAATAAAAACATACACACAATTCAATTTGGAATAACAATGACAAATGACATGTAACAAAGTTACGCGGAAAAAAATTTTACGAAATTAGTTTCTCTTTTCAGAAACTCTTGTCAAGACTCGTCAATTGTTTTAAACACTTTAAAAGAAAATTTATTTTTACAAAATTGTCTATCAATACTCATTGTATTATTTCGTTGTTTAAATGGGTTTAAACAGTTTGATCCAAGCGGCCCAGATCTTCGTAAAACTGATTTGTGGGCTTGATCTGCATCTTCAAACGATTTACTTAGGTGGTCATAACAATCCGTTACTGGGTTAGAGCCTGTCGGAAAAGTGCTCTCCAGATGTCTCTGCTTGACGTTTCTTGCAGTTGGTCCCACCAAGAGATGATACGATGTCCATAACTTGGTCCTTTCACCGGAGACACGGTTTCCCTTTCGCCAACGATCTCCAATATCTCCAAACTAGTAGATATTTTCTTGAAAAAAAACAAAAATAATGGAACTAGTGGGTTCAAGAAAGAGTTGAAATTTCTGTTGGCAAACAATTTAAAAATCTTTAAAAATTGAAAATTTGAAAAGTTGAAAAGATATACGGTTACAGTGGAGATGATATGTCTCACTGTAACCGTATTGAAATAATCCAATAATACTTCTTGAATGTTGGTCTTCTTCCTCTAAATTTTTCCGATCCCATTTTTTTTCATTTCCATTTCTTTTCATTTCGTAAATTTGGCGTTGTTTTTTCATAAGTCTTTATTCACTTGAAATCAGAAGAACTTTTCAGTCTTTGTTGTTTGTTCATGATGTTATTAATAGATCTTTTGATGGTTCTTATCTTCTGAATCTAATTAACTTTAATGCTCTTTATCGGGTCCGTAACTACGGACTCCTTGAATGCTCCTCTGTTGTTGTTTCCATAGCCTGGATCCCTCAACTTCTAAACTTGTATTACAACTATTTTTTAATTCCTTTTATACTTTACTATTCTCATCTTCTTATTATCTATTTAAAAGTTCTTATTTAGAACTATTTAAAAGTTCTTATTTAGAACTGACATTTTTAAAATAAAAATGAAAAATTAAATATTGAAATAAATGCATTTCCTACAAATATTGTTTACAGTGTGGCGCTGTCACTCTAATAAAAACTCAGCCACACTATTTGTTAGAAACGTGACAAAGTATTTCATCATTTCACTGGCTAGAGGCCTTTCGAGTGCACCTAACCTAACTATTGGGGTGCGCCATTGTTTTCATTTGTTTTCGAGACACTTGAGCGCTCTTACGCAGCCAGCCAGCTATAAATTAATATGCAAACACAGCCAAATAGCCAAATACTTACGACGCTATTAACTACTTGTCGTACTTACAATGCATAAGTAAACTTACACAATGTTGGTTGGTTCGCGATGTGTGGCAACTATGTGGCAGTGGAATGGAGTAGTTAAGCTGTAAGTGAAAATAGTCAATGCTATTTTTTTGATGAGTTGACACTACATTAATTAGTTCTGACTACTGATTTTTGACAAGGCGCATAAAATTCAATTTTTGTTAAAAACACACAGAAAATGTGCTCGGAAAAAAACAACATTTATTTTATTTTATTTATTTATTTTATTTGTTTTATTTTGTTTTATTTTGTTTTATTTTATTTTATTTTATTTCATTTTTTATTTATTTTTTTTATTTTATTTTGTTTTATTTTGTTTTATTTTATTTCATTTCATTTCATTTCATTTCATTTCATTTCATTTCATTTTATTTTATTTTATTTTATTTTATTTTGTTTTATTTTATTTTATTTTATTTTATTTTATTTTATTTTATTTTATTTTATTTTATTTTATTTTATTTTTTTTATTTGATTTTATTTGATCTTATTTGATTTTATTTTATTTAATTTTATTTTATTTAATCTTATTTTATTTTATTTTATTTTTTATTTATTTTATTTTATTTTATTTTTTAATTTAATTTGGTTTTATTTTGTTTTATTTTATTTTATTTTAATTTATTTTATTTTATTTTATTTTATTTTATTTTATTTTATTTTATTTTATTTTATTTTATTTTATTTTATTTTAATTTATTTTATTTCATTTTATTTTATTTTATTTTATTTTATTTTATTTTATTTTATTTTATTTTGTTTTATTTTGTTTTGTTTTGTTTTGTTTTGTTTTGTTTTGTTTTGTTTTGTTTTGTTTTGTTTTGTTTTGTTTTGTTTTGTTTTATTTGATTTGATTTGATTTGATTTGATTTGATTTGATTTGATTTGATTTGATTTGATTTGATTTGATTTGATTTGATTTGATTTGATTTGATTTGATTTGATTTGATTTGATTTGATTTGATTTGATTTGATTTGATTTGATTTGATTTGATTTGATTTGATTTGATTTGATTTGATTTGATTTGATTTGATTTGATTTGATTTGATTTGATTTGATTTGATTTGATTTGATTTGATTTGATTTGATTTGATTTGATTTGATTTGATTTGATTTGATTTGATTTGATTTGATTTGATTTGATTTGATTTGATTTGATTTGATTTGATTTGATTTGATTTGATTTGATTTGATTTGATTTGATTTGATTTGATTTGATTTGATTTGATTTGATTTGATTTGATTTTATTTTATTTTATTTTATTTTATTTTATTTTATTTTATTTTACTTTATTTCATTTTAATTTGTTTTATTTTATTTTGTTTTATTTTGTTTTATTTTATTTGAATTGATTTTATTTTGTTTTATTTTATTTTATTTTATTTTATTTTATTTTATTTTATTTTATTTTATTTTATTTTATGTTATTTTATTTATTTTATTTTATTTTATTTTATTTTATTTTATTTTATTTTATTTTATTTTATTTTATTTTATTTTATTTTATTTTATTTTATTTTATTTTATTTTATTTTATTTTATTTTATTTTATTTTATTTTATTTTATTTTATTTTATTTTATTTTATTTTATTTTATTTTATTTTATTTGATTTGATTTGATTTGATTTGATTTGATTTGATTTGATTTGATTTGATTTGATTTGATTTGATTTGATTTGATTTGATTTGATTTGATTTGATTTGATTTGATTTGATTTGATTTGATTTGATTTGATTTGATTTGATTTGATTTGATTTGATTTGATTTGATTTGATTTGATTTGATTTGATTTGATTTGATTTGATTTGATTTGATTTGATTTGATTTGATTTGATTTGATTTGATTTGATTTGATTTGATTTGATTTGATTTGATTTGATTTGATTTGATTTGATTTGATTTGATTTGATTTGATTTGATTTTATATTTTATTTTATTTGATTTGATTTGATTTGATTTGATTTGATTTTATTTGATTTGATTTGATTTTATTTTACGTTAGTTTATAGACAACATTAAAAAAATGAACATGTTTAGCTTTTTGTTACTTGAAGTGTTCAAGTATAACTATTACTTCTAATTAAAAAATTATATGTTATAACCACAACAGCAAGAATAACCTTGTATCCTTCTTAGCTTTTTATCATAAATTTCGTTTTTTTCTGGTTATATTTTTTACTTCTTACTTGTTACTGAGTTTTTAGTGTTTCTTTTTGTATTTTTTTTTGTCTCTTCGAATTTTTTTTTGTATTTTTTTTTTTTTTCAATTTTGTATAGCGCCGCCACTTGAGGAACTCGGCATACATATCATAGGAAAGCCATAAATTATCCAATAAGCTTGTTTTCTTTTTTAACTTTTTTTTAAATTTGTTTGGATTTAAGTAATAAATTTTCGATTTCATGTAGTTATTTTCTTTGTATATCTCTTTCGATACTTTCCGTTAGCCTTTTAACAGGTTGACAGGTATTTGTTGACAGCTTGTTGGTTATTTATAATTTAGGGGGCAAATTTCTAAGAATTCTGCAAAAGCTTGTTATGTTTTTGGCGCTTTGGAGCAACGCCAAAGATTCAGGAAATATACAAAAATAATTTGAACCAGCTTAGAGTCGGTTGGCGGTGGGTCGATGTTGCCTAAGCTGGTTAACGTGTTTTTCGTGTAAACATTAGCATAAAGCCAATGTTTATTTAATATTTTTAGAGTCTAGATAATAAAATTGCATAATATTGGAGATTTTGTGCTTTACAATGGCGCTACAGTCGGTGTGTATAAACTGATAGAGGTTTTTTTAAGGTTAAGAGCGATTAAGCGGTTTTAATGCATTGTGTTGTATAGGCTTGAGAATTAATATTATAAAAGTGTTAAATAAAAAATGAATAAAATTTTTAATATTTTTACTGTATTGTTCAAAAAAGCTACTACTTGAAAATACAAAAATTAGTGAGGAACAGAAAATAAGGTTTAAAAGGCTTTTTAGGTCTCATTCTCCATTATGACTTCAAATATTGCAGCAATTTAAATGGGAAATTATGGCTCATCTATCTAACTCGCCAATTTTTGCTTTTTTTTTAATAGTTTGCAGAGTTCAGTCCAATTTCGATACAGAAGTTTAAACCCATCTTGACTTCAATGTTTAATCAGAAATCCAAGCAATTCAATTACGATGGAATGGAAAATTTTCAAACAAATTGCAAGGGTTTTAAAACATTTAATAATTTCATAAATATAAATGGAATGGAATGGACAATTTTCAAACAAATTGCAAGTGTTTTAAAACATTTAATAATTTCATAATGCAACCTAAATAAATTCTTTTGGTCAAGTCATTAAAATTTATTTTCACTTTACAAAAGCGTAAATTTTTTTTTATAGGTTCTTCCAAGTATTTCTGTAACCAACATAAAATGAGCTCAAGAGCTAAGATAACCAAATTATAACCAAATCAACGTCATTGACCCATTAAAATTTCATTTTGTTGCATGCACATTGTAAACAAACATTAACCCATTAACCTTTAAGTGTTTTAGGAGATTTTTCTTATCTTTTGGGTTTTTACGACTGCTTCATGTGCCACTCGAATTGAAATTGAACTGAATTTATGTAAAGCTTAAAGGTGTAAGTGTCAACGTAAAAAGTCTTAATTAAAACTTGGTGCTGTTTCCTCTTTAGCTTTATGGACAAACAACAAAACAAAAAAGCTGATAGCAGAGCGAGTATTGTTAGAGATTTGAAATGTGCCGAGACAGATACGTGTCAAAGGTGGCACAATGATGCCTGAAGGCATTGATGCCAAGTGTTGCCAGATATTTGACATAAACATAATTGAAGCTTGACTTGTTGATTTTGTCTGAGTTTTAAATTTGATAAGAGCAAAAAATGAGCTCAAATTCAGCTAAGGAGATTAAGATTTAAAGTGCAAGAGGTTCTAATACAGTGCGGAGTTCCTTTATTTCTGTTTACAGGAGATTTTGTAAAATATATTTTTTTTATATTTTTTTTATAAAGCTTGGGCTTTATAGAAGTAGTCGCTATTAGTCCAAAACATTGCTTTGTTTTGGATAGAATGTAACTTTTGTATTCTGTAACAAAGTATTTGAACGGAGGAATGCCGACTGATTCGCTTCTACTTGGTTTCGCTTCTACTTGGTCAACTAATTCTTGGCTAACCGCAACTGACTGTCGAACGATTCGTTTCCTAAAAGCGAACTCAACCTTTTTGTATGACAATATCCTAGGCGACAGTCAATTAATCCTGTCTGTCTGTCAATTGATTCTGTCTGCATCTCTTTGTAACTAGTTCCAAAGTCAGTCGTAAGTAAACCAGATTCTAAGCTGCTTGCTAAGCAAGTAATTTAGGAACAAGTTAGTGTTTTAAGTAGAAATGAATAAATGAATAGAAATGAATAAATTAATAGGCGGAATAGGATTTCTCAGGTCCCACAAGGTGGGAGTTAAAAAATGTTGTAAGTTTCTCGTGAGTGATGTCACTATTTTCAAGTCAATATTGGGCCAGGTGTTGTTTTTTGTCTCGAGACATAAATTCTTCGTATAGGTTGATGTGGTTTGGAGATTTTTCCATTTCTGGGCATTCTTCTGTTTTAATCCAAGATTAATCTTGTTGTTTTCGCCAATAAGCAGTAAGAAAGTCTATGATCGTTTGCTGGTGATTTCTGTACCAGTTGGGACACAGTAAGCGTTGAATCTTTCAAGGAGATTTCTTTGCTTTTCCTGTTCTTCTTCTGATCTTCGTATTTCATTGTTTAAATCGAAGATCAGTCTTGGGTTATTTTGGGCAATGAGCAGCAAGAAAGTCTGTGATCGTTGGCGGTGTTTTTTGTCCCATTTAAGACACAGTAAGCGTTGAATCTGTCAAGGAGTTTTCTTCGCTTCTCCTTCTCTTCTTCTGATCTGCGTATTTTATTGTTCAAATTCAAGATCAGCCATGGATTGCTTTGTACTATGATCAGTAAGAAAGCCTATGATCGTTTACTGGTGATTTTTGTCCCATTTAAGACACAGTTAGCGTTGAATCTGTGAAGGAGTTTTCTTCGCTTCTCCTTCTCTTTTTCTTTTCTTCGTATTTTATTGTTTAAATCCAAGATCAGTCTTGAGTTATTTTGGGCAATGAGCAGCAAGAAAGTCTGTGATCGTTGGCTGCTGATTTTTGTACCAATTGAGACACCGTGGGCGTCGAATCTTTCAGGGAGTTTTCTTCCTTCTCTTCTTCTGTGGTTCGTATTCTATTGTTTAAATCCCAGGTCAGTCTTGGGTTATTGTGCGCAATGAGCAGTAATATACTCTATGATCGTTTGCTGGTGATTTTTGTACCAATTGAGACACAGTGGGCGTCGAATCTTTCAAGAAGATGTCTCCCATTCTCCAATTTTGAAGCAGTCTTATAGGCATGCTTCAGTTAAAATCCAAGATCAGTCTTGGGTTGTTTTGGCAATGATCAGTAAGCAAGTCAACGATCGTTTGCTGGTGATTTTTGTACCAGTTGGGACACAGTAAGTGTTGAATTTTTCAAGGAGATTTCTTTGCTTCTCCTGTTCTTCTTCTGATCTTCGTATTTTATTGTTTAAATCCAAGATCAGTCATGGGTTGTTTTGGACTATGATCAGTAAGAAAGTGTATGATCGTTGGCGGTGATTTTTGTCCCATTTAAGACACAGTAAGCGTTGAATCTGTCAAGGTCTATTCTTTTCTTCTCTTTCTTCTTCGGATCTTCGTATTTTATTGTTTAAATCCAAGATCAGTAATGGGTTGTTTTGGACTATGATCAGTAAGAAAGTCTACGATCGTTTACGGGTGATTTTTGTCCCAATTAAGACACAGTAAGCGTTGAATCTTTCAAGGAGTTTTCTTCGCTTATCTTGTTCTTCTTCTGTGGTTCGTATTTTATTGTTTAAATCCAAGATCAGTCATGGGTTGTTTTGGACTATGATCAGTAAGAAAGTCTATGATCGTTTACGGGTGGTTTTTGTACCAGATGAAACAAAGTGAGTGTAAGTGACTGAGCAGTAAGAAAATCAATGTTCATTTGCTGCTGATTTTGTTGACACACAGAGGGTATCGAATCTTTTAAGGAGATTTCTTTGCTTTTGCAGCAATCTTGTGAGTATTTTAATGTTTGAATCCAAGATCAGTCTTTGGTTGTTGTTAAGGCTTTTCCTGTTTAACCAACTCCCCGTTTGCCATTTCTTAGCTTCACATCTCATTCCTATTTGCTTTTGTATAGGAAATTTTTCACTTTCTACTTTCAAAATTGTTTCAAATTTTAACCCATTGAATCTCAACTTTTTTTTTAGAAAACTCAAGCAGCCATTTAAAATGTCATGCATCAAATGCAATTCTATAAAAAGCCCCAGCAACTGTGACTATGAACTTTGACAATTACAATGTAATTATGGCAACGCAATAAAAACAAACAATAAAAGTGAAATGCATATGTAATGAGCAGACTTCCATTTAAAAACAAAAGTAATTATTTCCTTAAAAGCAAACAACACTTCAAGCACACTGACTGACTGACGTACGCTTTGTCCAACACGTCATATGGTAATCCATACCAGCTGACAACTGTCAAGCACTGCAATCATAGACGCATGTAACTTTGACAGAGCAGAGTTAGAAAGAGTGATCGAGAGAGAGAGGAGTGGAGGTACTTAAGTCTTGTTGAATTTGACGTTTTTGACAGCTTTTTCTGTAATTATTGTTTTGTTATTGTTCTAAATGATGAGTTTTATTGTTGTGTGGCTTTTTTTTAAGCTCTTATCTTATCGCATATGGCATGACACATTTTTTGACTCATAAAACATAACAAACTTTTATTTTTTGTGAGCAAAATGGTTTTCTTGTCGACACCCAGAGGGTCTAAAAAAAGAGATTTATATGTATATGTATATGTATGTATGTATGTATGTATATAATTTCAAGTATGGCAACAATTTTCATGTTACTCTATGTATTCTTATGTCTTCACTGTCAGCTGACAACGTTGAAGAAGTGGGAAGTGCGTCTAAATGCAGCGCTAACAACAACACTTGAAAGCTCATTGAGTTTACAATCTTGAATGAAAATGAAATTTGGTTCTTGAAATTTATGTTGTTGTTTTTGTATGCACATGTTGTTAGTATGATGGGACAGTGTTTTAGCTTTTGTTATTGTTGATGTTGTTGTTGTTGCTGTTGACGACGTTGATATCACTGAGCATGATGACTTAATGGCCAAAGCGTTGATGATGAAAATGTTGAAAAGATGATTGTTCTGAGTCTGTACAACAGCAACAACAACAACAATAATTGATGATGATAATTTTGTTGTCGATGTATTTCCGAAGTGCTTCGCTGTTAAGGAGTGATAGATGAGACAAGACACTACACTTTGTTGGTTCGACAGTTGTGATTTATAGATAAAAGACAAAAAGGCCCAGTCAATGCAATCTTCCTTAAATAGAAAATGGAATCATGTTACGAAATAGGAATAACCATTAGTTTCTTACAGAATATTCTTCTTCGGTTTCGGTATTCGATTTTAAATTCTCGGCTTTGGCTAAATTAGCTGAATACTTTAGCCGAAGGTTTTTGTCCTGCAATAACCTATTCAGACAATAAGCCAAATTGTGCAATTAATAAATTTCTTCAGTTTTATTTCTTCAATTTATGCCACAAAAATCTCCCATAAATTGAGCTCGATTCCCCAAGCAATTTCCCATCACAATAGACGGAGTCCAAACAAAATGAGAAACTGACAAAAGCAAAGAAATATGTTAACATTTGCTTGCTTTGAAATTTCATTTTCGGGTTTTATCCATATTTCAGATATCAAGATTGCTATTAAAAAAAATTATCTCTAATCAGCTATTTATGATAATTGAATTGTTAAGTTTTTTTGTTTTTGTTAGAAACTGAACTGTAAAACTGTTTCTTTATACTAAAATTAGGCGAAATAAAGAAATGAATAAATAAAAAAGAAGAATTTGATCAGTTTTGATGCCTTAAACAATTTTTTTTTTACATATATGTGTATATTTTTATTATATTGGCTTCGGCCTTTAGCCTAATATTTTGTTATGCCAAATATTCGGCTTCGGCTTCAGTCGAAGTAATAAATTATTTTCTTACAGAAAGCCTCCAAAAACGTAACAAAACACCTCAATGATGTAATTTTAACTCCCTTCGGCATTTTAGTCTTAAAAAACATTGAGCTATCGATCTATAAAGAAGAAGAAGACCATGAATCAATATTTACATAACTCTCAACAACTTTGACAGTACGTAACAAAAATGTAACAAAATATCTCAATGGTGTAATTTTGACTGCCTTTGGGATTCTAAAGAAGTTAAAAAACATTGAAAAATCCATCTACATTTAAAAATGGAGAAGAGGATGATTTAATATGTGTGTGTCTCAAAAACTTTGACAGCACTACTTGAGAGGCACTGAATTGGAATGGTTTCAAAGTCCAGACAGAGGGAATGTGGAACTTCCATCCATTTGGCTATTGGATCAATAAATCAATCAAACTATAAAAAAAAGAACAGGATGACTTAATGGGTGTTTTACTCTCGAAATCTTTGGCAGCAATTGACCGAAAAACATTGCTATGGTTCCAGAGGGCGATTTGAACTCTCACCCATTTGCCCAATGATTGAAGGAGTTAATCAAACTATAGGTTTTTGCTTTTGTAATTTGTTCAATGGTAGAATTTGAGTGTCTTGGGTATCCAATATGTGTTGAGCTATCGAACTATAAAGTAGAAAAAGAGGATGAATCAATACGTGTATTAAGCTCAAAGACTTTGGCACTAAATTGGTTTGGATTGGTTTAGACAAAAAGAGTGTTGAAGTTACATAAATTTGGCCAATGGAGGAATGACTCAATCAAACTATAGTTTTTTCCTTTTGTAATTTGTTTAATGGTGTAATTTTGACTTCCTTGGGCATTCTAGTGTTAAAGAACATTGAGCTATCGATCTATAAAAAACAAAGAGAATATCAATTAGTATGTGTCTTACTCTCAAAAACTTTGGTATTACTATGTGAGAGGCTCCTATGTGCTTCCAAAATCCAGACAAAGTGAGATTTGAACTCTCATCCATTTGGCTAATGGATGAATGAGTTAATAAAATTATTCGGTTTTTCATTCTGTAATTTGTAAAGCTGAGTTTTAAGCTCACGTTGTGTTGGTTAGACGCTAAGAAGGTTAATCCATGATGGTATTCACGATCCAACAATAAAACCAATTAGTCGCTAATTTCGCACATTTTGCTGGTGCAGAGCTCCAAAACTCCTAAATCTTTTAGTTTTTAGGAATGTCTGAACTTTTAAATGTTTTGAAACATTTAAAATTTTAAAAATTGCATCTAATGATACTTGGAATTGCTTTATTGTGCCACTAATCGGTAGATTTAGCCCATTTATTTAACCCTTTCGACCCCAAAGCTGCCTGAGAGCAACTTCACCTATTTGTCATGCCACGATTTATTTATGTGTTTAATTAAAGTAGGCACCAACAAATTAATATTTTTAGAAGTGAATTCAAAGCAAATCACAAAAATGTTCCTGTTATCCCCAAAATAATTTCCAATCATTTGCAGCGATATCAGGGGAAGTTTGTGTTCTAATTGAAGTCTACGAATTGGGCGCATTTGATCAAAACGCTGTTTCTGTAATACTGGTTAAATAAAATCAAAAAGTGATAATTTTGTATTTTTCCTTAAATATTATATAATTTTTCTGTAATTAAAAAATATTGATACAAAATTTATTTAACCAGTTTTATGCTAAAATTGTTCAAAAGTAAACTAGCTCTAGAACTCTAACAAAAAGGCGTGACGACTTCAAATGTCGTGTGCACACTTCTTAGGCAAATGCTTCATGATTTAAATACCAAAAAGTAACGGGACTCAGGGTAAAATTCGGGAGTCGAAAGGTTTAAAAACAACAACAAAAAGTAAACAAAAAACAGCTGGTTTAGTAGCTATTGTGATAAAATCTCTTTGAAAACGTCTTCCCAAACCTTAGTTGTCATTTTGCCATTCAGCTCATTTGTCAATGTGTTTGCCACATATTGTGAATACCTCTAACTATTAACTCCAACCAATGCTTCACTGTAGCGTTCCGCGTGAAAAGGCCAAAGTCATGTGCGACCGTACGTCAATGTGGCTGGTTGTATGTCTCACTGTGTGCGTGTGCGTGTGTGTGTGTGTGTGTGTGTGTGCGTGTATGACATGCGGCACGGTGAACATTAGGGCGGACGGTTGGCGCGCTTATCGGTTAACAACTGGCCTAGCCAGCCGTCGTAACAACAACAACAATCAGCCCACTAAGCAAGCACAGTGCGATCAGCCACAAAATGTTGTGGAGTTGCCGGCGAGCGCGGCCAAGAGTCGCTCGCAGTCGCTGTGGCAACGAGCTGCGGAACTGGTTTAGAGAATTCTGCGCGCGCGCATTTTCTACTTCGCTTACGGCTGCCACTGACGTTTCGCACACACACAAACATTTAGACAACAACAACAATAATAATAAGAGATATATAAAATATTATTAATTATCGCGTATCGTGGGCTATCGTATCTCGCGGATATTTGTCTGCGGCTCACTTGAAGGCAGCACATTGCTGCTGTTGTTGTTGTTGTTTGTTTTGCCCTCTTTAAGTGGCTTTTGTCGTTCAGTGGCACTTTGGTTATGGCAGACCTAACTTTAATTCAGTTAAGTTCGGTGCTGTTCATTGAAACGTGCAGATTTTAATTTTTGTTTGCATTCAACATTAAAAGTTTGGCCCAAAGAGCAGCAAAACATAAAAGCAGCAAAGTGCACAAAATTGCTGGCGGCGCATAAAAAAAAGTGAGCAAAATCGTGGCCTAAAGCAAAACCAAAGTCACAGCCAAAGCCAAAGCAGCAATAAAAACCACCTAAACACCAACAACAATAACAACAACAACGAAAAAAAATTATATATTTTACATGCGAGTTGTGAAGTTCAGAGGCAGCGCTTGTGGTTTATTTCTTCGACGGTCGCCGATCAGTCAGATTTGAGCGTATTTGGCGTGCGGTGCGATCTTGGACGCTGCAATCATGCGTTGCACGTTTTGCTGAGTTGCGCTGTCGTCGTCGTCGTTGTCGTCGTTGTCGCTATTTAAGGCCGATCTCTAATGGAAATAATGAAGTGTGAATTTCGTGTGCCGTAAAGCAATTGTTTGTTGCTGCTGTTGTTGTTTTTATAGTTGTTGTTGTTGCTGTTCGTTCTTGTTTATTTTCTGATGTGCGAATTGATTTTGCGCGAAATCTGTCGGCATTACGAATGCAAAACGCACGCGAAGGCCAGCTGAAGCGCGCTGGTTGTCGACGTTGGCCTTAGAAGCAAAGTGTGAATTGCACAAAATGTGCGTCTCGACATTGTTAAGGACGCAAAGTGCTTAAGCGGAAGCAATGCAGTCGTGTTCTCTGGAGGCGTTAGAATGTCTATAAAACAATAAAAATATCGACGCTTAAAAATAAAAAAGTTTTTAAAAAATACAAAAAAAATAAAGGTAAATATATAAACATCAACAAAGTGTGAAAAATATTGCAGAAAGAATGTATAAAATGTGAGTGGGGAGTGCTGAAAAAATAGAAACGAAATAAAAAGTAAATAAAATAAAAAAGTAAATAAACAAAAATAAGCAAATAGAAATATAAATCAAAATACAAAACTACGAAAAAACATAAAAAAGGAAACAACATTAATTAATAAAGAATAAAAAAATTAATAAATAAAAAATTAAAAATTAATAAAAACAATAAATAAATCATTCAAAAATTTATTAAAAATCTGAATAATTAACTAAATAAAAAATAACCTAGTATTTAACTAAGTAAAAACGAAATAAAAACCCATAAAAAAATAAATAAACAAATAGAAATAAATATAAATGAAAATACAAATTTATATAAAAACATGAAAATAAAAATTTAAAAACTAAAGGTAAATATATAAACATTAACAAATCGTGAAAAACATTGCAGAAAATAAGTTGAAAAGTGAGCGGCAAGTGTTAAAGATTAAAAAAAACAATACTAAAAAAATGAAATAAACAAAAATAAACAAAAAAGAATCGAATTAGAAAATGATGAAACAACATAAAAAGGAAACAACATTAATTAATTAATTAATTGATCAAAATAAAAAAACTCAATAAAAAGTCAATCAAATCAAATCAAATCAATCAAAAGCTCAATAAAATGCAATAAAAAATTAAATAAAAAAATTGAAATTAAAATATTAAATTATAAAAAGCATGAAACAATTAATAAATGATTAAAACAAATTATGATAAAAGTAAATAATTAACTAAATAAAACATTGACTTACATTTAACTAAGTAAAAACTAAATAAAAAACAATTAAAAAAGAAATAACCAAATAGAAATAAATAGAAATTAAAATATAAAATTGGAAAAACGTGAAAACCAATATTAAAAATAAAGATAAATATATAAACATTAACAAATCGTGAAAAACATGGCAGAAAATAAGTTGAAAAGTGAGCGGAGAGTGTTAAAAATGGAAAAACAATACTAAAGAAATTAAATAAACAAAAGTAAAACAAAATCAGTCAAAAAAATATGAAAAAACATAAAAGGAAACAACATTAATTTATAGATAATTATAAAATAGAAACTAACCAAAATAAAAAATTACGAAAAATAAATTAAATAATAAACTAAATAAAAACTGAATAAAGTGCAATAAAAAATTAAATAAATAAATAGAAATAAACAGAAATTCGAATACAAAATTATGAAAAAACATGAAAATGAAATATTAAAAAAGAAATGTAAACATATAAACATCACCAAATCGGGAAAAACATTGCAGAAAGATGTGTAAACACAAATATAAAATATAAAAGTAAAAACAAATTATAAAAATTATAAAAAGAAGAAAGAACAATAAGAATGAGTTTTTAAAAATATTTAAATAAGAAATACAGGTGTAAAGAAATCATTTAAAAAACAAAAACGGAAACTTAGAATCAGAGTGCAAAAACAAATAAAAATTAAAACAATTTAACAAATTTAAAAACTATTAAAATAAAGAAAACAATAGTGAAAGTGAAAAGATTCAAATATTAGAAATCTATTAAAAAATAATATATATTTACAAAATTTAACAAATCAACGTAAAGTTACATATTGCAAAAAAATAAAAGTTAAAAATAATAATTAAAAGTTAAAACAAACAAAATAAATTACAAACTAAACATTATAAAAATAAGAAAGTTAATATTAAAAAGAACTTAAAATGAAAATACAGTCTGTCCAGTAGAAGCGTGATCGACCAAATTTTGACTTAGAGTGCCGTTATCAAAAAAATTTTAATGCACCTAAGTAGCCTCATCATTTTTGTAATACGCATTGCAAAAACTGTCAGTTTTGTGAGATAATTACAAAGTACACGTTGTTTTAACGACATGAGTTCCGCGTACGAGAAGCGATTCGAAGCTGTATTCCTTGTCTACACCCTAGAGGGCCGAAAATGTCACGTTTAGCGGCAGCAAAATATATGAAGAAGTCGAAGTCATTCATAACGAAGTGGACGAATCGGTATTTGGAAGCATCTCCCCAAAACAGGACAAGAAAATCATTGATTTGTTTGCGACGAAGCCGGGCTTATCATTGCGTAAAGCTAAAGCAGTTTTAGAGAAAAGTGGTGTTCAGATATCAAAAGAGACGATTCGAGGGCGTTTAAGAACTAACGACGTTAAATATCGGAGCTCTTTGAAAAAACCCTTGCTCTCATCATCACACATTCAAAAACGACTTGCCTGGGCTTATGCCAATTCAGATCGGAATTGGAATAACGTAATATTCACGGATGAATCCTCATTTTGGGCAAACAGTAGCATAAATCGAACTTGGTGTACCGGTAACAACCGATTGCTCCAACGAACTGTTAAACACCCAGTCAAGGTCCATGTTTGGGGCTGTTTCTCAGAAAAAGGATTTGGGCGCCTTTTCGTTTTTTCCACCAACTTGAACGCGGTTTTGATGAAAAAAATTTATGAAAAAGCTTTGTTACCATCAGCTGCGGAGATGTTCGGGACTCTCTTGGATTTTACAAGAAGACAACGACCCCAAACATCGCAGCCGAATGTGTGCTGAGTGGAAAGAGCAAAATGGGGTTGAGGTGTTAGATTGGTCCTCACAGTCACCTGATGCCAACCCGATAGAAAATGTGTGGGCAATAGTAAAGCAGAAACTCAGATGAAAAACGATATGGACAGCAAAACAGTTATCGAGACAAATTCGGCTGATTTGGAGTCGATTGCCTCGGCAACTTGCTCAGAATTTAGCGCAAAGCATGAGTCGGAGGTGTGAGGCCATAATAGCGAATGGCGGCGACTGTACCTGTTATTAAAAATATTGCGTACAATAAATATTATATACGCATAAAATGCAATTTGTTTGAAACGAATCGGACAAATAGTTTCCAAGTTACGACGATCACGTTTCTACTAGACAGACTGTAAATAAAATGAAATACAATAAATTACAAACTAAACATTATAAAAATAAGAAAGTTAATATTAAAAAGAACTTAAAGTGAAAATAAATAAAATAAAATAAAATAAAATAACATGAAATAAAATGAACTAAAATTAAATAAAATGAAATAAAATAAAATAAAATAAAATAAAATAAAATAAAATAAAATAAAATAAAATAAAATAGAATAAAATAAAATAAAATAAAATAAAATAAATTAAAATAAAATAATATAAAATAGAATAAAATAAAATAAAATAAAATAAAATAAAATAAAATAAAATTAAATAAAATAAAATAATATAAAATAGAATAAAATAAAATAAAATAAATTAAAAAAAAAATAAATTAAAAAAAAAATAAAATAAAATAAAATAAAATAGAATAAAATTAAATAAAATTAAATAAAATTTAATAAAATCAAATAACATTAAATAAAATTAAATAAAATTAAATAAATTAAAATAAAAAAATCAAATAATATTAAATAAAAAAATAAAAAAGTAAAAATGCAAAAATAAAAATGTTCAGAATATTTAAATGATTAATTAATTATTAATTAATTGTAATAATTTTTAGAATAATAAATAAGGTATATAAAATAAAAAAAGTAAAACTAAAAATAAAAATAATAAAGTAAAACTAATAAATAAAATATTAATAAAGATGAAAAATAATAAATCTATTAATGTAAAATACAAATTAATTAGTAAAAAATTATTGCAAAAATAAAAAATACAAAAAATTTAAAAATAAATATTAAAAATTAACTAATCACATCAAATATAAATGTACCAATAAATAAATTATTGAAATACTTAAATTTTTCCCTGAAAATCGCACAATACATGAAGCGAAACTAAACAAACGGCGCCAATTTCCGATCTCACCGCTGACTAATTGCAAATTTTCTTATCGTTTTCCTATCTTATGGCATGGCGCTTTCTGACGTTTTTTATGTGTTCATTTAGTTCCTTTTTGGGGATTTTCGGGCTCGCCGTTTAATTAGATTTATTAGTGAAGTGCAGACGAAAGCAAACAATGCGTCGTTCATTGACGCTATCGGTTATTAATTAACTGCGAGCACTTGTCAAGTGAAATATCTGCGATTTCTTACAATCGGTGCAGTATGAGTGTTGCCAGCGACTGTCAAGCGTCGTCGTCCGAAGGCGCTGCGTCAGCACAGTGGGCGCAGAACTTTGAAGCAAAAATCAAAGATTTATCGCCCACGGAACAGGAAGCGGTGCGGAAATTCTGGCGGTAGGTAGACCAACGCGTGACCGCACGCACTTGACTGGTTTTATTTGAGTTATAATACTTGACAATTTGTATGTTAATGTTTTATTTGTTGGCCAACATTTTCAATGCGGCCCGAGCGGGCAAGTCTAAGCACACAAAATACTTGTATATTAAATTTTTTTCTAAAAAAGAGACATTGAATTTCTTGAAAAATTCTTAATTTTTATTTTATTTGTTATTCAATCCCGTTTGTGTTGTTGTTGTTGTAATGAATTATGGAAATAATGTTTGGAGATTAACAAAAGTAGGGAAACAAAAGCATTGAATTTTTTTTTGTAACCAAAAATATTTGTGTGCATTCGTATGACAGAAATAGGCAACCGATACGAATTTAAGGCAATAAAAATTAATTATGGCACACTTCTGTACAACAAGAATAAACGGCAAGTTTATTTTTACTTGTAGTTTTGAAGATTATTAAATGAAATGAAAAATGACAAACGCCTGTAAAATATCACTTGGGGTGTTAAAAATAAATTTAAAGTTACATTAAAAATAACAACAAAGATTTTAGTACAAAAGTGCCTCAAGTTCAGTTTATGGAACACGAGGAGGACTTTGGTATTAAATCATTTCGATTTAATGATTGTAATGTTTAGTACTCGGCAAATGCAATTTGGTATTTAGTATCAAAGTTAGAAAATCTGAGTGCAATTGTCTTAAAAAATCAGTTTTAAGATACTAATTCATTCAGAATTCATTCCTTGCCACTGGGTGATTTCTACTCGGATCCATCGACGTTGAGTGATCCGATCTGATCTAATCCGATAGTTCAAGAGTTACGATTTAAGAGCTAAATCTTAGGCTCTAAGCTTCGTTGATTACGAAACGTTAGTTAAAAACTTGGACCTCATATATTATTGTTCGGATAAGATTGAGTTTCATATCACCCACAAGATTATTGAAACCATTCTGGTGTATGAAGTGTGGCAAGGTACAACTCAGCTCGGTTTCAGTTGATTGAAATTTAGAATCTTCAACATGGGTGTCGTTGCAAAGAGATACCAAGCGATTGGTATTAGTTTTTGAAATATCTGATTTACTAAAAATTACTTCGACCTACTAATTCGACCAACTATGTATGTACTGTTATAAGTTTAGGTATCCATCAGAAAAGCTAATTTTATAGAGAAAAAAACAATGCATATTCCATTCTTTATTCTTGATTCTTATGGATGGAAATGTATTTTTTTTACTCTAAACCAATGAATATAGAAGAATAAAACTTTAAGGTACTATACTACAGATCGAGATCAGAAAAATATATCATTATCAAAAGAATTTGTTAAAAAACTTCAAGGATATTGAATGAATGCATAATCCATATTTAATTTTTGATTCTTATGGATGGAAATGTATTATTGTTTACACTTTAAATCATAAAAGACAGAAGAATAATATTTGAGGTATTATACTACGGATCGAGCTCCACTAAATATATATATTTTGTTAAGGTTTCGCAAAAAAACCTTCCAGGATATTGAATGAATGCATATGTATTCCATATTTAATTTTTGATTCTTATGGATGGAAATGTATTTTTTTTAACTCTAAACCAATCAGTATAGAAGAATTTTTATTCTTTAAGGTATTATACTACAGATTGAGATAAAAAAAATATATTTTTATCAAAATAATTTGTTAAAAAAATTCAAGGACATTGAATGATGATTGAATGCATATTCCATATTTAATTTTTGATTCTAATGGATGGAAACGAATTTTTTTTAATTCTAAACCATTAAAGATAGAAGAATAAACTTTTAGGGTATTATACCACAGATCGAGATCCAAAACATATATTTTTTTTAAAAGGGATTCGTAGAAAAACTTCAAGGATACTGAAGATATTTGAAAGTACCTTACTGACATATTTTGGTACTGTAAGTTCAAAATAGAAAATCTAGTCAAAAGGCGACAAGTTTTCACTTTCATTTGATACCCACACCTTCATCATTACATCACCAAAAATATTTTAAAAAAATCTGTGAAATGTGTATGCCCTTAAAATTGTAAAGTCTTTTTAAAAGAACATTGAATTTGAATATGAAAAACTGAGTATGCTATATTACTACGAACGACCTCTAGTTTCACGCCTATATTATCTTTTGGATGGGTCTCGACAAAAGTAGTTTTTTTGTTGCACAGTGCAATAGGTATCTAAAGAATTAGGGGTTTTTATGTGCTTATAGATATATAAAGATTTCATTCGCTCATAGATATTTTATAAATGATAGCATTGTTGCATAGTTTTTTTGGTTTAGATTTATTGAGATTTGTTGAGGCTACTCGACCAAAAAGAGCACCAACAGATTTTGATGGGCCCCAGCGGTACCAGACGGAGTTGCCTAACATTATGAATTGATAAAGAAATAATAAGAAATAATTGTTATTGGTTCAAAGCAATTTTTTTATAGAAATCACTTAGCCAAATCTCAAACACAATCTACCTCACATTGCATCAGTCTCGTACTATTGGCTACACTTTTATGGTTTATTATAAAAGACCATATAGTCGATATGGGTCAAAGCAACATTTCTCCCACGCTGCACAATCTTCTTTCCACTTTCAGGCATTCAATAAAGTTCAACAAATGAGTTGAACTATTAAAAATGCTCTTCATTTGCTTCTCACTCGCGCACAAAACAAACCACTCAGTTTGATTGTTCAAGGCACCAAGTCAGCGATGCTTTCTTCACTTTGCTTCAAGTTATAGAATTTCTCTCAGATCATAGAATTGCCCAACCAAATTTGCTTGCTTGATTGCACCCAAACTTTCTACTCATAAAAAAATATATGCATATACATTAATTTTTTGAATTTTCCTGCATGTCTTTGTTGCGCTGTTTTAAAAAATTTTTTTTTTTCAAAATTTATTTTCCCCCCAGAAATGTTGCAACCACAATGGCCCTTTGTCGCGGCATGCAACAGCAATAAAAAAGAAAATATTTTTGAGTGGAAAAAGCTGTTGCTGTCTGGCGCATCGTTTGAGCTTAAATCGTTGACACTTTGAAGTATTCTGATTTCTGGATTTTCCGATTTTAGCTTTTCTTTAGGAAATGATTAAATAATTTGGAGAACAAGTGTTCTGGGTCCCCCTTTTTCCAGTTTATTCAAAGTGCCGAACACTCACCGCTCGGTTCGTAGCTGACAGCGTGGAGCGCCGCGTGTCCCAAATAATTTGCTTTTCCCTGCAGCGACTGCACCGGGAAAATGGGGAAAAGCGTAGTGTGTGTATGTGATTGGGGGCGTCTGATTTATGTTATTTTCATTTCGAAATGAAGATTGATGCACGAAAATATGAAAGCGTGTCAGCGGTGGCAGCGTTGGTGCTGTGCTCTGCTTTCTACGCTTTGCAATTTATGCTTTTCTCAATAATCGTATTTTCCAATTAAATTGACAGCATTGTCTAATAGTAAACTGCCATCGATGTGGCTATGCCACAAGGGAGCTTGCAGGGGTTAAGTGAAAGCGAAAGCAGGTTTCGATGTGATGCCACAAATGGTCGATGGATGATCAAGTGAAATGTCTTTGGTCTAATTTCTTCAGTTTTTCTTCGCCTTTCTATATAAAAAACATCTAATTATTTTAGAAAAAAATTAAATTAAACTCAAATCAGTCTAGCCGCATGCGGCCTGGTTTTCCAGTCTAGTTCCCCCAACTCTTCTCATCACAATGTCTTCTTAACTAAAAACAAACTGATAACTTTTGAAATAATTCAAGTAAACTCAAATCACTCCAGCCGCATGTCGCCTGCTATTGCCCAACGAAATCCAGTCTATTTCCCCAATCTCACCTCATCACCTCCTCACAATGTCTCTACTCACCGGAAAACGTTGCAATTGAATTTTATAAAAAAAGAATATTGTGTTGTTTTTTCTCCAACTTGAACATAAATCAGCGCCAACATAAATTCAGAATTATTTTCATAATTCCCACAAAAAACAACCGAAGCGTCGCGCTGCCGTTGCATCGGCTCGTGTGTTCCACTGCAGCAACGAACACATTCTATGCTAAATTTAATGGCATCATTCAACATGTGACGCTGCATTTATGCTCAGCTCGCGGTGTGCGTTTGTGCATTGCAGCCGCAAGTTCGGCCGTCTTCGTTGCCATAGTGTGCAATTAATTATGAAATTCTTTGCTGCATCGATGAGGCATGTTTTCGGCGTTGAGTGATGCATGTTGTGCGTTGTGTTGCATGCAACATGCTGCGCTGTAAATTTGTCCAATTGAAGTAAATTTTCGCCAAGTTAATTAGCTTAGTTTTGATGATTTTTATTTTATATGTCATGAAATATGTAAAATATTTTCTTATATTTAATATTTTTTTTTCTGTTTTTTCAGGTCTATTGTAATGCGCAATGCCCCGCGTGTCTTCGGCGAGGAAAATGGTAAGCAATATTTTAATATTTAATTTGTAAACATACCCAGTACGCCACTTTTCCACTAATACTAAAATTAAAAAAATAATTAATAATACTACTACCGAAATTTAGAAATACTACAATTGTTTGGAAACTGAGCTGAAATACTGAAATTGAAAAAATCTATAATACTAAAATAAAAAAATATTCAAACTGTTTGTAGGTTGAACTAAAAAGAAAAATCTATAATGCCGAAATTTAGAAATACTGAAATGGCTTAGAAGGTAAACTGAAATACTGAAATTGAAAATAAATTAGAAATACTGAAATACTGAAGCTGAAAAATTCTGTAGTACCAAAATTTAAAAATACTGATATCGTTTGGAAGTTGAACTAAAATTGAAAAGAAAATCTATACTACCGAAATTTAGAAAAACTGAAATTTTTTGGAAGTTGAAGTGAAATCCTGAAATTAGAAAAGTTCTATAATACTAAAATATAAAAATATTGAAATTGTTTGGAAATTGAACTGAAATACTGAAATAAAAAAAATTTTATCAGGTGTACAACTTTGCTTCCGCCGTTTTCCGATAGGTGGCTGTACCGGCTGAGGCTGGTTGAAATACATAGATGGTAATGCCTTTAAAGTGAGTGTGGACAGTGCCTAACGAATTGTCATCGCCGTTTCAGTGACAGTTGTTCTTGTTTTCGTATTATTCACGCTCGAAAATGTCCGTTTATGTGCCCAATTCTCGCCATTTGCGGGAAGTTTTACTTTTCTGTTACAATTCGCAAAAAAATGCAGCTGAAGCGCATCGAATGCTCTCAGAAACTTACGGTGATGCTGCTCTGAGTGAAAGAACGTATCGGGAGTGGTTTCAACGTTTTAAAAATCAAGAGCGACATGACAAAGTCATCCTCCAACACGACAATGCTCGGCCTCACGTCGCAAAAGTGGTCAAAAAGTACCTGGAAACGCTGAAATGGGAAGTCTTGCCCCACCCGCCGTATTCCCCAGATGTCGCCCCTTCTGACTTCCACCTATTCCGTTCGATGGCACACGGCCTGGCAGATCAACATTTTCAATCCTTCGAAGAATTGGAAAAATGGATTGCTTCATGGATAGCGTCAAAAGAGGACTCCTTTTTTCGAGCCGGGATTCGAAAATTGCCGGAAAGATGGGAGAAAGTTGTCGCTAGCGACGGACAATACTTTGAATAATACATCTGTAAGCACTTTTTCGCAATAAAGCTTTTAATTTTGGAAAAAAACGGCGGAAGCAAAGTTGTACACCTGATATAATACGAAATTTAAAAATAATGAAATCATTTGAAAATGTAACTAAATTACTAAAATTGAAAAAATCTATAATACCAAAATTTAAAAATTATGAAATCGTGTGGAAATTGAACTGAAATACTAAAATTAAATAAAAAAATTACTTATATATAAAAGTACTGAAATCGTTTGGAAGTTGAACTGAAATACTAAAATTAAAAAAATTCTCTAATACTAAAATATAGAAATACTGAAACTGTTCGGAAGTGGAACTGAAATACTGAAATTGAAATAAATTCTATAATTCCGAACTATAGAAATACTGAAATTATTTGAAAGTTTAAGTTAATTACTGAAATCGAAAAAAATTTATAATTCTAAAATATGTATAAAAATACAGCAATTGTTTGAAAGTTGAACTGAAATACTGAATCTGAAAAAGATCAATAATACCGAAATTTAGAAATACTGAAATGATTTCGAAGTTAAACTGAAATACTAAAATTGAAAAAAAATTAAGAAATACTGAAATTGAAAAAATTCCATAATATTAAAATTTAGAAGTATTGAAACTGTTTATAAGTTTAACTTAAATAAAAAAATATTTCTATACTACTAAAATAAAATGAAAAAATATATAAAATATATTATTAAAATACAAAAATATAGAAACTGTTTTAAGGTTATTGCAGATAACAGAATCTCTGCTAGAATAAAAATGAGTTTAATGAATTTCCCGTTTAAGCCAATCAAATTAATTGCCAACAAATTGTTATTTAATACTTTGAATATTTCAAGCAAGTCAGTTAATTTGACTGTCAAAGTAGACTTAAAGCTTAAGCTTAAAGATTTTCGAACAAATATTTGCATATTATGAGAAACTTATAACTCACTCATAGCTAAAGCGATGAAATCAGAGGCTGGCAAACTTTTCTGCTCACATTCAGTTTGTTATGAGGGTAGAATGGCAACTCTAGACTGCCCACTAAAGCCAGAGTTGACCGCACAAGACAGAACTGTCCCTTGAATTACATACTTCCCGTTATTTTGAAGGATTCTCTGATGAAGCGAGCAATTGATGATTAGTCTCGATAGATCAGATCAGATAATACTTGTTTACTCTTACTTTTTCTCAGCGTGTAGGACACACATCAGGTTTCTTAAGGGGGTTTTGGAGGTTCAGATCCCTTCCCCTAAAAAATTCGAGGTTGAAAATATGATTTGAAGAGATATTCGGCTCAAAACTTGTATACAAACCTCTCAAATGAAATCCTGAAATGAAGTTCAATTAACCTGAACCTGAAGTTTTATGTTTCTTCTCATATTTTCATAAAAAAATGTTATGTTAAAATGCTCATTAGGCCTGACCAGACATATTAAAACGAATAAGTCTTAAGTAAGCCCAGCTGCGTAGTTTGATACTGTCTCAGAACTTTGACCAGCTTTGACGTGTCACTCAAGGATTCGGTGCTACTGCAGGATTTCTAAAAGAACACTTTTTTGAGCCCGGAATTTGCTTCGCATATAATACTTTTTATGAAAACGACAGTATTGTTTTCAGTCATCGTCAAGATTCATCTCGACGGCCCGTTGAGGATTTTTTCAATTTTTTAACGCCTCAGCGGCCGAAGTTCTTTGTTCTAACAGGAAACCGAGGTTCGGCCAAGAGGAGACATGGAACTGGCTAACTAGTTGTCTCTGTATTAGATACATTTAAGCCTGTTATGACCACTACAACCAGTTCCAGTGGTTCCAGTGCGCATTTCACTACCAGTTTGAAACACGAGTACATTGGTTTACCCTTCGTCTGGTACCCCAGACTTGGTTTGGCATACAAATTCACTTATCTCTAAAATACGACGGTTTATCTTTTGCTATTGAAAATTTATTTTTTTTAAATTTCTGATGGTTTTTATTAATGACACTTCGTTGTTATTTCTTGTTGACATACTCGTAAGAGCTTCAAAATCTTAAAAAATATTGATGACTTTAATGAAGCCTTCATCTTTAATTAAATTTTTTTACACATTTAGTTTCTATTGTTGTCTACATATCTTTTCAATCATTCTGATTAAGCTTTTAGAGCAACAATCATTTAAAATATTTCTATGCATTCATGTTTATAGAAATTAACTGATCGCATCAGCCGCAATGTTTCAAGGTATCATATTCTCATTGATCTCTCGTTGCTGATCTCATCAAATCTTAATGCGCAAAACTTGTAGTTTTTTCTGAAATTTATTTTCATGTAGTTTGTAATGTCTATTATATAAAAATTTAATGTGAAATTCTTTGATAATGACTGCAATAGTGTTCATGAGCAGGTAGCAGTCATCATAACTCAAAAGTAAATGTGATAGTTTGTTATTGGATTCAGAGCTAAATGCAGTGAGGTCTTTAAAAAGCGACATAAAGCTAATTGGTTTACAATAAGTTGACTCGATGAATAAGCAATGGAAATCAGAGAAAAATGTTTTCCAAAGTTGATTCATGGAATAACAGTTTGGTTTAAAAGTTGATCCAATGTACTCTAATCGAATCTAATAAAGAACTTCTTTAATTGAAGGATCTTAAAACTTTGCTCCATAAACTTAGTTGTTGTATTTAATAAGTAGATACAATGAGTCAGCAGTGGGAATGACAGAAAGATGTTCTTCGAAGTTGATCTATGGAGCAAAAGTTAAACCAATGAGAATATTTGTAACTAAAGGATCTCAAAACTCGGTTATTGCAATAAGAAGACTCGATGAATCAGCTTTTTAAATTACAGAAAAAAGTTCTCCGAAGTTGATTCATGGAACAAGAGTTTGTTTGAAAAGTGAAACCAATGTAGATCAGTTGTAGAACAATTAAATATCAACTGAGAACTTTCCTGAAGGATCTTAAAACTTTGCTTCATAAACTCGGTTATTGTGATAAAAAGATTCCATCAATCAGCTTTTGAGATAACAGAAAAATGTTCTCCGAAGTTGAAACAAACGTTCACTTTTGAAGTCAAACCACTGTGGATGGACTGTGGAACATTTATGTTGAAATCAGCTGAGAGTCTATGGGTCCAACTTGCTAACAATGTAAAAGCTTAACATTTTGTTAAATATTTAAACTCGGTTCTTAAAGTCATAAATTTACTTATTCTTAATGCTATGAATTTTCGACGTTTTTTTAAGTAAATATTATTTTTCAAATTAATTTCTATTATTAATTTAAGCCACTTACGTGCTCATTAAGTTCAAAAAAAAAACACTGCAAGTCAAGGCCAACGAGACGTGCGTGCTATCAAGTTGCATAGTAACATAACAACGATTGTTTACAATAACAACAACAACAACAACGACAACAACTATGTATACATTTGCTTTGAGCGGGCGTTGAATGAATGAAGCTCGTTTTTTTCTTTGTTGATTTTAATTTATGAATGAAAGCCGCTCGAAAAAATAAAAATAAAAAATCAATAAAATACAAAACGGCTCGAACGTAAAGCTACCACACATTGAGCAAGTTGCCGAGTTGTTGTGTGGCCAACAACAAAGCCAACAATATCGCCAAACAGAGACAGCCTTAAAGACGGCCTCAAACAGCTGCACGCTGCAGTTGGAAAACAAAAGTGTGGTCAAAACGTGTTGTTGATGATTGTTGATTTTTGTTGTTGTTGCTGTAGCGAATGCACGCAAATTGCAGTCATCGATGTGTTTGGCGTGTAGGTGCGATTTTATTTATTATGCGTATGACATTTGAGAAAAGAAATATTTAAAAAAAAAGCTTAAACGCAGACTCCACTAACCAGTTAATTGCTTTGGCGCTTTTATGGTCTCTCATGGCGGGTGAGATGGTTGTGGGTGAGTGTTTTTTATAAGCACGAAATAATCATTTTTTTTTTGTTATTGGCAACAAGTCGCAGCGTCAAGGTGCAGCGTTTTATCAATTGACAACGCCTTGGCCGCCCACTGTATGCGTGACGCATTTATTTTCTTTATTTAATTGGAGAAAAATGTTTGGCAATTTTGAAATTTGATATATGCATTTTTGAATAAACCGATATAGAGTTTTGAGGAATTGTGTAAATTAAAAAAAAAATGCTTTTGTCTTTTCTTGGTGTTTATAAGCACGAAATAATTATTTTTTTATTAGCAACGACTTGGCCGCCCAGTGTACGCGTGACGCATTTATTTTCTTAAATTAATTGGAGACAAATTTTTGTCGATTTTGAAATTATATTTTTGGCTTACTTTTGAATAAGCCAATTGAGAAATTTTTAAAATTAAAAAAAATGCTTTTCGCTGTACTTGGGTGTCATGGATTTTGCCAACAACAACTTTAACCCGAATGTAGCCAAATTCTTTTTCTTTCGAATTTTGCGAAAACACTTTTTTAACGATTTACTGTGAAGCATTATTGAAACATTAAAATTTTGGAGTACCTACATGTTTAGTGTGAACATATGGTCACGCTAGGCGCTATCGGGTTAATTTTGTTACTAGCACTAAAATCTTGAATTGTTGCCGAAGCATTGGCAGTGACTTTTTCTTTGATGTTTCCCTAAAGCGAAATGTCTAATGGTGTTAAATTACTCTATCTCGAGGACCAATTAAATTTTGAACTTCAAGAAATCATACTTTCTTGTTTTTACTTGTCAAAGGTCTTTGCAATGACTAAAATTTCCTTAAATGTTTATATGAATTTCTGTTAGGAAATTGGCTAGAAATTATTTTTTTTTATAATTTAATTTTTTTTATTTGTAATTAATTTTTTTCTGGACTTAAATACTTTATTTATCAACATTCACCATTTTCATAAAAATATATAAAAAAAATTTTAAATAACTTCAGCTATATTTTTAGTCCAATCACCCGACAAATGTTCATATCGACTGCCCAGCTACGCATTTGAAGTGTTTGCTTTTGGTGTATTGGCCAAACCGGCTTAAAATGCAACTAATTGAAATTTCGTTATTGGCTTTGTTCGATTTTTTGTGTATCCAGTGGGCGCCACAAAAACCAGCAGCAACCAATGGACTCATCAATTTCAATTTGGCGTTTTTAAATTGCATTTTTCGAAAACCATTGTCCGAGTTATATTTTACGCCTCTTCACTGAAATGTCACGCATTTTGTTTAATTTCCAACATAAAATATTAAAGATTGTAGTATAGAATGTATTACAGATGGAAATGATTAAAAATATTGACATTTTTATTTAAAATATGAAAAGTCTTAGGTGAAGTTTGGTTAGATTGCGATTGGCTGTTCCACTCGAAACTGAGAGTCATTTCATAACTCTTGTTCGAATTTCAGTAAATAATCCAATCCATTCAGCTATTTAATGATATTTAACAAATTCGAAAACTTTGCTGCGCTGCTTAGAATAGACGGAAACTGGAGGCTTGAAAAGTTCTTTTGAAGGAAGAGTATGAAACTGTCTCATTCGATTTCAGAAAACCATTCGTTAAGTTTTTATTAAGTTTCATAGAATAGATGGCAACTGAAATCCCTGAAAAGTCCCACTGTAAGTCACTTCATATAGGTGGAAAAATTGTCCAACTGTTGCTCAGACTAAACGGAAACGGATAACCCGAAAAGTCTTAGTGTGAGTCGATTCATAAAAATGAAAATGAAAAAAAAATGAAAAAATATCCAGTTGTCTCTTGCCCGAAGTTCAATCAATAAACAAATTCGCTTTTTTGATAAGGTTTAACAGATCAGTTCAGCTTCTCTTGCATTGCTCAGACTGGATGGGAACTGTAAGCACTAAAAGTTCCGCAGTCAGTCACTTTTGAAAAATTGAGAAAAATCCAACTGTATCTGACTTGAATTTCAATCAATGAACCAATTCGACCTTTTAAAGAAGTTGGATTCCAAAGTTCAGCTTCTCCTTGTTGTTGTTGTGTTGCTCAGTCTAGAAGGGTTCTCCAAAGTACCGGGCCTGGAAAGTACCACTCTTCTTTATATCGACCAGACCAGAAGTCCAAAAAGTAGCATTTAAAGATGATAAATGAAGATAGATGAAGAAATATCCAACTGTCCTTTATCAGAATTTCAGTCCCTTAACAATTTTATCTCTTAGTGAAGTTTGACAGATTCGACGGAAACTGAAAGCCCAAAATAGTTCATTGTGAGTCACTTCAAATAGTTGAGGGACACATCCAACTGTATTTTACTCAAATTTCAATGAACCAATTTGAGTTCTCGGTGAAGTTTGGCAGTAGACGAGTACTATTTAGAAGCCCGAAAAGTTCCATTGCAAGTCTCTTCATAGAAATGAAGGAAAATCCAATAGTCTCTTGTCCCAATTTCAGTATCTGAATAAACCAATTCGGCTTCTTGATGAAGTTTAGTAGATCAGATGGTTCAATTGTTTCTGCGTTGCTCAGACTAGACAGGAACCTAGACTTCAAAATAGAGTATCTTTATTTGATATTAAATCTTGGAGCATGTGTAGATTTTCTTATGCTCCAGGTTCCAGATCTTGTATACGGATGGATAGAAACAGGAAGATGGAAGCATAGATTTAAAAAATTATTCCCTATACTGAAATTAAGGACCATCTTTCGAGTCGAAATCCATACCATTGAGGTAAAATTTCTGTTGTACATATGGATGTATTTCCAACTGAAAGACGAGCGACCTTAAAGGCTCTAGAAGCCTACACCATTTCCTCAAAACTTTCCAAGGATTGCTGACATCTGCTAAATGATCTGAAAGGATGAAATTCTAGAGAGTTACGCTGGATCCCTGGACACTAAAACAACGAACAAGCTGACCGCATTGAAAAAAGAGGTGCCATGCGTCTACTAGGTCCCTAACAATTCTGTAGACTGTCCAGTGGACACATACAAAAATGGCTAAAGAAATGAGTAGATACAAATTTTGCCAAGTAATGGACCAACGGTACGGAATTAGGTACACCAGGAAAAGCGGTTCTTAACTGCAGGCAGGGGACAAACAGATAGAGAAGAATTCAGAAAACACTTCATGCTGAAGAAGGAGATCCTCTCTCTGCATACTCACTGGATACCTGACTGATCACTGTTCACTTGGGTATCATTTCAACCGGCAATTTTAGCACCGTAGAGGGTCGGGACCTTAAAACTCCAGATAGTGCTAAAACTAATAGAAAGATTTAACCAAGGCTTGCACAATAATGTCAAATCTTAGGTTTAGTATTTTTCAAGTAGGCATGGTGGGACCTTTCTTTAACTCGTAGTTGAAATTTTTTTTAAAGGTATAGTAACCTTCGATTGTGCTGAAGATGTGCTTAGGTTTTATAGCATTAATTAATTCTCGGAGAGTGTTCTTCTTTCTCCTTCTTAGATTTATGATAATTTAACGTAACTTTTCAGAAATTATTAAAAAACTTTTTGGAATGAAATTTACACTACTCGTAAGCTTATAGAGTCCAATGAACGAATCCAATGATCCTGCCGCATTTATCTTCAGTCTTCTCAGTCCTCCAGTTTGCTCAGTGCTCAAAAAAGCTAAACATCTCATATGAAAACGATTAATGTTCACTATCGAGTGGTGTTGTGTTATGTTTAAAGAAATCCAGCAAACGGAAATTATGGTCATAAATTTGCGCCATCAATGTGCAAAGTTTCGCTTAAAAGCCAACAACCACATCCACAAACAATTTTCCATGCTTTTCCGCCACCACCAAATCGTTTACCTGTTAACCTGCTTTTTTATGGCGATTTTGTTGTTTGTTTTCATTTTTTTTTTGTTTTTGTTTTGTATTTGTCGATATGTTGTCGCTAGGCTGGCACTTTTGGTGTGTTGAATGGTTTGGTGTTGCGTGGGCTGTTTGCCATAAAGAAAACGTTGCCCGCAATAAATGCTCCCTGCTCGCCTGCCAGCTGCAAATTGCATTTTGGTGGCTGCTGCCGTTGTCATTTTGTCAATTTGCAAAAATTTAATTTTCGGTTATTTTGTGCGATTTATTTATGCGATTTTTTTTAGTCCAGCGCCCAAAGCCAACAAACAGTCAACAAATTATTGGCCATACTAATTTTCCAACATTTCTTTCATACATACAACATTTTGGTTTTTGTTTTTGTTACATGTGGCAACGTGTGCATAAATTGTATGCTTTAATGGCATTTACCATTATTTCATTTGCGATTTGTGTCTTGTCTGGGGTTTGAGTGTTCGGTGTAGGTGTTGGTGAATGCGGTGGCGGTGACTGCGGTTGCGGCTGTGTTGTTCGTGGTGTCTATGGTGTTGGGGCGTTTGTTGTTGTTGTTGTTGTTATTGTTGTATTTGTTTTTGTTTGCCTGACCTACATTGGTTGTTTTCTTAAAGCTTTTTTGGCAAAATGAAAAAAAAAATTGCAGCACTTCTTGTGCCTCGTAAAGGAAAAATTGTTGGCTGTGTGATTGGTTGGATGTCAGATGAAGACATAAATTGTTGAACATACATAAAGAAGTTATAGACTGGTTATAAATCACCGCTTATTGTGCGCGAAAATTGTTGTGTGGCTGGTAAGTTTACAA
Organism: Melieria crassipennis; assembly: GCA_963668005.1. Lineage (NCBI taxonomy): Eukaryota > Metazoa > Arthropoda > Insecta > Diptera > Ulidiidae > Melieria > Melieria crassipennis. Next base: position 8,765,414 of record OY764963.1, read on the forward strand.
AATTGTTTGAGGGTATTTGAAGCTTAAAAGGGAAAACATGTTTGAAATTGGCTTTTGAAATCTACTCAAAAATTAGAAGGAAGTGGGAAAAAGGGTTACAACTTTTATGGGTGATGAAAATATGATTTGACTTGAGGAAAGAACTAGAAATTTGGATCACTGGTTAAATATCTCTTTTCTTAGTTAATTGAAAATCTTCATTAAAGGCTATTAAAGGAAAAATGCCGCAGACTGAGGAAACCCGGTCAAAACAGATCACTGGGTTTCTCACTGGTCACTACAGACTGAGAAATCTTCATGTGTTTGGCTTAGAACGTGTAAGGGTCTGTAGACTCTGTGGAACAGAAGAGGAGACTTCTAAGCATGTCATACTAAAAGACTTCTAGAAGACTACACCACACCCCTGAAGCCCGTAAATTACTACATTCATGAGGTCGATGAGTCTAGGTGATGTTCTCTGTCAGTAGCGGACCACAATCGATCATTACTGGACTGAGTCAACCCATTGACTACAACCCATTGACCTTAACCTGTCTATCTCAGCCGATTTTTTTAAGTACAATGTACTTCTAACTAAGCCTGAATGCTTGAGGAACTACCTCACATCCGTTTATTTACTACACCTATAACAGTTTCAGTCGATATCTTCACAAGTTCTCCAAACCGAATGTAACCTAACCTAACTCAACTCACCCTTTTTTGGCTTCAAACTGATTACACTCAATAATGATTATCCCAAACTACGCTTAAATGTTTGACGCTTTTATCGATCTAACAAACTGTGGGAGAACCGTTCTTTCAGGCATTCTTAGTGTAACAAATTGAAAGCGCAGTCAATGTTGATATACTTTCGAGTCAAGTGGAACGTGTTGAGTTGTGTGTGTAAATATTTGTCAAATGAAAGTCTTGCATAATGTTATTATGCTGTCATACTTACGTCAATGCTATCAAAAATGATTAAAAAAAATAGAGGCAGATGAAACACTGCTTGATGTGAATATGTGTGATTAATGTGTTGAGTAATTTTGAAAAAAATAGATCAAAGTGAAAAGAGAATTGAATGAAAACGAAAAGAGAGTTGAAGAAAACATTTACAAAAAATATAAAAAATAATATTTAAAATGTTAAAAAAATATAAATAAATTTATTCAACGTTTAAAAGGGTTTTTGACTTTGAAAATATGTAGAAAAATTTAAAAAAATTGCTTAATATTTCATAAAAGCTTTATTGCATAAAGTTGTCTAGTTCAATGTCATTCGGATGTCGTATAACTCGGTTAGCAGTTCGCTTGTTTCCGTTATTGCTGCAGCTGTTGTTGCAGTTACTGTTTCGGTTATTGCTAATCTATTTAGTAAACTTTTACAAATAGAAAAAGTGAGTGTAAGTTTATTAAGTAAATTTAAATAATTTATGGTTTCAGTTGTGAATAAAAAGTTTTTTACTTATGCAAAAATTCAAAGAATACTTAAAATATAAAATAAAATACATAAAAAATTAAAACAAAAATTAAAACTTAAAAAATAAAAAAAATGGTTATATTTAATCTTTGTAAAATTTGTATAGTGAAAACAAAAAAGAAATAATAAATAAGAAAAAAGAAATTAAAAATAGAAATAACTAAAAAGAGTAAAAATAAATACATAAAATAAATAAAAGAAAAAAATAAAATAAAATAAAATAAAATAAAATAAAATAAAATAAAATAAAATAAAATAAAATACAATAAAATACAATAAAATACAATAAAATAACATAAAATAAAATAAAATAAAATATAGTGAAAACTAATTTTACTTTTTTTATGGACAATAGGAGGAGATTTGATTTGAAGACATTTGAAACTAGAAATGAAATGAATGAAAATAATTTTTTTTATTAAATTATATTTCATTTGCTTAAGTTAGATTTGTTTTTTTATTGTAGAAAAATTCAAACAATAGTTAAGACAAGAAAATAAATAAACATTAAAAAAAATTAAAATAAATATAAAAAATACAATTATATATTTATATTTTTATTATAAAAAAATTTTTAATTTTTTAAACCATAGTTAAAACAAAAAAATAAATAAAAAATTTAGAAAAAATAAAAATTAAGAAATAAAACAAAATAAAAAACAAATTAAAAATTAAAAAAATTATTAAATAAATAAAAAAAAGTTTAAAGTTTTTCAAAGTCTTTTTGATCCAATATCAGATAAAGTCTATATTTGTACTTGATTTAAAGACATTTGAAATTAGAAGTGTAAGAAATGCATTTCTTTTTAATTAACTTTAAACATTAATTTGCTTAACAATAGTTAAAAAAAAGAAATTAACAATTTCAAAAAATCAAAATAAATAAAAAAATGTCAAACATTTTTCAACATATTCTAAACCATAGTTAAAACAAAAAAATAAATAAAAAATAAAAAAAATAAAATAAATAAATAAAACAAAATAGATGAAAAAATATATTAAAAATTATTAACCCTAATCCGTCGTTCGGGTGATTTTTCACCCATTTTCAACTTTGGGATGCTATAACTTTCCTATATATTTATCAAAATGATTAAGGTTTCTTGTATTTGTGGCAAACCAATATAAGTTTTAGAAATTATCTACAACATATTGATTATTTCATTATAACGGTGATTACAAAAAAAGTTACGTGGGCGACGTTCGGGTGATATTTCACCCATATACAAATTGTATGGAAATTCAACACAACACATACAGAAAATGCGCTAAAATTACGTCACTGGAGTGAAAGTTTTGAACTGATTTTATAGGCAAAACCTTTTTATGGATCAATGGGGCTCCATAACTAAGAGCCAATCATATTATTTCAACTAAAGTTGGTATAACTCGCTATGCTTGAAGTCGTGTGTCAGCAATACAAAATGCCAATGAACACCAATGTTAAAGATAGTAACTGACAAAACTAATGTTGAAGGTTTGGGAGTTTTTGGCAGTGCATGGATCAGCGTTGGTGATATTCAGGCATATTTTGGTATTTCAATTTTGAGTGGTCGAATGGGGAATCTCTTGATAATCTGTAGAGTTACACAACAGGCAGACCAATTTTTCGTTCTGTCGGTGACAAAACCACTCGCCAGAAACGTAACGATTGTAATCAAGAATGAAGCTCGTTAACACCCATAAGACATATATGAGAAAAGTGGGTTTAGCGACAACTGCTATGTACGTCCTATGAAAAGGACACACTAAGTAAACAATTGCCGGCTTTTCGCGGAAGATGCCCCTTTGAGCACTTTTCATCATAACCAGGAAACGTGGGTGACAAAAAATTATCCGAAATTACTTCGTTTTACAATAAGTCAATAGCAGTAGTTGACACTTTAGACCAATTGGTTGTTCACTAACTATATCGTCAAGTAAAAACTAATCGCTGTCGATCCCAGCTGGAATCACAACAAAAAGTACAAGCGGCGAATTTTTCTTGAAGACATAGATTTGAGTTTAGTAAAGCTAAAGATTTTACGTAGAACAACGTTACCGAAAGGAAAATCTTCATGCTGACTTCTTATCTCAATACAGCCAATTTCCCAAACCTTGTCAGAAAATCAGAGTGTAAAAAAGTGAAAAACTATTAAACACGGTGCCAATTTGGTATCAAAAACGATCAAAAGGCATATTCTGCTTGCAATTCTTGAAAAAACTATACATGTGGTGAACACAAAGTTTTAGTTAACTACTGCCCTTTCTTCCCCCCTTTCCCCATCCGCTTGAAATGTGTGCTGTAACATATGTTGGAAAAAACAGTGTTACATACACATTTAAAAAACAGGTGAAATATGTGGTAGCACAACGGGTCTCATAATAGGCCTCCGAGTGTGTCTCTTACAGAGGCAGCCACAATAACCTAACTTAACAAAACTGCCCTAATTGCAGAAAAATATAGAAAAATTTGTTAATTTATTTATCTGTAAGATAACAAAGATAATAAAGATCAAAGATAACAAAAGTTTTTTTTATTAAAATTGGTCAAAAAATGCATTAAAACATACAAAGTACCATATGGGTGAAATTTCACCCGAACATCTTATGTGTGATTTTTTTTGAACGTCGGATGAGGGTTAAATAAATAAAAAAAGTTTGAAGTTTTTCAAAGTCTTTTTGATCCAACATCAGATAAAACCTATATTTCTACTTGATTTAGAAACATTTGAAATTAGAAGTGTAATAAATGCATTTTTTTTAATTAACTTTAGAAATTAATTTGCTTAGGATAGGTTCGGTTTTTTATTGTAGAAAAATTCAAACAATAGTTAAAACAAAAAAATAAATTAACAAAAAAAATCAAAACAAATAAAAAAATGTCAAACTTTTTCAACATATTCTAAACCATAGCTGAAACAAAAAATAAATGAAAAAGTTAGAAAAAATAAATAAAAAAATGAAAAGAAATAAATAAGTAAATAAAAAATAATAGTAATAACAAATTTTTGTATCAAAAATGTATTAAAAGTGGTCGATTCAAAGCCGCGCGATCGCTTGAAGATTAAATAGCCAATTATCCCTTCATACAGGTGGAGTAGAATAGAATTGTCTCCTTATCCAAATCCCCTCAATAAACCAATTTGCGGTTATCAATAATCAAAATTCAGTCAACGTACAACTAAAATTTGTATGTAGAATCTGTGCCAGCAGAAAGTATTCGAGATATTGAGGAGTAAGGCGGCCTCAATAGTTCAGCGGTTAGGGAGCTGGTTTTTCATGCCAGAGGCTCTAGGTTCGATTACCAGTTCAGGCTGGTTAAACACTGGTCTACTTCTTCTTTAGAAAGTAATTTTTATGAGAGCTCAAAATTAAAAACCACGCCCTTTTAAAGTCAGTAAAGAAGATGTTTCAACGCGACAACGAAAATTTACTGTTGAAAAAAGTTTACAATGGCCCAAAGCATCGGAGTCGCCTTCAAAATGAAGAAATACACAAATCCAATTTTTATAATTGAATACTTTCAAGGCTGTCAAAAATGAAATATGACTTGCATAGATGCGCATCATTATCAAACCATCGCAAAGGTGTCATCATAATTATGATGACTGACCATTTTTAAAGACAATCTGCTCAAGCGTGAATTTATATTATTTATTTATATAAAAAAAACCTGCAAGTATCTTAACGAAAATTCAACAATCGCGTGTGAGTTTTTGTTTTATTGCGCTGATTGCTGTTGTCGGTCTATTTGTGTTGTTGTTGTTGTTGTTGCTTTTGACGTCTGTCATTTTCAGCAAATTGCAATTTTCACTCTTAATTAAAAGCTCCAACATTATGGCGAATGCCAAACCAAACAAAAAAAATGCAACAACAACAACGCTTCAAATTCCGGCACCGCTTAAAACCATAAAGTTGCCGCTCATTGCATTCAACATTGCCGTCCAAACGTCCAAAAAACCAAAAAACCAAAAAAATTATGACTAAAAAAAAACGAGAAGGTGGCAACGTGTTTTGCATTTTTAATGTGAGAATTTAGCTTCATTACTGTCTGACGTTGCCGGTCGTGGTCGCTGTCATACTTAGTTGGCGTGTAGCCGATGCTGTTGTTGTTGTTATTGTTATTGTTGTTATGGTTTGTTGTAATTGCTGTGTGCTGGTTGTAATTGTCGTTGTAGCGTTGGCTGGCAGCGCCGGCTGTGTCGCATTGTCGTCGTTGTCAAACGTCAGGCGTCACTCGTCAACTTGCAACCATTGACAGTTTTGTTGTAATATGTAAGCTTCCGAATGCGAGTTTGGGTGTGTTTGTGTTGTTGCAGCAACACACATCGAAGCATTCGAGAACTGCGCAGATTTCAGATTTGTAGCTCTCAGCGTCAAACATTCGGCCAGCTGTTCGAGGTTTTGGCCATCTGTGCGATTCGCTTTCGTCAGCTTGTTGCTATTTTAGTTGTTTATTTTGTTGCAAATGTTTGTTGTTGTCATTACATTTGCTGCAATTTTGCTATTGTCAGCACTCAGAGTTATTGTTATTGTTTCTCTGATCACTGTTGCTGTTGTCGATTATCGTTAGCGATGATTGGGTGGGTTGGGCAACGTTTTTGTGGTTGTTGTTGTTAGTTTGAAAGTTTGGAGCTGTCCATTCATAATTTTTCTTTCCACTCTTCTTTACCTACTTCACTGCCCCCCCGCTTGGTATGTCCCCACAAACCGACAAACCGCCAGCCTAATGAAAATTCATGCAGTCACGCATGCGCCCACTTGTCATTTGTTTTTATAAACGCCTTCGACTTGCTTGTTGTTGTTATTGTTGTTAGTATTTTTACTGACTTGGCTGGTGTTCCGTTTGTGGCTTTGGTGCACCGCCTTCACAAATAATTTAGCCATTAAATTTGGTACACACACGTGCGCACCAAAACACACTCACACATACATATACACACACAGACAGAGTTCCATATAATGACTGCTAATATGTATAAAATTATGATGTACGTGAGGACGGACAGACGTGTGTGGCTGGAATGCACAACTGCCGGTCTACGTTATTGAGTGCAGTTTTGTTTGCATTCACGCACTACTGGGTCAAGCTGCAAATTTATTGCAACAACAATAACAACAACAAGTAAGCCAGAAAACGCATTTCGGCCAATATTTATGTCGGTCGATCGATGTTGTGTGCTTCGCTTGGGGCGTCGAACATGTTGGTTGATATTTTTTTTTTGATGCAATTAAGTTGTACAGTTACAAGCTAATTGCAGGAATTTTAAATATTTGTTTACAAATATTGCGACAGTGTTATGAAAAGCGTTCAGCGATGCAGAGAGACAGACCATAAATGAGAGTTGTGGTTGTCGATGTATTTTTTTAGGTATTTTTAAAGTGCATTGTCCGTTTTTGAGTAATTAAAGTGCATAAAAACTGTAAATTTTTGACAGCTGTCAGTTTTGATTGACATTTAACTAAAGCGTTGGCATTTCGCTTTTACAAATATAAATAAAAAATCTTTATTTAATGTTATGCAAAATAATGTAGTCCATCTTATTTGCATACAAATCGCTATAACTGAGTGGTAAATATACAAAACCTGCTTTAAAGTTAGTGGCCATAATTTTTGATTTGAGTGGGCAGTCATTGAGTTGCTTGTTGGTTTAATTTCAAGCCAATCTTATTTGCCATTACCAAATTTATTAAAAAAAATTCAAAATTAAAGAAAGTAACGGTTTTGTATAGAGATTTTTGGTTAGTAAGACAGATGATTAAGTGTGGCAGTGATTATTTTTGGGCACGAAAGTGATGTTGTTGAGTGAAAAAGATTTCGAAAAAGACATAAACTGAATGAACTTTAAAAGTTTGCTTGAGTAAAATTTTAATAAATAATATTTTTATTCACTGTTCATTTTGCCAGCTGACTCAGTTGACGTTTATAGAGTTGGCTCCAAAAAAGACAGCAGAAAATTCGCCGTAAAAAACCACTTGACATATTTTGCTTCCCTGTAAGAAAAATTGTCCTGGGGTCTGTCATAGTCATCGACCTGTCAGCGTCTAGTCTAGTCTAGTCTAGTCTAGTCTAGTCTAGTCTAGTCTAGTTTAGTCTAGTCTAGTCTAGTCTAGTCTAGTCTAGTCTAGTCTAGTCTAGTCTAGTCTAGTCTAGTCTAGTCTAGTCTAGTCTAGTCTAGTCTAGTCTAGTCTAGTCTAGTCTAGTCTAGTCTAGTCTAGTCTAGTCTAGTCTAGTCTAGTCTAGTCTAGTCTAGTCTAGTCTAGTCTAGTCTAGTCTAGTCTAGTCTAGTCTAGTCTAGTCTAGTCTAGTCTAGTCTAGTCTAGTCTAGTCTAGTCTAGTCTAGTCTAGTCTAGTCTAGTCTAGTCTAGTCTAGTCATTTCATAAAGAGCTAAGAAACAAAACTAAACCCAATTGATAGTAGCGTTGCCAGATTTTAGCAAACTGTGACCGATCAATCGTTATGGGAAAATGTAACTTCTAAAACAACAACCCGATATATCTTTTGTTAACTCGGTTCATGTTTGTGATGATCCATAACGTACGATTATTTATTTTGCTATGTAATACAGTTTGCAGTGCAGTGTAGATAGGTGGGCCGAAGGTGACATTTTGGCCGAAACCGATTAATCGGCTGCAAGACTGACATTCGGCTAAAACCGCACCCGGACGTGAATAACTTAAGCCTTATTTCCAAAAAATATGCAATGTACAGCAAAACTTGTTCGTTCCGTGTTGTTTTTGAGGCACATTGCAAACTTTTAGGCATCAAAGTAAGTACTTTAGGGAACTATTACATGGACGGTTCGAAGGAATTCCGCATGTTTCGACAGTAAATTAGGGTCCGGGCAAAAAATAAAAAAAATAAAAAATTAATAATTGTATACTTTAAGGCGTCATCGTACTCTAGGGAACAATTACATGGACGATTCGAGGGAATACGGTATTCCATTCATTGTTTTGACAATGCATTATGCTCCAGGCAAAAAAAATATATAAAATGCAGCGGGGAATCTTGCTGGAAAGCGAGAGTGTGATACAAATAAGCGAAGTAAAATAAAGTGACTGTCCAGTTGTAATAAAGTAACTACTGAGGTGAACTGAACTAAAGAATTATGTTTTATTTTATTTTGTCACAATCCAGCGATATGAACTGTGCCTGCGTTGGCCGGTAGAAACTGACTTTCGTAACAATATGTTAAAGAGCAACAATTTTGATAGCTTAAATTGTTGACATTGCTACTTTTTTCTTACCATATCGAGCGTTGTGTGAATCTGCGGTTAGCAAAAAAAATAAATTAAAAAAATATTCAAAACAAAAAGAGAAATTTGCTAAAAAGCCATTGAAAATTATTTAAAAATATGAACTGTTCAAAATTATCCAAGTTCGAAGACAGGGCGCATCACCCTGTAATACGATATCATTCCAATAACACATACAAGTTCCTACGTCCATAAAATGTTAGATAATATTATTTTGAATGTTAGATTAAATTGATTACAAAGCGTCATCAAACTTATTCAGCACTTCAGTCAGCGGCGTCAACACTGGCAACTTTTTCCAATCATTGCAAAAACAAAAATACTTGGTTATAGTAAACGGTTGCAGGCGCTTCATACGACAGACCGGAGCGCTTATCAGGCGTTTACTTTGCCCACAGCACAACGTGTTGTGTACTATATAGTAGTACATATGTACTCGATGAATGTGTGTGTGTGTTTGTGTGTGTGTGTAGGTACTTCAATCAACATTCTCTCTATAAACAAAGATTACACAGCTCAGAAGGTATGCAGCTGTTAATGGGCCAAAAAATAATTACAAAAAAAAAGACCGGAATGGCGCTGGAAACTTGATAAAATTTCATTTCATACATAACGAATTTTGTGAGTTGTTTTTGGCGTGCCGGCAGACAGTTGGGAAATGTTGCGCGTAAAAATACGATCACTTCAAAGTTGCGGACGAGTTGTGAGATAATTGAAAATCTTTGCTATTAATGGCTTTTCCAAATGTGAATTAGTGTGTGTGTGTGTTTTTTCTAAAATGTTTTTGAATTTGTTTTTGCTGATGACCATTGGTTTGTGGCATTTGCGACGCGAAAATGACGTTAACGAGCGTGTGGCCAGTGAGCAGCTGAAGAAGTTGAAGCAGCTACGCAACATTCCTGAAGTGACAAGCAGTGGGTATTTTGTATGAAAATTTAGTGCAATGTTTAATATTAAAAAAAACCAAAGACAGTCTTTCAAGTGTACACCACTTGAAAGACTGTCTTGGGTCAGTCTGATCTAACTTTGTCTTCAAATTTCAACTTGAAAATGGTTTAAGCTAAAATTTATGCATAGCAATTTAGGTTTGTGTTTGAGTACGATATTAGTTTTATATTTTAATAAAACTTTTGGCTATCAATAATCTTTTCAAAAGTCTTAAAACATATTTAGTCCCGTCTTTATGACTTAATGAACTCACTGTTTTAGCAATTGTCCCACTGTGTAGAGTGATTTCTTATGTCCTTACAAAGTGTTTAGACATTTGAACGTGTTTACGAACTTCACATCGTTGGTTCAAGTTTCCCTCCTATTTAGTTGTTTACCATTTGTGGCATTGTTCTTTGTTGCGCTTCTTAGAAACCAAAAAGCCAAAGAAGCCAAAACTTTCATATTTCTTTCTTTCAGATATTCTGATAAATGATAGGTGAGGTCATTGGTTATTATTTTTTTTTATACGTTCTTCTTTAACCACTGGTTACTCAAAAATTGCTCGCAGATGGTCATTTAGATTGTCATCGATTTATTTTTGTTTATAAAAACAACATTCAGCCAACATTTTATACTGTTTGCCAATTTAATTGGCCGGCAACTGAGAGCATTGATTAGTTAAAATAAGTTAAAAGTATGTCAAATTTTTAGCAATTTATACAAAATTTAAATGTAGAGTTGCAGTAGTGCTTCATAGAACCTAGGAAAAGTTTTCAATTTCAAGTGGAATACTTAACACTCGGTTGATTTCACTTCTTTAAAAATTACAAGAAAATTTCTGGGTTACCATTTTTCAACTGATTGAATGCTAAAGATTATGAAATCATAATATTAACTCTTTCGACCCCAAAGTTGTCTAAGAGCAAGTTCAGCTATTTGTCATCTTATAGCAAAAGCTACGATTGATTTATGGGTTTAATTTAAGTTTTTTTTTTTTTTTTTGACTGGCACGACAGCCCGCTTACGCGAGACTAAGGCCTAGCTTCCCGCAACTACCCGTGTTGTGCGTGTGAATTTGTACACGGGTTGGAGGGACCTACAGTTTTATGCCGGTTCCGAACGGCAGGTTGGGAGCTTTTTCATAAGCAATTTTTACTCTCAGAGGTTTGCCATTTCCAGCTGAGAGGACAGCCACCGAAAGAGAAAACGAGTTTTCCCGTTATTTTTTTTAGGTGTTATTACAGGCAGTATTTGAACCTGAGGTTGCTGCCTGCGACTCGCGGTCCAACGCACTAACCAACTGAGCCACGGCGGCTGCCGTAAGTAGGCACCATTAATTTAATTTAATAATTGGCTGGCACGACAGCCCGCTTACGCGAGACTAAGGCCTAGCTTTCCAACTACCCGTGTTGTGCGTGTGAATTTGTACGCGGCTGGAAGGGACCTACAGTTTTATGCCGGTCCCGAACGGCAGGTGGGAGCTTTTTCATAAGCAATTTTTACTCTCAGAGGTTTGCCATTTCCACCTGAGAGGACAGCCACCGAAAGAGAAAACGAGTTTTCCCGTTATTTTTATTTAGGTGTTATTACAGCCAGTATTGAACCTTCGGTTGCTGCCTTCGACTCGCGGTCCAACGCACTAACCAACTGAGCCACGGCGGCTGCTAAGTAGGCACCAACAAATTAATATTTTTACAAGTGAATTCAAAGCAAATTACAAACATTTTACTGTTATCCCCAAAATAATTTCCAATAATTTGCAGTGATATCAGGGAAAGTTTGTGTTCTAATTGAATTCTACGAATTGGGCGCGTTTGGTCAAAACCCTGTTTCTTTAAAAATAGTTAAATAAAACCAAAAAGTGATAATTTTGTATTTTTCCCTGAATATCAAATAAATTTTCTGTAATTAAAAAAATATTGATACAACATTTATTTAACCCGTTTATTTAACCCGTTTTAAAATGGTTCAAAAGTAAACTAGCTCTAGAACTCTAACAAAGAGGCGTGGCGACTTCAAATGTCGTGTGCACACTTCTTAGGCAAATGTTTCATGATTTAAATACCAAAAAGTAATATCGAGAAACGGTAAAATTCGCGGTCGAAAGGGTTAAGTAAACTTTGAAAGGTAGTTCGGTAGATTGGGTGGCCGCATCTGTGTCTCCTCTTCCTCCTTTGCGTTTCTACAAATTGCATACGTTTGAAATGTGTATGCCACACTGCTTTTTCAAAAAAGAAGACATGTATTTATTTCTATAAAAAATCACCAAAGAAGAAATTAACAGAATAAAAGACACAAAAAGTAAACTCACTCAATCAAACAAAAACGTCATCACAATACTTAAAGAGTTCAAAGAAACAACCTCTTAATAATAAATAATTAATAATAATAATTGACTGGCACGACAGCCCGCTTTCGCGAGACTAAGGCCTAGCTTCCCGCAACTACCCGTGTTGTGCGTGTGAATTTGTACGCGGGTTGAAGGGACCTACAGTTTAATGCCGGTTCCGAACGGCAGGTTGGGAGCTTTTTCATAAGCAATTTTTACTCTCAGAGGTTTGCCATTTCCAGCTGAGAGGACAGCCACCGAAAGAGAAAACGAGTTTTCCCGTTATTTTTTTAGGTGTTATTACAGGCAGTATTTGAACCTGAGGTTGCTGCCTGCGACTCGCGGTCCAGCGCACTAACCAACTGAGCCACGGCGGCTGCCTCTTACTCTTAAAAATAGCAGTCATTTGATAAAAGCCGTAAACTTATAATAAAAATCTAAATATAATAAAAAAATAAAAATCTTAAAAATTTGAAAACTAATTCTGCAGATTAATACATTTTTCACAATCTTAAATATCAACTTATATCATTAAGGGATGGGAGAAGAGGAAAAGGATCTACAGTTCAATGCCGAATCTGAACGCCAGTTGGCGGTTTTACCTGCCAAAAAGGTACATGTGCCTTTTTTATAGGCAATTCTCATCTACTTCTTCAGAATAGCAATAAAAGTAGGTAAATATTTAACCAGCACATTTTAGGAATCGAACCTAGAGCCTCTGAAAAGAAAGCAGGTAGTGCTGTACTATCGAGGCGAGCATTTTGGAAGAACTTGAGTCATACGAATTTGGTATTAGTGTTTAAATTTGTTAGTAGTAGAACTCTAACTCAAGTCATTGATATGAATTTAAAAAAACATGTCCATTCTTTAAAAAAAAAGCAGGCCATTTAAATAGGAAATGGTGAAGCTCCAAACATATCGTCACCTCAGAAAACTATTATCATTTGTCAAACGAATGACAAACAACGAATGACTATATTTATCTTAGAAGAGGTTCTCTGAAGCCATTAGAGGTTAATAAGAGCCCATTTTTTATGACTTCACGAAACAGAGGTGATTATAATTCAGATTCAGGTGACAATAGTGAATCATCATTTTCCATTTTTTCCCATTTATATTTGAATCATTGGAATACAAAAAAACATCTCTATGAGAGAAGCGGAACAGCTTATTTGAACATCATTAAGGTAGAAATGAGTTTAGTTCAGTTGAATTATGCAAAAACCTTTGCGATTGGAGCTGAGTTATGCTTCAGGGAACGAATATTGTATGTTTCAGAGACCTAAAATAATTATTATCCATTTTTTGGGAATAAAAAAATTGCCCTAATTTAAGAAATTTATATAATTATTGATTGTAATAATTATTCCCAATAAGAAATTTTTTACGTCGCCTATAACTATTATCATGTAATAAATATTTTTGAGTTGCATAATAACTGTTATGAGAAATAAATATTTTTTTCGTTGTCGATAATTATTATTTTGCGATTTTTGTTTTTTACATTGCTTCATAACTTTTATTCGCGACTTTTTTAATTTACGTTACCGATAACTATTATTTTGAGAATTTTTTTTTTACGTTGCTTCATAACTTTTATTTATGATTTTTTTTCATTTACGTTGCCGATAACTATTATTTCGAAAAAAAAATGTTTACGTTGAATTACCACATTTTGGATATGAATTGATTTTTAGTTGTTTTAAATTGACAAACGCAAATTAACTGCAGAAACCTTATTTCTACCAACAACTAAACAGTTAAAAATCAATTCATACTCAAAATGCGGTAAGGCAACGTAAAAAAAAATTTCTTTCATAAAAGTTATGAGGCAACGTAAAAAAAATTTCCTTTCAAATAATAGTAATCGGTAACGTAAATAACAAAAAAATCATAAATAAAAGTTATAAAGCAACGTAAAAAAAATTTTCTGAAAATAATAGTTATCGGTAACGTAAATAAAAAAAGTCATAAATAAAAGTTATGAAGCAACGTAAACAAAAAAAATCCCAAAATAATAATTATCGAGAACGAAAAACAAATTTGTTTCTCATAACAGTTATTACGCAACGTAAAAATTAATTGTCGCAAATAATAATTATAATCAACAAATAAAATTTACGTTGCATTGTAATAGTTACATTGCAATTATTTTCTTAAAAAACTTATAATAGTTAAGTCCCTGGTATGTTTATTTAATATCGAAACGACATACATAAGAAATCTGTTGTCTCAGTCGATAATATACGAAATCATTAGCTTATTATATGAGCCCATTTGGTACTTCAAAAAGAAGTGATCATAATCCAAGTTACACGTAAGAATAGTGAAACATCATTGTCCATCTTTTCCTATTTACATTTGAACTATTGGAATGCGAAAAGACATCTCTATGAGAGAAGTAAAGAAGTAGAGAATCATTGTCCATCTTTTCCTATTTACATTTGAAATATTGGAATACGAAAAGACATCTCTATGAGAGAAGTAGAACAGCTTATTTGAACATCATTAAGAAGTTCAAAGAGAGCTAAATTCATTTGTACATGGCAAAAATATTTTAGATCGGAGCCGGCTTGGAGTTGCGATAAGAACTTTGTATAAGAACAGACTTGGAGTTCAATGCTTTTTTCGTTGAATTGATAGAAATCATAGATTAGGAAACACATTTTGGTTTATGAGGTTCATTATGACTACTTAACTAACTTAACTACTCTGGTTTTTTCCTAATAATTGGGACTAGTTGAATCATGTTATTAATTTTATTAAACATAAGAGACCATATTGGGTCATGTAGACCGAAAACTGCTTTTCCCCCGAATTTCTTTAAGTTTTTACCAACTTCAAAGGTACATAGCTGTGTATAATATTTATAAATTGCTAAAACAATTTTTGGTCAAAGGTGCAATAGTTGTGGAATTAAAGACAATCAAAAGTGAAAAGGATCTAATTGTCCCATAGTGTTCCTGATGATTGAAAAATATAGGTGTGTTCTTCGAATGTTAAACTGCACACCAACATATCAAAGGAATCCCTCAAAAAAGTAGCCTCATGTTTTGCAGCAGAAAGCGTCTTTAAGAACTGTGACTTTGTCTTCTTCATATCTCTGAAACATCTGCAAAAGTCTTTTGAGAATAAGTCTACATTTCCCCTTCTCCTTCCCCTTTAACCACTCATTGGTTTTTATAGTTTCAACTCTCGAATGTCATACTCACTCGTAAGTGGATATTTATGATGCTGCGAGTTCTAAGAAATTTCAAATTTTTTTCACTTGACCATTTCAGCTGCTCGAGTTGCATCAGTTTGTGACCTTGAAAGGGTCAAACATATATGAACTGCAAGCGCTTCTATCTCGTTGCTTTGAGTCAACTCCATCATTCTTTTTTTTGTCTTTTGATTAGCATTAAAAACCGCACCTTGTGTGTTTCTTCAGTTTGGCAAGTTTTTTTCTATCGTTTATCGGTTTTGCACTGCCAAATTCTCAGCCAAACCTTTTTCGTCCATTCTTTGTAGCTCATTTTTGTTGTGCTCATTTTTTGTCTGTTCTTGTTTTTGTTTTTTTTGCTTTAAGCTTTAAATGTTTTCAGATTTTAAATTTGTTTGCCTGTTGATGCTGTCATTTAGTTTTATTATTAAGCGCCGATTTATGCATTTCGAATGCGTTTTGCATAAATAATCGAATTCATGGCCCCTTTGTTGTATTTTATTGAATGTTTAGCGTTTTATTGCATTTGAATGAGTGCCTACAAGCGATTCTTGTGCCTCGAACACATTGACGACCGCAGCGACACAACCACAGCTGTGAAAATATTGAAGGGGAACGTTCCCTCCAATTTGTGATAATGTTTGACTACATGGCGATGGTACAAGTCGACGCCAACCTGTAGTCATACATATGTCCATGTCATTGCCGTCTACAATGTGTTCGGACACTAATTGTGGCAGAGTGTTGATAGATTTGAGGAATACTAATAGCAAAGACGTTTTAAATAACAACTTCTGATATCAGTGCTGCTTTTGCTGGTCTATAAAAAATAAAAACTTATATAAAAAAAATTAAAAAAAATTTAAAAAATCAATTATAATAATTTAATTTAAATTTTACTTATGTACATTTTTCGTAAGAGCTTTTCTTAGCTCCTTAAGTACTAAAATACTGTTCAAAACCTTTTTTTTAAATGCTTCACTCCAATCATGAATACATTTTGAAATTATACACGAGAGTAATTTTCTTAACACTTAAAATATATGGGGCATATGTGTCCCAACTGACCCTTTTACTATTTTAGGCGAATTTTCAGATCGATAGCTAAACAAAAAAAACCAACAATTCTTACCTCTGTTGAGTTGATTGTGAGATATAAACCTTTTATATTTTGAAAGGTTTTGAACCAACCATTGGGTTCTGTGCGCTGTTGGCAACTCTGTACAGTCATTCGTGCTTTTATTCCGCCGTAAACATCACCATTCACCTTTCGACTTTGATTTCAATTGTCTGTTTCTCTGCAATGCAAATTTACAATCTCCAGTTGGTGCAACTCCTTCAATGCCTCGAGGCATTGTAATCAATAAGTAATGCTTCTTTTATCTATTCACTTGCCAATTGCATTTCCTATTCATATTTTGCAATTGCTGTCGCTGGAAGGACTACAAAAGTCGGCACATTTAAAAATTGTGTACGAAATGTGGAAACAAATTATTTTGCTAGGTTGTAGATGCAAAGGTTTTACGCTACGAGATCGTTTTTAAATTTAATGGTTTAATTTTTTATTTACTTTATTTTATTTTATTTAATTTTATTTTATTTTATTTTATTTTATTTTATTTTATTTTATTTTATTTTATTTTATTTTATTTTATTTTATTTTATTTTATTTTATTTATTTGATGTTATTGGATTTGATTTGATTTTTTTTATTTTACTTGTTTTTATATGATTTTATTTTATCTGATTTGATTTGATTTGATTTGATTTGATTTGATTTGATTTGATTTGATTTGATTTGATTTGATTTGATTTGATTTGATTTGATTTGATTTGATTTGATTTGATTTGATTTGATTTGATTTGATTTGATTTGATTTGATTTGATTTGATTTGATTTTATTTTATTTTATTTTATTTTATTTTATTTTATTTTATTTTATCTTAGTTTATTTTAGTTGATTTTATTTTATTTTATTTTATTTTATTTTATTTTATTTTATTTTATTTTATTTTATTTTATTTTGTTTTATTTCGTTTTGTTTTTTTTTTATTTTATTTTATTTTATTTTATTTTATTTTTTTTATTTGATTTTATTTAACTTTTTTGATTTTACTTGATTTTATTTGATTTTATTCGATTTTATTTGATTTAATTTGATTTGAGTTGATTTTATTGCATTTTATTTTATTTTTTTTAATCGACTATTCGATTCGATTTGATTTTTTTAATGTTTTTTCATTTTATTTTAATTAAAATGAAAAATATGAATTTATAAGAATTCTTTGTTTTAATTTTAACTTAATTTATAAAAACAATAAACAAATATTCATGAAATTGTATTCGCCCCCAATTCAGTGATGGAATCTCCAAAATTGATTCTACCCACCCATCGCGCTGTAGCGCCACTTAATTTGCCCACTTCCATGGCGCATGCGCGCAGTCGCTTCCCAGCTCCATTTACATTTTATGCGCGCTCGACTTTGACTTTTACTACTAACAATACAGAGCACTGCAATATTTTTGCCTCCTCTTACATTTTGTGCGCCTTCAAGTTATTCATTGCTAAACACATCTTTCTTTCTGCTTTCTTGTTTTTTGCTCGTTTTTCGTCGCCGCTGTAGGTCGCCTGCCACAGTGCGCCGCCGCCAATGTGCGCAGCTGCAATTGTTGCCCCTACGGCTATCACATCGATTTGGATTTTGTGCGCTACTGCGAGGCGCTGGCCAATGCCAAGCCGTCCGAGGAGGAGCTGCAGCGGCGCAGTCGTCGACGTTCACGCAAATCGATGGAATTCATGTTGGGCCTGGACGGACTGTTCGAGCAGTGGGATGCCGCGGCACGGGTGCAGGCCGTACCAGAGGTGAGTTGCATTTGTTGTTGTTATTGTTTGGCTGCATGCCGCCACAACCGTCTAGTGAAATATGAGATAAGAGTGCCACATCGAGCGGCGCACAAAGCGGCATTTAATTGAGTTTTGCCAATGTCGTTGCGAGGACAAGTTTTAATAAAGCAAGGGAGGGAAGAGGAAGATGCGATTTTTACTTTTTTTATAGTTTTTTCATAGTGAATTTTCGCATTGTGCTTTGAAGATTTCAGTTCCTTATGTGACTTTGGCACAGTTTGATTAATGGTTTGTGGCCAGTGAGATTTATTTCAATGTCAAGTGGGGGGCAATGAAGTGATAGTTCGTTGTGGCGAAAATTGGTTTTTCATTCATTGGCGGAGTGGGGCATGTCGGGTTATTACCAAGGTCGAGAGGGTTTAAAGCGGTCAAAGGGAAGAGTTTCAACCAGGGACCGAAACTGTTACAAGTAAATTTAAAATATTGCAACGATTTCAAATCGTTAGGAAGGAAGTTATACAGAATAAAATTTCATATTTTAATATTTTGAGCTGATCTAGCGCACTTTCGGGCCGTTCTAGCGCACTAAGGGCACCAGTGATAGGAAGAAATACTTTAAAACTTAAAATTTCTGTGTGGAAGGGGGATAATTATGATCATTGTATTACCATCGATAGGAGAAAAGACCCTTAAGCTTTAATATCTCGGATGAAAGAGGAAAGTTATTGTGACGCCTTTATAAAACGGACAATGTCATTAATAAGGAGTGACATGTAGTCGGATCAACCAGAAAAGAGGTCCCAAGATGAAGGAGTCTCCTAATGAACCATGGCACATAAGGTGCACAACGTTCTTTCTTTCACTTTGGAATATCCAAAGACACAGTAAGCAAAGCTACTGGTGAGGCTATTGTAGCTTATCTCGGGGTTTGATGCTTTCTGATTGGTTTATGCTAAAGCTTTGGCCCGGTTTTTGAAATAAGCTTTACGAAGAGGATACGCCGTCTAGTGTTTCAATTTGACTCATGCCATAGGTGCACCATTGTTTAAATTATGTCTGACATGAGCTTCCCAGTTTTCGGTTGGATCGTCTGTGGTTAGGAACCCATCGTAAGTGAACCTTCCTTATCAGCTTCGCAGTTTCCATTGAAACCGCCTGGGTCTATCGTAAGTGTACTTTACTCATTAGCTTCGCAATTACCGGTGACTTAGCCTGTGGCCAGGAACCCATCGTAAGTGTGCCTTCCGCATCAGTTTCACAGTAAGTGAACCTTCCTTATTAGCTTCGCAGTTTCCGTTGGGACCACCGGGGCGCATCGTAAGTGTACCTTCCTCATCAGTTTCACAGTAAGTGAACCTTCCTTATTAGCTTCGCAGTTTCCGTTGGGACCACCTGGGTCCATCTTAAGTGTACTTTACTCATTAGCTTCGCAATTACTGGTGACTTAGTGGTCAGGACCCATCGTAAATGTACCTTCAGTACCATCAGATTCATAGTTTTCAATCGAACCGTCTTTGGGTAGGGACCGAACGTTAGCGAACCTTCCTTATTAGCTTCACAGTTTTCGTTGGGACCACCTGGGCCCA
Organism: Melieria crassipennis; assembly: GCA_963668005.1. Classification (NCBI taxonomy): domain Eukaryota; kingdom Metazoa; phylum Arthropoda; class Insecta; order Diptera; family Ulidiidae; genus Melieria; species Melieria crassipennis. Next base: position 8,785,008 of record OY764963.1, read on the forward strand.
TCGTAAGTGTACCTTCCTCATAAGCTTCGCAGTTTTTGATCAGACCCTCTGTGGCCAGGGACCAGGGATTGTAACTGAACTTCTCATTGCGCTAATAAGTTGTACGGAGCCAGCTGGCTATTAGTTGCAAAGAGGTGTAAGCAACAGCGATACTGACTGATTCTCTGGGAAAATACAAATGCTAGGAGGAGCAATGCTATTACTATGGTCTTCGTTTGAAAGATGATCTAATGAGCGGATAGTGGTGCCGCTAAGCGAATTCCTACTCCGTCACGGAAAATACCGGAGCCGTCCTCATTATCGTCCGTTCCTATTATAGTCTCAACCAGTCGTTGAAAATCCCTACTGAATTGAGAAGCGAGCTGAGCCAGTTCTCTCTGCTTAGTATTTCCATGGACTACCTGGGTATATAAAAGCGAACAAAAACGGCAAAATCTATGTAAACAGGAGTATATGTTACATATTCCGTAAACTCTGTGTCTGGTTAGAGGCCACGCATAGACTCAATCAGGTCTTAAGCGATACCAGATAAAGGTACAGGGATTTCACTCATTGTTCTATGAATACCCGAACTCTAAGAAGTTGTGGCACCTTCTTCAGGTTCGTGAAATTCGGAACTGACATACGTAGTCATCCAGCGAGCGCCTGACAGAAGGTGCTCTATGGTCCTCTTCACTTGTCCTCGTGACATTGGGAGCATCTATAACTATTGACAATGCCACCTGATAGTTCCACAATTCTTTCATCTAAATGATGGTAAGAGATCGGCAGTCTTGCGTGGTGGGGCTTGCAGAGGATTTAGTTTACTATGATGGTTCTGATATCTGCCCAGCTGGATTTCGCCTTCCTCCACATAGCATTTTTTACGTTGACAGTATCTTACAATCTGGTTCGCTACTTCATTCTCCAATGAAGCCCAGCAGCTCTACAGCCAATAGATGTGAACTCTACGACTACGTGCCAATTCCTCTGCGCTTTCTTGCTTCTTTAGACAATCTTGGATGTAGACTCGTATGACCATTTTGCTACTCGCGACTAGGAGAGAAGTTATCTATCTTGCCTTGATAGCTGATTGACTGTCAACAGACAAATTTATTTTATATGTTACCATGGGGTAGTAACAGCTGTGGTCATTTTATCTGTCCTCCAAGCGGCAGAAACCCCTGCCTCGAAAATTCTGCAGTGATTCGGCTCTTATAGGGAAATTTGGGATCAAGTTGCGGCAACTAAACAATGGCACCGACCCTTTATAAAAAAATTGTCTTTATATTTTTAGCAATACATTTTAAATAGTGTTTCTTTTCATTACAATTTCTTTCTTTTCACTGACGCCATTTCGTGGTGGTCTCTCACAAATCAAAACATATTCACTTATATCTTGATACAACGTATATAACGACGCGTGTCTTGCATGGGCAATTGACAAAGTCAACGCTTAAACGATAATTGCATTGAGAATAAAACAAATTGCAACTGACTTCAACTCACCAACAGGACTTCACTGCATTGGCGATCACTCAGCGCCTGCCTGAAGCAATAAAAACTCACGCTTTGATCTTGTTGAAATCACCACAAAGCAACAACAACAAACAGAAAACAACGTCTGGCATAAATATTGCCATGATTCGATTTAATATGACTGCAAATTCGCACAGCTCCGAGTCGTTGTCTGCATTAATGTTGAGGGCGTTGGGTTTGGGGCGCCAACGTTGCTCCACACGTGCTGCACATCAAAGTGAATGGTTAGGTGGCAACCACACCGACTGATCACTGGCAGCACATTAAAAACTAAAAGTGTAACAAATCATAAAAGCAAAATTCTGCTATTACTCTATTTAACTGTACATTTTCTTCAGAAAGCATAAAATTGCAAATTTCAAATGTGCATCGCTTTTGTCTGGTTTCTTTCTTTTGTAGGCCTCACACGAGAGTGACTCACCCGATTCGCCACGCCACCTTCTAAACTGCTCGACGCCGTACAGTCAGCGGCCGCGCTCGTCGTCCGTGCCACGTTTCACCTATGGCTCGCTGCAGCGCGCCGAATCGCCCTTTGGCACCACCTCCTCCACCTGCTCGTCACTGCGCGGCGCCGAAAGCGATGCACCCTACAGCATGTTGCGTCGCCAGCATCATCAGCCGGCCAACAGTCCGCCCGAGACGCGCGCCTTCCTGCACGACGCGCTCGACGAGGTCTGCAGCGATTTCGAGCGCACGCTGGAACGCGCATCGATGCGACAGAAGAAGAAGCCGGCCGCAGACATGCACGGCATGATGTCCTTTAGTATGGGCAGCGATCGCAACAACAATCACTATGGCCTGCGAAATGGGTTCAGTTGCAGCGAGAAGCGACAATGCTACAGCTGGGAGCGCCACTACGAAACGATAGGTGAGTGAGCGGGAAGAGGGAGGGAGATGGTGGGGGAGTGCTGTGTATCCACCAATGGGTGCACAAATTTATATCCTTGCACAGTAGTTTTTAATATAAAAGTGTTTCGTGCGGTCCAACATGAAGTAAAAAATAGGAGAAAGCACGAGAGAGAGAGGGATGGGGAGAGAGCTCGGTGAATCAATGAATTTAAGAACATTTGGCAGTTTTTTTCTGTATTTTTTTTTAATCATTTCTAATACGAAAGAATGAAAGTGTTGAGATTTCTAAAGTTTCTTTAATCAATAGAAATCAATTAATTTAATTAACTGATTTCTAATGATTCTGTGAACAATTGAAATGAAGGAAAATTAGTTTAATTTGCATTATTATTGTTTAAGGATTCTAGATACGAGTGAATTCCAGATCCGCTACGGGGCTAAGGTGGCCGTTCGTAACTGGAGAACTCTTTTTTTGCTAAGTGCAGGGCAGTCATAGAGAACATGTAAAGAAGTTTCTGTCGTTCGTAACTGGAGAAATCTTTTGCTGCTAAGTGCAGGGCAGTCATAGAGAACATGTAAATAAGTTTCTGCTTATTGTTTCGAAGAGGAAATTCCCGTTTCTTAAGATGATACCGCAGTAAACAGTGACCACTCAGGCATCCAATGAGAATGCGGAGGTCCTTTTTCTTTAGTAGTCACAGAGAACATTTATAGAAGTTGCTGTTTCTTGTTTCAAAGAGGAAATTCCCATTTGATTTAAATGATACCATAGTCAACAGTGACCATTCAGATATGCAGTAAGAATGCCGAGGTCCTTCTTCTTTAGCATGAGCAATTTTCTTGATACTCCTCTATCTGGGGTTAGGAACCATTTTGTATGACGTAGACCCGTTTTGTTGGTCCATTGCTTGGCAAAATTATGATCTACCTTTGGTATAGATTCCTGTCCTGTATGTGTCCTCTAGGAAGTTCCTTCCTTCCTTCGTATCCCTCGTTTCTGGGGATTCAGCGTAACTCTATAAATTTTTGTCCTCCCAGTTCAAAAGACTATGGCAATTCTTGACAAGTTTTGAGGAGACCGCGTAGGATTTAAGAGCCTTTAGAGCCGTTTGACTGCCGGACAGTTCGTGTCGCGGCGGAGCGGAGCGGATAAATAAATACGCGGGTTGAATCGGGTTTAGTGGTGTTTATTCTTCAACGTAAGAATGACGAGTAACAGAGAATACAAGAAACATTAAACGATACAAACGACCGAAGCGGGGGAGCAGCAAATAGGGGGAACTTTAGTACAAAAGGATAAGGAAAGATTGGGATTAGTGATGGGATCGACGGATCACTAAATACAGCACAGTACATCTGAACAATATAGATACATATGTACCAGAGATTTTCTTGTATAAATATTCTCTGGCAGGGGCGGATTCAGAAAAATATTTTGGGGCGGTTTCAAAAAGTAATTCTTTAATATGCATAAATGTTTATGTAGTTTTAAAATCGACCCTAATATTTCGGGGGTTTCAACGCCCGCCATCCGCCACTGTTTTTGATGTTCTAAGTAGCATGAATTTTGACCTGAAAATTTCAGCTAATTTCTTCATAGCGAAGGATTTTCAAAGTCTACCCTACATTTCCATCTTCTAAAGTCAGTTCTAAAAATATTTAGGCCATAGACAATATTTTTAATTGACAACATTTTCATTCCTTATTCAAACTGTCGGCCTTACTTCATATTGAATATGAAATTTTGACTGTCTTACTCTAAGAAAAAATGTTCAGTTTGTTATCAGTGCTTGATCCGGTCGATCCGATCGGAGAGGATCGATTGTGGCTCATACCGTACCACGTGGCCGAGATCATCTCATAAAGAAGACAAGATATGTAGCATATATGTTGAGTAATAGTTTCAAAAGGTTGCTCAACGAAGTCATTACAGGACACTTTACCTTCGAATCCATGCAAGTAAAATGACATCTCTCGACCAAAGATGTCTGCAAAAGCTATGATGATGAAGAAACAAGAGACGATAAAACACTTCTTATGCCACTGCGCAGTGTTAAAGGATCGCTGTTGTCGCTTATCCTTTTTTCTCTACATAAACCAGAGATGTGTGCGAAAGGTGTGAGGATGAAATAGAAGCATAGCCGATAGAATATTTCTTCATCTTACGGGAACGCGGCATTTGCTTCTTGGTGTCTAGATTCCTCTCTACTCTGAGTATCGCAGCAGAAGCTGAATCAAAGGATCTTGAACTAAAGAATCGGTCCAACTTTATTCAAGGTTCTAATGATTTGCTGATTGAAGTTTGGGTAAAAGTTAGTTGGACAGTTCTGCTTGAGAGGACTGAAAATCAGCCTCTTTCAAGCCTCCGAATGACAGTGCGAACCAGGGATTTCTTTTGGGGATTGAGTTCTGTACACAACTTTTGAGTCCAATACCATTTGAAACTGTATCTGAAATGAGCCTCTTTCAAGCTTTCGAGTGACAGTGCGAACCAGGGATTTCTTTTGGGGATTGAGTTCTGTACACAACTTTTGAGTCCAATACCATTTGAAACTGTATCTGAAATGAGCCTCTTTCAAGCCTTCGAGTGACAGTGCGAACCAGGGATTTCTTTTGGGGATTGAGTTCTGTACACAACTTTTGAGTCTAATACCATTTGAATCCTTTGCATAGAATACTGCAAACACCATTCGCAACCAAAGCCTTAGTCCTACATTGCAATCCAACTTAGTCTTGGAGCAAGTCTCTTGGTCTTACTTTCAATATTAAAAAAAAAAGAAAAACAATTCAATTTGGTACACAAAAGTTTCATGGTCGTGAACGTCTAAGTTTGGAAGCAGTTTTAGCAGTATTGAAATATTAACATTAATTTTCATTCGACAAGTTAGTTATTCAAAAAGTTCATTAAAATTTACCACAACATTTTGTGAGTACTTTACAAAAGTAGCGCCGACATATTCCCTCCTTTCCCTTTTTTGACGAGAGCTGCCATTTTCGGAAACTTTTCAGACCACCGTCACACTTCCAGCAATTTTGTGTTATTAAATCTCAGATCAACGCCAATCAAATCGGCTCATTTGTCAGCTTATTTGAATAAATTTGCGCTAATGGTTATTTATACAAAAAGAATCCATGTGCATGTTTTAATTTTATGCAAATTTGCCGCTGAACGCAAAAGTGGCAACTTCTAAGAAATCCACAACAAAAAAAAAAACAGAAAAAAGTCGGCAACATGCAACAAGATGTGACATTAATGTATTTTTAACTGCTTTGGCTGCTTTCAATGTCTCTAGTAGTAGTGGTTGTTGTTGTTGTTGTTGCTACTATTGCTGCACCGTCATGTGTTGCATGTGTGACACAGCGCCAGCAGCGGCAACGGCAGCCCCACACGCCAAACGCCACACTCAGTTGTCGTTTTATAAATAAACCAACTTGACTTTTGCGCCAACAAAATGAAAATAAAAATGAAAACAATTTTAAATCAAATGACACTAACAACAACAAAAATAACGAAAAAAAACACTTCAAATGGCGCACACGCAAACATTTTGCTACATTTGCAAAATTGTTCACTGTGTGGCTGAGGTTGAATTTTTTTCGCAATTGTTGTTTTTGTTTTTGTTATGTTATCTTATTTTTATTTTGTTATTTTTATTTTTGTTTTAAAGTTAGCATTTTAAATTTATCGCATAAACAATGCAACATTTGCATACGACACTGCGTGCGACACAAGTCGACGGCAAATTCGATTTGGGATTTTATGGGCGCGTTGCGGCGTTCATTGTTCGAGGCGCGTCTATGACAAACTTTATGGATACTGCACACATATCGACTATGCATATATCGTGCCCTAACTATGCCGATTTGGCAATTGCAGTTTGGTTAAAGTGCGAGCGAATGTGATTCAATTAGCATTTGCTGGTGCAGTGCTGTGCAACAGAAAACTGGGTCACTTGGGACGCGGCTTGCGGCGCATTGCTGAAATATTGAACAGGCTGCGGCGCATTGACAGCGAGTGACTTTCGGAGTTCACTCCTAAATGGTGTTTGTGTCAGTTGCAAGCGTTGACAGTCACTTTTTAACACGCAGTTGAAGAATGTAGACAAAATAATTAAGACAAAAAGTCTTAAAGGTTTAGTGAGAAAGCTGGTTAGCGTAAAAAGATTACTGTCAGTTAGCTTCGATTAATATTGAGACACTATGAACAACTCTGAAAAAAGTGCACATATAAGTTGTACATCTTTTAGGCAAAAAATCAAAAATTTCAAATCTATAGAATTCAAATTTTGATCATATTTCTGACTGAAAAAAATTTTGGCTACAGACTGAGATCCAAAACATTTATGTTTTGCATACCTGACATATTTTGCTCTTGAAACTTCAAAATTGAAAATGTAGTTAAAAGGAGACAATTTTTCTCTTTCATTTGATACCCATATCTTCATCACTGCACAACCGCAAATATTAAAAAAAAAGATTTGAAATGTGTATATCCTTAAAATTTTTAAGTCCTTTAAGAATGTTTTTGGGTCAGAAAATGAAAAAATGAAAACTGCCAAGATACTATAAATTACCTCAAGTTTCACGTCTATATCAACATTTGGATGGGTCTCGGAAAAATTAAAAAATGTTTCCGCACGGTGTAATAAATGAAAAGTTGGTGTTTTCACTCCGTGCATCATAACTTTGTCATTCTTCTTTCAATTCTATTGATGTTAGGCTTAATATTTGCTCAAATAATATGTCTTTCATCTTAGATTTTAAAACCAGAGGAGATCATTTATTTTATTTATAAAAAAAGTAATCGAAAATTTATGATTTTTGAAATTGGTCGAAAAATTCCCTTTTTTACAAATTTCATCGTGAGTAACTTCCCCAAATCTCATCTGATTTGGACAGTCTATATATCGTTGGAAAGGTTAGTTAATTAACTTCTAAATGACGGGCCACTTGTGTTAGTCGGATGATAAGAGGAGAAAAACGTGTTTTTCGAAGATTTTTCGAAAACGCTTCCTGAGAAAATGTTTTGATTTTCAGTTTCGTGTTCAGCAGCCGAAGATTAGTCTAAAAAATACTTTTGTTTTTAGGGGCACGCGACGAACCCATTTTTTGTCGAGTAGTGTAATTTGTGAAAGGTTTTATTTAAAATTTTTTATTTTTTTATTTGAATTTTTTCTTAACCCATTTCGTGCTGATAATTTGTGAAAGGTTTTATTAAAAATTTTTTTTTAATAGGAGGGCAAATAAGATTAAAAAAAGACACGGAAAATGAGTTTTGAGCAAAATCGATGATGGCATTTGTCCGCAATCGTAGATTACAATTTAATTTTCTTAATATTTTCGTACCCTCTGTGGCCCATCTGAACAGATCTTAAGGTTTTTGATTTTTATACAAAGCTAATAATTTTGTTTTTGTAATCATTGCGTTGTACTTTAAAAAATTTAAGAAAAAAGTCGTATTGTGAGGTTTTTTTTATGCTCGCCTATCTTAAAATGGAAGTAGCATGGCAAAAAAATATTTTTTTTAAAAACCAATAGATCTAAGAATAATATAAAAAACATAAACTATAGATTACAGAAGTTTATCGTACTAAAAAAACTGCAAATACTACTAATCTCTACGATTCGTTAACGAATCAAAGGTACGAAATGGGTTAATAGATTCATACAAATTTTATTATAATACAAAATTAGGGTGGCATTTTTTCAAACAATCTGTGTCAGTTTTGTATAAATTTGGTTATTTTTAGTATTTTTAAAGAATTAAAGAAAAAAACTCTATATGAGGGTTTTACGTATTCTTAAAGCTCCCATGTAGCAGCTATGGAAACTGGTCGGGGTTATGACTGAATAGGCCTACAAAAAATAGGTCCAGGTCACCTGGCAAACGACTTCTGTAAAAGCTGTAGGAACGAGGAAGAAGATGAGTCAATCCATCAACTTCTCAGAAACGTAGGAAACATTTCGGTTTCTTCTTCTCTCAGCATCAGTTCCAGATGGTTTGAATTCTAAGTACAATTTAGTGCCGAGGTATCACAATGGGCTAAACTGCCCTATGTGTGTCTCTTGTCTTCTATCTATCTACTTGTACCTCTTCTACCTACCTACCAATTCGTAATGCTATATTTTATCAAAATGTTTTCTATGATTTAGCAATTTTTTTCCATCACTCTGTTCTTTTCCATATCACTCAACAATGAAAATTATGTTAAACTAACATAAACGTTTTTTTCTTTGTTTAGTTTTATTAAAAATAGTTTAGCAAACCGGCCTAAATGGCAAATAGATAAAAATAACAAAGACCCAGTAAATAAATGAATATTCTGCTCGTCGTAAACGAAATGTTGGCTATGAGTCGACTCGAGTGGAGTGGAGTAGCCAACAGATGCGTGCGATGCGTGATGCGCGATGATTCATGCGAACAAATGCAAAATGCGAGATAAAACCATTAAAGAGTAACCAAAATAAAATACAACAAACAAAAAATAGAAAAAAACAAAGAAGAAGAAGAATTGTTTTTGTTGTTGTTTTAGCGCGGAATCGTTAAATGTTCATAGTGAAAAATCACATGGGACGAGGAGTTGAGGTGGGTGCGATGGTGAGAAAAAGAAAAACATATCTAAATATATATAAAAAAAAATTAAAAAAAAATTTTAAATGAAAAATCAGAGGTCATTAAATTTGAGGTGAATTTTTGAACGATTGGGAGGTGGCAGGTGCAGTTTTATGTCAATTTTAAGAGTCGTGTTGGGACGTTTTCCCATGGTTTTGTTTCTTCAGATGTTTGTCAAAACAAATTTTATTTCAAAAGTTAATTATATCTATGTTCCGGCCATATAGAGTTCGTTTGCAGAGAGTTTCAGGATTCCAAAAGGTATTTAAGAAAAAAATGCATTTGAAGCTGCAAACTGGGTAATATTTTTATGTAAATCCTCTCCCGGTTCTGTGTATAACGGATCCCTTAGTATATTTTATAAACAAAAAAAATCAAAATATCGCCAATATTTGGATATTTTGATTTGTAATTAAAAAGCTCGTTAACAGATTATTTTAAAGAGTTAATAATCTTAGATATACTTTAAGTAGACTTATACTTTAGTAGACATATTAGGAAAAAAATAAAAAATTGATCGTGATAAAAGTTGTTGGAAATTATCTGAACTTTCATAATCTGCAAAAAAAAAAATTATCGAAAAAAATCGAAGAAAATTCGGAATTTATTAGTTAAAAGTTCATTTTAGGCTATTTTTCGACAAAAAATTCCTAATATGTCTACTAAAAATAAAAAAAAATTTGGTTTTAATACAGATTCAGAAAGGTGATAAAAATACCTCTCAAACAAGCCCAGATTGAGAAATCTACTATAACTCTATCCGATTTTATGACGAATTCAATTAAATTATTCTATGTATATATTGAAAAATATCTATTTTGACATTTTGGGGGGCTCCAAATCCGACTTAGAGCTATGGTCTCTTGAGCAAAATTTCTCAGAATCACCTATAGATTACGTTTTTGTTATACGCTTCATCAAAAAAACAATTAACCCGCCCTAATATACATATATTTTTTCCTTTTATTCGTAGCTCATTTTGTTTTAGTTTTTCGATGCTTTTTACTTTTTTATGTACTCTTAGTTGGGGTTGGGCCAACAATAGAAAAAACACAAAAAATACTAAACAAAAGATACGCCTTAGCACAAACTTCAATTTGTGCGTTTGACTGATGAATTTTCTATTTTTGCCCCATGCCACACCACACATATTTTTTTGTTAATTCTTTTAGATGATTTTCAGGCACAACTTGATTAATTTGTTAAAACGTTGCCAACACACTTTTGATGTTTAACGTTGTTTTTTTTTTACGTATAAGTTGTGCTCGTAGAAATTACTTTTGACTGATTGGATGAATTTCGGCCTCGCCACTAAGTAATTGCTGAAACAATGAAGCCGTAACAAATGATGCCCAATGAGCGTTGTAAATCAATTTGGTGGGAGTTGCATGTTTGAGAAAAAGTGTATGATAGGCTTTTTGACATAACCTTGATTACAAAATTTACCACGAGCCAATACACATTTTTGAACGCCAGCCATTGTCTGCCATGAGTTAAAAATGTATGCATAAGATATGTAAATAGTTGAGTTGGATCAAATTTTAATTATAAACAAATAAGTGAATGTTGCCAAAAAAAAATTTTCGAAATTGTGCAATATTTTGAAATATGTATATCACGAAAACTAGTAAATGAGTGAGTGAGTATGTTCCGAGTATCGCAGACTCATGTAAGCGTTGAGTAGAAAGGAAGGGCAAATATTTTGAAATAAATCATTGAAGGACACATTTACATTTTGTGGGGGTCTGAAATAAATCGGTCTCTAAAAATTTTACATATGTGAAAAGTTTTGTAAAATAAGTTGTGTGGGCTTAAAATTTAAAAAGACATCGTCTACGTTAGTTCCGATCAAAGGTCACAAATCAAGTTTCTCTTAACCATTGGTTGATCCTGTTAGATTTTTATGGAAAAATACTTGTTTCATACTTTCTCATTTGAAGTGCTTTCATCATATTTGAAGTCAATAGGCCTATTAAATTATGTTTCCCATACAAATTCTTGACCCATCGTTGACCACATCAAATTTACAAAAAAATTTAAGTTACAAAAAAATAATCAAATTACGTGTCGGTTTATCATTTGGAGCACGTTCATCAAGTTTGAAGTAAAAACCCATTAAATGATGTTTCCACATGCAAAATCTCCACCCTGTCAAAATTCGATTTTCAAAAAAATGCAAAGTTCGTGTCGGTTTATTTATTATTTGGAGCACGTTCATCAAGTTTGAAGTAAAAAACCCATTAAATGATGTTTCCACATGCAAAATCTTAACCCATCGTTGACCCTGTCAAAATTCGATTTTCAAAAAGATGCAAAGCTCGTGTCGGTTTATTTATAACTTGGAGCACTTTCACCAAGTTTGAAGTCAAAAAACCCATTCAATCATACTTCCCCATACAAATTCTTAACCCATCGTTGATCCCGACAGAATTTTGTTTCCAAAAATATTAAAAACATGTGCCGGTTTATTTATCATCACTCATTATCAGTCAAAAAACCCAATAAATCATGTTTCTCTACACAAACTTTTAACCCATCATTGACCTCGTCAGATTTCAATTTTCATACAACACGTCTCATTATTTTTGAATTTAAGTGTTTTCACCAATTTTGATGTTATTTGACCAATTGACTCATGTTTTTTTTCATAGACTTCCGCATATGATCCTTAACCCATTGGTAACCCCATTAAATTTTATTTTCGAAAAATTTAAAAGCAAGTTTCGAATTATTTTTGATTTGAAATCTCAAATCTCGTTTTTTCATACATCACCTTAATCCACGTTTTGCTATTTTAGACCACGAATTTCAAAAAAATGTCAACATATATCTACAGTTCAAATTTCATGTTTATAGCTTTGGGGGTTCAAATCCCTTCGAAACACAAACATTGCTGGTACAAAATATGGTTTCGTATGGCATGCGGCTCAAAAGTTGTACGCCAACTTCCCCTCCCCCAAAATGAAATCCTGTGTGCGCCACTGGTTTGTTTTTTTAGCTTTTATATTTCTTAACCCTTTCGCTTTTTTTTTGCCATATGGTAGCATGCTACTTTGTGGACGTCTGAACCCTATATGGTTCCAAGAATAAATATTTTTGTTGGTCCTTAGAATAGTTTGAAGTTTTAGGAATAATACGAAATTAATAAACTGAATATATAAGTTTACAGAAGAGAAGCTTTCGATTTTTATTTTTCTTACTACGAAATATTATAATAATAATAATAAATAAAATATAAATATAGATTTTTCAAAAATTTTTCTAAAAAATTGTATGTTTAAGTAAAAGCCACAACGATCGAGTTGCTCTCATATGACAACACTTTAAAAAACAGGGTCTGGGTATAAAAATTAAAAAAAAAATACTAGGGAATGTTTTTAATACAATCACACAGTAACCTACATCGATACATTTAAATTTTTCAACTTTCCCCAACTTGCAGCGAAAGGGTTAAAGTAACCTCTAAGGGAAACTCTGCCAATCGTGTAGATTTTTCCAAACGATATTAGTTGGCATTGAGAACATTTTAATCTATGACAAATTGGATTCCTATAACTCGGCTCTATTTAACACTAGAAAGACCATTGCGGTCATTTTTACGGTTCTTCATTTTAAATTAACTGCATTTTCTTTAATATTTCTATAAGCATTTGCTTTGATGACTTTTATTTTTTTATGATGAACAATTTTATATTTTTTAAATTTATTTTGTTAAAAATTAGCCAAATGCGATGTGTACTTTTCGAGATATCAGCGGATATGATATAAAGTCTTTGTGGGTATGGAAAACTTGCGATCTTTCTAGTGTTAAAGTTATCCTGCATTCGATTGATCGACGGACAGACGGATGAATGAAGAGATATAATTTGATCTATTCTCGTCGTAATCCTTTTCAAAAATATGCTTCTTCATACCGTTCTTGCCTTCTTCTGAGTGTTACAAACTCAACTTTTGTACTTTGTCTGTGAGATTGTACAGTGGTGGCTAAAATATACCAACACATTGCAGCCCAAGAGAAAGCACACAATCTTGAGCACCTCTTCTTCTTCCTCTTCTCTCAGCACACACACATTTTGCTGCCGCTCAGGAGTTGATGCTCGCGCTCTCCTTTTTGCATGTACTTGGCTGAAGATTTGAATTGCAAATATTTACTTGAATGTGCGATTATTTAGTTCTAATTGAAACTAACGTCATACAATGCCTGTCAAACGGTGAGTGCGAGGGTCCACTTCTACATACGAAAAGCCGTTCGCTTCGGCGCTTATCTCCGGTGTGAATGTGACATTTGTGCTCTGCTTGCGGGCATTTTTGGAGGCTAACGTTGCTCGTTGTTGTCGGCAAGTAAATATTCAATTTGTGTTATCAATTTATTTGCGAAAATTTGTATTGTTGCTTCTTAATCATTGCTCGGCAGCACTCAGCCGTTTGCTCTCGTTTGTTGGTGGCGGCGGCGGCACTGCGAGATTCTTTTCGTTAGTCAGCTGCCATCGTTCGAGTGTTTTTGTTGCCAATTTTTATTGGTGTTTTGTGCCTTCTGCACACTTTGTCTGCTTTTTTTGTTTAGTTTCATTTAATATCTTTTCATGTTTTTGTTAAAATCGAAAAGATTTTTAAATTTTGAGCTAATTTTTTAGTTAACCATCGAGTGCTGTGTAGCTGTTTGCAAAAGCTGTGCGGGACAGTCTGTCGCCGACTTTCGAACCAAATATTAGAGACGCGTCGCGCGACGAGCGTCTGCGGAAAAACACAAACGCGCCGCAACGAAAACGAAGCCAACGTGAGCGCGTGTGACGGCATCGTTTCAACGATCACATAGAATTATAAAATCTATTAAATTAAGAAAAGCAACGAAACAATTGCCTTCAAATGGTGTGCGAACAATTTTAAAAGCGAACAAAATTGCAACGTCCACACATTTTCATTTACAACGAAAACAAATATAAAAAAAAATTAAATAAAATTTGCTGCTGATTAAGAGAAGCGCAAATTTGAAGCGGAGGAGCATTAAAACGGGATTAGAATCTTGAGAACAGCACTAGAAATATTCCATTGAGAGTATTTTGTGCTAAATGAAATACGAAAAATAAATAAAACAACAACAAAATCGGCAACTAACAGATGATTTAGTTGCAGCATTGGAAGAAGAAGAGAAGAAATTAAAAAGAAAAAATACTTACAAAAAACGCGATCCATGGTCGATTTCATGACAAGAAGTAGTTTGTTATAAAAAACAAATATATAAAAAATAAAGAAAACTAAATGGAAATATATTTTAAAAAATTCAAAAAAATTATAAAAAATTTAAATTAAAAAAATCGATTAAACTGAAAAACAAGATAGAAAAAATAAATGAAAAAAAAATTGAGAAAAATATTAATTTAAAAAATCGAAGTCGAGAAAGCGATTAAACTGAAAAACAAGACAAAAATAAATGAAAAAAATTCAGAAAATATAATTTAAAAAAATCGATTAAACCTAAAAGAGTAGAACAAAATACAAAGTGAAATGAATTAAATTGAATTAAAAAAATCAGTTAAATTTAAAAGAGAAGAACAAATTTCAAAAGGAATGAATTTGAAAAATTCAAAAATCAATTAAGACGCTAAGCAGAATTAAATTGGAAAACACCGAATTGCTTCCAATAAATAAATTCGACCAACAATATCGACAACTAACAGATGTTTTAAATGGAAAGTTTAAGAATACTAGGAAAATCTTAAAAATATTTAAAAACAAACGTGATTCATAGCTGATTTAATGGAAAAAAGAAGTTTGCTTTAAAAAAAAATTATAAACAAAATTTATTAAAAAAGAAACTAAATGAAAGTAAATTTAAAAAATTCAAAAAATTCGAAAGTAAAAAATTGATTTAACTGAAAAACGAGACAGAAAAATTAAATGAAAAAATTTGAACACATTAAAAAATTTCAGGAAAATATTAATTAAAAAAAATTGATTGAACTGAAAGACGAGACCAAACATTAAACAAAACTGAGAAAAATACTAGTTGAAAATATTTATAAAACTAAAAAGAAAAAATTATAAAATTAAATGAATTAAAAAATTCAAAAATCAATTAACCGGACTTAAATGGAAAAACCCCGAATAGTTTTCAATAAATAAATTCGATCAAAACAGCGACAACTAGTTTCAGATGAAAAGTTGAAGAATACTAGGAAATTCTTAAAAATATTAAAAAAGCATCCGATCTATACCCAATTTAATGAAAAAAGTGTACAAGTACAAAAAATATATATAAAAAAAATAAAGAAATTACATGAAAATAACTTGATAAAATTAACAAAATATTAAATAGAAAATCAATCACTGAATGAAAATAACTTGAAAAAATTAAAAAAATATTAAATAAAAAATCAATTGAACTGAAAAACGAGACAGAAAAATTGATTGAAAATAAATTTAAAACATTAAAAAAAAACTTCAGCAAAATATTAGTTTAAAAAATCTATTAAACTGAAGAGAAAGAAAAAATTACAAAGTGAAAGTAATTTAAAAACAAAATTTAAAAATCAAATAACCGCTAACCAGACTTAAACTGGAAAACTCCGAATTGCTTCCAAAAAATAAATTCGACAACAAAATCGACAACGAACAGTTGAAGAATACTAGAAAAGTCTTAAAAATATATTAAAAAAAAACGCGATCCATATCCGATTTAATAAGCTATAAAAAAATATATAATAAAATAAAAATATTGTATGGAAATTCATTCAATAAATTAAAAAAAAAGAAGAAAATTATTCATTAAAAATCGATTAAAGTAAAAAAAGACAAAAATTACAAAATGAAATGAATGAAAAAATTTAAAAATCAAGCGGACTTAAAACCGCGAATCGTTTCCCATAATTAAATTCGAAATTAAAAATTTTCCAAAAACTCATAACCGAATAATGCTGAGCTTACTAAAAAGAAATGAAGAAAAATATTCATTAAAATCGATCAAACTAAAAAGAGACAAAAATTACAAAATGAAATGAATTACAAAAATTCAAAAATCAAGCGGACTTAAATTGGAAAACCACAAATCGTTTCCCATAATTAAATTCGAAATTAAACATTTTTCAAAAACTCAACCGAACAATGCTGAACGCATTAAAACGCATCAAAAACGAATTCATACACAGTGAGTGCTCGACATCGCTACAAATGCTTCGACCGCTGCGTTGTCATAATTGCTGCCGCCACTGTAAACTAAAATAATCAATGCGAATTAATTAATGCAAGCTGACGCTGAAAGTTTCGCCACACTATTCGTTCTGCTAATTACGCACAATTAAATAATAACTGCGCTTTTCAACAATGCAGCGATACAAGGTCGACCTGAGGGGCCGATCTTGGCTCAAAGTTTGTTTTAGTTGCTAATATTTGCTGCTGCCTTTCTTCTTGTTGCCTGCAGTTTGTTTTTGTGTATCTAATTGACAACTGTTTGTTTATTTGCCAGCCAGGGCTGTCGAATGCTTTCATGCTGCCACTGCAATGTGTGCCAATGAAATGAAAATGTTCACGTAAACGTGTTGTGTGTTTCGATCGAACTATTAGCGAATATAAAACGAAAAGTACGTAACCGCCTCGATTGGACATGTTTGCCACAGCTGAAAATGTCTTACGGCGCAAGCACAACAAATCGTCGAACTCAACAGCTGATGGCGTTGTCTTGCGCACCAAGAAGAAAGCAAAGGGCGGCAAAAGCTGGTGGAGTGATTGTACGTGATGAGTTTTATAAGTTTTTTATTTTTAAGTTATACTTGAAGTGATAGATTTTTAAGTTCGAAGTCAGTACTTTTTTTCTATTACTCTTCGTAGTGCACTTTTAGGCGTGGAACTAAGTTCTACTTGTTTGAGTGGTTGCGCCAATTGGACAGTTTCAAGTTCAAAGGCGCATATCTATAAATAATAAGAAGTAATTTTTAGCGTAATTATTACTATCAAAACAGGGGCTAAGGCGTTTAGACATAATGTTTGTTCACCCTGGAACATTTGAGTTCAAAAGAAGAAGAAGAAATGTCGCTGCTTGGATTCAAGGCTTAACCAAAGCACTGGTACTCTATTTATACAGCAACAACGAATCTATGAGCGTATTTTTTTTAGCAGATTTGTATATGTCGCCTTAAAAAATCCACTTGTTATTTTAAGTAACAAAAATATATCTGCTTCAAAATAATATACATATCTAAAAATTACACAAAAATATTCCGTGTATTTTTTAAGTTATTTTAACATAGAAACGCTGTACAGATTTGCCAAGACAACTGCTGAAAGCAGAAACACGATTTCTTTGATCTTCTGAGAGTATGATTTTTTGATGATTAATTTATTTTATTTTTTTTTAGTTTTGTAAATGTGTTCTTATAATGCAAAAAAGAAATGTAATATTTTTTTTATTATTTATGTTTATTTATTTGTTTTATTTCAGTTTTAATTTTGGTTTTAATTTTATTTTTAATTCTATTTTTGCTTTTAATTTTAATTTCAATTTTAATTTTAATTTTAGGTTTTATTTAAATTTAAATTTAAATTTTAAGTTTTATTTTAATTTAAATTTTAATTTTCATTTTTATTTTAATTTTAATTATAATTTGAAATTGAATTTTAATTTTAATTGTAGTTTTCATTTTAATTTTAATTGTAATTGTAATTTTATTTTTAATTTTAGTTTTAGTTTTAATTTTAATTCTAATTCTAATTTTAATTTTAATTAATTTTAATTTAATTTTAAAAATATTTAAAAACACACGTGATTCATAGCTGATTTAATGGAAAAAAGAAGTTTGCTTTAAAAAAATTTATAAACAAAATTTATTAAAAAAGAAACTAAATGAAAGTAAATTTAAAAAATTCAAAAAATTCGAAAGGAAAAAATCGATTTAACTGAAAAACGAGACAGACAAATTAAATGAAACAAATCAATTAATGAATTAATTAATTAAATGACACAAATTAATTAATTTTAATTTTAATTCTATTTTAAATTTTGATTTTAATTTTAATTTTTATTTTAATTTAATTTTAATTTTAATTTTAATTTAATTTTAATTTTAATTTTAATTTTAATTTTAATTTTAATTTTAATTTTAATTTTAATTTTAATTTTAATTTTAATTTTAATTTTATTTTTAATATTAATTTTAATTTTTAATTTTATTTTAAATTTCATTTTAATTTTAATTTTTGTTGTTATATTTATATTTATATTTATTTTTATTTTTTAATTATTTTTCTTTTGATTTTTATTTTAATTCAATTTTATTTTATTTTAGTTTATTTAATTTAATTTTATTTTATTTTATTTTAATTTACTTTATTTTTTTTATTTTACTTTTATTTTAAATTAAATATTTCAATTTCTCGACAGAATATACATAAATATTTCCTTTACTCAAATGAAGTATTGAGATGAGTAAACAGTATGGGCGGCATTATTAGACTGTGAGCTGCACTAGAGACTATTATTGAATATCATTAGGTTGACATAGGGTTAAGCATTTGGAGCGCGTTATCAGCGCACATATGTATGCAATACACGCGCAGATAGCTGACGACGGCATTCGGAAAGGTGCATGGACGCAGATAAATAGGTGGTGGAGCTCAGATAGGTGCCCGGTCGCAGATAGGCGAATCTACTGTCGCTATTAATAGGCACCCATCAAACGTCAATACGATGATAATGCAACAACAAGTAACCACCATTCATTCACTTGAGTCGCAATCATTATCGTTGAAAGCTTTCATCGAGCGACAGTAAAAAGCATTTGTGGAAAATCATAGCAGTCGCTGGTAGTTGCAAATGCGTCCGAAATGTGTCATCTGCCATGGACTTCCATATTCAAATCGATTAATTAACCACTTGCTAGGGCGTTGAGTGAAGGTTACAATTGATAACCTCAGCAAGAAAATGTTTTTAAATCAGTAGAGCCAAGAAGCAGAAAACAAATGGAACTTCAAAATAAAATTAAACCGAAGACAAATGAAGGTATTTAAATTTAAACTCTCTTATCAACGCCGTTGTTGCAGTTGATAAGAAATTTGCTTCTCATATGTGTGTGTGTGTGTGTGTGTGTGTGTACGTGGTGCAAAAGATCACAACAACTACAAACCAGCGTATTTAAGGTTAATTTGCCTGAGAGAGCAATGAAAGTTTCGATTATAGTGAGAGCGTCTTGTGTGCAGATCGTACGTGATGTGACTCAATGTTGTCTAAAAGTATATAAATACTTAAAAAATAGCAAAGTAAACTCCAAAAATATACATTAAAAAATCAAAGAAATACACACCGAAAGCAGTAGAAAACCGTTGTCAGCAATGCGGCTCAGACATTTGCGACTACTGCGTCCATTCGCTTTAAGAAAAGAGAGCAGAGCAATGCCAATAACAAATATTATGGCCACAAAAACGAGAGAAGCTATGATGTTGTCAAGTTTTGCTTTACAGTCTCCGTTTTGTGCGGTTTTCATTTGTTAAGTGTTTTTTTATTTTGTTAGAAATGCAAATGACTCTGTTAAACGGTGCTTCGAATTTGGTTAAAAATTTGCACTTCTCATTTTGTTTTCGAACAAATAACGCAACATTTTTTCAGTTCGGTGAGGGAAAATTCGTTGAGGCGCTAAATTTGTAAAATTTAAATGTAAAATCATTTAAATTAAATTTTTTATTTCAAAAATTAATTCTAATTTTTTAAAATTTAGCGCTTAATTTAAATTCGAACTAATGCAATTTTTTAAAATTACATTTTTGTAATTTGTTACAAAGCAAATTTTGTTAAAATGAATTAATTAACTAATTCAAATGACATTTTTTGAATTAAAATTTTAATTTTTAGAAATTCAGCGCCTGATTCAAATGTTTATTAATTTAATTTTTTTAATATTAAATTTTTGTAATTCGTTAAGGCGCTTACTTTTCGAAATGCTAACTTTTCAATATTTAATTTTTGAATTTTTAAAGTTGATTATTTTTTTTTTAACTTTAGTGCTTAATTTAAACGTATATTAATGTAATTTTTTAAAATAATTTTTTTTAATTGGTTAAGGCGCTAAATTTGTAAAAATTAATTAATTAAATAATTCAAGTAAAATTTTTTGAATAAATAAATTTTAATAATTTAATAAAATTTAAATAAATTATTATAATTTTTAGAAATTTAGCGCCTAATTCAAATTTATATTAATTTAATTTTTTACTATCAAATTTTTGTAATTCGTTAAGTCGCTTACTTTTTGAAATGCTAAATTTTCAATATTTAGTTTTTGAATTTTTAAAGTGTATTATATAGTATTTTGTAGAAATTTAGCGGCTAGTTTATATTTATATTAATGTAACTTTTTAAAATTTAATTTTTAAAATTCGTTAAGGCGCTAATTTTTTGAAAATTAATTAAATTTAATATTTGAATTTAAAAATTAATTTGAATTTTTTAGATATTTGGTGCCTAATTTAAATTTATAATAATTTAATTTTTGAATATTAAATTTCATAAATTCATTAAGGTGCTAAATTTTCAAAAAAGTAATTAGTCTAATTTAATTTAATTTTTTAATTTAAAAGTTGATTAGAATGTTAAGGGCTTATTTGATTTATAACTCATTGAATTTTTTAAATTTCGCACCTAAAAAATGGTAATTTTTAGAATTGTATTTGGTTTGAAAATTGATTGAAAATGTAACTTTTTAATAATTAAACTATTCAAATTTGTTTTTTATAACCAAATCAAGAGTCAGCATATAAATTGGCGCATCGCACTGGTTCCTTTGATAAAAACATATATTGTTTAGAGCGAATAAATAAGATATTTCAATTCTCCGGACGTGAGCTACTTAACTGGCCATAATAACCCGTTATCGAGTGACGGCCTATCGCAAAAATTCTCTCCAGGCGCCTCTGCTTTGCGTGCGCTTTCTCCAATTGAAGAAGTATTTAACACCAAGAGATGATAATTCGTACTCAACTTGATCCTTCCACCGAAAACCCGGTCTCCCTCTTATCCTTCGATCACACGTGGCTAGTAACACTTTTTTCTTGTTCACTCCGCTTGGGAGCATAGGATCTCAACGCGACTAACGCTTTGAGTTGGTTACATTAATCGATTGCAGTTCTAATATGGAAAAGTTTTCTTTCAAAACTAATTTTTTCAACAGAAATAACTTTTGTTTTTGGAAAGAATATCGCCAGGTTTGCAAATTTCAACACTTAACCAAGTAATATGATTGGTTTCCTCTGTATCTATATTCTACTTGTTTATTTGTAGGCATGTTATAGCCTTAAAAACGAATAATACTTTGTTTTTTGCTTCGTGCCTTAGCATTGTTTCTAAATAATTATTTATTTTTTAATGATTAAGGTTTCAATTGTGAATAGAAAGTCTTGAACATTGCTAATAGAGCTAAAATAGTGTTGACTACGCTCTGCCTGTCGTTGCTGTAAATTTCCAAATACTTAGTTAAGGGCATATTTTTTATTGCAAATTGAAAAGAAAATTTTGAATTGTTATGCATTATGTTTTGAAAACAAATTTTGAAACTGCTGACCAACGCAAACAGAAGCAGATTTTTGCATTCATAACACATTTAAATAACAACGACAGCCATTTACATTATAATAACAACCAAAACCAATCAAGAGACTCATCTCAGTTTCTAATACTTTGCATCTCATTTGACCGCAGTTTGTGAGTGTAGCGCACCACAGTGCAAAAGTTAGTCGAAGCAGCGGAAGCAACAGACAGACAAAACATGCCCAGCTCGCTCTGAAATTTACACCACTGCTATTTTATTTATATTTTTTTATTGCATAATTAAGTTATTTGTTAAAAGAGATACCAGCGAAAATTGCATTTTTCGTAAATACAAAAATTTATCACTGACAAATGGCGAAGAAAGCCAACTGCGGCCTGGCGAGCGTCGAGCGCGCATAGTCAGCGGTCAGCCGCGCGCGCTAATGGAACGTTTGCGCATTAATATCGTTTTGGTTCAGTCGAAACTCAAGAAGAAATGTCAGTCGCTGTGCCATTAACTCGAACGCTAATTAACCCAACTTTTTCGTTGGTTTCCGTTTCAGATTCCTGCGTTGCTGGCAACAAGTCGCCGCGCTCTTCGCGTTACCTCAGCAAAACCAGCTCGCTGCCCTTTCAGCAGAAGATCTCGCCGGCCGAGCAGCAGTATGAGTCGTACGTGCAGGCCACAGTGGCGGCCAATGCCAAGTCGCCGGTCGAGGATGTGCCGCCGCCGCCGCCGCCGCGACGCCATGCGCTGCAGGCCAAATTGCTGCTAAGTCCGAAGGCGATCGATTCAGCCGATGACAGCGGCCGCTCGCCGCTGAGTGGTGTTAGTGCAGTGCAGCTGTTGTCGCCCGTGTCGGGCAGCGAATCGAATACGACCACAGATGCGCAGACGCTGTACAACATACGCCAGCAGATGGCGTTGAGCTTGAAGCGCATGAAGGATCTGGAGGAGCAGGTCAAGTCCATACCCGAACTGCAGGTGAGTGCATGGTTGTGTGTTGCTCGTCAATGCGACGCTCTAATTTTGTCACTTTCTCTCTTTAAAGCATGAATTGGCACAGCTGCGCGACGAGAAGCAGCGCCTGCAGCAGTCGCTGCAGCGCAAGGACGAGGAGCTGCTGCGCGCACGCGAGCCTACACGCGCCTCCTCGACGCCCAGTCCGCCCGGCGGCAGTCCCAAGTTCACCTCACCAGTGCAATTCACGCCGCAGCGCATCAGCCCCGTGTCGCTGGAGAGTTTGGGTGCGCGCCTGCGCACCAACTCCAGCAGCTCGGAGCGACAGCTGCGCGGCATTGTGGCGCTGAAGCGCGATGTGGGCACCATGTGCGGCCTGCACGCCACGCGCGACATTGCCGTTGGCAGTCCGGTGATAACGGTACGCACAGTGGGCACCAGCCCGTCAGCACAGTTGCTCAGCATTCAGGAGCTGCTCTACACACAGCTCGAGATGGAGCAGCACATTCAAGTGGCCATTCACAAGTACGAGGAGCAGCGCACGCTGCAGCAGCTCAAGAAGCTCATTTCCGTAGGCACACAAATGTTTGCGCCGCGCTGCGAGCTGCGCGACAGCGGCGCTCAAACGAGCGCCGAACTGGTGCGCAAGTGTGCAGTGGGCGTGACAGCAAAACCGAACACACGCGAGAGCTATGTGCTGGCGCGGCCGGAAATGCGCAGCGTGGGCAGCTCGGAGGATCGCGTGCTGGACGAGCTGTGCGTCAAGTGTCGCATTGGCAAACGCAATGTGGCCTGCGGCACTGAGGATCGCGCCTTCGAGCAGGTCAAATCGGTGTCGCTGAAACTGCTCGATCGCAGCAATACCTTCAGCCTGGGCGACAATGAGCGCCTGAATATTATACGCAAAAGTACAGGCACTCAGTACACGCCGCAGGCGCTCAGCAGCAGCGCCACACAAACAGCGTTGGCCGTTTTGCAGTCGGTAGCTGTGCAGGTAGCGGCCGACTTACAGCACGCGAGCACACAAAGCACTGTCGAGCGTTCGCATCAGCAAACGGACACAAAGGGCCTCATACGGCTGTGCGCCACGCAGACGAGCACCGAAGAGATTGCAGCGCCGCGCACACCAACACCGCCAGTCAAGGAGATACCCAAAGCGGCCGTGGAACCAACAATGGCGCCCCTGCCGCTACCGATGCCCGTGGCCAAGCCGCAGACGCGCAGCATGTCCAGCAACACGGAACCGCCGCCCAAAATGAAGGACAACGGCGTCAATACGCTGCCGCAGCCCACTAAAGCCGAAGGAGTGACAGCGGCAAAGCCGAAAACACGCAGCATGTCCAGCAACACAGAGCCACGGCCCAAAACGAAGGAGAACGGCGTCAACACAAAGCCGCCCGCCAGCATACGTCACTCGGCGTCGAACACGGAAGCGGTGCGCAAGCGCGACATTGGCTGCGGCGACATTGTCAAGCCGCACATATCCATAGCCTGCGCGGACAACTACTGTGATTCTTGCAAGGATGCCATCAAGCATTTGGCCAAAGACTTCTCCAAGGTGTCGGCGCCCAGTCCACTGCCCACACGCGCCACCGACTCGAAAATACCGCGGCCCAAGCACCTGACCAGCCCCAGTCCGGTGCGCAGGCAGTTTCAGCGACAGAATACGTACACAATAACGCCATCGCCGACACCGAGTCCGCAGTCCGAGAAGAAGATCATGTCGAGGTGAGTTTGAAATGTTAAAAAGGTTTTTCACTTTACAGCAACTAAAGCAGATGAATTGGCAATTAAAAATCTACTCATTTATTTTATAAATTTGGCTAATGCGCCTAAAACTTGAGTGTTGAATTACACACCAACCAACCAACTCGCTCTTATACATTTCATCGAACGGTATTGTTTGGTTTCACACCAACACATCACATTTCATCGAACGGTTCATGCCTTTGCTAAACTGAACACACCACACTTAGCTCAGCACATAGCTGCACCCACTGCTTTGCTTTCGTTGTCTGTCACATTGTTCTCACCACTAGCGGTGAACATTTGTGCCTCCACTGTTGCACTGTTCTCATCACAAACGTTCGCTCGCTTGTTCCTCCACTCGGCCTGACCTACTCTACTAACCTTACCCTGGCTCCGCACGTCATCTAACGTCATCGTACGCCACTACACTCGACTGCGGCCCATTGTGTCAACTTTCTGACAGTTTCTACGCCTGCGCCTGCCGCATTCCCCAGCGCATACAGCGCTGCAATGACCTTCAGCGTAATTTTCCGCTGCCATTTGCCTCCACAGCGAGAGCGCTGACAGCACATTGTACAAGCGCCAGCTGCACCTACACCCACACCACAACAACAACCAACACTATCGCCAGTGAGTCCTCTGGGTCCTGCAGGCCATGCACGCTCACTCGCTCGCTGGCACCTGGCACCAACAAACGCGCTTTTAATTGGCTTTTTGTTATTTTGCGGCGCGCATTATTTTCGGTTTGCTGCCACTGTTTGCCTTTGTCTACTGGCCGTTTTGCTTTTGCTTTCGCTTTCGCTGGAATTGTGTCCGCTGCCGTCGCAGCAAATAGACAGTCGAATGTTTTCCGGTCTCAGCAGTTTCACTTGCTATCCGCTGATAGTGAGTGGTTGCTCGGCGCTGCTGCTAACGTACGTGCCACAAAGTGATAAATCAAGTTTCATAAATTTTCTTTGCATAAGAAATTTGCAATTTCCACTAACAACATTTCGCCTATTTTGCCATTCACAGTTCGCTGCACGAGAAACCACCTTCGATAGCCAGTTTCCATCAGCTCGAGTCTGCCGGCGAGGCTCAGAGTTTTATTACCGAGCCCACAAGTGCTGAAAAATACGGCGCCGGACCGCGTCGCTCATCGAATGCCAGCGTCAAGCGCGCCGAGGAGTTGGAGGCCGTCTTCTCTCCGGAGACACCCAGCAAGGATTGCGTGCCGCTGAACGCGGGCGCCGGTGATCTCATTGTGCGCGAGGAGACACGCGTACGCATCAGTTGGTCGCGTGATGCCTCACCGGCAGCTGTTGCACGCGAAAGCAGCAGCGGCTCGCCGTTCCGTTCGCTGGAGCATTCGTTCAATGAGAAACTGAAGGAGTCGATCAGCGGTCACACAGACGTCCAGTCGTCGTCGCCGCCGGAGGTGTCGAAGGGCGCACGCAAGAAGACCTCACCGCTGAAATCTAGTCAAATTGAGGATGTGGAAACGTTGCGCGTGGCCGAAGCGGGCGAAGAGCAGCGAGCGGCCGCGTCGCAACAGTCAGCGCCGGAACGCGAACGCCAGCCCGAAGAAGAGAAGATGCCCTCAAAGGCAATGCTGCAGAAATTGGCCATGGTGGAAGCCGAACCACGCCAGAAGTATTGCAAATATTCACTATTTTCTATGGAATGTGGATGCATAGTAATTTTGTGATTCTCTTTGCAGATTTACACCTCCAAAGGAAATGTTGTGTGCGCTGAAAATCATCAACGAGTCATTGCTGAAGAAGCTGGGCGCCAAGCCGTTCTCATCGTCCAGCTTGAAGTCGGCCAAAATGACCATACAACAGGAGTGGTTCCGTGCCTCCAGCCTGGAGAAGGCCAATCCCCATGAGGTGGAGGACTATTTGGATTGTTTGGAGGAGTTGTCGGTGCCGCTGTTGGAGTACTGTGTCAACATGGTGGATGCAAATGTGCGTAGCAATTGTTAGCCAAGGCCTCAATATGGGTTTCTAGGATGTTTATAGGGAAATTTATAGCTGGCAGGTGTTTGAGAAAGGTCGCCTTACTGTAGTGTAGTGAATGAGTTTGATTTTGCTTTGTTTTAACCTCAGAGCAGCTTTTATATTTTGAACATATTTCCATATTTTGGGGAGTTATACAACCCAGTGTATTTTATCTTAACGCTTGTAGAGATTATATTCTCAATCCATGATCAATCCAACTTAGGTTCCTGCCACTAGGTTGCACGTACAACATGGATTGTTACATAAAGCTCGGTCTTAGCTTTTTGAAAGCTGTTTTGCCAGTCCTTAAAGTTCAAAATAGAAAATTTTGTCATAAAGCGACAAGTTTTTTCTTTCATTTGGTACTCATATCTTTATCATTGCATAACCGCAAATATTTAAACAAAATATTTGAATTGTGTATGTCCTTGAACTTTAAAGTCCTTTTAAAGGGACATCGCATCAGGAAATGAAAAACTGAGTATGCAAAGTTATTATGAATGACCTCTACTTTCACGCCTATATAATCTTTTGGATACCCATCCAAAAGTGTTTTTTTGTCACACGGTGTTATAACTATTTGTATTATACATATCTATATGACTGGTTTAGGGCATTAATAGTGTTTGAAATAGGGTTACGTCTTACATAGAAAGAAAGTTCCGTATTTTTTATATTAAAAGTCTGTGGCTTTTCAAGACCTTAACCCTCTTTGCGGCACGAGTGTCTCTATTACTCCAAAAGTATATTATTACGTATTATTAATAGCACAACAGTACTTTCAGTATCGGTAGTAGTGGTAGTAACGTTTTTCTCAAAGATTTGACCTAAGATTATCCTAAAAAAGAAAATTATGCGGTTTTACTTAAACTTTTGGTTGGTTAAAGAGTTAACCTCATATCTGTTATTTGAAATGCAAACAATCTGCAAAGCGACTATAATTTGTCCTAACCTAAACTGGTCTATCGTGGCTTTGAGTTCCTTATCTTCTAGTCTTAAAAGTTAAGACAGTTGAAGTTATAAATATGTCAATCAGTTTCAATCGAGTCTATAACTCATGTAGTATCTTTTATCAAAACTTCATTAATCTGTCCTAACGCAAACATAAACCAATCTAACGTGGATTTCACTTCCTCAGTTTCGAGTTTCAAAAGTTTAAGAATATGAAATGAAAAATTAGTGACAAAATGAATGGAGGCTAATGCGACTCTAGAACTCAAGTAGTATCTTTAATCAATACTTCAATAATTTGTCCTAATCTAACCTAAACTGATTTATCATGGCATTGACTTCCTCAGTTTTGAGTCTAAAAAGCTAAGACATTTGAATTTATGAATATGTCAAGCAGTTACAAGCGAGTCTATAACTCATGTAGCATGTTTTTTATCAATACTTCAATAATCTATTCTAACCTAACCTAAACTGATCTAACGTGGCTTTGAGTTCCTCAGTTTCTAGTTTTCAAAGCTAAGGCATTTGAAGTTCTGAATATGTTAAGGAGTTTCATGCAAGTCTATAACTCACGTAGTATCTTTTGTCAATAGTTCAGTTATCTCTTCAAGCCTAACCTAAACTGATCTAACGTGGCCTTGAGTTCCTCAGTTTCGAGTATTAAAAATTAAGACAAGTTAAGTTAAGTTCTGAATATGTCAAGGAGTTTCATGCGAGTCTATAACTCATACAGTATCTTTTATCAATACTTCAAGAATCTGTTCTAATCTAACTTAAACAGATCCAACCCGCTATTGAGTTCCTTAGTTTGAGTATTAAAAGTTAAGACATCTGAAGTCAAAAGTTAATGCGATATGAATAGAGTCTCATGCAAGTCTATAACTCACGTAGTATCTTTTAGGAAGACTTCTATAATTTTATATGTGTTTGATTCCACAATATTGAACTCAACTCAAATTAAATTCACATCTCACCTTTCTCCTTTCGCAGGGCAACACGGCAATGCATTATGCGGTCTCGCATGGTAACTTCGATGTTGTATCCATACTGCTCGATTCAAAGGTTTGCAATGTAAATCAAATGAATAACGCTGGATACACGTGCGTGATGCTCGTCTCATTGGCAAAACTCAAGAACGCTGCACATCGGACAGTCGTTGAACGACTGTTCCAGATGGCCGATGTCAATATACGAGCCAAGAAGGTAGGTAATGTCAGGCTGAGCACAAAAACTGACTACATTTTAAACGTATTTCTTTATTTTCGGCCATTGCATGTATGCAAAATTATACTTTAAATCATATAATCAATCATAAACCAATATCAATAAATTATTACAATGAAATGTGTGAATGATGGAACAAATAACTTTAAACGAAACTATGACAAATCGATGCGTAAATTTCCATATTTTGGCCAAACTACAGCACTGCCAGACCGCATTAATGCTAGCTGTGTCGCATGGTAATCTCGATATGGTGGAGCTGCTGCTGGCCGCCGGCGCCGACATCAACATACAGGACGAGGATGGCAGCACGGCGCTGATGTGCGCCGCCGAACACGGACGCGCGGATATTGTAAAAATGCTGCTGTCGCAGGCCGATTGCGACTCGCTGATACAGGATATGGTGAGTTGGTGGTTTTGTTGTAGGCTTTATGCGATGATAACTTTCTCTTTGACATTTACAGGACGGCAGCACCGCGTTCAAGATCGCCTGGCAGGCGGGACATCGCGACATTGGTCTGCTGTTGTATGTGCACGAACAAATGCTGCGCAGCCGCTTGCCCAATCGCGGCGAGACTGGCCGCACGCCGCTCCAGTCACCGTCATACCACAAGCCAGCGCCATAGGGCGCTCACTGGGAGGTGGACTCGATGCCCGCCAAATGAATCGAACAAATTTCGCTAGAAACGTTTGCCAAACAATATTTGGGCAGCATTTATAAAGAATCATTGACTAATTGGAAAGCGTAGTAAATGCATGACTAGTTTTTTAATTAACGCTT
The DNA here is from genome assembly GCA_963668005.1 of Melieria crassipennis. Classification (NCBI taxonomy): domain Eukaryota; kingdom Metazoa; phylum Arthropoda; class Insecta; order Diptera; family Ulidiidae; genus Melieria; species Melieria crassipennis. Next base: position 8,814,141 of record OY764963.1, read on the forward strand.
AATAATGAAAACATTTAAATATACACAAATCAAACAACTACGAAACAATGTGAAACACACTTAAGACAGCCATATCACTTGTTATTGAACAATTATCAAATACACATTCCACACTTTTTATAAAAGCAAAATATTTTTTGTGAAAATGTAGCAAAACAAACGAGAAACATAAACGAATGGTCAATTCAAAACAGAGCCAGAAATGTAAAGAAAAAAAAGAGAACTTGAGGAATTTGAAAATGTGAAAATTTGAATCAATCAGAAAAAGCGTATTGTTGGCATTGAGCGCACCCAAACTTGTTCTAGTTGCAAGCAAGAGATGTGATTTTTCTTTTGATATTTTATCGAATGTACTTAAGTAAACGCGTAGATGGTTGGGTATGCTCAATGTCAACGTTTTATGTTTATATGTATTGTGTGTGTGTTAGGCACCGCAAACAAATTTGCAAACTTATAATCCATCCATTTAGCGTTTTTTAGACACTTTATGATAGTTAAAAATATCCTTTATTTTTGGCTAAAAAATCAACAACAATTTTGCTATTGAAAAAAAGAAGAAAGAAAATTGTGTAAATGCAACTTGTGAGTCAGCAATGAACTAATGTTAAGTGAAGTTATGCTTAATGTGCTTAAGTAAGCTTATTTGTTTTGTATTAGTGCTAAGTGCGAACAAGGAAGTCAAAGTGGTCAATACTTTGTGTGGCATTTTGAAATTTAAACAAGGTTTTTTCCATATTTATGAACTTTTTTACGGCACAATTAATACATAAGTAATGGTAATTTCTGTTTTCATTAGAAAGAGCGCAAGATTTGTGTAAAATATTGAATATGAAATCTATATCAAATAACATAAATTTGCTTTTCAAGTTTTGTTTTTGTTTTTTCGAAAAACAATTAGAAACGTGTAATTTGAAAAGGAAAGAAAAGGTTGACAAACAAATTAACAAGAGAAGGAAAATGAAGTGAATAATGAAAGTTTTTGTTGCAAAAGTAATGACATATTTTCAAGAATTACATTCAGTGGTTAAAAAAAATTAAATACTTGCAGCCGAATAAAAAATTTGTCATTGAAAAACGAGCAAGAATTGTATGAAATTTTGAAATTTAAATATGAAAAAATAATTTTTTTTCCAAGGCCCTAAAGTAATTGAAAAAAGAAAGGAATAGAATGGAATAGGAATGAAAAGAAATTGAAAAGGAAGGAGAATTTTTAGGAATTAGGAATATTACTGAAAAATATGTTAATGTGAGGAAGTTTTTTTTAAAACCAAAAGTACTTAATGAAACACTTAAAAAAATAAATTGGTCAATGAGTGGTCAAAAATAATGAAATGTTTAAATTAAATAAAAAACATGTCTAATTTTTCGAAACAACATGTTAAAGACAGAACTAATTGCATCAACTTGAAAATTTAGGTTCAAAAAGGCAGCTTTAGAAAGAAAAATCATTTTTTATTAAATATATGTTCTGCACAAAACAAATGTCAAATGACAAATAAATTGTGTTAAATAAGGTAGAACAAAAAATTCTACCAAATTGAAATTTTGCTTTGAAAACACTGCTTTAAAAAAGAAAATCATTTTTTAAAACTTTTTAAATTTTGTTACAGAAAGTTTTGTTTTGTAAAAAAAGAATTTGCTGAATTAAATTGCCAACTAAATTGAGAAAAAACGATTGTTCTAAGGAAAAAAAACATGGCGAATGGTAACAAATTGAATACGTTTATGTAAAATCAAAAATTCTACCAAATTCTGAAAGACATTTTACGAAATGTATTAAATCAAATAAATCAAAGTGATTCGTTTAATGCAAAAATATGAAATCTGCCCCAAAATGATTTAAAAGATTGTTTGTAATTTTCTAAGATTGCCTGAAATTAGTTAAAATGCCTTCAAAAGTTTGTTTATAAGTTTATTTCATTGCCTAAACTTGCGTAAAATGCCATAAGATGTTTGTTTATAATTTTCTGTCATTGCCTAAACTTTCTTAAAATGCCATTAGATATTTGTTTATAATTTCTGTCATTGCATAATATTTCTTAAAATACCATTAGAAGTTTGTTTGTAGTATTTTGTAATTGCCTAAATATTTAAAAAAATTAAACAATTTTTTTAATAATTTTTTCTCATTGCCTAAAATTTGTTAAAATGCCATTAACATTTTCTGTTTAAACTTTCTTAAAATGCCATGCGTAGCCTTTTTTATAATTTCTTTCATTGCCCAAACTTTGTTAAAATGCCAATGAAAAATGTTGTTTAAATTTCAAAATGCCTTGTCACAACAGTCATTCAGCTGACTAGCTAACTAATTGTTTAGTTCATAAGCTTGAAATATTTAACATTAACTTTAAGCAAAAATAATTGACACCCAATTTTTCAAATCCTAAGTGCTAATTTTTTATTTTGCTTTTATTTTATTTTTGTTTAATTTTTAAATTTTTAATGTATAAATGCTTTCCAACACATTTTAATTTCATACTAAAAATATGTACTCTTTATTTATTTAAAGTTAAGTTGTACATTTCTAAAATCGAAACAAATCTTCTTAAATGTAATTTTAAGAATTTTACTAAACCCTCAATGTTTTTGTTTTTTCCAAACACAACAACAAAAATAACGCTTAAACAATGAACGCCGATGTGTTGCAGTGATTTATGTTTCATGATGTGAAATTCTGCAACATTTTCAGCATCAACATTACGAGTACGAGAATCATATCAGCTAAACGACAATGGAAAACGATTTTCTTATACAAAAAACACTTAAGCAACAGTAAAAAATTTAACAAAAAACATAACAAAAATTAAAAAAAAAACGAAATTTCAAAATATAGCTAACAAAGGATACGAATATATCAGAAAGTCTATTGTAAACTTTAAAGTAAAAATCATATTTAACGAAACTTATTGTATGAAACCGAATCAAATATGTATTTAAGAAAACGTTTTTCATAACTAATGTTAGCAAAGTGGCGACATGTATTGAATACGCAGCTAGTGCGGCCGCTTAGGGCACATTGAAGATTGATGAAACTGGCTTAGCAAGATTTTAACTTGTTCTTTAAATAAATACAAATAAAAACAAACAACTTATGGGCCTTTTTTACTTGAAACGATTTCAAGCTGGACGACAACAACAACAACAAGAAACATAAAATCTTATAAATTAAAGCAAAATATTTTTGAAATAATAACATCAAGTTTATTAAACACAGAAAACATTATATAAATAAAAACAACAATAAAATATACAGTGAAGCTTTGTTTGGCGGCACCGACTAAGTCAACATTCCGATGTCCCATTTTGTTAAGAGCATAATAAATATATTTGTATGTATATGTCTAATGTATGCTATGAATATTTATGTTTGCATGTATATACAACTGCCAGTTGTCTTTCCGCCTATTCGGCTCCGCTCAAGCGTTCCACCTTCAGCTCGAGCTTTCCCTTGGGCGCACGCAGCAGTATCGTCTTGTCGTACTCGATGGGCACCGGCGTTGTGGGCGCCAGACTGAAGCGATATCGCTTTAGCAGCATCACCAGCCCGATCAGCACCTGCATGCGACCGAAACGCAGCCCAATGCAGTTGCGCGGCCCATCGCCGAACGGCAGATGCGTCATCGGATGGCGCTGCTCGATGGCTTCCGGCGTGAAGCGCATCGGATCGAACTTCTCCGGGTCGGCATAGTAGCGCGGATCGTTCTGTATTGCTTCCGATGGTATCAGTACGGTGGTGTTGGCTTTGATGATGTACGACGTGTTCGGTACGGGATAGTCCTCGAGTGCTACACGCTTCAGGGCGGGAGCGATGGGGTGTTTGCGGAGTGTTTCTAGGAAGGAAAAATCATTTAATAGAAATCAATAAAATGAACGGAAAATAAGTGGAATGGACTAGTGGATGTAGTCTTTTGTAGGTATGATGAAAAATTGCTTTGTAGAAACTATTCACTATGGACTAATTTGAATGACCTAATACAAAATAGAATAGATGTGTGATCCTTCAATGGTTTGAAGTAAAATAGTTGAAGAAAAAATATTCACTATGAATTAATTTGGATGATCTAATAATAAATGGACCTGTTTTTTAAGTCTTTTGTCGCTTTGAAGAAAAATTGTTTTGGAAAAACTATTCTATATGGACTTATTTAAATGACCTAATACAAAATAGAATAGATGTGTGATCCTTCGATGCTTTGAAGTAAAATTGTTGAGGAAAAACTATTCACTATGAACTAATTTGGATGACCTAATAAAAAATGGACTACTTTGTTTAGTCTTTCGTAGCTTTGAAGTAAAATTGTTAAAAAAAACTCACTTCTATGGACTTGTTTGGATGACCTAATATAGATGGACTGTGTGATCCTTCGATGCTTTGAAGTAAAATTGTTTAGGAAAAACTATTCACTATGAACTAATTTGGATGACCTAATAAAAAATGGACTACTTTGTTTAGTCTTTCGTAGCTTTGAAGTAAAATTGTTAAAAAAACTCACTTCTATGGACTTGTTTGGATGACCTAATATAGAATGGACTGTGTGATCTTTCAATGCTTTGAAGTAAAAAAAAAAACTATTCTCTATGGACTAATTCGAATGACCTAATATAAAATGGAATAGATGTATGATCCTTCGATGCTTTGAAGTAAAATTGTTGATCAAAAACTATTAACTATGAACTACTTTGGATGACCTAATAAAAATGGGCTAGATTGTTCAGTCTTTGAAGAAAAATTGTTTTGGAGAAACTATTCTTTATGGACTTATTTGAATGATCTAATATAGAATGGAATATGTTAGATGTTTGATCCTTCGATGCTTTAAAGTAAAATTGTTGAGGAAAAACTATTCACTATGAACTAATTTGGATGACCTAATAAAAAATGGAATAGTTTGTTTAGTCTTTCGTACCTTTTAAGTTATATTGTTTTGGAAAAATTAATCTCTATGGACTCATTTGGATGACCCAAATTAGTTTGTGTGATCTTTCAATGCTTTGAAGTAAAATTGTTTTAAAAAATTTTTTTTCTATGGATTAGTTTTGATGACCTAATATAGAATACATAGAATATATAGTTTGGTTAGTCTTACGTAACTTTAAAGTAAAATTTCTTTGCAAAAACTATTCTCTATTGACTAATCTGAATGATCTGAGATGTGAAAAGCTGGTCTGAAGTTATGAACGAAATTTGGCTACAAATTTGTCCAAACTGGTAAGGTAGATAGCAATGACAAAGAGGTCAAGAAATGGACTCCTTTTGAAGGATCAAGTGGAAAAAATTCTATCTTCACTTGGCAAGGCCTGCTGGGCACTGTATTCTGTAGATTTTTGACAACTCTTCATGTAGATTCTTAAATAAAGAAAATACAAATGTTTTGTCAAAAAGTTTCTCTATCGCATTAACCCAACGCGGACGGTTCAAGGACTTTTCACGTTGTTTATATTTCTTAATGATGCCTTATTCGATTGTGTGTAACCACAGAATGTTTTGTTATGTTGGTTGAAAAGAAGATATGTTTAAAATAATCCTAATTCTTCACTAAAATTTGATTAAAACACACTCTACGCAGTCTCATAGGAACAATTTTGTGGGTTATAATGGTTGTTTGTATTTTTGTTGGAGGTATTTTACTCTCATGTAAAGGAGTGAAGAGTTATTTCAAAGTTCTCATGTTTTCCCATAGGAGAACGGATTAATGTTTACTAGTTTCTATCAACTATTAGATGCGCAATAGTAGTATCAAAGTTTTAGAGTCTTATTTTTTGGATTTTTACTCTCTTTCAAAGAGTGAACAGTTTTTGAAAAGGTTTTTTCAAAGATCCCATGTAGAAAATGGAAGAAAAAAATTTATGGTTACTATGAAAGACATATAGTTTTATGCCTCAACTGCCTATCACCATTAGGATGAGTCCAAAGCACTGTTGCACGGTGTTATAATCATTTTTTGGATATCTGTAGTAAGTCTCCTTCTCTTTCTAGTAAATAAGTCTTAACCCTTTCGACCCAAAAGTGGCCTGAGAGTAACTTCACCTATTTGTCATCTTATAGCAACAGCTACGATTGATTTATGGGTTTAATTTAAGTAGGCCCCAGCAAATTAATATTTTTAAAAGTGAATTCAAAGCAAATCACAAAAATTTTACTGTTATCCCCAAAATAATTTCCAATAATTTGCAGCGATATCAGGGAAAGTTTGTGTTCTAATTGAAGTCTACGAATTGGGCGCATTTGCTCAAAACCCTGTTTCCTTAATATTGGTTAAATAAAATCAAAAAGTGATAATTTTGTATTTTTCCATAAATATTAAGTAATTTTTTTTTGTAATTACAAAATATTGATACAAAATTTATTTAACCCGTTTTAAGCTAAAATTGTTCAAAAGTGAACTAGCTCTAGAACTCTAACAAAGAGGCGTGGCGACTTCAAATGTCGGGTGCACACTTTTTAGGAGAGCGCTTCATGATTTTAATACCAAAAAGTAAAATCGAGTTACATGGTAAAATTCGGGGTCGAAAGGGTTAAAAAGTATTATTTCAAATTTAGGCTCAGTGATCGGAATTTCGCATCAAAATTACAAGATAGGAATTAAAAACCTTTTGCACTTTAATATCTTTTCAAAGAACTTTCGATAATTCTTTTCCTATTTTCATGCACTCAAAAAAAATTGTCAAAGTTAGGTTTATCTTTGGCGTTTAGAGTGATGTTTCCTTTCAAGTGGTCTCTACTGTGTTATCAGAACAATGGATTAGAAAAATGTACCTAAAACTAAAAACGAAGTATTTTTTCAGTACTAATTTAAGTAGGTAGGTACTAGAAAATTTTCTCACCAAGACCAACAATTTTTCAAAAGATCTCGCCTGGATCAAGAGGGAACCTAACAGATAGGAAAGGGCACTGGATTCTAAACAGAAGGAAATTGCAACGGTCTCCGAGAGGAAGTGCATGCCGTCCCTTCTGTAATTTAACCTCACCCAAGTACTGAATGATAGCCATCACGTCACTGTTGCAATGGACCATGCATCAGTTCTCATTGTTTCCCACTCTAAGAAAGAATTTACTGTATATCGATCTCACAATGCACATTGTCTAAATAATTTCGAAAAAACATTTCGCAAGAAACGCAATAACTGAAAAGTAAACAATTGCAATTGGTTAGTGTTGCCATTTTTGGCGAATAGACTGTTTAGCACTTGCCAACACTTTGGCCATGAAACACGTAAATAAGTTTAGCTAGTTTTCACACATTGAGAAAACAAATATTGCTCGACCTTGAAACTGTTAATTGTTTTTGTGCAATTTCTGTTTCACACAATCCGTCTAAAAGCAGTTAGCCCACCTTTGAACACCTGATCCAGGTAAACCATCTCCTTGAGGCAGTCGTAGGTCAGCACATCGTTGTGTGCCTGCAGCGTCTGCAGAATCTCCTCGCGCACCAGTTCCTGTATGTCCGGATTCATGCTCAGCTCCCACAGGCAGTTGGTCATCGTTGTCGAAGTCGTCTCGTAGCCGGCAATCACGAAGACGAACACTTGCGCTGCGATCTCTTCGATTGTGAGCGCGTCGGTGCGCATCAGGTCGATCATGATTTGCAGAAAGTCTTGCCGCACAATTTGGTGCGTGTCGCGATAGCGAATGTTGTCGCGCACAACGCGAATGTAAAAGTCGGTGACCACCGGCGGCGTGTTGGTCCAGCGCAGCAGTTTGGCTACGCGCGGAAAGCGTTGGCTGATCAGATCGCGTGTGACGCTGTACTGCTCGAAGAATTTCATGGTGATGAGGCGAAAGTCCTCGTTCGGGTTGTGCAGACTGTTGCACTCGATGCCCAGTGTGGCGTTGGCAATCACGTCCGTGGTGTAGCAGGCGGCCAGGTCCTTAACGTCCAGAACGGTCTCGCGCGCGGTGCGCTGCTCCACCACCTCGGCGAGCTGTTCGGCCACCTTGATGAGCGTGGGAAACATGAACTTCATCTTGCCGGTGGTGAAGGACGGCGTCAGCTTGGCGCGCAGCTTCTTCCAGTAGGGGCCATCGATGGCGGCCAGATTGCCCATCAGCGGATCGTCGCGCAGATTGTGATACAGGCCGCGATAGCTAAAGTTGGCAAAGTCCTTGATCAGCACATGCTTGATCAGGTCGAGGTCGAGCAGTATGACGAGCGGATCCATGAGCATGAACATGCCCGCCAGCGGCACGCCCGCCTCGCGGTACCGTTGGTACACCTCGTTCGGTATGTCGATGGCGTGGCTCTGCGAGCCGATGCGTCCGCGCCCGTAGAAGAAGAAGAGGAACGGCTTGAGCAGCGGTATGCCCTGGCGCTCCCAGTACGCCTGCCGGCGACGCAGATACAGGAAGACTAGAGCGCACACAACCAGCGGCAGCAGCAGGCACGTTAGCGCGTCCATGTTACAGTAAATCACTTCTAGCCGAGCTTCTGGCGATGACAACTTCCAGCGACTGACTGGTTGGCTGATTGAGTGAGTGGTATGTCTTTGCTGGCGAACATCGTCGTCGTAGGCTGCCACAAATGTCTCGAAGACACGCAATGCCGCTGCCGTTAGCGCCGCTGCAGTCGCGCTCGTTGCGGCCGCTGCGCGCTGTGCCGCACAAGAAGAAGATGTCGGTTGGGAGCAGATAACAACAACAACAACAACAATGCTTTCATAGGAGACTAAAATTGAAATACAAATAAAACCGAAACTGAAATTAAAACTGTGCCGGCCCGGCCCGGAAAGTGAAAGTCATGTTGTTGGTGTGGTCACTAATCATTTTGTTGTTGTAGATGTGATTATCCGATGTGGTTGTTGTTGTTATTGTTGTTGCAGCTATTATTATTGTGATAGTTGTGTTGCGGCAGAGTTGGGCAAAGTGGTGTAACATCAGAATTTGTACACGCTTCGCTTGCGGGCAGTCACGCATCAGCGGCGCGTCAACAATGCTCGCCGACGTGTAGCTGCCGCAAACAAAGACGTAGACAATGCAATGCGGCAAAGTGGCTCAAGTCAACAGCCAATCTGCACAATGCACACAAAACTCAGCGGGCCGGCCAGGCAATCAATTATCGACTAGGGCGCTGACAGGCGCTGTCCGTTTGACAGCTGACAGATCACATTTGAAAGTTGCACAGATTTTAATGAAGCTTGCAAATGGGAAGATGGTGAACAGGGGGTTAAGGGTTAGAGGCAGAAAAAAAACCGAAATTGTATTTGTAATTGTAACTCAAAAGTTGGGTGTGGGAAAATTTTTAAGTGGGAATACTTGTGAAATGAGTTGAGCGCAAAATTTTTGAGGTTAGATTCAAGGAAGCAAATTTGTAAAAGAACTTAAAATTTTGCATTAGGAATATTAATATAAATGTTGTGACTATCTAATTTGTATAATTTATAATCTCATTTTAAAATATTGATTGATTTCTTTGCTTCGTTGAAATATTTGTGAGACAATTTAGACTTAAATAGATATTTCTGAGATTTTGTTCAAAGAGAAAATCCGTAAAAGAGATTGCAATTTTTTGCATGGAACATAATTATTAAAGTTGTGGTCATCAAATTTGTAGAAATTTTAATTTTAAATTGAATTATTGACTGATTTAGTTACTTTAGTGAAATATATGTGAAGTTAAGTTGAGTAGAATATTTTTGAGGTTAAGTTGAAAATTGCAAATCTGTGAAAGAAGTTGAAACTTTACGCTTGGATTATAATTTTGAATATATGTGATTCTAATTTGACTTGAAAAGTTATTTCTGAGATTATGTTAAAAAAACAAATCTGTGAAAAAGATTGCAATTTTTTGTATGGAATGTAATTATTAAAGTTGTGGTTACCAAACTTGTAGAAATTTTAGGTTTAAATTGTGGTATTGACTGATTTTATTGCCTTGGTGGAATATTTGAGGTTTGAGGTTAAGTTAGGTGAAATGTTTTTGATGTTGAATTCAAGGAAGTTTGTGAAAGAGCTTAAAATTTTGCACTTGGAACATTAAAATTAATGTTGTGACGATCAAATTTGTATAATTTATAGTCATTTGTGTATAAATTATTGCCTTAAATTGAATTATTGACTGACTTACTTACTTTGGTGGAATATTTGTGAGGTTAAGTTAGATGAAATATTTCTGAAGTTGCATTCAAGGAAGCAAATTTGTGAAAGAGCTTTTTGGTGGAATATTTTTGAGGTTAAGTTAAGTAGAATGTTCTTGAGTTTAGGTGGAAGCAAGCAAATTGGTGAAAGAAGCTACAACTTTGCGGTTGGATTATTGTAAAAGTTCAGTTATTTTTTTTATCATTTATAGTCTCATATGAAAAAAGTTGGGTTTGTTTTCTAAAGACTTCCGTCAAAGCTGTATGAACGAAGAAAAGTAAGAAAACTTCAGCTTCTATGTACTTGTTCTGCATGATCTAAGAGAAAGAAGACTCACTTAACTTCAACTTCGAAAATCTAAAGGATCTACCCCATAGGACTATTCACAGTCTACTAGGCTTCATGAGAACTTCAAACTGGTACAATGAGTGAGCGCTTATTAGTTCGCGCGATTTAGTTCAACTGTTTGTAGTATCACAATTGGTCTTCATGGCCTAAATGGGCTTCGCCTTGGAGCAGCGACTGGGCCTTTCCTTTAACGAGTACTGTGTTGCAGCTTTGGCTCAATGAAGTTGTTCGGTCATTTTGGGGATCTTTTCCGGTTTAACTTGGCAAAATTTGTCAACCATTGACATTAGCGGCATCGCCAGTTTCATAAGAAAATCTCAATGGTTTTCCTTCTTTTCTGCTAGGAAATTTTGTGCAATCTGAGACCCATTTTTGCTTTCAGAAGGAAGTCTCAATGGTTTCCCTTCTGCCCTCCTAGGAAAGTTTGTGCGGTCTGAGACTCATTTTTTCTTTAATAAGGAAATCTCAATGGTTTTCCTTCTTCTAATTTTTTCTTTAATAAGGAAATCTGAATGGTTTCCCTTCTTTCCTCCTAGGAAAATTTCTGCAGTCTGAGACCCATTTTTGCTTTCACAAGGAAGTGTCGATGGTTTCCCTTCTGTCCTCCTAAGAAAGTTTGTGCAGTCTGAGACCCGTTTTTTCCTTCATAAGGAAGTCTCAATAGCATCCCTTCTTTCGTTCTAGGAAAGTTTGTGCAGTCGGAGACCCAGCTTTACTTTCATAAGAAGTCTCGATGGTTTCCCTTCGGTCCTTCTAGGTAAGTTTGAGACCCAATTTTACTTTCATAAGTGTCAATGGTTTCCCTTCTGTCCTCCTAGGAAGGTTTGTGCAGTCTGAGACCCTTTTTTCTTTCTTCTGTAATAACACAACAAGCGTAGATTGGCCTATGTGAGCTCTAACCTAACCTAACCTAACCTTTATTCAAGATTGTTGCCATTCTCTTTGGCTGGAAACCCATACAGTGAAGTTTGAGGAGGTTTTTAAGTTATCAGTGCATCAACAGACATTCTTGGGAATCTTAATGTTGTAATTTTTATTTTTTTTTAATTTATTTACAATTTGTGGCTATTTTTATCATAATAGTAATGTAGATTAGATTAGCGGCTCTTGGGGGTGTTCGAGAGGACTTACTAAGAGGTGAGAGGGAGGTACTTCGCAAAATCTTCGGCCCGGTTCGTGTAGGTTAGGCCATGTCTGCCGTATGGACGACGAAGCCGATGTTGGAGATCGACGTCGAAGAGGGAGGCCGTGTCTCCGGTGGAAGGACCAAGTTGAGGTGGCCCTAACTTCTCTTGGTGTGACCTGAAGAGCGATTTTGCGGCAGGCCGTAAACCGGTAACGGGTTTTTATGGCCAGTTAAGTAAGTAAGTAAGTAAGGTTAGATGAAAGTGACCCCTCCTTCCGAAAGCTTTCATAACCACAAAGAGAATTCTTATTCTGATACCACAAGGATGCCAATATAAACTTTGCCTTCTATCTGAAATGATTGTTTTATAATACAACCAACATCTCAACCTCAGATTTTCTTTTGTTTGAGGTTTCTAAAATGTTTCAAGTACTAAGTACTTTAATACTAAAAGTATTTCAAGTTCTTAATTATTTTATATCACAAAATTGTGTACTTTTGAAAGCTCTTTCAAATTTTTTATACAACAACTGACAAAATGACAGTGACCTATGTGGCATCTTTCTATGAAAAATCAATTCCCATGTTATTTCCCCATAAAGCAAATACTTTTTACTACATTAAATATTCCATTTAATGGGCAACTTACGCCATTTATCACACAAATATTTGCTGTTTTTTTTTATTTAGCAAATATGGTCGGTGTTTTTTACAAACAGTTCCATGCGCCCTGAACCAACATGACAACTGAACAAAACAACGAGGTGCGGTTTGTAAAGGCAATTGCGAGTTGTTGACATTGTCAGCACTGTTATCTACGTACGTTCGGAACAACTCTGTGTACACCAACACATGGACAAAGACGTTGTTGTTTGTTGTATTAATTGTGGCTACTTTATTTGGCGGAAAGGGGAGATTTCCACAAAAAAAAGAGATTAACATGACATGCAATGAATGCTTAACACACGCAGAATTCAATTGTTGTGGGAATTATTTAATATTTTTATTATGCAAGTTAGCCTAATACATGCAAAAAATATAAACATAGATATTTGAATATATTTTCAGACACTGGGCGCTGCTGCGGCAACGGTCAGTGTCTGTCCATTTGAAGAAATAGAAATGCGCAGTCAGCGGCGAATGCCAACTAAGGCCGGTCACTGAGAGCAGTTTACAATCTAATAAAGCGTCATCAGCAGCGTCAGCGACGGTGGCAGCAACAGCATCAATTTGCATACTGGCGTCAAATCGCCTCAAGACGGCTGCGTGCATCTGCTCTCCATCCAGTTTTATGCCGCCTGCATCAGTTCGTGTTTTCCTCGCTGCGCATCAGCCTCGTAGGCTTAGTTGTTTTTTATTTATTGATCCGTCAGTAATTTGGTCAGTCATTTGGTTAGTCATTTAGCGCTTCGTTTCGTCCACACTTTTCCCACACAGACATTCCATCCAGTTTTACGGCGCATAATTGTGTCATTCCGCAGCGATCGAATGCACCAACTAGTTAGTCGCTTTTACGGTCCACTTTCTCCACCTGCAACTGTAGGCCGCCCTTCAAGCTGAAGATGCGCAAGTTTCTAGTATCGAACGGCAGCGTTGATGGCGTGCTGGCGCAGCACGAAAATTGGAAATGCCGCAGCAGCGAAGCCAGCCCAATCATGGTTTGCATCTTGCCGAAACGCTCGGCGAGACAATTGCGTGGTCCGGCGCCAAATGGCGCATACGCCATCGGATGACGCTGTTGCTGCCGCTGCGGCGTGAAGCGTTCCGGATCGAATGTATCGGGTTCGGGATAGTAGGCGGGATCGCGGTGGATGGCATAGACGGGTATGAGCACTTGCATGCCGGCGGGAATGGTGTGGGTGGTGCCCGGCACGGCGTAGTCCTTGCGCGCAATGCGGCGCAGTGTCGGCCCAACGGGATGCTTGCGGAGTGTCTCTGTGTTTGTGTGAGTGTGAATGGAAATGGAAAGTGACAATGAAAAGAAAATGTTGGAATTTGTTGACAAAAGTGTGCAGTTGTTCTTAGAAAGGGTGAGAAGACGACTTTTGTGGACCCAGGAAAGAGTTGAGAATCTGTTTGACAGTTGGGTGACCTCAGTGCACCGTGATAGATGTTATGTGATGACCAACTATAGGCACTCTAGGACAACCTTCTAGGTGCCAATGGGTAGCAAAGCTCGAAGAGTTCTTGACCCGTGTCGTGACCTATGAGCACCAAGGCCGTTGTGCTTTTTGAATGACGGCTGAGACTAAAGGCTTGATTACACGTAACGAGTAGAGTGACGAGACATGAAAACGGTACTAGACCGAGAGAATTGGGATGGCGAGCAAAAGCGACGAGTTGTTCAAACGTATTTTGACACGTGGCGAGTCAGTTCGGTTTTACAATGCACAAAACGAACCAAGCAACTCGCGCAATTACACTCAACCGAGCGAAAAGTGGTGTGTGACGCATTCCGCATGTGACGAGCGATTCCGCGAATCGCTGCGAAAAAGAGAAAAATATAACGGTAAAGTAGTACTCGGCCTAGTAAACAAAATGTGATTCTAGTGACTCTCTCGCCACTTTGATCGGTCACTGACTCAATCAAGAACTCGCCTTACTGTTTAGACGAAACGAGTACTCGTTCGAGTTGCTGTCTCGTCACTCTACTCGTTATGTGTAATCAAGCCTTAAGCAGCTGGTTGTTCCGTTTCACATTGTAGGCTGGCCAAGTAAATCGGGAGATACAAGGTCTGTTCCTCACACCACTTCTTCTTCTGCTTCTTTTTGATAAAATTGTTTGAGAATCAATCTGACTGAGCAGCATCGATAGTTTAGCGTGAGTGCACTAGACTGTCATTCCAGAGGTCATGGGCTCAACTCCCACTTCTTGCACGGTCCCGCACTTTTCCAACAAACTTTTCCGGTTTTTCTTTTTCTATAAAAATGTTTCCTAACCCTGCAACATACCCAAGTTCAATAATTCCCAAACCAAGTTACTCCTATCCCACTCATTCCCACACAATATTACGCGAAATTTTGCGCTGGGCGGCTGTAAAAAGAACAAAAATATACAGCTACACGGTGCACCAGCGACGCCTGCAAGGAGAAGCGGACAGAAGCGAAAACAGCTCACCAAAAAAGATCTACCGAGGTCCCAACCATTCTGCTTTAAGCTCCCTTCACACAACAGATGGCGCTATGAGCGCTACCTCGAAATGACGGAGGCGACGTTCCTAAGCGGCGTTAGATGGCAGCCCCATCGCATAAGACTACCTGCGGCAGACCAATCACCTACCCTGGCAGAGCAACACAGCCGACTAACGTAACCGACACAAGACAATGAGTCTTGTGGGGGCCCTATGCTTCAGAGAGGAGTGAACAAGGACAAATATTTATTTGAGCGATGCAAGTAGAGCCCCCACTGGAGGGAAGGACAAGGTCTGGGTGAGCACCCTGCCCGCTCTGGCGAGCACATCCGCTTCGCAGTTGTCTACGATACTCCTGTGCTCTGGTACCCAGAATAATGAGATGTTGGAGCCTCTAGCTAGGGAATTAAAGGATTTTCCCAAGTCCAAGCCTGGATGAGGTGGTCTCCACCGCGTGCGACTTGAGGGCTGCATGACTGTCCGAGTATATGCGGATATCCGGATATATGGAGGCCTAGTAAGTGACCATTACTTCTGCCAGGAAGACACTGCAGTTGTCAGGCAGGCGGATGGAAAGACGAAGCCAGCGCTGTCTGCAGAAAATACCACAGCCAACCTTGTTCGCTGTAGTGTAGATGTCGATGGAGTTGTCGGTGTATAATTTGCTACCGGTCCATTCTTCCGTAATAGTCTATCTTTCCCTATTGGCTGGTAGAATAATGTGCATTCTAGAGAGCCGGCCTCGATAGCCCAGCGGGTAGCGCGCTGGCTTCTCACACCGAGGCCCTAGGTTCGAATCCTAGCTCGGGCTGGTAAAACGCTCGTCTACTTCTACCGTTATCCACATGAAGCAGATGAGAATTACAAGAATCGCACAAGTGCGCTCTTGGTAGGCAATGGCAAAACGTCCAAGCCAAATCGCCGTTCGGATTCGGCGTTAAACTATAGGTCCCCTTTCCCCAACCGTTTGAAATGTGTGTTGTATCAGATGTTGGATAAAACAGTGTTGCATACCCATTTCTAGGCAAGAGTCCACAACCACTTCACTCATAACCCTATCTCCTAACCTTTATATCCTTCCTGAACCAACGCAATGCTTCGCATTAATAGGGGTCATCCCCTGCGCGTTTGTTCGTGTTATAAAAAAAAAAAAATCAATCCCCATTTCAAACGGGTGGAATTTGTAGTATCACAACGGGTCACATAGGTCTAAATGTGTCACATACAGAGGCAGCCACTACATCCAACCAAGTTGTTTAGTTGTGGACCGTTGGACACAGGAATCCAGGAATCCAATCCAGGAAAACCAGAGATAACGTGTGACATAGTGATTATGAGGAAGATCGATGATTACAGTAGACCACTGGACGCCTAGAAGGAACTTCATGGGAATGAAGGGATGATATCTATGGAATGAACATATAAAAGCGGGAATGTTTCCCACATGAACGATCAAATACGAACCCTCTACCATCTCAGACCCAGAGAGCAACATTTTCCCAATAGTTCACTCAAAATTCTTTCGCCTACTCTGCACCACAAATCGCATACACACAGTGTACCCCAGCCCGTCAGTGTTACCCACCTAGCACCACCTGCTTCAGATAGTGCATCTCTTTCAGACACTCGTAGCTCAGCTCGTTGTTGTGCTTGGTCAGCGTCTCCAAAACGTTGGCGCGCGCCTTCGATTGCACCTCCGGATTTTTACTCAACTCATACAGACAAAACGTCATCGTACTCGAAGTGGTCTCAAAGCCGCCAATGAAGAAAACGAACGCCTGTGCTGTAATCTCGCCCAAACTCAACGGTGCACCATTGCTCGCCGTTTGGTTGTTTTTCAGCTCAATTAGCAGATCAAAAAAATCGTTACGCTTAATTTGCTGCCGCTCGCGCAACTCAATATTCTCTTTGACAATGTGAGTGTAGAAGTCGATTAGTTCGCGGCTAAACACTTTCACGCCCAGGCGACGCAACAGCTGCGGGTACTTGTCGCCAAAAATCTCCACCAGCTCGTTCAGGCCGCTGAACGCTTTATCGCCCTTGAGGCGAAATTCAGTGTGCGGATTGCGCAGACTGTTGCACTCGATGCCAAATGCCACACAGCCAATCACGTCGGTGGTGAAGCGCGCACATAGGTCGCGCATTTCCAGTGTTTTTGGACTTCCGTTCAGCTGCTCGGTTAGCAGCTGCGCAAACTCGTCGCTCACTTTGACAACGGTGGGAAACATAAACTTCATCTTGCCGCTGGTAAAGGTGGGCGTCAACTTGGCGCGTATGCGCTTCCACTGTTCGCCCTGCAGTCGCAACATGTTGCCTGACAGCGGATCGTCGTGCTGGTTGTGGTAGAAGCCGCGATCGGGAAACGTTTCAAAGTCGCTAATGAAGATGCTTTTGATCAGATCGAGATCGAGCGCCAGCACAACGGGCTCCAGTGCGAGGTAGAGGCCCACAAACGGGTGGCCGCAGTCCTGGAAGCGCCGATAGACATCCTGCAGATAGTGGCCCAAGTGTTGCGATCGGCCAAAAAAGTAGATGGAACGCGGTTCGTGCGGCATGTGGCGCAGTTGCCAGTAGTTCAGCCTATTTTGTAGCCACAAGTAGGCGGCGCCAATGAGCGCCAACAGTGCGAGCAGCGTCACTTGCAGTGGATCCATGTGAGCGGCGCAGTGTGGCGTTGTGCGTTGGTTCAAGTCCGGCGCGAAACTGAAGTGCACTTGGCTGCGCTGTTGTTGTAGCGGCAGTCGAACGGCGATGGAGAGATAGTCTGATGAGTGAAATTAAATAGAAAAAAATAAAAAGACCGGTATATGTGATTAGCGTGTTTTGATATGGCTGACGGGTTTAGTTGGGTAGTGTTGGGATTCGAAGCTTCGATTTTGTTGACTTTTGTTGATTTGTTAACATTCGAATGTAGTTGAAGAGGGAGTAAGTAATTTTGGAAATATTGACACTCGAATGTGGATCACGGACAGTTTTGTTTGTATTGATGTACAAAAATAATCTGTTGTGTAGCAATTTTTTTTAATTTAAATATACACAAGTTTAATTTTTTTTAATTCATGACATTTCAATGTAGACAAAAGACCAAATTGTTGGAATTGGTTGGTTGGTTTAGTGGCTGCCTCTGTATGAGACACACTTAGGCCTCTTAATGGGCCCGTTGTGATACCACAAATTCCACCCGTTTGAAATGTGTATGCAACACTGTTTTTTCCAACATGTGATACAACACACGTTTCAAACGGATGGGGAAAGGGAGGGAGGGGACCTACAGTTTAACGCCGAATCCGAACGGCGATTGGCAGTTTTTCTTTCACACTTGGAGGTTTTGCCATTGCCTGCCAAGAGCGCACTTGTGCGATTCTTGTAATTCTCATTCCCTTCATGTGGATAGCGATAGAAGTAGACGAGTGTTTTTTCCAGCCCAAGCCAGGAATCGAACCCGGGGCGCTCGGTATGAGAAGCCAGCGCGCTACCCGCTGAGCTATCGAGGCCGACAAAATGAAAATGCAGTATGTTGCAGTTACGAGTTGTTTACATACTAATGGAGGTGATTGATTTTGGGATTGTTGACATTCGGATGTAGAACAAAGACAGTTTTGTTCCTGCTGTTTACGTAATGATTTATTTATTTATTTAACATTTATTTGCTTTGATTTGATTGATGTTTTAAATGCCTAAAAGGAAGTATAACTGTTTTTGTAAACATTGCGAAAATTCAAAAATTGAAAGATAGAAAGAAAGAGAAAATTGAGAGAAGTTCAGCACTTTGATGTAAGTACACAAAAAATCAATCATGTTGCAATTGTTGACAATTTATATAGTCAAAAGTTTGATGTTAAGCGTTTATTAATGGAATTTCAAAGTCAATAAAACATATTAGTGTTGAAATTGGTGGAATTTAAATGTAGAAAAAATTCAATAATGTTGAAGTTGTTTACATACTGATGTAGGTAATTGATTCTGGAATTGTTGGCACTCGAATGTAAATCAAAGACTGCTTTCATTTCACCGCTTACACGTTTACGTTTTTTGACAATTTTTAAAATGGCACTTGTGTTGCAATTGTTGACATTTTATGTAGTCAAAAGTTTTGTTTAGTGTTTTTAGCTAAAAATAATAAATAAATAATATGTTTTTTAAAGAATAAATTACATTTCAAAGTCAATAAAACATAGTTTTGTTGGAATTGGTGGAATTTTGATGAAGAAAATAAATTTAATTATGATGAAGTTGTTTACATACTGATGTAGGTAATTGATATAGGAATTGTTGGCACTCGAATGTAAATCAAAGACTGTTTTCATTACACCGTTAACACGTTTACGTTTTTTGACATTTTTTAAAATGGCACTTGTGTTGCAATTGTTGACATTTTATGTAGTCAAAAGTTTTGTTTAGTGTTTTTAGCTAAAACTAATAAATAAAAAATATGTTCAATAAAGATCAATTGACATTTCAAAGTCAATAAAACATAGTTTTGTTGAAATTGGTGGAATTTTGATGTAGAAAAAAATAATCAATTTTGTTAAAGTTGTTTACATATTACATCAGTATGTCAACAACAACAACAACAACAACTGATTATGGAGATCAAAGACAGGTTGTTGGTGTTGTTGGCATTTTGATTATATTACATAATTACTGTGTTGTAGTTGATGACATTTTTATGTAGATCAAAAACAGTATAGCAACATTGCTTATATTATGATGTAGATAAACCGTTGCATTTTTGGAATTTAGTATACAAACGACACTTGTATTATGATTGTTGAAATTTTTATAATTGTTCAAAAAAATTGTTAAATTCTTGGTATTTTGATGTAGATAAAAGTATTGTTGGAACTGGCTGCACTCTGATGTAAAGAAAATTAGTTCTTGGAGATTTTGACATGCTGATGTAAAATATTACAAATAAATTGTATAGAAATTTTTACCATTTTTGTTGACAATGAAACGACAGTTATGTCAGAGTTGTTGACATGCTGCTACCAAATGTTTACAAACCAATGTGGATAGGGAACCAATGTGTGTTGGGAAACTAAAGTACGAAAACTGTTGTGCTGAAATTGTTGACATGTTACTGTAGAGAAAGGACATAAAAGGTCCAAATTTTGAGATTAACCCATTAAAACCTGACCAAAGAAAGGCTTGTGCGATTTCAATAAAATTTTACACAATCTTATTAATTGACCTAATCAAGAAAAAAATCAAGCGAAAAATTCATACCATGTTTTTTTTTGTCATGTTTTTCGCAAACATTACACAAATAAACAAAATCAAACATTTGCGGAAAATAAAGTGTGCCAATAAAATATCAGCTGCTTGGATTTTGACATTTTCACGCGTTGCGTTGTATGAAAATTGGCAGTGTTTAGGCCCAACGTTGCATTCGCGCAACACAAAACTTAAAGCATATTTTTTGTTTAAAAAATAAAAAAAAAAAATTTCAAAACTTATTTTTAAATAGTTTAGCATTGCAAAATGCAGCCCACTAAGGGATTTTGATAGGTTTGAAGAATAAGTATTTTTGATTGAATTTCAAAAATTCCCCAAAAAAACCTTTGACTTTGGATCGAAAAAAACGTATGAATATTTAAAAAATTTTGAAATTTGAGTATGGCAGAATCTAAAACGATCAATTCTAATCCAATTCTACCCATTTTCAAGTCTTATGTCTTTATGAATTACTTAATATAGCGAAATTCCCAAACGTTGCGCAAACGCAACGCTCAGGGCTTAATAGGTTAAGTTAAGCAGGAAGTTCTTTTGGAATTTTTAGCATGTTTCTGTAAATGAAAAGGCTGTAAAAGTGGTGTTTGAATTGTTGACATGATGATGTAAAGAACGGAAATTTTTTTGGAATAGTTGACATGTGCATGTAGATGAACAAGTGCCAACTGCTGGTAAACCAATGCGGATAGAAAGTATTGAAGATGTTAAGAATCTAATGTACGAAAACAGTTGTATTGGAATTGTTGACATGTTACTGTAGAAAAAGGAGAGAACAGTTGCAAATGTTGAGACCTTAATGTAGATAAGCAGGGAGTTCTATTAGAATTTTTAGCATGTTTCTGTAAATGAAAAGGCTGTAAAAGTGGTGTTTGAATTGTTGACATGATGATGTAATAAATTTAAGTTTTGTTGGAATAGTTGACATGTGCATGTAGACAAAAAGGCAGTGGTGTTGAGAGTGGGGGTCAGTAGCACACCACACACACACACACACAGCGCCTATGAAATGTTGCTATCTACGATATTGTTGCCACCTTGTTGTAGATAAAATACAATACTGTTGGAATTATTGACTTGTCAATGTAGATAAGGAAAACTATTTTTGATGTTACTCAATTTTGATTGTTGATTATTTTTGTTTGCTTGTTGAAATCAAAACTTTCTAAAAATGTCTGTTAGAGCATTGTTGACATGCTAATGTAGACAAATATTTAGTATCGGCCCTGTGCACCTATGACTACGAGATCATCACAATGCTAGGTAAACAATTTTGATTACCGTGAAATAAGAGCAAACCAATGATTGTTGTTGTTGTTGTTGCGGAATATCTTAATAGTTGTTTAAGCTAATCGTTTCCTTTGCTGTTGTTGTAGTTATTTAGTTATGGCAACTTGTTGAGGTGGTTCAACCGCTGAAAGCGTTGTAGTCGTAGGTTGTTATTGTTGTCAGCATTGCTTTGAAGAAAGGCAATCAACAAACACTCACAGCACAAAGCGAAATGCTTGTAGAAAAAAGTTATTTATGTATAACCGTTTTTATTACATTTTACGATTACGCACTGCGGCATCATTGTTTTGTCTTCTCTCAATAATTTCTTGATTTTCTTATTTTATTTATGTCGGCCTCGATAGCTCAGCGGGTAGCGCGCTGGCTTCTCATACCGAGCGCCCCGGGTTCGATTCCTGGCTTGGGCTGGAAAAAACACTCATCTACTTCTGTCGCTATCCACATGAAGGGAATGAGAATTACAAGAATCGCACAAGTGCGCTCTTGGCAGGCAATGGCAAAACCTCCAAGTGTGAAAGAAAAACTGCCCATCGCCGTTCGGATTCGGCGTTAAACTGTAGGTCCGCTCCCCTCCCTTTCCCCATCCGTTTGAAATGTGTGGTGTATCACATGTTGAAAAAAAAGTGTTGCATACGCATTTCAAACGGGTGGAATCTGTGGTATCACAACGGGCCCATTAAGAGGCCTAAGTGTGTCTCATACAGAGGCAGCCACCTCAACCTAACCTAACCTATTTTATTTATCTTATTTTTTTTTGTTAATTTTATTTTGGTTTAATAAATGACTGGCACAAATTGCTAACCGTTGGTTTGTTCAGTCGCGTTGTTTTCTTTCTTTTTTTACTTTTATTTTCTTGAAATGTTTTATAGTTTTTTGCGCTTCAAATTTTGTGGTTTGTTTTGTAGCAACGTTTTTTTCTTCTTACTTTTTTCTCCGTTTTATGGTTCAAAGGTATTTTGTGTGCCAAAGAAAGTGAAGTTTGTTATGAATGAGTAGCAAATTTCAATGAAATGTGTTGACGCAGATTTATAATCGAGTTCACCTTGACCACATTGACCTGCTGGGAAGTTTTTGTTACATACAAAAACTTTTCTCAAACGTAAACAATGATTGTAATAAAGTAGACGAGTTTCTCTTAGTAATGTTTTGTGTAATTTAAAACGAATTTTGGACACGTTTCACCTACGCTTGGATTTTGAAAAGATAACAAAACATTAATTGAACAAGGAAACGTTTGATGTAGTCGACATGCTTGAAGTTTGATCTTTAATTATGAAATAGGCAATGGGTTTTTATTCGATTTGATACTTGCGATACGAATAAAGGTTTGTAAGAGTTAACGCTAGAAAGACCATTGTGGCCATTTTGATGGTATTTCAATTTTAAATATTTATCTGAATTTTCGTATCTCTATCAACTTTTGCTTTGATGACTTTTCTTTTTTTATCGGGTTATACAATTAGTTCCGCAATTAGGGTTCTAAAATTAAAATAACCCAATTCCGATGTGTACCTTTCGAGATATCAGTGGATATAATATATAATCTTTGTAGGTATGAAAAACTTGCGGTCTTTCTAATGTGATGCTTTGAGTACTTTCAGCTACAGTTAGAAGATTATCTTTAAAGTGCTGAGAAGTGTTTTTACACAGAGGGCTATCACTCCAATCTAAGTTAGAAATTATGCCTTCTTATGCTAAGAATGACAAAGGAGGTTCAAAAATTACAAAGTCAGTTTGACTGAACTTTTTTGAAGGATCCAATATCTTCAGTATGTTTTTTTCATATTTTTGTTTGGGACAATGACTAAGATTTGAATTTCAGGAACTTAAGAATCCGAAAGACAATAAATTAAGAACTTAATTATTGATCAGTTAGTTGGTTGGTTGAATTGGCGATGTTTTCGACGCCATTTGAAACAACTCTCTCGGAATTCGCGTGCAGGTTTCGGTTATTCAGACCGCCCGGCTGAAGGAGGCGTTCTTGAAGAAAGTTTTCTTTAGCGTTTTCATACTCATTCTGGCTAAGACTGGGCAAGTTTTTAGTTAGAACAAGTAAATTGCCAAATGATTGGCTCTAGGGAGCTCAACCGTTTATTTCGAACTTCAGTCTAAGAATAGTACAAGCAAATCTTCTTAGCCTACCCAACACCCAGAACGCCATGCAGTTACCGTCTCACAGTCATTTACAAGGACTTCTTCTTCGTCAGGACTTCTGTTTGTAATAGTCTCATGATTCCTCCTGGAATTCACGACTGCTTCTCATTTCCTTCCTAAAATTCGTCCACCATTTTTTAGTGAAAATACTGACTACGTTCAATTTAGTGTTAACTTGTACAGAGAGAGAGAGAGAGAGCTCCATTGTTTCCTTTCAAGCTGAAAGCTCATCTTAGCTACATCTAGTCAGATCTAGTCAGATCACCTAGGTTTGGTAGGCAGGGAAGGATATATGCGGCACACAGACCGCAATTCCACTCAGAGACGAAAAAAGCCCACTGTGAATCCCTTTTTAAATGATTCTAACCAATCAGTATCAATGCGGCGAAAACCAGTTCGACCTTCTGATAAAGGAGAGCAGATCCGAAATTTCAATTTTTACCGCGTAAGCCAGGTCCGCTAGGATTCTTGCACTGAGGGTACGGAGTCGGCGTTCCTGCAGAGCCGGGCAGTGGCACAGGAAGCGTTGAATCGTTTCTACTTCTTCTACTTCAGGACGAGAGGCGCCATTTGATAAGCATAGATCCAATGGTGCAGTGTCCAGTGATGACTCCAACGAGCTGTCTAATAGAGGTTCATCTCAGGGACAGTACATATAGCGTTTTCCTCAAGGAAAGGGAGGGTCATAGTGACCGACAGGTGCTACAATATGAGGACTCGATGTTCTTTTTGCTTAACCTTTCCGTATAAATATACAGTGCAGATATCGGAGGAAGCAAAGAGTCATCTACTTCTACTTCTACTACACCGATTTGTTTTCGTCCTATATCGACCTGACTGATTTACTAATCTTGCATGTGTACAGCCTCAGCGATCTTATGTCTCCCTTAGCTAGGAGGTCATTAGAGAGTTCGTTCTTGTTGGGGTTTATGGCAGTGCAGATATCTATAGCATTTCCCTACTTTAGAGAGGACCCTCTTATTGCAAGCTCTTCCGCTCTTTCGTCAATTTGAATGTTCCTATTTCCTTGAATCCAAATTAGGATATCTATCGATCGGCGAGCCATCTCCAGGAAGCACTTACTGCAACTCCAAACAAGTTCCATTATTAGAACTAATGGTGGTTCAACGTCTTTAGGGCAATTTTACTGTCGGCAAAGGTGGTGATTCTTTTCTTAAAGGTGTTGTCTCTTATAGCCAATCTGTAGGCTTTATAGATAGTATAGATCGATATCTATATCTATTCAGAGAATGAATTGATTCACTGATCCTCAAATTTCTGGAGTAGATACTTCTTCAGTTTGGATTAAGGTGTCTCCGTTGTTTCTTTAGCACATTCTCAAACTCAAACCGTGATTTAGAACGGTTTAGCAAAGACTATGTTGAGGGCCCCGTAGTCCATTGATCGGTAGTTACATCCACAAATCTATTAACAATCGAAGTCTAAGGCAAGTATTTCGAAATGAAAGATTGATGTTTCAACTCAGAATTTTTAAGACTTTGGAGTATTGTTTACTTGAAATTGATTTAAAAATTATAACTTCCTGTCTTATTTTCGCTTTAATCAACACAGTTCGTGGGGAAAATAAACTCAATTAAAGTAGTTTCTTTATCTGTTAGCATTTTTCCCATTCTCTTAAAACTCTCCCATTTTACATTATTTCAATGAGTTTTTTTTGGCATTCATGGTTTTACAAACATTTTTACGAAAATATTGTTGTATGAGAATTACAATTGATAATTTGTGTGATTATTACGCGATCCATAAAATTGTTTGATTATAGTCCATATTTCGGACTTCATTGCATGAAAATATTAGTACTCACATTGAGCGGATGGTAAGGTTATCTTTATAACCTCAATAAAAGTTAGGAAGTAATGCATGAAGTTATCGTGAATGAAAATGTCATAAAGCGATAAGTTGCCCAATGTGCATGTGGGACAATGTTTGTATGTAAAAGCACTTCAAATACAATTATTTTGTATTTATTCGATTATTTTACAAACACAAAATACCGAACTAAGAAAGTAACGAACTCGGTGTGAATACCCCTAATAATTATTAGCGTTATTTTTACTTATGTTAAATCAACATTGGTTTTATTTTGATCTAACTAGTTCACTAATATTGAATGAGAAGAACTAACAATGATTAATTTGATATATTTTCTTTAAGCCATTTCGAGGCCTACATCTAACGCCAATGAATGTGCCCATCATTTTGGCTTTGCCGTACTGTTGCGCTGTAATCTATGCAGCGCGAAGATTGCAGCGCCAATGCATTTAAATGTACGGCGTTAAATTTTTTAGATCTTATTTGAAAAGGAAAATTAACTTGCAACTTTATATGTAAAGAAATTATTTATTGTTTAATTTAATTTACTTAATTTCATAAATTAATAATTACTTAATTTAATAAATTAATTAAATTAAATTATTTAATTAAATTAAATAGATTAATGACTATGATGTATGATTAATGACTTAATTAATAATTTAATTAAATGGAATGACTAAATATTTGTTTATTCATAAATATTTTAAATACTTTATTGTGTCAATTGTTATAAAATAAAATTAAAAAATAAACGCAATATTTTCATAAAAACAACAAACATCACAAAAGTCGTTGTTTTGTTTTTGGTTTGAGTACAAATGTTCAGCGATTATATATTTTATATAATACCTAAAATATTTTTTTGCCTATGATAATACAATAGAAAAGCTTTTTAATAACTTAAAGATTAGAAAAACTTGACTTGGATATGGCTTTAAAATCTTGTTTCTCTATGGCATTAGATAAACATATATGGGGGGTTTAAACCCCTCAAACCCAAAAATTGCTGGTACAAAATATGGTTTCGAGTTGGGCTAATCCCCCAGCAACATAACTTCTGTTCTGTGGTCACATTCATCTATCATATCTATGAAAATTGTCATCTCCTGCAAAAGTTTTCTTTTTAAAGTTCCTTACTACTTACTTAATTAAAAAAATTGTCAATACTTGTTAACTAACTAAAATACTCTTTACAAAATAAATGAATAGCTCATAGTTGAACAATTGTCATGCAGATAAATATTTTACAAGTGAAAACCCTTCAATCATTTTGTCTTTCAGCTGGATTTGATTCGATCTTCAAATGTCTAGCAATAGTTTTTTTAAAGATTTCAAGCCAATCTGTGTTATAGAGAACGTCTTTTTCATAAATGGGCAGCAAATTTCTCGCCTCATCTACAACTACTCGTATAGTAAATTTTAGAGAACAAACGCCTTTAAAAATATCCGAATGCGCCAAGTTGATGCTAAATAACGACACTCGCTTCCTGAGTTTCGGTCTGTTTCGATCCGATGGGTTCGACGCGCAGCGTTATGACGTTCTGGTGTTTGATCATCAGTCGCGTGCGATCCACAGTGAAACGATATTTGATGAGCAGTTGCGCTAGCACGATGCGCATCTGGACCTGTGCAAAATGCAGACCCAGACAGCTGCGCGGTCCATCGCCAAAGCCCAGCCACATGGATTGCTCGCGCTGTTGGTTTTCGACGGACGCGAAACGTTCCGGCTTGAAGATGTACGGATCGGGATAGTAGCTGGGATCGGTGTGTATGGCGTGCGTGGGTATGATGACGAACATGTCCTTGTGCAGCACATAGTTGGGGTTCTTCTGCACCGGATACTCGGTGAGGGTGCGGCGTATCAGGAACGGTGTGATGGGGTGAATGCGTATGGTTTCTGCGAAACAAATTGAAAGTGGGTAAATGACTCATTTGTTACTCTGAATGATCAAAATAAAGTGACACGATTTTAGTGAATCGTTTAAGCAGATAAAGTTGAAAACTTCAAAGCCTCGAAGCAAAATACGACATTGGGCTTATCATTAGAATGTAAGGGTTCTTCGAGAGATTTAAAACCATTTTTATTAAAATAGTACGTGTTCACGATTTTTGGTTGGAAATGACTAAATTATTAAATTAATGTTCAAAGTTTTTCGAGAAGGTTCTTTCGAGAGATTTAAAACCAATTTTATTAAAACGGTACGTTTTCAAGATTTTTGGGTTTTTTGCAATCAAATGTAAAATGAAGTTAGCGCTTTTTTGTGGGGGTTCGTTTTCATACATTTGTGGATTTTTGTTGGTTTTTATTGAGAAAAGAATACAGTTCTTAATAATAAAATATTAAAGTCTTGAGGTCTTTGCAATGATAAAAAAACATTAGAATGTTGAAAAAAACAGCGTTATGGTGACTTTTAGCCAAAATGATTTCAATTTTAATATGTTTAAATAATTTTTTGTAATTGTTTCTTGTTTTTGTTTGAAATTTTGTTCACCTTTTTAGACCTGAGCATCAATTAATTGATAAATATTTTGCTCGGATAGAGTTAAGTTAAATCTGTTTTGTATTTTTATTATAAATATTTACTTTCTTGAGTAAATGAATAAACAACAATAAATAAATTATAATAATAATAATAATAATAATAAATAAAATTTGCGTCTTATGATTTAAAGTCGAATGCTAAAAAAAGCGTTTTAACACTTTTAAATTAGAAAATTTATTTAAGAAAATTAATTCGTTGTAAATATTTTTTTTAACTTTAATTTTAAATATTAAAAAAGCTTTAATTTCACGAATACATTTTCTTAAAAAGTTTGTAGTTATATTGCAATTAGTGTTTTCTTTAATGTTTTAATGCATCTTAAATGCGTTTATATTAACAAAAGCTATACTTTTTATATAAACAAGTTTTTGAATGTGTTTTTGTTTTTTCTGTAATTTTTCTTTAACTTTCTATGCATTTTTAATTTGTTTAGGATTTAAAAAATGAAGAAGAAGTTAAGCTGAAGTTGATTTTTTTATAATAAAAAAATTTTAACTAAAAATTTTAATTTCATTACCAAAATATATATAAGATTTAAAAATCAGACATACAATCGTTTTTTATTAGAAAAGTGCAATTAATATTAAAAAAAGTTAAAAACATAAGAAATATAACATTTACTTATAGTAAAAAAGTTAAATGAAGAAATACAAAAAAAATATGTATATTCCATAAAAATATAAAAATTTAAATATAAAAATGAAAAAAATTGTTTAAATTAATTTTGTATTGTACTCATATTTTATGTATATTCCAGTTATTTTATATAATAACTTTTGAACTTTTTAAATGTTTTTTATTTTAATAGTTAGTTTAATTTTAATAGTTAGTTAGTTTAATAGAGTTTAATAAACTATTTAAACATTAAAAATTAAAAGAAAATAGTAACACAAAACTATAAGCTTTTTTTAAATTTAAAAGAAAATAGTAATACAAAACTATAGGCTTTTTTTTAATTTTCATAGTTTCTTTTTAATTAAAAAACTATCGTTTGTACAAGCATTAAAGCATTTAAATATTAAACAAGATAATATTTTATTTATTTTGTTTATGCCAAATTTGTACGTTGTTCGTTGTTTTCTTCAATGTGAATAACCTTCAAAGCATTTAACAATTTTTTATGATGTTTTAGTACCTAAAATATTTTCAGATGTTTTATAATTTTCCTTCAATACGTTTTAATGTTTTATGAATTTTGTAAGGTTTTGCATTTTCCAGTTTTTTTGATAACATTAAAAAACAATAAAAAAATTTGAATGCAAGTTTTAGAAAAGGTTTTTCAACTAATAAAAAATATACAAAAATAAAAAAAACAAAAAAATTATTAAAAAAATAAAATTTTATTTCTGGTTTTTATTAAATTGTATTTCAAATAACTTTTAAATATGAAAATAATATAAGTTTAGGAAGAATTTTTATTATTAAAATTAATTTTTTTTAATGAAAAAATAAAAAAAACAATTTAAACAGCCAAACCTCTTTGGCTAAAACATAATAATTATTAAATTATTAATTATTAACATAATTTAAACATAATAATTATTAAATTATTAATTATTATGTTTTAAATAAAAAGGTTTGTATTACACACTGTTTAATTTGTTTTTTGTTTAAAACATAAGTATAGCAAAAATTAAAAAACAACATAAAAGGTGTCGCAAAAGTTGTCACTTGGCGCAAAAGGTGTCACCCAGTTTTCCTTGGCTCTGATTTCTTTATGAATGAATAAATCCTTCCTATTCATTCATTTATTCATTAATTCAAATTAAAGCCAAATAACACTGGGTGACAACTTTAGCGTCACCCTGTGTATTTTAAAGGTATAAATATTGTAAAAAAATTTTAGAACTTTATTTTTAATATAATAATAAAATGATTATGGTTAGGTTAGGTTGCGGTGGTGATTATAAAACTTAATATTTTAGTTACAACGTTTTTGGTAAATATTTGTTTTTATATTTATTTATATTTACAGTACTTTTCGTTTATAACGAACCCGTTTAAAAGGATTTTCCGCCTAAAACGAACCAATTTCAAAAGTACGCGCTGTATGTTTTCGCTTATTACGGAGCCCTTTTAAAGCGAACTTTCGGTTAAAAGGAACCATTTTGCCCAGTCCCTCGAAGTTCGCTTTAAGCGAAAAGTACTGTATTTACTTCCGTTTTTAATATTTGAAACAATTTTTACAATCGAAATTCAAAAATTTTTTTCATTGAATATAAAAAATATTGCAAAATTCCAACTTAAAAAAAAATGTTTTTTAATGGTTTTAATATAAAATGTGGTATAAAAGAAAACATTTTTAAGACAATTTTTTTTAGCAAAATTTTTGACACATTTTTTTGTTTTAATTTTTTGTTTTCTTTTATAACAACTTTTGTTTAGTTTTTAAATAATATTTTTTGTAATGTTCCTCATTCAGTTGCCATGTATTTTTTGCTCTCGAAAATAAACTTTTTTCCAATATTCCACAAAAATCGTCACATTTCAGTGTTTCTTGTTGTGTGTTTCATTTTTTTTGTCTTACCCGATATAACTTGTCCCATGAACTTCAACTCGTGCATGCAGTCGTAGGTGAGCTCGTTGTTGTGGCGCTCCAACGCCTCCAGCACCTCCTGCCGCACCTGCGCCTGCACGCTTTCGTTCAGCGCCAGCTCGTACAGCACGTGCGTGAGCGTATCCGTCGTGGGCTTGAGACCCGCCTTCAGGAAGCCGAACGCATGCGCCGCCAACTCCTCGACGAGATGGTCGTTGAGCTCCTTCATGCTGCGCTCCTGCGACTCGTGCGTGCTCAGCTCTTGCCTCATTATGTCGATCAGCAGCTGCATGTAGTTCAGTGACGCGCTCTGCGCGCCGTTGCCTTTGCCGTTGCCGATGGCAGCGCGCTCGCGTTCGCGCTCTTGCACCACATCGTCAATAAGTACTCGGAAGTACTCTTCCACCACCTGCGATGTGGTGCTGACCTGAAAGCGCTGTCCCAGGTGCGGATAACGCCGCAACACGGCATTGACAAAGTCGCTTTGACGCGACGTGGTCAGCGCGAGGTGCGTCATGTCGCCGAACATGTCCAGCGGGTAGTGGAGCTGGCGCCGTTCGCTCAGATCGAAGACGCACAGCGCTATCACGGCGAGCACGTAGCGCCGCATCTGCGTGCGTATCTCAATGTAGCCGCCCTCCTCGACCTGCAGCCGCACCAGCTTGTCGAACTCGCCCAACCACGGCTCGCCGGCCGCCCGTACGCTGCCGTAGATGGTGCGCATCGTATCCTTGCCGAAGACGGGCTCGAGCCGCAGCCGCATCTCCTTCCAATCGTCGCCGCGCCGGCTGTACAGGTCGGCCGAGAGCGGGTCCTGCTTGGTGTTGTGGTAGATGCCGCGGTCGTTGAAGTTCGAAAAGTCCTTGATGAGGATTTGGGCGATCAGCTCGCGGTCGAGTATGAGGGCGCGCGGCTGCAGCATGCGGTAGAAGCCGCAGAAGGGGCCGGTGGCCTTGAACTGCTGGTACAGCTGCTGGTAGTGCTCCTGCTCGGCCCAGTCCACGTACACGCCGATGCCGAAGAGCGTCTTGAGCACGTCGAGCATGGCCGGCGGCTGCTCGTGCGGCACCTCCTGGTAATGCCAATAGTTGCGCTTGTAGTAGACGTAGCCGACTGGCAGCGCGACTACGAGGAGCACAGCCAGCGCCACAATTAGCCACACATACCACATGCTGTGGACGATTTCACTTGTTTTCGCTTTTTTTATATATATTTTTTTGTATTTTTTCTACGCGTATTTACTGTGGTGTAACAGTTTTCTTGCACTTGATTTTGTAATCTTTGGACAGCCACATTCGTTCGCAAGAATCCACACTTGCAATATGTAAAATATTGCTTTCTTCTTCTTCTTCTTCTTCTTTCGGTCTGACGCGTACTCGAGTGTGTCTGCGGCGTTTTAGAGTGCTACACGCTTACTAAGCGCTGGCACTGCGAACGCATTTCATAGCCGCTCGCGCTCTCTGTTGCCATTTCTACAAAAAAAGCTTTTTTTCAGCTACTTGAAGTTGAAGTTGTTTTTACGTTATTTTTATTGCCGCTGCTTTTTATCAGCGTTTTGTTATCGGCACATTTATTTTATATTTGCTTTATTTGTTTTGTTTTTGTTGTTGCGCTTCGCCGCCAGGTAAAAGGCAAAAAAAACGAGTTAGAGTTACGATTTGGGTTGGGTTGGTGGCTGGCGATGACGCGCCGCTCTGTCACGTTCGGTATGTGGAGTACACCGAGGAAGTGCTTGGCTACACTATTAAAAATCGACTTATTAACGAATTGATTAGATTTTGCAATAATTTGAATGGGTTGAGCGATACGAGAGGAGCATGAAGGGGCACTAAAATCAAATAAATAAATACAAAAAAAAATACTTTAATCCATCACAGGATTCTGCTCTCAGTATAAAAGTTTTCTACAGAAATTTTAAATTTTTCTAAAATTTAAGGAAATTATAATTTGTTAATAGGAATATTTTATTAGAAACTAAAAAGGTTTGCCTTTGAAAGACTGTAGATTTATCTTCTATATATTTGATGTATCTATATTAGGAAAATAATAGTTGGGGATAAATTTTAAACCAGCAACTTTCCAACCTGTGTTAAAGTCCGTTAACCCTTTCGCTATTTTGTTGCCATATACTTTTTGGACGTCTGCTACTTTGTGGACGTCTGCACCCTCTATGGTTCCAGGATTACATTTTTTTATTGGTCCTTAGAATAGTTTGAAGTTTTAGAAAAAATACGAAATTAACAAACTGAATATTTAAGTTTAAAGAAGAGAAGTATACACTTTTTTTAATGATATACCTTGACATAGTAAAGGAAGAAGAAGCAGAAAATTTGAGATAACTTTAAAATACAGGGTCCGAGTATAAAAATTAAAAAATTTCTTATGGAATGTTGCTAATATAACCACATAGAAGCATAAGACGTAAAATTTAAAATTTTAACTTTCCCCAGTAAAAACCTGTAGCGAAAGGGTTAAGAAGAATCGACTAGGGTTTGATCGTGTGTTGTACCAGTTTAGAAGACCCGAAAAGGGTTTGAAGCTGGATTGTGCCAGTTTAAAAGAATGGATTAGGGTTTGGTAGTGGATTGCGCCTTAAAAAGACTAAAAAATTATCTGAGACTTAAGATTTGAAAGTGGATTGTGTCAGTTTAAAAGATTAGGTTAGGATCTGATCTCAGATTCTGGCAGCTTAAAAGACTCAAATATGATCTGATCGTAGATTGTGGCAGCTTAAAGGACTCAAATAGGATCTGATCGTAGATTGTGGCAGTTTAAAGGACTCAAGTAGGATCTGATCGTAGATTGTGGCAGCTTATAGGACTCGAATGAGATTTGATTGTGTTAATTTAAAACACTCGAATAGGATCTAATCGTCGAATATGCCTTTAACCCTTTCGACCCCGAACTTTACTCTGTATCTCGATATTACTTTTTGGTATTTAAATCATGAAACGCTCTCCTAAGAAGTGTACGCACGACATTTGAGGTCGCCACGCCTCTTTGTTAGGGTTCTAGAGCTAGTTTACTTTTGAACAATTTTAGCTTAAAACGGGTTAAATAAATTTTGTATCAATATTTTTTAATTAAAAAAAATGACTTAATATTTATGGAAAAATACAAAATTATCACTTTTTGATTTGATTTAACCATGATTAAAGAAACAGGGTTTTGATCAAACGCGCCCAATTCGTAGATTTCAATTAGAACACAAACTTTTCCTAATATCGCTGTAAATTATTAGAAATTATTTTGGGGATAACAGTAACATTTTTGTAATTTGCTTTGAATTCACTCCTAAAAATATTAATTTGTTGGTGCTTACTTACATTAAACCCATAAATCAATCGTAGCTTTTGCTATAAGATGACAAATAGGTGAAGTTTCTCTCAGGCAACTTTGAGGTCGAAAGGGTTAACTAGGACAGCCTGATTTTTAAGTGACATCATTGACAGCATTGGTTTAAAAAATCTGTACAAAGTAATACAAGTCAGTGCATTTCTTAATCGTTTCACGTCTTTATTATCAAAATATAGCTTCTCATTGATTAAACCAAAACTGAAACATTTATTGACACATTCATACTTATTTAGGAATGAAAGAGTTATAAAATGCATAACGTTTTACTCTAAAATTAATCAGCAGCAACGATAAGTTAATCTATAAAGTGCTTTCATGGTCACACCTCCCGTTCAAAGTGTTTTCGACACAGAGTTTTCGCAGTTTCCTTTTAGTGAATGCATTTTTTATACAAAGTCTTTTTCAGTTTCAGCGTTTTTTCTATATATGAAAAACCCTCTCATGGTCATAACTTGCCTTAAAAGAGTTTCCTGCATTGATGCTTTTCCAGATTTCTTTTCTTTCTCCCTACTGTGTCTCTCAGTTTTATGATTTTATATTCATATCTACATTTACCTTCTCTTCTCTTCCTTTCCTGCAAGAATTCTTCAAAGTGTTTTAGATACACAGTCTTCCTCAGAAATTTCTTATATGTGCTGTGTCCTTCTCAGTTTCATAGTTTTTTCACATCGCAATCTTTCAATCCATGCATTCCTTTCATGGTTAAAGCTTTTGTTCACAGCGTTTTCTACATAGCATCTGCCTCAGTTTTCTTTCCTTCAACGAGTTTTCTACACAAAGTCACCCTAAGTTTATTTTCACATCTCAATCGCTGCATTCATGTTTAAACATCCCCTACGAAGTATTTTCTACACTTTGACTCCCATATCTTTCTTTTCTTTAAAGAATTTGTTGTACAGTGTCTCTCAGCAACAACTTTTTCTTGTATTTCAATCTCTACATCCTTTTCATGTTTATCCTCTCCTTTCAAAGGATTCTCTACACAGATTGTCTGAAGTTCTTTTGCTTCAAGTGATCATTTATGCTGAGTCTCTCTAAGCTTCTTTATTCCTTTCCTTGAAGGTATTTGCTACATAAAGCTTTTCAGATCTAACTGATTGTTCATTCATTTCTACGCAGAGTCTCATTCAGATTCATGGTTACATGTTTCCTTAAATCTGTACAGAATCTCATTCAATTTGCTATCCTTCAAAGAACTCTTTCAACTCGGGTTATTCAGTTGCAAGTGTTTAATTTTCCCTTATACGATTTGCTAAGCAGTGCCTTTCCAAGTTTTTCCTTCCCGTTTTTTTTTTCTTCCTCGATTTCTATACTCCATCAGTTTCCATAAGTTGTTTGCTTTGACCTTTCCTTACTAATAAAAAGACTTTAATTGGGGCTATTTTTATTCTAAGGTTTTCCCACATAGTGTCGTTCTTAGCTTGGTTTTAGTTGTTTTCTTTTCTACCTAATTTTTCAGAAAAGATCAGTCCATTGCTTACTACTCTACAAAGGTTCGTTGTTTTGCTTTCAAAACAACTCTCTTTCTTTATTTCTTTCTTTGACCAACCTTACACTTTGTTTCTCTCACTAAAAAAAGACACCAAATGAGAACCGTTTTCGATGTTCTGACACTTCACTGTGTAATTGGTATCGAGGTAAAGGGGTTGGATTTGTTTCTTAATGACTCCGGTGGAAGGTTTAAGGACGAGAAAGAAAACGCACTTCATCTTTGATATATTTTTCCTGAATTATCTACATATGGGGCATTCTTCCAGAAATAAACAATTCATAATAAACAATAAACAATTTCAAGAAATAAACCATTTCATCTTTTAGAATCAGATATATGTAGAAGAACGAACACTAAGAACTCGGGATCTAACCAATAAGACAGTCTACTAGGCTGTCGAAGGAGCTCAAACGGGTTCAATGAGTGAGTGACTTAGTTAGACTGTTTGTGATATCACAATGGATTCTCATGGTCTAAGTGGGCTATTGCAACCTATCTACCTATCGAAATGTTATCTTGAAATTTTTGTATTTTTTTTTTTAATTTTAAATTTTTATAGTATTTCTTATTTTATTTCAACTTAATATTATTAAATATTTTTAAAGTTCTTTCGCATAATTTCAAATATTAAAATATTCAAACTGACTATTTTAATAATATCAAAAACCCATTATCCACTGCCCGATAATCCTATTTACATAAATCCAATTAAATTATTCTTCTCTGCAGCGGTCATTCCTTGCATCGATTATGCAATATTGTCCTTCGATATGCTGCCGAGAAAATTTTTAATTCACTTTCATTGATTCCTTTACGTTTTTGCCACCATGCTTATTTTTTTTCCAGCCAGCAGCACGTCCTGTCCAGTGCAATATTGCATATAATTTTTTTGCTTTTTTTTTTTAATACCCAATAACATGAATTTTCATTTTGCATTCCCACTTGCAGAACACAGCTGGCGATTGCAATTTTCCAACATGCTTTTTGTTGTTGTTCGTATAACAGAGATCATAGCAAAGGGCGGCAGGGCGGCAGTGGTGCAACTGTATCGCAATTTGTATTTATTGTGTTGTGATGCGGTGCATTTTTGTTGTTGTTTTTGTCATTATTTCATTAAGTAAATACAACAATGCCAGCAGCTAAAATCATTGCCAGGAAATGCTGTAAAAGGTAAAATTGTGTTTTGGGATCTTAATTTTGTGCATACAGATATCTATATTTGTATGTAAACATACACACACACACACACATATATAGTATAGTATATATAGATTAGTGCTATTTGTGTTCGCTTGGGGGCCATCACTTTTTTGCAACTTCAATGTTGACTTTTGATGGAAGCTTCGAAGCTTTTGAGTGCTTATCTCAATTTAATTCGATTTTATTTTCCCAATGCATCGATATGTATGTCAAGCATTAAGTATTAACTGTCAATACGATTGTCGCTGACGTTAACATAAATCAAATGTCATATCTTATCAATTTGTCAGCTGAACAAAAGTATTACGTGTAAGTTGCCATATCGATTTGAGAACGTGTGGAGTTGCCACGATCACGTTCACTGTTGTAATAAGTGCTGCCAATTATAGAACAAATTTAGTTGGTTTAGAACCAAAGCTTAGCTGATGACTTAGCGGATGTGCGCTGCTTTAAGGCCGGAAGTGGACGGAAATGCGCCGGTACATATGCTAAGTTTTTAACAAAGATTTATATGTATATATATTTGCCAAGTCTTTAGTAACTAAAATCAAAAAGTGATAATTTCGTATTTTTCTTTAAATATTAAATAATGTTTCTGTGTTGAAAAAATATTGATACAAAATGTATTTAACCCGTTTTAAGCTGAAATTGTTCAAAAGTAAACTAGCTCTAGAACTCTAACAAAGAGGCGTGGCGACAAAAAGTAATATCGAGACACAGGGTAAAATTCCGGGCCGAAAGGGTTAAGGCCAAATGTGGTTACGATTTTTAATGCAATTCGCGCATCCAGTGAGAGTTTAAAGCTCTCAGCAGCAGTGCGAACTCAAGACGTGTCTGCAATCTGCCAAATAACAACCCAATGCAGCTCCGAACCAAGCTTGCGAAGCTGCTGACCGGACACTATCGATGTGTGTGGCCTGGCGTTGTCCTCGTGGAACACAATTCCTCTCCTAATGGTCAAAACTGGCCGCTTCTGGGACAATTGCTTGCTTTTGAAGGTCCAAAGTTGAAAGAACTGTTTCGACCAAAGAGTTTTTCTGTAGGAGAGCAGCTCAAAGTAGATGATTGCCTGTCAATACCACCAAACATACAACGAACTCTTTCTGACTGGCAATCCTGGCTTGGCCTTCATTTGCGTAAACTCAGCGCGATTCCAACTTCTATGCTTATCAAATGGCGTCTCTCGTCCAGTGATGTCTGCAGAACCTGCGAAAATGATGAAGAAGTAGAACGGATTCAACACTTCCTGTGCCACTGCCCAGCTCTGCAGGAATACGGGCTCCGTACTCTGGGGGCAAGATTTCTGGTAGACCTGGCTTGTGTGGCAAAAGTTGAAACGTCGAATCTGCTCTCTTTTATCAGGAGGTTGAATTGGTTTGCCTCGAATTGAGATTGATTGGTTAGCTCCAGAACTATTTAAGAAGGCATACTCAATGGACCCCTTTGGCCTCTGAGTGGAAGTGCGGTGTCTGTGGTAAAAACACCCTTCAATACCTAACGTAACCTATGAGGATTCGACCAGAACTTTGTTGGAACTGATAAACTTTTCATCACCAGTCACTATTTGCTTCAAAAATGCTTTAATTTTACGATTTGGAGGCGATTCGCTGATGGAAAATCGGTAAAAAATGATTAACTTTCCATCACCAGTCACCATTTGTTTCAGAAATGTTTTGGTTTTTTCGATTCGGCAGCAAATTGCAGATGGAAATTTGGTCCATGAGGTTCATACATCGAGGTTGGTTTTGTATCCAGCCTTATTTAAGTGATTCTAAATGCTTTTTTGCACAAAGCGATCTTTCATGACAGTGGGACTTTACGATTTTCATTATTTTATGAAAATTTTCGACAGTTGAGCTTCCAAAACCTGATGCAACTGGGACACCAAATTTACACGAATGCAACTGATGAAACCAAAATTGTGCATAATTGACTCTAATGGCATCAAGACCATAAACATTTTGCACATTTTCAGCCATCTGACTTTCACTTTCGCTTTTATCGACGAAAAACTATAAAGTGTGGCATGTTTTTTCATTGATGATTTCCATCTTTGATGCGCACTCAAACAAAACTGAGTACAGCAATCACAAAACTGTCCGAGAAGATTTTTTAGTATAAAATCGTATCTTTCTAATGGCATCTAACATAACTCGATGGCGCTTATATGACGCCACATAAAGATTACTGAAGCCTTCAATGGCAGTAACCCTGAAACAATTCCTTCTGCATAGAACAAATAAATCTTTGAAAACTTGGAAGCTTTCTTAGTAGAAAAACAATTTTGGAACTCGGAGAATAATAAACTTTGGGAACAACCAAAGAGTACTTGTAGCAAAAAGGAGACTGCGACTTGAATGCACAAATTTTTCATTGACTTCTACGAATTAAAATAAAGTGTAATGTAAACTCTTTTTTAAGAAACTAATTACTTGGAAAATAAATGAATACATAACTAATAGAACTATCATTAAATTTAAATTAGTAAAAATATATCGAAATTCCTGTCCAAATCATAATAAATGTTGTGCATACGCTTGTAATAAAAATTATTTTTATCTTTTGACCGGCAAACAGAAAGTCTTTGCATAGCCGATAAAAACCCTTAATTGCCTTTTAACAACAAATACCAACTATAATCAGAACAGTTGAAGTTAGTGCAAGATTATTCGA
This sequence comes from Melieria crassipennis, assembly GCA_963668005.1. NCBI lineage: Eukaryota > Metazoa > Arthropoda > Insecta > Diptera > Ulidiidae > Melieria > Melieria crassipennis. The sequence continues at coordinate 8,853,131 of OY764963.1, forward strand.
AAACACGCCCACCTCCGCCTCAAATGCGCTCCACTTTCAGATAGATGCCGCCCTTCGAGCCGCACAGATTCTGCGTCTTGTCGTATTCCATGGGCACTGGGGTCCTCTCGTCGAGCGAGAATTTGAAGCGCTGCAGCAGCAATGCCAGTCCAATGCGCGTTTGCATCTTGCCAAAGCGCAGCCCGATGCAATTGCGCGGACCGTCGCCGAACGGCAGCCAAGCGATGGGATCGCGCGTCTGCAGTCGTTCGGCGGCAAAGTGCTCCGGATTGAACTGCTCCGGGTTGGGGTAGAGTGCCGGGTCGCGATGTATGGCAGTGGCGGGTATGATGACGTGCACGTTCCGCTCAATGGTGTATTTCGGATGGCCAGGCACGGCATAGTCCTTCAAGCAGCGACGCAGCAGTGCCGGCACAATGGTGTACAGGCGTAGCGTTTCTGTGGGCAGAGCAAAGTGCAATCAGTGATGAAAAGCCTCACTCGATGAGTGTGTCAGTGCAATTTACCTGCAATCACCTGATCCATGTACTTCATTTCCTTCATGCACTCATAGCTGAATTGGTTGTTGTGCCTGGCCAGCACTGCGTTCACCTCCTGTCGCAGCCGCTCCTGCATGTCCTCGTGCTGTGCCAGTTCGTAGAGCGCAAAGCTGCCCGTAGTCGAGGAGGTCTCAAAGCCTGCCAGAAAGAAGACAAATGACTGCGCTGCCAGCTCCTCCAGCGTCAGCTGCGCCATGCCCTCCGTCTTGCCGTTCTTCAGCTCGATTAGCAAATTCATAAAATCGTTGCGCTTGATGCCTTTGCGTTCGCGCTCCTCCACCGTTTCGCGCACTGCACGCATAAAGAATGCCACCACGTCGCTGTGAAAGACGCCCACGCCGAGCAGCTTGCACAGTCGCGGATAGCTTTGCGCGAGGCCCATGACCAGCGTGCCGTGGCGTCGTTTGGCCAGCGCCAGTCGTCCCATCAGTCGAAACTCGGCATTGGCATCGCTGAGGCTGTTGCAGTCGATGCCAAAGGCGCAGCTGCCAATCACGTCGGTGGTGAAGCGCGCAAACAACTCCTTCACCTCGACAGTGGAACACGAGCCCAGCATTTGATCGAACATGTCAGCGAAGCGGCAACCCACCTGCACCACTGTGGGAAACATGAATCTCATCTTGGCCGAGCTGAACGTGGGCGACAACTTCTGACGCAGACCCTTCCACTTGGCGCCGTCGAGCGCAAAGAGATGCGCCGACAGTGGGTCGTGCTTTTCATTGTAGTAAACTGGTCGGTCGGCAAAGTTGCTGAAATCTTTAATGAGTATATTTTTGGCCAAGTCGAGGTCGAGTATGAAGGCAGCGGGCTGTTGAAAGAAGTAGAACCCAGCAAAGGGTCCGGTGCCTTTGTACTTTCGATAGTAGTTGCGGTAGATGTCCTGCAGATGATGGCGGCTGCGCAGACCCTTGAAATTGCCGCGCAACAGTTGCGGCTCGTCGTGCGGTATGCCGCGTCGCTGCCAGTAGGTCAGTCGTCGTCGTATGCTCATCAATGCAACGCTGCAGATCACAATGATCAGACTAAGCAGCGCAATGGTCAGTTCCATGTTGCGGTTCTGAACAGAATAATAGAAATAAAAAGGAAAAGCAAACAACAACGGGAACACAAACTACGCTTTGAAAATCGATTTAAATTTGGTGTAGTATTCACTATGAACGCGACTCTGCAATTGTCTGGAATCGCTGGACAAATGTCTGGATTTATATAGTTCGAGTTGGAGCTTATCAGCAAAATGTGGTTTTAGTTAAATCACTGTTAAGGCCGACTAATTGTTGCAGTTTGTATTTACTCTAATTTGGTTTTTTTTTCTAATTTGTATTCTTTTTTGGGTGTGTTTCTGAAAACGCTGTCAAGTGACTGAGTGAATTTTGGGCGAATTTTACATTGACAAATGTTCAATAATTGCGATAAGCCGCAACAGTTGTTTATAATCAGATAGACTGAACTGGGAATACAACAGACACTGGTCAAACTACTTTCAAGTGAATAAACTGGATGAAGAGGGAAGAAGACAGTGCTGCTGTGTTTCAGTATTGATGAAATAATTTACTAGAATTATATATAATAATTTAGTACTCATGAACATTGATTCAAGACTGGCACTTCATAGGACCAGATATGAGAATGACCAAGGAAGTCAAATAACTAACGATACCCTTAGAAATCTGATTAAAATTTTCGAACCATCTCAGTAAAGTTTATGCAGAATTGCAATTCCAATTGGTAAACATACACACAGATTGGGTATTCCTCAGAATTCTTTTTGCAAAGGCTGCAGAAAAGAATATTAGTGTGAGACACTGGAACAGTTCCTTTGTTTCTACCTTGTCGTACCTTCATGGCTCCAGGTTTGATGGTAGAGCAGGGGGGAGTAGGGGTGTTATGTGTATAGACACACCCATGGAAGACAGTTTCCGCCATCTAGATTTGTGCAGTGTCTTCCAAGCGGAAGTACTAGCCATTTTTAAAGCCCTATCAGCCGCCGTGGCTCAGTTGGTTAGTGCGTTGGACCGCGAGTCGAAGGCACCAACCCCAGGTTCAATACTGCCTGTAATAACACCTAAAAATAACGGGAAAACTCGTTTTCTCTTTCGGTGGCTGTCCTCTGAGCTGGAAATGGCAAACCTCTGAGAGTAAAAATTGCTTATGAAAAAGCTCCCAACCTGCCGTTCGGAACCGGCATAAAACTGTAGGTTCCTTCTACCCGCGTACAAATTGACACGCACAACACGGGTGGTAGCGGGCCTTAGTCTCGCGTAAGCGGGCTGTCGTGCCAGTCAATTATTATTATTAGTAATTGTCTTTGCTAAAACTGAGCAACCTCCCTGAAGGTTAGGATTTTCACGGACATTCAGGCATCAATTAAAATGATCAAGAAGGCTGTGCTACATCGAAAGTGGTCTCCCTCTACCTCTCGCTGCTCAAAGAGCTAGGCCATGTGTACAACATCAATCTGACTTGGGTACCGGATCACATAGACATCAGGGAAAACTGCGTAGCCCATAAGCTCACCAGACGTGGCACCACCCTACCAGACGAGAACCCCGTTATTACAGTAGGCATCCCTCTCGCTATATGGAAACTCATAATATGCTCATCCTTCCTCGATATTGTCAACAAGCGGTGGCAGGAGGGGAGTACTCCCGGGCGCACTAAAACTCTTGTCTGGATTAGCAGACAACATATCAGTTCGATCGTCCCGATTTTTACGGAACACTGCCTATTCGGTCGTCAGACTAGGTTTTGACCGTTGGGACTTTTGCCGGAAGGAAGAATCTATAAGTCACCTTCTCTGTCACTGCCTGACTCTCTCTATACGAAGGTCGAAATCGCTAGGCTCTCCTTTCTCCACTGGGATGACCTCAGATCAGTCAACATAGGGGACTTGCTAGGTTTTATCCACAAAACAAATTGGCTTGTTTAGAAACATCGACTTTCAGTAAGTCAGATCACTTTTTCCTTTTCGTATCACAGTGTGCGTCATAACAAGTGTATCTTTCGGCAAGTACCGTGCACAGGCAGCCACTTTAACCCAACCTAACCCACCTTGTCGTAGTTTCAAAAGACCGGATTCCTTAGGAATTACACTAATTGGCTCTCTAGTCGATCTATTGAAGACTGAAATGCATCAAGTCGTATCCTTTAGTCATATGCGATGTGAGGGTGGGTAGGAAGACTACAAGCCTTCCATAGCACTCAGTTCATTTGAAATACGAGTATTGTACTGTGCCTATGGGGAGGTTAGGATAAGGAAAGGATAGGAGAAGGGAGGAGAGAAAAGTGATACCACACATTCCACTCGTTTTTTTTAATGTGTACACATTACAACACTGTTGTTGCAACACACATATGTTACAACATACATTTCAAGCGGATGGTGGAAAGTTGGGAAGGGGACCTACAGTTTAATGTCGAATCCGAACAGCAGTTGGTAGTTTTTTCTTTCACACTTGAAGGTTTTGCCTGCAAAGAGTGATTATTGAAATTCTCAACTGCTTCATGTGGATAGCGATAGACGAGTGTTTCACAAGCCCGAGCTAGGAATCGAACTTAGGGCCTCTGGTACGAGAAGCGAGCGTGCTACCCGCTCGACTATCGAGGCCGGCTACTCATATATAACGCTTAGTCTTCTCTCCCATGTAGGGAAGACTTATTTGAGGAACTGACAACGAAACGGTGCAATAGTACTTATTGAGCGAGTTCAGCGAACTTACAGCCACTGCCTGATTTAAAAGCGTTTTAAGCCCATTAAAGCCACATCTGTTCTTCTGTCCTAATTAGCCCAGAAGCAGTCCAAACACTGCCGACTTCTTTGATCAACTTATTCCCACTTGTTGCTTGCATGTCGGTACTCAATGAAGTGCAGCAAATTTGTGTTCCATGGCCTCAAGAAACACTTTCTTTCTATTTTATTTTATCTTATCATATTATTTCAATGGATTTTAAAAGGTTATCTATTAATCGTTAAAGTTTGGTTTACATCCAGCGGCACAACAATGAGTTGGCAAAAATGACGCCCAGCTGTTCACAGTTTCATGTACTTGCGCACAGCTTCAATATTAATTTTCACTAATTCTTATCTACAATCTGTGGTTGCAAAGTAAAAAGTATAAAAAGCTGAGTTGTAAAACACACCTATGTACATACTAATGAATTTGTGTGGTCTAGTACTCGCTGCATGTGAGTCATTGTCCACAACGGCTGCTTTAAATGAACTTTCTATAACGTAAGAAAAACTCTCATAAACTGCATGGGGTGCACTTTTAAATGTTTGTTAACACGAAAATATTTTCTTTAATTCGCTACTAATTCTCACCTGCTTCTTGTGGATAGCGATAAAAGTAGACAAGTGTTTCACCAGCCCGAGTTAGGAATCAAACTTAGGGCCTCGGTATGAGAAACCAGCGCGATAGCCGCTGGACTATCGAGGCCGACTGACAGAGGATAAGATTTACGCAATCTCCTAAGATTCATTAAAGAATCAAGGAAGTTGGTGCAGGAAGACTTGTAGTCCCTATACCTTCCCCACTACTTTCTTTAGTTAACCCCACCTTACTTTCGTCTGTAACCCTTTGCCTCTCGAGTCTTAAGCATAATGGGTTATCAATCCTGAGTGAGAATTGAACCGTCTAGGGTTCACTTTCTCAGCTCCTCTCATATCCAATTCATTCCATTCCACAAAGAACGATGTCGCTATGCACTCACAACGAATTCCCAGTTTTATGTTGTTCTCTGCCACTATTGCATGATATATCAATCAGTACTCACGAGCACGCCCGCTGTGAAAGGAATGAAAACAGTTTATTGCGATAGTCACGAGCCATTGACTCTCTTTAGTACTTACATACGTGTAAGCATGTCGCATTACTTTGTAGTAGAGACCCACCGCTTAGATATGGCCACAGGTTTGGAGAGCAAAGTGAGATAGTACCGAAGAGAGCGAACTGATAACTAAATGCTGCGCTCTACAATCTTTTCCGGTTGTACAAATAGTGTTTTTTTTTGGTATAAAAGACTTTTAACTACATAATTATGCTCAGTTATATTCCTAGCTTATTGCTGCTGCATACGTTGAATTTCTCCCGAGACAGAAGTACAAGAAGAAGAAAACGCAAATGGCTTTGGTTGCGTTGCTAATTTCTGTCATTCTAATTCTAACATCGTTGACGGTGTACTTCTCTCGTCGGCGTCTCAACTACTGGAAGGATCAGGGCATACCGCACGATGAGCCTCACTGGCTGAAGGGCAACATGACCGGCATCTCGAAGACTCTCTCGTTTGCCGATTTTAACAGGAAAACCTACCTTAAATATCGCGGCACTGGGCCCTTCTGTGGCTTCTACTTATTTCAACGGCCGGCAGTGATGGTATTGGACGCGGCATTGACCAAGCAGGTGTTGATTAAGGATTTCTCGAATTTTGTGGATCGCGGTTTGTATAACAACGAGAAGGACGACCCGCTGACGGGTCACTTGTTTCGGTTGGATGGCGAAAAGTGGCACATATTGCGCAATAAACTGTCGCCCACCTTCACTTCGGGCAAGATGAAGTTCATGTTCCCCTCGGTGGTGCAAGTCGGTGAGAAGTTTGTATCGACTCTGCGTGGGCTGATAACCAAAGATGATACGGTGGAGATTAAGGAACTGCTGGCACGCTACACCACCGATGTGATAGGCACCTGCGCCTTCGGCATCGACTGCAACAGCCTGGAAGATCCGAATGCCGAGTTTCGAGTGATGGGTCGGCGCCTCTTCGAGACTACACGACACAGCACTCTTGTAGAAGGTCTGATAGAAGGCTTTCCCAACCTGGCGCGAAAATTGCATATGCGCATCTTCACAGATGAAATTAGTGAGTTTTTTATACGTATTGTTCGCGAAGCTGTGGCCTATCGAGAGGCAAATAATGTGCAGCGAAATGACTTTTTAAATCTGCTGATGAACCTGAATAAGGGTAAAATTCTGGGCGCAGAGAATAAAGCGCTACGCGGGCTGAGCGTTGAAGAGATGGCAGCACAGACATTTGTATTTTTCCTGGGCGGTTTCGAGACCTCATCGTCGACCATGACATTTTGTCTATATGAATTGGCCCGGCGTGAGGACATACAACAGCGCATGCGCGACGAGATCAACGCGACGCTGAGAAAGCACAACAACGAGCTGACCAATGAGTGCTGGAAGGACATGCCGTACATGAAGCAGGTGATTGCAGGTAAAGTTGATGGCTTAAGCTGATTATACATTTTCTCTAACTTTCCTATCTGTTATTAGAAACTCTACGTAAATATCCCATACTGCCACAATTGAGTCGTCAGGCACTGAACGACTACCCGGTGCCGGGTCATCCACGTTACGTCATACCGAAAGACACATTGGTGCTGATACCCGTTGCGGGCATTCATCACGATCCAGAATTCTATCCCGAACCGCAGAAATTCGATCCGGAACGTTTTGCACCCGAAAAGGTGCAGGAACGCGACAGCGTCCTGTGGCTTCCTTTCGGCGAAGGACCGCGTAACTGTATTGGAATGCGCTTCGGCCAGATGCAGATGCGCATCGGTTTAGCTTTGCTGTTGAAGAACTTCAAGTTCTCTGTTTGCGCAAAGACGGAAATCCCTTTGGAAATTGATCCCAAAAACTTTTTGGAAAATACTAAGAACGGTGTCTTCTTGAAGGTGGAGTTAGTGTGACCGTTTGTGGATCTAAGCCTCAATTGTTTGAGAGATTCCTTCGAAATTACTTTGAGTGAAACTCATAAAAGTATTTTATGATAGTCAAATAGTCTTTGTTGTTAAATATTTTTGTAAACGTATTGTTATTTTTTGTATAAATATGTTCAAAGAGCATAAGAACTCAATAAGTCTTTTGCAATGCAATGGAATTAATCAATAAAACTAAGTATTTGCTGATCTCTTTTTCTTTATGGAGAAAACATCTCATCTAAAATGATGTATTGGTTCCCTCTTAATAGCGATGCCAATTTCTACTAGAACGATGTCATTAAGCATTCCTAACGCGTTCTCGCTTTTATTTGATGCTGTATCATTGTTGTATGCTTCAAAAGTTCTCACGAACACGCCTACAATTCAATGAATGCAATGAGTTGTTTGTTGTCGGCGACGATTTACTCTCTTTAGTAATTATTTACATACTGCTTATACCTATTTACATATGCTATGCACTGTGGGCAAAATGTCCAAATTTTTATGTCAAATGTTTGAGTTTAAATATGTTGGAAGCGCATAGTTTGGTTTGCAATGTAGAAAATTCGGCATAAGACATTAACAATTGTCTTCATGTTATAACTTCATAACGAACTTTGTGACCGTTTCGATGTGGTTTCGGAGTTTCTAGAGCTGATAGTTTTCTTACAAAATTAATCTCGCCCAAAAAATCTGCCCAAAAAATTTAACTAATGATTTAACCCGAAAATTGATGAAGATCCCAGATTGACCCAGGAAATGTTGGATTGCTGATGAACTGGAATGAATGTCCATTGAATGTCATTGCTGTATAGCGAATACTAAGGAATCATCTTGGAAACAGGAGTTAATCAACACAGTGGATTCATCCAATTTGAACTGAAGCTCAAAAGAAGCGCGTTTTCCTATGTTTTGTTGAATATTTTCATACAAAATTTGTAGATGGAGAGTCCTTTTTGACTTAACCTTCAAGAAAAGTGTCACAGTGAATGAAACATTTATCTACTCGTACAAGTGCAGTCCATGTTATGGAGTCTAGAAGGTAATAATCTATCGTTTTAAGCCAAGCCACAAAAATAATGATGCCAATTGAAGACTGGACAGACGATAGCTGCTAAATTAAATAAAAATCAGTTTTCGAACTACTTTTGGTTTTAATAAAATAATAACTTTATAAGTACTCGTTTTTGATATCTTTTAATTGTTTTAATACAAGTGTAAAAAAGTGACCTGTTTAAAATTTTGAAAATGTTAACTTCTATACTTCATTCTTTTACATTTTACTTCAAACTTTTCTCATCTTCGCAATGCTTGAACTGTTTAAAGTTTTGACCACCAAAATTTCGATTTTACCCCATGGTGCCTTGTAGATACGAATATTTTTAGACCTGATCAGCAAAATAAGACTAGAAAATGCATTTGGAAAGTTGATAATGTAGAACGAATTGAGAGAGCGAACTGATAAACGTAGCCATAACGAGACGTTTCCTAGGTTGCACTGACGCCCAGCCAACGGACTTTCTGTAGTCTTTGTCATTTATAAAAAGTGTTTATCATTATTTGTACAAAAGGCATGGAAAGAAATAATCCGACTCAGTTGTGTTGTGAGCATTGTGTTGGATTGTACGTTGAATATCGTCAAAGACTGAAAGCGAACTAAAGAAAGTAGGAAACAATGGCAGTGGTTGCGCTGCTAATTTCCGTCATTCTGATTCTAACATCGTGGGCAGTGTACTTCACTCGTCGGCGCCTTAACTACTGGAAGAATCAGGGCATACCACACGATGAACCGCACTGGCTGAAGGGCAACTTGAACGGCATCATGAAGACTCGCACCTTCTCCGACTTAAACAGGGAAGTCTACTTGAAGTATCGCGGCACTGGGCCCTTCTGTGGCTTCTACTTCTTTCAACGACCGGCAGTGATGGTGTTGGAGCCAGCCCTTATAAAGCACGTCTTGATTAAGGACTTCTCGAATTTTGTGGATCGTGGTATATTCAACAACGAGAAGGATGACCCTCTCACAGGTCATTTATTTATGATGGATGGCGGAAAGTGGCGAATACTGCGCAATAAGCTGTCGCCCACCTTCACCTCCGGCAAGATGAAGTTCATGTTTCCCTCGGTGGTGCAAGTGGCCGAAAAGTTTGTGTCCACTCTGCGTCAGAAGATGGCCAACGAAAATACGGTGGAAATTAAGGAACTGTTGGCACGCTACACCACCGATGTGATAGGCACCTGCGCCTTCGGCATCGACTGCAACAGCCTGGAAGATCCGAATGCCGAGTTTCGAGTCATGGGTCGACGCCTGTTCGAGACGAGACGCCATGGCAGCTTCGTAACCGGGTTGATACAGAGCTTTCCCGACATGGCACGAAAGTTGCATATGCGCATCTTACCAGACGAAATCAATGACTTTTTCATGCGCATCGTTCGCGAAACTGTGGCCTATAGAGAGGCGAATAATTTGCAACGCAATGATTTTATCAGTCTTCTGATGGACCTGAATAAGGGTAAAATTCTGGGCGCAGAGAACGAAGAGCTACGTGGACTGAGCGTTGAAGAGATGGCAGCACAGGCGTTTGTGTTCTTTGTGGCCGGTTTCGAGACCTCATCGTCGACCATGGGTTACTGTTTGCACGAATTGGCCCAGCATGAGGACATACAACAGCGCATGCGCCACGAAATCAATGAGACGCTGAGAAAGCACAACAACGAGATCACTTATGAGTGCTTGAAGGACATGCAGTACATGAAGCAGGTGATTGCAGGTAAAGTTGGCGCTTTAAGCTTTACACTGATTGCGATTATCTAGAACTTCTTTCGCTCTCTTCTTAGAAACTCTACGAAAACATTCCATACTGCCACATTTGAATCGCCAGGCACTGAACGACTACCCGGTGCCGGGTTATCCCCGCTACGTCATACCGAAAGGTACATTTGTGCTGATACCTGTTGCGGGCATTCATCACGATCCAGAATTCTATCCCGAACCGCAGAAATTCGATCCCGAACGTTTTGCACCCGAAAAGGTGCAGGAACGCGACAGTGTCCTGTGGCTTCCTTTCGGCGAAGGACCGCGTAACTGTATTGGAATGCGCTTCGGCCAGATGCAGATGCGCATCGGTTTAGCTTTGTTGTTGAAGAATTTCAAGTTCTCTGTTTGCGCAAAGACAGAAATCCCTTTGGAAATTGATACCAAAAATTTTTTGCAAAGCACAAAGAACGGCATCTCTCTGAAGGTGGAGCCAGTGTGAGCAGCTACGATGGCTTAACCCTTTCGAGCTGAGCTGCAGTTTGGATTTTTGGCAATTGAAAGTGGAACTCATTAAGACTTTAAAAATTTTGTAATGAATTTAAGTATTATTACTTATTTTATGATTTATTTTATATATTCAAATGTTTTGTTAAGGGTTTTCCCGTAACAAACTAAAAGAGTTGCTTTTTAATTGTTTCAAATATATTATATTTTTGTTTAAAGACAAATAAGAATAATTTGGTTTATTTTATGAACTATTTTATATATTCTGATGTGTTATTGAAGATTTTACGATAACCTACTGAAAGAATTTTAGTTAAGAGAGTTGTTGTTTTTTTACTGTAGTAAAACGCATGTTTTGATTGTTATTTGTTAAAATTTTTATATGTATGTAAATGAGTTTGAAGGTGAAATAAAAGCAAATATGAAGCAATACTTTTTTTGGATGTTGTGTGGCTTTAAAAAACAAATTGATTAATGTGATCAGTTAATACTTTCTCGATCATGGGACATAACTGTTGATGTGCTTTGTATAATTTAAGAACAATTTTTACGGCAGTGAAAAAAAGATTAAGAAATTTAAAACTTCTTATGAGACATATTTGTTCTATTGCTGCTAAAAGGGTTGAAGGGTATACAAATCTTCAACAGGTACTGAAGACAAATTTGCCTAACATTGATAAAGAGATTAAGGAAGTGAAAATGTCTACTAAGAAATATATGTTCCGTAGGTCGTGAAAGAGATAAGAAATTATTAAAATGTTTTGCATGCCCTAAAGTCAAAATAAGAATTAAGAATTAAAAAGCTTCTTTAAGACATTTATGTTCCATTGGTTCTGAAAGGGTTAAAAAATTATGAAAATTGGCCAAATCTACTGAAGAGAAATATTCAAACATTGACATTGAGGTTGAAAAACCAAAAATTTCTAATTCTAACGATTTTAATTTCTAACGTTTCATTGGTGCTGAAAGTGTTAAGAAGTAAAGATTTCGAATTCTAACGATTCTAATTTTTATCCTTTCATTGGTGCTGAAAATGTTAAAGAATTATTAAAACGCTTGGGTTAAAAGGGTTAAAAATGATGAAAATCGTCTACATCTACTGAAGAAAAATTTGTTTAACATTGAAATTGTGATTGAGAAAGAAAAAATTCTAATTCTAAGGTTTTTAATTTCTAACGTTTTATTGGTGCTGAAAGGGATTCAAGGGATTCTGATTGAAAAAGAAAAAATTCTAATTCTAAGGTTTTTAATTTCTAACGTTTTATTGGTGCTGAAAGGGTTAAGAACGTATTAAAATGTCTTACATGCGCTAAAGTGGATTATAACTAACATCAAAAATGAGATTAACAATGTAAACATTTCTAATAAGACATATTTATAATGCTTCATTGGTGCTGAAAAGGTTAATAAATTATTAAAATATCTTGCATGCACTAAAGCGAATTATATTTAACATTAAAAATCAGATTAAAAATGTAAAAATGTATAATAAAACATATACAAATATGTTTCATTGATGCTGAAATGGTTAAGAAATTATTAAAAATCTTACATGCGCTAAAGTGAAATATAATATATCTGATAAATATTGTTGCCAAAAATGTTTTGCATGCGCTAAAGTGATTTATATCTAACTGTAAAAATGAAATTAAGAAAGTAAACATTTCTAATAAGACATATACAAATATGTTTCGTTGGTGCTGAAAGGCTTAAGAAAGGATCAAAGATTAAGGGAAAAGCTTCTTATGAGACATGTATTTTTTATTGGTGTATTTTCTATTGAGACTGACGTTTCTAATTTCTAACGTTTCATTGGTGCTTAAGGGGTTTTCAAATTATTATTATTATAATTATTAATTATTTATCTTACATTAAAAATTAGATTAAGAAAGTTAAAATGTCTATAAGACATACGTGCATACGAATATGTTTCATTGGTGCTGAAAGGATTAAGAAATTAATGAAATATCTTGCATGGGCTAAAGTGAAATATATCTGATAAATATTGTTGGTAGAAATGGCGCTAAGAAAATTAAAATGACATGAAAGATTCATATGTTCCATGAATGCTGAAAGGGTTAAGCAATGCTTTAATACAAGGTGCAACCCAAAGTAAACAGGACTTTTATAAAATAAAGAAAACGGATGATTATTTTTGTATAATTCTTTTTATTTATTCAAAATACTCTCCTTCTGCTTCGATACAACGTTTTGCACGGTCCAAAAGCATTTGGAATGAGTGTTTTAGGTCATCGGCCGGCATCGCCTTCAGAACGTTGGTACAAGCCTTTTGGATGTCCTCAACGTCCTTATAACGGTTTCCTTTCATCGGCAAATGCAACTGACCGAATAAGTAGAAGTCACAGGGAGCCATATCAGGCGAATACGGTGAATGATTGATGGTAAAAATGCGATTTTTGTTCAAATAATCGGTCGTAACTAGGGCTCTGTGAGCTGGTGCATTATCATGCAATAAACGCCAACTTCCTTCCTCGCGATATTCTGGCCGAATACGACGAATGCGATGCACCAAACGCTTCAAAACTTCAACATAAAACAAAGCGTTAATTGTTTTTCCCGGTGGAACAAACTCTCGATGAATTATTCCCTTTGAATCGTAGAAACAAATGAGATGAGTTTTGATTTTTGACTTCTCACGGCGGGTTTTTTTCGGATTTGGCTCATCTGGGTGCTTCCATTCGGCACTTTGACGCTTTGTTTCGGGATCATATTGAAAGCACCACGTTTCGTCACCGGTTACGATGTTGAACAAGAAATTTGGATCACGTCTGGCTTCCCGAACGATGTCTTTTGCGTGCTCAATTCTCTGCGCTTTTTGGTCGTCGGTTAAAGTGTGCGGAATGAAGCGAGAACACACTTTACGGAGACCCAAATGTTCGGTTAAAATGCGATCAATTGATGTTTTGGAGATGTTCAATTCCATTTCCATCAATTCCAATGATGATTTTGGCTGCATTTTGATAAAATCACGCACAGTTTTGATGGCATCGTCAGTAATCACAAATTTCGACTGGCCGACGTGTTCGTCGTCATTCAAGTCTTCACGACCATTCTTGAATCGATTCAACCACTCATTAACACGGCCACGGGATAAACAATCATCACCATAAACTTGCTTTAACAATTTAAACGTTTCGGTAAAAGTTTTACCAAGTTTAAAAGAGAACTTAATATTAGCTCTTTGTTCGATCGACATTCTCGTACCAAAGTTAAAAACATACTGTCACATTGAGCGGGATATTTCGGCGTCTACTAGACCAAATGTCATGAAATTTAGACAGTATGTGAATGAAAGATGTACCTTTCCAACGCATGTCCTCACACATAGATGGCGCCACCAGAAACGTCCCTATTGCAAAAGTCCTGTTTACTTTGGGACGCACCTTGTATATAACATTTGTTAAAATTAAATATATGCGATAGATATGGTGCAAAATTTCTTAGGTTTAATTTTTTGCAATTTTCATGATGCAAATCTTCAAAGTTGAATGCACATTCAACTCTCTCAAGCCATTCTCTCGACTCTCTCTCTGGTGTGATTTATGTGGGAAGTTTTTGTTATATATAACTGGGTAGATCACGTTTTGTGTGTCTGAAAGGCGTTTGATAAAAACAGGTTAAAGAGATTTTTGATACCGATTAAACGCTTAATTTAGCTCCAAACATTTACTAACAATGGTCATACTTAAATCCTTTAAGGGGACATGATATGTCTGCATTAAATGTTCCAACAAAAACAAATATTAAAAGAAAATAAATTATAAACCTTGTTGCTGAGCCCTCTTCGTCTGCTAACTACGAGATCATAGTTGATAGCAAAGATAATAAAGATAAACTTCACATTCTTTGTTGATAGTCGACACTTGTAGGCACTTAAACTCGTTGTTCGTGTTCTTTTCTCTCCCATTAGGCCACATCTTAGCTACTCGCAATATTTTTGCGCTCTTAGCACTCACTAACTTTTTGCAAATCTGTGTGTTTTTGTGCAAATTGCTATAAAAGTCTATACACGAAGCACTGAACTCAGTTCAACTGGGCCCATTGCGCTGCAAACATATTCGATTACAACGAAAGGCTCAAAGCAAAAATTGCACAGTAACAATGACAGTGGTTGCGTTGCTCATTTCAGTCATTCTAATTCTGACATCGCTGGCGGTGTATTACGCACGACGGCGCCGCAACTATTGGAAAGATCAGGGCATACCGCACGATGAACCGCACTGGCTGCAAGGGAATTTACGGGGCGTCGTAAGGACGCGCACCTTTGCCGATGTCGACAAGGAAATCTACTTGAAATATCGCGGCACTGGGCCCTTCTGTGGCTTCTACTTCTTTCAACGGCCGGCAGTGATGGTGCTGGAGCCCACACTGGCCAAGCTGGTGTTGATTAAGGATTTCTCGAATTTTGTGAATCGCGGCATGTATCACAACGAGAAGGACGACCCGCTGACGGGTCACTTGTTTCTGCTGGACGGCGAAAAGTGGCGCTTATTGCGCAATAAGCTGTCGCCCACCTTCAGTTCGGGCAAGATGAAGTTCATGTTCCCCTCGGTGGTGCAAGTCGGTGAGAAGTTTGTATCGACTCTGCGTGGATTGCTGACCAACGACGCTACGGTGGAGATTAAGGAACTGTTGGCGCGCTACACCACCGATGTGATAGGCACCTGTGCCTTCGGCATCGACTGCAACAGCCTGAAGGATCCGAATACCGAGTTTCGTGTCATGGGTCGGCGCGTGTTTGTTGATAGGCGGCACGGCAATATAGTCAACAGTCTGATTATGAGCTTTCCCGATTTGGCACGAAAGTTACATATGCGCATGTTACCAGACGAAATCAATGACTTTTTCATGCGCATCGTTCGCGAAGCTGTGGCCTATCGAGAGGCAAATAATGTGCAGCGCAACGACTTTCTCAGTCTGCTGATGGACCTGAATAAGGGTAAAATTCTGGGCGCAGAGAACGAAGAGCTGCGTGGACTGAGTGTTGAAGAGATGGCAGCACAGGCGTTTGTGTTCTTTGCGGCCGGTTTCGAGACCTCATCGTCGACCATGGGTTACTGTTTGCACGAATTGGCCCAGCATGAGGACATACAACAGCGCATGCGCGACGAGATCAATGAGACGCTGAGAAAGCACAACAACGAGCTGACCTATGAGTGCTTGAAGGACATGCAGTACATGAAGCAGGTGATTTCAGGTAAAGCTGATGACTTAAACTGATTATAGATGTTTTCTAACTTTCCTATCTGTTATTAGAAACTCTACGAAAATATCCCACACTGCCACATTTGAATCGCGAGGCACTGAACGACTACCCAGTGCCAGGTCATCCCGGCTACGTCATACGCAAAGGCATGTCGGTTCTTATTCCTGTCGCGGGCATGCATCATGATCCGGACATCTATCCCGAACCGGAGAAATTCGATCCCGAACGTTTTGCACCCGAAAAGGTGCAGGAACGCGACAGCATTTGGTCGCTGCCGTTCGGCGATGGGCCGCGCAACTGCATTGGTCTGCGTTTCGGCCAGATGCAGATGCGTGTGGGTTTAGCTTTGCTGCTGAAGAACTTCAAGTTTTCGGTGTGTGCGCAGACTGAAATTCCGCTGGTCATGAATCCCAAATCTCTTGTGCAGAATTCGAAAAATGGCATCTACCTGAAAGTGGAGCAGGTGTGATTATCTAACGCAGATAAGAGTTTGATAAGTATTGTAAGAGTTTGATAAGTATTGTTGTGTTTGTATTATGACTAATTAACGATGTACTCGTATTTATTATTGCTCAATGATGTGCGGCATTTTTTAAGGTGCTTGAAAAAGAATATTTTTGAAACAGCGCAGCTTAGTTTAGGAATTAACTAAGAAATTACAATTCTCAATAAAATAAAAATATATTTATTATTTTTTATTTTTATGAATATCAAAAATCATTTCTCATCAAAAATTATTTTTAATGTTACATATGAAAAATGAGATTATGAAATTGTAATTGTTTGTAAACTTCCTTTATTCATTGCATAAATTATACATTTTTTTTAAGAATAAAATTTAAATAAATAAAATAAAAATAAAATAAAAATAAAATTAGACACTTTAGCTTTCAATATTCAAGGCTTCAGTGCAAGTAATGATGCCAAATTTATAACCATCGAAATCTCCTAAACTTTTTCCAAAACAATTTTTCTCCCAAAAATTCTCCTAAAAGGCCAAGAATCTTCTAATCAAGGAGGAAATCTCCTGATCTGGCAACACTGAACCGAAGATATTACGGAGACACTTAGTGAAAGCTAAAAAAAATATAAATAGAGTAAGCATGACTATTGCTATTTAAAAACGATAGCGAGAACGCCAGTCACGCTGACTCGAATAGCGACCAGTGCGCGTAAGAAAGAGAAGTAAATAAAAAAAAAATACTGTTATGTTGCATAATTTTAAAAGCGGTTGTTGACTTTTGAACAATACAATTTATTAAGTCCATCCGAGCATTTTATAGTAACAAAAACAGAAAGAAAGCAAAACAAAGGCGACATAGTTGTTACTATGTCGCCTTTGTTTTGTTGTGTTTGTTTTTGATGTGGGTCAAAAGATATATTAAAAAAATTTAGAATGACTTATTGATTGTCCTGGCCTAAATAGAAAAAAATAGAACAAAAAGAGCTGAGTTGAAGTTGAATGAAAATTAAAGTGTTGGACAACTTGAAAGTGAGGCAAAATAGTTACTCCGATGTGGGTCAAAAAAAACATTGGAACAACACACAACAAAAAATGAGTTATCGGACTTACTGGCCAAAAGAAAAAAAATAAAAATAAAAGAAAAACAACTGAGTTGACGTCAGAATGTGCTGGGAAACTCGCCAGAGTCAATTTGAAAGAGTCGAAAGAGACGAGTTAAACACATTGAAACAAGTCAAAATGAGTTACTGGACATCTTGGCCTAAGTTGAGTCTGAAGAGGACTTCTGCGAACCAAATCCCAGGATCGGTCTTAGCTGTTTCACTTTGAAAATCAGAGTCAGCAACTGAATAGACTTGCACCATCTGAGAAGAATCCGAAGAGGCCAAATCAAGGCTTATGTGAAAGTTCTGTTTGAAACTGTTTTCCGCTTTGAAACTTTTAAAACTTTTTTTTAATTTTTAAGGCCACCTTTTATATATGTAATTTGCTATAACTTTCAATTAAAATTAACTGGTTAATTGAAAAAAATTAAAGCATTCGGTTAAAATTAAATACTCTCACTACTATTGCAAAATTAATCCGTCTTATTTATTTATTTCACCTGTCTTTAGTTACAGCTCAATGAAATGTTTACTGTCTGTGAATGTGTTAATAAAAATGTTTGTTTCTATTCCACTGTAATTTGCGTTTACTCAATTCGAAAACTTTGTACTGGTTTCATCTGTTGTAGATAAATGCACAAAATTATATACAAACAAGTAAAGTTCACTTTCAGCATTATTATTATCGATTGTGTTGTTTGTGTTTTTTAAATGCTGGCAGTAAATAAAATCAATTGTTGTATCGCGAGAACCCCACTAGAGAGATTACAACAAATTTAATTACAGGTTTCCTTGAACATACTTGGAAACATAAGATGCCCTACACACTGTTTGGCAACAACAATTACAATTACAGGTTGGTTGGTTGGAACTTAAAACGTTCTACACGTTGCTTTGCAAAGTTATCTCTAAAGTCTATGAAGGATTTTTAAAATAGCAAATATGTTATAACTCAATAAAATCGATTGATTACTTAACGCTATGAGCCTTTTTTACTAGTTCCATTAGAGCGCATGGGTCCACCAAGGGGCTATTACATCTCTACTCTATTTGATATCTCTTACAGCTCGTTCTCCATCTGACTATTTTCGAACTTTCGTTTGGTTTTATGACTCGTCCCAAGTGATGTTTATTCCAGCTGACTCTACTTGGACTTCTTGGGTGGATTTGTAAGCCCCGTCCCAAGTGATGAAATTTGTAATAAAATCCAGGTTCATCTTTTTCTCTCTTTTAGAACCTTCATTGGGTTATTACATCTCTACTCTATTTGACATCTCTTACTTCTGTTTCTCCATCTGACTCTCTTTGAATTTGTTGTTGTTGTTGTTGTTTTTTGCGCCCTGTCCCAAGTGATGCTCTTTGGTCTATTCCAGCTCTTCTCTACTACTCTATTTGGATTTGTTGGGTGAATCTGAAAGCCTCGTCCCAAGTGATGAAATTTTTAATATTATCCAGGTTTTTCTTTATCTCTCTTTTAGGGCACATAGGACCTTCACAGAGTTATTACATCCCTACTCTATTTAACATATCTTACATCTATTTTTCCATCTGTTTCTATTTGATCTTTTTCGGTTGGTTTTATGACTCGTCGCAAGTAATATTTACAGGTCTATTGCATTTGACTCCATTTGGATTTTTGGGTTGTTTTTTATGACCCGATGTTGGTAGCTGCTCTTTCGTTGAGAATTGACTCTCCACATATTATTCTACCGTTTGTGACTTTTACCCTCTGTGGGTATCATCCAAGCGCCCGTTTTGTAATGCTTCTAGGTGATCATCTTCATTCGTTTTTTTCTCAGTATGGTTTGTTTACCTCAGAGTCTCAAAAGCTCATTATTTTTAGTAGCCTCTGGTCAGAATAACCAGCATTTGATTTGTAGACAACAGTTGATAAAAGCTTAGAGTCTCTGCAGCGTCATCGATATCGCACTCTTTCGATTTCGCGATTACCAAAAAACATAAAGCAAAACTTATTTCATTAGTTAGTGCAATAGAGTACAAGAGCTTCAACCAGCTTGGAACCTGGGTATCACTTGTCCCATACCGATCATAGCGCTTTTCAACCAAACAATTGTGGTGAATAAAACTTGCGCTCACATTTTTGACGTTAGTACGCTGCAGTCGCTCAACTAGTTCAGGCATCTCAACTGAAAATAAAAACATTTTTATCAAAGTGCTCTCTTAGTAGATTTGTCATAATGGGTTTAGCGTATGTTGTGCTTTACGTCCTTGTTGGCGCATTGACGCTGGCAGTCTATTTCGCTCGCAAAATTCTTCACTACTGGAAGGATCGCGGTATTCCCTACGAGGAGCCTCATCTGCTCATGGGCAACATGAAAGGCTTCCGCTCTACGCGCGTCATGCAGGACATGTTCATCAGTGTCTATAAAAAGTTCAAGGGCACCGGACCGTTCTGCGGCTTCTTCTTCTTTCAGCGTCCCATGGTGCTGGTGCTGGACATACAGCTGGTCAAGAATGTGCTCATCAAGGATTTTGCCAATTTTGCCGATCGCGGCATGTTCTACAACGAGAAGGACGATCCGCTGACGGCGCATCTGTTCGCCCTGGACGGTTTGCTGTGGAAGCAGCTACGCCAGAAGCTGTCGCCCACATTCACTTCGGGCAAGATGAAGTTCATGTTTCCCACCGTGGTGAATGTGGCCCATGAGTTTGTTAGCGTCCTTGACGGCCTGCTGCAGCCGGTTGGCAGTGTGGTCGAGATCAAGGAACTGTTGGCGCGCTTCACCACCGATGTCATTGGCACGTGCGCCTTTGGCATCGATTGTCACAGCTTGCAGGATCCCAATGCGGAGTTTCGTGTGATGGGACGCAACGCCTTCGAGAAGACACGCCACAACGATTTGCTGATGGCTTTCATATTCAGCTTCCCGAAGCTGGCGCGCAAGTTGCGCATGCGTCAAGTTAGCGAGGATGTGCATCAGTTTTTCATGCGCATTGTACGCGAGACGGTGGCCTATCGCGAGCAGAACGCCATAAGGCGCAACGATTTCATGGATCTGCTAATTGAGCTGAAGAACGGTAAAGGCCTCAAGGGCGATAATGACGAAGATCAAACGCCATTAACAATCGAACTGGTGGCAGCACAGGCGTTTATATTCTTCCTGGCGGGTTTCGAGACATCGTCGACGGCAATGAGTTTTGCGTTGTACGAATTGGCGTGTCATCAGGATGTGCAGGACAAGGTGCGACAGGAAGTGACCGAAGTGTTGTCGCGACATCAGAACGAATTCACCTATGAGTGCATGAAGGAAATGAAGTACACCGAGCAGGTGTTGTTGGGTAAGTGTTGCCCTAAAACTGTTGTTAGCATTTCAATAATTGGCTTTCGCTCCCCATAGAAACAATGCGTTTGTATACGATTGTGCCGAATCTGCAGCGTCAGGCAGTGAACGACTACGTGGTGCCGGGTCATCCCAACTACGTCATCGAGAAGGGTATGGGAGTAGTCATACCGGCATGTGCAATCCATCATGATTCCGAGTTCTATCCCGAGCCGGAGGTTTTCAAGCCGGAACGTTTCGCGCCCGAGATGGTCGCCAATCGAGACAGTGTGGAGTTTTTGGCCTTCGGCGAGGGACCGCGCAACTGTATTGGTTTGCGTTTTGGAAAGATGCAATCGCGCATAGGTCTGGCAATGCTTGTCAAGAACTTTAAGTTTACTACTTGTGCGGAGACACAAATTCCGCTTAAATTTAGTAAAAAATCATTTGTTTTGAGTTCGGAGGGTGGCATCTTTGTGCGCGTGGATAAAATTTAGATTCGATTTGTTGTAGTTTGAATTGGTTGAATAATAAATGCTTGAAACTTATTGGCAATATGCAAAAAATAGGCTTGCTGGCACTAAGAGGGTTTTTGACTTTGTGTGTTATTGCATTGAGAATTGGGGTCTTTGGATTCTGGATGCCTTAGAAAGTTTTCTTTACTGAGAGAAAGATACATTTATATTGGAGTTCCTGGACAGCATTGGCGGAGATGAACTCCTCCAATAAGGATAGGGCATTGGACACAATAGTTCTCGACTCCCATACCTAATCTAATCTAATCTAATCTAATCTAATCTAATCTAATCTAATCCAATCTAATCTAATCTAATCTAATCTAATCTAATCTAATCTAATCTAATCTAATCTAATCTAATCTATTCTAATCTAATCTAATCTTATCTAATCTAATCTAATCTAATCTAATCTAATCTAATCTAATCTAATCTAATCTAATCTAATCTAATCTAATCTAATCTAATCTAATCTAATCTAATCTAATCTAATCTAATCGAATCGAATCGAATCGAATCTTATCTAATCTAATCTAATCTAATCGAATCGAATCGAATCGAATCTAATCTAATCTAATCTAATCTAATCGAATCGAATCGAATCGAATCGAATCGAATCGAATCGAATCGAATCGAATCGAATCGAATCGAATCTTATCTAATCTAATCTAATCTAATCTAATCTAATCTAATCTAATCTAATCTAATCTAATCTAATCTAATCTAATCTAATCTAATCTAATCTAATCTAATCTAATCTAATCTAATCTAATCTAATCTAATCGAATCTAATCTAATCTAATCTAATCTAATCGAATCTAATCTATTCGAATCTAATCTAATCTAATCTAATCTAATCTAATCTAATCTAATCTAATCTAATCTAATCTAATCTAATCTATTCTAATCTAATCTAATCTTATCTAATCTAATCTAATCTAATCTAATCTAATCTAATCTAATCTAATCTAATCTAATCTAATCTAATCTAATCTAATCTAATCTAATCTAATCTAATCTAATCTAATCTAATCTAATCTAATCTAATCTAATCTAATCTAATCTAATCTAATCTAATCTAATATAAATCTAATCTAATCTAATCTAATCTAATCTAATCTAATCTAATCTAATCTAATCTAATCTAATCTAATCTAATCTAATCTAATCTAATCTAATCTAATCTAATCTAATCTAATCTAATCTAATCTAATCTAATCTAATCTAATCTAATCTAATCTAATCTAATCTAATCTAATCTAATCTAATCGAATCTAATCTAATCTAATCTAATCGAATCTAATCTATTCGAATCTAATCTAATCTAATCTAATCTAATCTAATCTAATCTATTCTAATTTAATCTAATCTTCAATTTCAAAGTTACGCGAAAAATTTCAGTCACCAAAAATTTGCCACACCCCTTGTCCAACGCCCATCGAATTTTACCAGCAGAATGACACATTTATGGAACGACGGCGTACAAAATTTCAATGCTCTCCGACTTATAATTCCGAAGATATTCCATATAAAAAAATTAAGTTGTGAAGGAGGTGCCACACCCACCTGTTGGGTTGTATTCGCACTATGTGGTCTACCGAGATTTAGTCAAGACGAAAATTCTGTGAAAGATTCAGTTCAATCGGCTGTCTAGTTTGGGGGTCGTATGTTCTGTATCATATTTTTAGAATTATAATTTTTTTTGCGCCCTAGTGTTGTTGTTTCTGTTTAAAATGTTAACCACTCAAGTATTCATTTCACGTAATTACTCGCATATCTGTGTGATTGTTTTTAGTATCGTGCTTTGTAAACAGTGAATCGCATAATTCAGATTCCAGTCTCTCTTCTCCGCAAGCGCTGCGATATATAAACAATTACATCACTTCGATGACTTTAATAGGAAGCTTTTAATTGTGTATGCTTGGACAGTTCTATTTGATTACAAAGTGCGTTCTACAAATCAATTGTTGGACTGCAAAAAGACGACTGCATTCAACGGAGTTGTAAAACCACAACACAAACGCTCTGAGAGATGCTGAGTTATGGAATGAGAGTTGTGCTCAATGAGGTCTGAGCGGTTTTAGTATAGTCTGGCGATTCTCTTTAGTGTGCGAGATGAGAGATCATTCATTCTAATCCAAATTTAGAGATCAAATCTTTAGTTGCACTAAGAAAAAATATATAAAAAATATAATTTGAATTTGTGAATGAAAGACAGCTTACTCTCAAAGAGATAGTTAGCTTTTAGAGCGCCAAAAAAGTCTTCATCTCTGTCGTAATATACCTGGCTTTATCATCATCAGCTGTAACTCAAATTACATGTACTGAATTTTCGGTGCCGCAGTCTAGTTTAGCGTTGGTACCAAGTAGATGCACTCGCAACTCGGACTCGAAAATGTCGGTGTCTAATTTTCTGTTTTATGCGCTCATAGCGCTTCTCACATATTTGGCAGTGCTTTGGCGTCGTCGTCTCAACTACTGGCAGTCGCGCGGCATCGCTTGCGAGACGCCAAACCCCATACTGGGCAATCTGACCGGCCTGCAGAGGACGCGCTCGTTCAACGACATTTGGCTAAGCTACTACAATCGCTTTCGCGGCACTGGGCCCTTTGCCGGTTTCTACTGGTTTCAGCGACCCTCCGTGTTTGTGCTGGACACAATGCTGGTCAAGGAAATACTCATTAAGG
Organism: Melieria crassipennis; assembly: GCA_963668005.1. NCBI lineage: Eukaryota > Metazoa > Arthropoda > Insecta > Diptera > Ulidiidae > Melieria > Melieria crassipennis. Next base: position 8,876,911 of record OY764963.1, read on the forward strand.
AATTTCACAAATTCACCGATCGCGGTTTCTTTTGGAACGAAAAAGACGATCCACTCACTGGTCATCTGTTTTTGCTGGACGGTCTCAAATGGCGCAACATGCGTACGAAACTCTCGCCCACTTTCACGTCAGGCAAAATGAAGCTAATGTTTCCCATGGTCACTGCGGTGGGCAGGGAATTTGTGCAAGTTTTCGGCCAAATGGCCGACCAGCAACCCATAGTGGAGATGAAGGATATGCTGGCGCGTTTCACCACCGATGTCATTGGTACCTGCGCCTTCGGCATTGACTGTCACAGCTTGACTGACCCCAATGCAGAGTTTCACAAAATGGGACGTAAATCGCTGGTGGAGACTCGTCATGGACGTCTTGGCATAGCGTTCCTAGCTAGTTTTCCGGAGTTATCGCGCAAACTGCACTTGAAGCAGACGCCCGAAGATATTGAGAAGTTCTTCCTGGGCATTGTGCGGGAGACGGTGAATCAGCGGGAGAGGAGTGGAGTGCGGCGCAACGATTTTATGGATATGCTAGTAGATTTGAAGAACAACAAACTGATGAAGTCAGAAGACGGCGAAGCACTCACGAATCTCTCCATAGAAGAGGTAGCCGCCCAGGCGTTTGTGTTCCTGGTGGCTGGCTTTGAGACCTCGTCGACGACAATGGGCTTTGCGCTGTACGAGCTGGCACAGCATGAAGACATACAGCCGCGCGTCCGAGACGAGGTGAATGCGGTGCTGGAGAAACACGAAGAGGAATTCTCGTACGAGTGCATGAGGGAGATGCAGTACTTGAATCAGATAATATCGGGTAAGTAGCGTGCAAGTTGAACCGGGTAACACTTTGCTTTAGAGTCTAATTGTTGATTTCTTTGGCAGAAACATTGCGTCTGTACACTGTGTTGCCCACTTTGAATCGCTTATGTCTGGAGGACTATGTGGTGCCCGATAATCCGAAATATGTAATCAAGAAGGGAATGATGGTCATCATACCTGCCGGTGCCATACATCGTGATCCTGAGATTTATCCCAATCCGGAGGTGTTCAATCCAGATCACTTTACGCCGGAGAAGGTCAACGAGCGGGACAGTGTCGAGTGGCTGCCGTTCGGCGATGGTCCCAGGAATTGTATTGGCAATCGTTTCGGACTGATGCAATCGATCGTTGGCTTGGCAATGCTGTTGAAGCATTTCAAATTCTCAGTATGCGAACAGACACAGATACCTATGCAATATGATAAGCGAACTTTTGTGCTCAGTTCCGAATCGGGCATTTATCTGAAGGTGCAGAGAACCTAAGTAACTTGTAGAATCGTTTAATATTAATAATTTTATTGTTGCAATCTTTATGTTAAATGTGATTAAAAACTGTTAAAAATATGAATCGATGTGCGGTTTATGATTATCAGAAAGTCTTTTAAAGCATTTCGGTGTTGGGGTAAAATCCGTTTAGGGAATGACTGGGGATAGTTTATCTTCTCGGAGAAATCTCTCTCTCTTCGGAGAAGTCTCTGGTTATTTAGTTTGTTCGAGTTAAATTTTTATGTATTTTTTCCTTGTCGGAACAGTCTAGAAAGTGCAGCAGTCAGACATTACATATGTCTATTGTACTACGACTTGATGTTCTCTGTTAATGTGTTTTGAATGTACCCGACCTCCGGACAAATCTGTATAGATTCTGGGGTACCAAGGAGCTAAGGTCCTCATCGTCCTACCCACAGACAGGACATACTCGTAGTCAGATATGCTTTGCCCATAGAAAATGGCCCGTTATCAACCCGACCAACTGCCTACAGTTCCTTCTGCATAGTGACAGAGGAAACTGTCAGCATTTGCCAGAGATAACAGGAAGCATAAGTTTCATCCACCAGCAGACGCTCTCAGCCTGGTGGTTAGAGGGTTGTCCAAGGCTGTCCAGATAGATCTGCCTCTCCACCTGCTCTCTACAACAAAGCTCAAGTTACATAGTCAGTGGTTTCTGGTGTTCAATAAATCAATCATCAAGAATTCTGACGAATCATTAGCGGAGTTTACTCTTCATAGCATTTTAGGTGTAAATTTGTTATTGCAGCAGTTTTTAAATTTTCACAATTTTTTCGAAAGCGTTGTAGCGACAGATTGCTAATTCTGCTTTAATGGGATTTAAAAACATTATTTCTGGATTTGGTGGGTGGCATCTTTGTCGGAATTTGTGAATGAAGGAGAGTCAACTATGGCAGAGAGTCAACTTATTGGACCGCAGAGAAGGTGTTTCCTTGCAACTGCACTACAAACTTTCAAGTGTTGGGTGAATTACATTTTCGATTAGATAAGAAATATTGCACTACTAGCAAATACTATCGGCCATGTTAATTGTTTGTTATCGGTGCTTATTAAATCGAATCAAACGAAATTTACTCAGTAAGAATTGTTTTAGTAAGACAGCAATTGATTTACAAAAACAAAATGCCACCGGTTACCTTTTGATGTCGGAATATGGGTTTTTGTACTCAATATAAACGGACACAATGACAGTGACATTCAAAATGACAGTCGCTTTTTGCAGTCAATATAGATTATGAGAAATTGTGATATTTATATATATGTGACGAGCAGATAATATATACTTATGTACTTGCATATGATTGTTGGCAGCGTGACTTGCTAAAAAAATATACGCAGGGTTAACGGTACTAAAAGAGGTTGTCAGCCTGCAATGCCGCTAAATCAAGAACAATCAAAGCAACATTTCATCAGGCATCAGCCCATTTCATTCCCTTCATTTGCTAACTGATAAATAATACTGTAAAACAACAAAATAAAGAAGGTTCTGACAACGGATTCTAGTAGAGGGGGCCAAAAAGTACGAAGTTTTCGCTTAAACATTTCTTTAGTTTTGACTTTTTTTTAGTATATGTTAAATTTTGAGCTTTGCTGTATTCAGAGACCTATAGTAGAATTTTATGGCGAATATTTTCGTGATAGATTTCTTTCTTAAAAGTCCTTTCTGAAAGGACATTTTTTGGCATTTTTTGAAAAAAGGGTCAAATTGACCAATAAAAATAGGAGATAGAGGGTTAAAATGTTTTACAAAAATTTTCCCCGTAGTATTTTACATCAAATTGCTGAACACATCACATACCTAAAATGTAAGCACACATAGTTTTCGTATGCCGATTCATCATAAGAATGCGTGAAATCCATTGATACTTAAACAATTTTTAGTTTTGACTTATTTTTAGCGTTCAAGTTTAATTTTGAGGTTTGGTGTATTCAGAGACCTACAGTAGAATTTTATGGCGAATATTTTTGTGGTACATTTTTTCCTTAAAAGTCCTTTCTGAAAGGAAATTTTTTGGCATTTTATGAAAAAAGGGTCAAATTGACCCATCAAAATAGGAGGTAGAGGGTTAACATGTTTCACAAAAATATTGCCCGTAGTATTTTACCTCAAATTACTGAACACATCACATACCTAAAATGTAAGCACACATAGTTTTCGTATGCCTATTCATCATAAGAATGCGTGAAATCCATTGATACTTAAACACTTTTTTAGTTTTAACTTCTTTTTAGCGTTCAAGTTTAATTTTAAGGTTTGGTGTATTCAGAGACCTATAGTAGAATTTTGTGGCAAATATTTTTGTGCTAAATTTGTTCCTTAAAAGTCCTTTTTGAAAGGACATTTTTTGGCATTTTATGAAAAAAGGGTCAAATTGACCCATCAAAATAGGAGCTAGAGGGTTAACATGTTTCACAAAAATATTGCCCTTAGTATTTTACCTCAAATTATTGAACACATCACATACCTAAAATGTAAGCACACATAGTTTTCGTATGACGATTCATCATAAGAATGCGTGAAATCCATTGATACTTAAACACTTTTTTAGTTTTGATTTATTTTTAGCGTTCAAGTTTAATTTTGAGGTTTGGTGTATTCAGAGACCTACAGTAGAATTTTATGGCGAATATTTTTGTGGTACATTTTTTCCTTAAAAGTCCTTTCTGAAAGGAAATTTTTTGGCATTTTATGAAAAAAGGGTCAAATTGACCCATCAAAATAGGAGGTAGAGGGTTAACATGTTTCACAAAAATGTTCCCCATAGTATGATACATCAAATTGTTGAACACATTATCTACCTAAAATGTCCTTACATTCTCCTTAAACATGGTTTTCGTATGCCGATTAACCATACAAAAATGCAAAAGGAAGAAAACTGTAGATCCGCCTAATCCGTGTAATTTGTGATCTTCCAGGTGCCAATGGTTTATTACGTTTTTAAGTTTTCTAATGTTGAAAGACCTGTAAAGTTTTTCATTTGGAGCGACTTGAGAAAATCTTTAGGAAATCAAACTCAAAGCTTAGAGCGACATTTGGGTTGCAACATTTGGTTTGAGTCTTAGATTCATTCATTCATTTTTTCGTGAGGAACTATTACTCTCAAGTCACAGTAGAAGAGCAGCTCAGACGATTCCTCAATGTTTGGTCAAAACCGATAACCCATAAGCCGCTCAGGTTTTGTTTCTTTCGTAGTTAAACAAAACAACTCGCATCAACAACAGTTCCATGCTTATCTCTCTAATGCGCCAGACGTGGAGCGACGCCAAAAGCTTTTCGTATTTAAAATGTTGTAAGCGTGCACCATTTAAGCAGTTCGTCAATAAGTCTCGCACGTACCGGTTCGAAGCGAAAATGTCGCCCACGCAAATTCTAGTCTACGCTCTACTTGGCCTACTGGCATACTTCTACTTGAAGCTGCGAAGGCGACTCAACTACTGGCGCGAGCAGGGCATTCCGCACGAGGAGCCCAATTTTTTGCTGGGCAATTTGACTGGACTGCGCACGCAACGCTCATTTGCCGATATTTGGCTGGCGCACTACAACAAATTCAAAGGCACCGGCCCCTTCTCCGGTTTCTACTGGTTTCAACGGCCGTCTATTTTTGTGCTGGACACATCGCTGGTCAAGCAGATTCTCATCAAGGACTTTAACAAGTTCACCGATCGTGGCTTCTACTCGAACGAGAAGGACGATCCATTGACGGGACAGCTGTTCCTGTTGGACGGCCACAAATGGCGCAACATGCGCACCAAGCTGTCGCCCACATTCACCTCGGGCAAGATGAAGTTCATGTTTCCCACCGTAATCAAAGTGGGTCAGGAATTCATTGAGGTGTTCGATGACATGATGAAGAAGGATTCGGTGGTGGAGGTAAAGGAGTTGCTGGCGCGTTTCACCACCGATGTCATTGGCACTTGTGCCTTCGGCATCGATTGCAACAGCCTGAAGGATCCCAATGCCGAGTTTCGCATTATGGGCAAGAAGGCGCTGACAGACGAGCGACATGGCAAAATCGGTCTGGCATTGTTAAATAGCTTTCCGAACTTGGCGCGGCGACTGCACGTGAAGGCCACCGCGGAGCACGTACTGCAGTTCTTCCTGCGCATTGTGCGCGAGAATGTCGAATATCGCGAAAAGAATAACATTCGCAGGAATGACTTCATGGACATGTTGATTGATCTGAAGAACAAGAAGCTGATGAAAACGGCAGACGGCGAGGTGCTCACGAATCTCTCCATAGAAGAGGTGGCCGCCCAGGCGTTTGTGTTTCTGTTGGCTGGCTTTGAGACCTCGTCGACGGCAATGGGCTTTGCGCTTTACGAGCTGGCACAGCATGAGGACATACAGCAGCGCGCCAGGGAGGAGGTGAACGCGGTGCTGGAGAAACACAATGGGGAGTTCTCGTACGAGTGCATGAAGGAGTTGCAGTATCTGAATCAGATAATATCGGGTATGCACACAGTGGGTGGCTGGGGTAGTGAGAAATCGTAATTTTCAAAAAGCCAAATCTTTTATGCAGAAACTTTGCGTCTGTACACTGTGTTGCCGGTGCTGAATCGTGAGTGTCTGGAGGACTATGTGGTGCCCGACAATCCAAAGTATGTAATCAAGAAGGGAATGCCTGTGATTATACCCGCTGGCGCCATACATCGCGATCCCGAGATTTATCCCAATCCGGAGCAGTTCAATCCAGATCACTTTACGCCGGAGAAGGTCAACGAGCGGGACAGTGTCGAGTGGCTGCCGTTCGGCGATGGTCCCAGGAATTGTATTGGCTTGCGTTTCGGACTGATGCAATCGATCGTTGGCTTGGCAATGCTGTTGAAGCATTTCAAATTCTCAGTATGCGAACAGACACAAATTCCCATCAAGTACGATAGGACGCAGTACTTGATTTGTTCAGAGTCGGGTATATATTTGAAAGTGCAAAAAGCTTGAGGCAACTCATGCATGTTGTAGGTCTCTGTGGTGTGCAATTTGCACTCTAAAGTAAATTTGGTTTTTTTTTCTATGAAAGCTCATTGTAGAGCTGTCTAGAATTGTTATCATTCTAAGTGCTTTTGTATTTTACTTGCACATGAATTTGTATGTAGTATAGATATATGTGTGAATATTCAAAGACATATAAATCCACATAAAAGATTATAATTCTGTTAGTTCCATTTATTGTTATGGCAAAGTATTTGTTATGTTAAGGGAAAAGAAAAAGTTAGATATTGCTTTTTATTTATCAATAAATAAACTATGCGAACCAAAACGAACTTCTACATTAAATCTAACTAACTAATCTATATATATAAAAATGAAACGTGGTTCGTTCGGCCGCTTAAAACTCGAAAACGACTGGACCAACTTGAATACTTCCTTCGGCGAGTTTGTTCAAAATGTTTACGTGAAGGTTTATAAAAAAAGAAATGTCGGGAAAAGGGGCGTGGCACCAGAAGAATACATTTTTAGACAATAACTTTGGAACCATAAGTCACACATCAATTAAATTTGGTACAAACTTACTAATTAATCATGTCCTTCAATAGAGGGAATGGGGTGGGTATTGAACAAAGGGGTGTGGCACCGCCCATAGAACTCAAATCTTCTAAATGGAATAGCTTCGGAATTGTAAGTCGTACAATATTGAAATTTGGTGTACCGTCGTTTCATAGATGTGTCATTCTACTGTTAAAATTTTATGGCCGTTGAACAAGGGGCGTGGCACATTTTTTATGACACAACATTTCAGCAGAACTGTAAGTCGCACATCAATGAAACTTGGTATGAACCTACCAGTTAATCATATCTTTCGGTAGAGAGAATGGGGCGGGTATTTAACATGGGGGCGTGGCACCGCCCATACAATTCATTCCTTTTAAATGGAATAGCTTCGGAATTGTAAGTCGCACAGTATTGAAAGTTAGTGAAGCGTCGCCTCATAGATGTGTTATTCTACTGTTAAAATTTTATGAGCGTTGGACAAGAGGCGTGGCACATTTTTTATGACCCAATATTTCAGCAGAACTGTAAGTCGCACATCAATGGAACTTGGTACGAACCTACCATTTAGTCATATCTTTCGACAGAGGGAAGGGGCGGGTATTTAACAAGAGGGCGTGGCTCCGCCCATACAACTCAAATTCTTTATATGGAATTGCTTTGAAATTGTGAGTCGCACAGCATTGAAATTTGGTATTACATCCTCCCACAGAAGTGTCATTCTACTGTTAAATTTTGATGGGCGTTGGACAAGGGGCGTGGAACTTTTGTTTGACCCAAACTATCCGCATAATTTTCGAACTGTTAGTCGCACATCAATGAAACTTAGTACGAATTTACCATTTAGTCATATCTTTCCACAGAGGGAATAGGACAGGTATTTACCAAAGGGGCGTGGCACCGCGCATACATTTGATCGGCGTTGGACAAGGGCTGTGGCACATTTTTTATAACCTAACAGTTACGCAGTAAATACACACACACATCAGTAAAACTTGGTACGAACTTTCCACTTAGTAGCACAATTCGACTAAAAGAAAGTTGTGAGCATTGGACAAGGGGGCGTGGTACCGCCCCCCTAAATTGTTTATCCTCACTGACTGACTGATTGATTGACTAACTCATCATTATGAACTATGGGTACTTCTTGAAGAATGAACCTCCGCTAAGACAGGATTTTTTGGAATTCGGGGGTCTAAAGGGGGCAAAACATGTATTAAGGTGTTGTATGAAGAAACGTGATTTAATAAACATTTTGATTTCGAACTTCCTGCAAATAATGTAGATCAAAAATAACTCGACCCGTATTTTATAATTTTTTGAGAATCAAAATTTAACTAAACTAACAATGGGTTAAGATTTGTTTACGGGAAGACTCGAAAAAAACATGAATCGATAGGCCTATTGACTTCAAAAATTGTAAAAATACTTGAAGTAAAAAAAATTGGACACGCGTTTCTAATTATTTTCAAAATCGAAATCTAGCAAACTAAGGGTTAAGAATTTGTTTAGAGTAAATGTGAAAACTCATGATCTAAAGGGCCTTTTGACTTCAAAATTTTTGGAAACACTTGATATCAAAGATAATAGACATATGTTTATTTTTAAATCAAAATCTGACCGGGTCAACAATGGGTTCAGAATTTGTATCGGGTGAAACAAGAGAGCTTGCGTGCGAAGCCGCGGGGCCCAGCTAGTAATCTATATTAATAATAATAATAATCTAATCTAAACTCTAATCTAACTTGATAATTTCCAAATTCGTTTATACATAATTTTAAAATAAGTAGTTACTTTAAAAAATAACGGGAAAACTCGTTTTCTCTTTCGGTGGCTGTCCTCTCAGATGGAAATGGCAAACCTCTGAGAGTAAAAATTGCTTATGAAAGAGCTCCCAACCTGCCGTTCGGAACCGGCATAAAATTGTAGGTCCCTTCCACCCGCGTACAAATTCACACGCACAACACGGGTGGTTGCGGGAAGCTAGGCCTTAGTCTCGCGTAAGCGGGCTGTCGTGCCAGTCAATTATTAAATTAATTAATTACTTTAGGATGTAAAAACTTGCGAAACGTTGACCACTCACAGATAAAATATTTTTATTTAATATAATTAAATAATAATTTAAAAATAAAATTAATGAAAAAATAATTATTACATAATAATAATAAAATAAATCAAATAATAATTAATAAATAATACCTATTAATTAACATTTATCTTATTTAATCTATTGAGTTATGATTTTTGTACAAAAGATAAATGTTTGAAATTTTTGAGACCAATGAGAACGAAAAGTAAGAAAATCTGATCTGTGAGTAGTCAAAGTTTAAACATCTAAATTCTTTTTTCTTCTTCTTCATCTTTTTTTTAATTATCTATAGCCAAATTTGATAATTATTCAGGCTTTCAGAATTGCTGTAGTATAGCAGATACTATAAAATATAGTACATGTGAATTTTTGTTACTATGGATTCTGGTGTTAAAACGTCGATATTGAAAGTTGTAACACAGTGCAAGAAAATCAAAAAAATTTTAAAACACACAAACAAATAAAATTACTTGCAAAACTAGGACCAAGTGTAGTAAAACTGTGTTTTTAGTTGTTCTCTCTCGACTTTTTTAACAGACTTTGAAAATTGAAGGACATGAATATTTCAAAAAATTTTTTATAAAATTTGACAAAATGTGCAATATCAATACTGATATCTAATACTTATAATAAAAGAAAAACTTACCTATTGTTAAAAAAAACTAATTTTTTGATGCACAAGAACGAATATGTAGGCATTGAAAATTTCGTCTTAAAACTTTTAATATGTCTTAAGGACTAATATGTACACTACCACATACTCGAATTTTATCTTTCAAACTAACTTAGGTTAGGTAGGGAAGGGTGTGTGCGGCACAGAGACCGTACTTCCCCTCGGAGGCCAAACTTAATTACTTTAGTTTGAAAAGGAGAAAAATTTAATACTTCTCTCTATAAAACAAAAAATTTACTGCATCGTATCTAAAAACATAAAATAATTAATTAACTCATAAATAAATCCTAAATTAATCTAGCTAGAGGATGTGAATTCGAGGATGTATTAGTATACATATTGGTCTTTAACCCTTTCGCTACAGGCTTTTACTGGGGAAAGTTGAAATTTTACGTCTTAGGCTTCTATGTGGTTATAAGTATTAGCAACATTCCATAGGAAATTTTTTAATTTTTATACTCGGACCCTGTATTTTAGAGTGTTTTTCTATGAGAGCAACCACATCGTTGTGGCTGTAATAATTACTTAAACATAAAACTTTTTACGCATAACGAAAATTTGAATACTTATTTCTTCATTTACTTCACTTCATCTATCGGGTGTTTTTTTTAGAGGTATAGAACTTCGAATTGAAATAAAACACAAGAAAATCGTTTTAATGTCCATCAATTTGGCTTTATTGGAAGGATAATTTTATGCCATTAATGTTTAAATATGATTTCGGGCATGTGGCCGCCGCGGCTGGCTCGAATAAAGCCAATTCTACAGGTCCAATTTTCAACCACTTTTTCGAGCATTTGGGGCCGTATGTCGGCAATAACGCCACGAATGTTGGCTTCCAAGTCCCCTAACGTTTCTGGTTTGTTGGCGTAGACGAGCGACTTCACATATCCCCAAAGAAAATAATCCAATGGTGTCAAATCACACGATCTTGGTGACCAATTGACAGGTCCATTCCGCGAAATTATGCGCTCATCGAATGTTTCCTTCAGTAAATCGATTGTGACGTGCGCTGTGTGGCATGTAGCGCCGTCTTGTTGGAACCACAACTCATCCACATTCATGCCATCCAATTCGGGAACAAAATAGTCGGTTATCATGGCTCTATACCGGTCTCCATTAACGGTAACTGACTCCTCTTCTGACTGGGTCCTCTTCAACATTTTGCTGTACAGCGGCAATTGTTTCTTCGGTGCGCACTGTTCGACGTCTCTGCGGATGCGTATTATCACATAGAGTAAACGTAGTGCGAAAACGACCCATGGTTAACCGAATTAATTGCTCTGATGGACGATTATGTCGACCATAAAATGGACGGAGCTTGCGGTAAACTTCGCGAACTGAACCATTATTTTCGAAATAAATTTGCACGATTTGCAAGCGTTGTTCTTTTGTCAACCTGTTCATGGTGAAATGGCAAACCAAACTGAACATAAATGACATTAGAGTTGCCAGATTTGACCACAAAATGCCAGTTTTATCTATATTCGAAAAACAAACCTCTAAAAAAAACACCCAATATTAGCAACATTCCATAAGAAATTTTTTAATTTTTATACTCGGACCCTGTATTTTAGAGGTTTTTCTATGAGAGCAACCACATCGTTGTGGCTGTAATAATTACTTAAACATAAAACATTTTACGCATAACGAAAATTTGAATATTTCTTCATTTACTTCAGAAATAAATTTTTAAAAAAAGTATCTAAATTGAAAAAAACCCTCAAATTAAAAAGTTCTCTCATTTTTTCTGCTTCTTCTTCCTTTACTATGTCAAGATATACCATTAAAAAAACGTGTATACTTCTCTTGAAAAAAGTTTATTAATTTCGTATTTTTTCTAAAACTTCAAACTATTCTAAAGACCAATAAAAAAATGTATTCTTGCAACCATAGAGGATGCAGACGTCCACAAAGTAGCGTGTTGCCATATGGCAACAAAATTGCGAAAGGGTTAAGATACATTTTTTGTCCAAACGAAATATTGGACATTTTCAGCTAAACCCCTCGACGACAATTGAAAAAACAGAAAAAAAAACAAAAAAATTTCCTACAAAAAAAAAACCAAACAACCAAAAAATATTAGAAATTTTCATATAAAATAAAAAATCAAAAAATTAACTTATAAAAAAACGTTTTAAATACTTTTCAATACCTATTCGTCCTTGCTTACGAAAAAATAATTATTTTTTAATTCTAGGCATTTTATCTTTCATTTTATACCCATGTTGATATTTTACATTGCGCAAAATCTTTTTAAAAAATTGTTTTAATATTCATGTCCTTGAAATTTCAAAGTCCTTCTAAAAAAAATCAGACATCAGAGAAAAAACTAAAAACACAGTTTTACTATATTTGGTCCCTAACTTTTTTATGTATAAATTTGGCTGTTGCACGGTGTAATTCATGTAAAGCGACAAAATGAAGAAGAAAAACATATGCAACCGTAACTTATTGCAATTATTGTCACGCGTTGTAATTCCCTAATTATATACTTTACATACAGACAAATACTTATCACCCCAACAGATAAAAGCAAACTGAAAAAATCGCATATCTACAGCAAAAAAATTGCGTCGTCATTTCTTGTTTGTTTTGTTTTGCTTGCGTTTATATATTTTTTTACATTAATATTTTTTTGTTTTTGCATTTATGGTTGCTTTAACACAAATATAAAGCGGCAATAGCACTGCCAAAAATATACAACCAAAATACAACATCAACAATACTCGTAAACCGATGGGCTGGGCACAGTAAACAAAGCACAGCGAGAGCGAGAACGAAATGCCTTTCAAACGTCCACGGTCTGAGAGTCTTAACCCTCAAATGCATGGGTCTGACTCAAGACAAGATGAGCACATATTCGAATGTATATGTCTTGAAATAAAACTTCGATGTAACTTTTCAAAATGACAACTAAATTTAAAGTCTTTTTGTTGAATTTTAACTATTAAATTGTTTTCAAATAGCTAAAAGAAAACAACATCTTTATTAAAAAAGCAAAAAAATAATTCATGCATTTAAAGGTTGACAGAGAGAGCAAGAATGCTTAGAACAAATAAATTCCATAACAGTTGCTTGTTACAAATTCCGATGAAGTATCGTCAGCGAAAGCTTTCGCTATTAAGTTGTTTAATGGAAAGAGCAGCAAATAGAACAGACAATTTTAATGGATCAGTTGCAACTACGAGGAATCAAGTCTGAGCTTATGTCAGAGAATGCAAAGTTGAGTGGGTTTGTGGCGCTTTTATGTCACGTATTATGTAAATTGTATTATTAAGAATGAGGTAAAATTTTATTACTTAACAGTTCATTGCCTTTTCGTATGTATTTCTATATTTTTGTTTAAGAATGTAGTTATTTCGTATGTAGTTAGTTAGTTTCTATATTTTTGTTTAAGAATAGTGTATGTTTTATAATTTTGTATGTCTTAAAGTTTATATTTTGAATCAATGAAAACTTCGAAGAATTTGGCAACCTCATCTCGAGAACGAAGGTACATTCTCAGAAGTAAACTTCGAGGCGAGAATTAGAACAGATCCAAAGAAATGTTCCAATAACACTCACATGTCTTCGAGCATCAACGTCGAGTGGGACAATTATGGGTACAACAAAAGAATCCTAATGATTCAACACAAACCTTAGTTTAAACCTTACAAAAATAGACACGTTGTACCACATAAAATTATTCAACTGTAACTTTCAGAAGAGATTATTAATTCTTATTAAACATCCAAGTGAGAGACTTCCAACTCTTCAATGAGCTCGTTAATATTGGACGCATCGGGTACGGTTTGAGCCTCACAGGATTCCCGTGAAGTGGCTCGCCGCACATTTGACTTACTTCTACGCTCGTCTTCTTCACGGCATTTTAACAGATTCTGTAAACCCACACGGATTTGTTTTCACAGCCACTCAAATCTGTCGAACTTTCCTTGAGGACTATACAACTTTGAAATCCTCAAACTAAGTTCAAAGATGATTTTGTCTAAGCCAGCCAAGTCAATTTACCTTAAAAGAATGACCGATAGATTTCGATTTAGAAGGGTTGATAAATTCGCTTTCAGCGTCTCTATTCTTAAAATACAATCACCTACCCTGGCCGAAAAACACAACCGATTAACCCATTGCTGCCTAATGGGTAACATTTTACCCATGAAAATTACTTTTTTAAAAAAATCACAAAAAAGTCAATATTTGAGATCTCTCAAAACCATTGATAGGGATAGTTAGGGTAAAGATGGAACTACCTTAACCTAGTGAAGGTCACCCTAAAATTTTGCCATCTAGCTAGAGTTACCAGACTCCAAAAATCGTGAATTTTCCGGAGGTGGAAAATGTGGCGAAACGTAGGTACTGACCTTAGAACTTCACAAAAATCTGCCTCCTAACTCACCTGTAAAAAATACAACTTTTGTTCACGTTTTTAGCTGATCACTTCACAAAGTATGGAAAAAATCTACCATTGCTGCGTAATGGGTACAAAATACCTAATAAATATCTCAGCAACGTGCAGAGATATAAAGCTGACATTTTGTTTCTGATCATTTTTGGTCACGACCTAGAAGTGAATGAAATTTTATCAAAATCGTATGGGCGGAACTGGTACCCGGCAGCAATGGGTTAACGTATCCCACATAAATCAATGTCTTCTGGAGGCCCTATGTTCCCGAGAGGAGTGAACAAGGAAAACAATTCTTAAAATCCACTAACTTTTAATGACAATTTCACACAATAAATAAAAGTTATGCATGGCCCATTTGTCAAATAATAGGTCCACGGCGAAATAATTTCAAAAGTATGCAGTAAAATTTCACGGCCCTTGTCCAACGACGATGCCAAATTTCTATGTTGTCTCGGACTCATAAGTCCGAAACTATTTCATATTAAAGATTTGACTTGTTTGAGCGGTGCCACTCCCCTTCCTTCAATGCCCTCTCCAGTCTTCAAGTCGAAGGGCTTGTCTACCGAATGCAATTGAATGCGATTTTTAGTTCCAAAGATATCGGCAAATTTGGGTCACGAAACCAGTGCCACTCCCCTTGTCTATTATTATTATTATTGCTGGGGAAAGTGCACCGCGACCTGAAAGATCTATTGTGCCCCCTTCTTGGCCTTCACAGTTCGTCCGTGAGTCCAGTATCCAAAAGGAATCTTAATATATTTCCTAAGCCTTTGGAAACCCAGTCCGATCCTGGTATAATGTATTCACCCAGGTGCTTCTTCCGTTTGTGCATTAGTGCAGGGCATAAGCCTAGTATGTGTATTGCAGTTTCATTGTCCTGCAAACAGAACCTACAGAGTTCATTTACCCTGATACCTAGTTTGGTTAGATGATAGTTCAATCTACAATGCCCTGTCAATATACCTGTGATAATCCTTAGATTATTCTTTGAGAGACTCATACATTCCTCGAATCTTTTCTTGTTATAAGATCCAATAACCATCTTGGAATGTTCAAGGCCTGGTTGATTTTCCCAGTATTGATTCCGGATGGTTATCTCGTCTTTCATGGAAAGGATGGACAGTGCTCCTTTGCCTAGACCACAGAAAGGTTCTGGGCCGACAAAGGGGGTAGACGCCCCCCTTCTTGCAAGTTTGTCTGCCTGCTCGTTCCCATCAATCCCGGCGTGACCCGGAACCCAGAGGACCCACACCTGATTGTGACGGCCAAGTTCGTTCAGCTTCTCAAGGCATTCCGACACCAGTTTCGAGGATACCTGGTAGGATGTCAATGCCTTGATTGCTGCTGGGCTGTCTGACAGTATCGCGATCTTCCGGTTCCGGTATTTCCTTACCAGATTGAAATGAGCGCACCTTTCAATGGCGTATATTTCCGCCTGGACAATGGTGGTCTGTTTTCCTGTAGGTTCCGAGTATCTAATCCCCGGTCCATACACCCCGATTCCGGTACCTTCCTCCGTTACGGAGCCATCTGTGTACCAGGAAATCATGTACTGATCTATCAGATATGTCTCTGATATACCTACCCAGCTTATTTTATTACTAAATTCTGTTTTAAATCTCTTGGTGAAGCAGAGCTTCGGAGTAATTGTGTCTCTCGGTATTGCAATCTCGGGATACTGGTTCGTAAGAATGTCAATCTTCTTACGACTCAGAAAACCCTCGGCCCCAAAATTTACGTCAGTCATCCGTAGGATAGCCCTCTTCGCCTGGGTTTGTATATGTAAGTGAAGAGGTGTAAGTTCAAGAAGAACCTCCAAGGATGCTGTCGGACACGTTCTCATAGCCCCTGTTATGCACACACATGCCAGTCTTTGGAGCTTGCTGAGCGCCCTGATGGTGGTCAGCTGGCTGGTTTTACTTACCCAGACCGCTGACCCATACGTTATCATAGGCCTCACGATCGTCGTATAGATCCATCTCAGTATGGTTGGTGTACTGCCCCAGCTTTTACCTGCTATGGATCTACAGGTCATCAGGACCCTGGTGGCCTTTTTAATCGTTTCATCAATGTGTCTCTTCCAGTGGAGTTTCTGATCTAGTATAATACCTAGATATGTCACCTCCTTCTGAAACTCTATCTCTATTCCATCCAAGCGGATTGGTCTAAGAGCGTCAAGTTTGTACTTTCTTGTAAAGGGTACGATAGTGGTTTTTGCCGGATTTATGTTCAGCCCCACCTCCACGCACCATTTCTTGGTTAACCTTAACCCTAAGATTATCCTTTCCCGCAGGGTATCTTCAAATTTTCCCCTGCATACGATTACGTATCCCCTTGTCTAACGCCCATAAAATATTAGCAGTTGACCGACAGATTCATGTGATTGTGATACCACTAGAACGACACATCTATGGGACGATGGTATACTAAATTTCAACGAGGAACGACTTGGAGTTTCGCTGTTATTTTATATTACAAATTTTAGTTCTATGGGCAGTGCCACGCCTCCTTGTCCAATGCTCAATCCAGTATTCCAGTCGAAAGGCATAACTAAATCGTAGGCTCGGACCAAGTTTCATCTACATATGTGTCGATTTATCGATCCAAAGTTACGTGGATAATTTGGGTCACAAAATAAGTGAAAAAGGTAAAAACGTCTGTCAAATTTCATTGTTTTTTTAGTTTTTAGACCCACCTCTGACTCAAGGTGAACAAAACTCAAGCAAAATTATTCAAATCGGTCCAGCCGTTTTTGAGTTTTAGTGAGACTAATACGCGGCAGGAATCGATAGTCCAGTTGTTAGCGCGCTGGCTTCTTATACCGAGACCCGAGGTTCGAACTCCAGCTCGAGCTGGTGAACAAAACAATGTTGCATACACATTTCAAAAACGGGTGAAATATGTGGTATCACATTGGGCCTCTTAATAGGTTTCCGAGTGTGTCTCTTACAGAGCCGGCCACTATAACCTAACCTAACATAACACAGGACATGATTGTAGTCTGTAGGAATACCAGATGTTTCTGTGTCGAATTCATGCCGAACAAAATTTCGTCTTATCGAAGGATTTACTCAATCAAACCACAAATATTGGCTCTCATTTCGTAGTACTCGTACGTATAAAGATTTCCTAATATCCCATATATCTCTGTTATGTCTCTTTTTTGGAACCGATTTGGGAAAATTGTTTCCCAGTTAAGAGAGAGAGAATACCTTCCTACCTTCCCATTCGCGTCCTTCCCATACAAATAGCATTCATTGATTGCAATTTTAAGCGCATAATTGTCACAACATCCACACCCGGGAATGACTCTACTACCCATAATTTGTTTATAAAAAAGTTCACACATTTTATTTATCACAATTTTTCCACTTTCAAATAAATACCATTCAACGAAGTCACCAAGAACGACTTGACATTCATCTGCAGCGGTATTTCGGTTTGTTCGCACACGGAAAACTTGAACTTTTGCAGCAAATGTGCGAGTCCAATGCGTATCTGCATGCGTCCGAATCGCTGCCCAATGCAGCTGCGCGGCCCCTCGCCAAACGGCAGCCAGGCCACCGACTCGCGCTTGGCTATTTGCTCCGGCGTGAAGCGCTCCGGATCGAAGTGATCCGGATTGGGATAGATGTCGGGATCGTAGTGAATGCCCACGGCCGGTATGATGATGGGCATGCCTTGGCGTATGACATAGTTGGGATAGCCCGGCACGGGATAGTCGCTCAGGGCCTGTCGATTGAGGTGCGGAACGACGGTGTATTTGCGTTGGGTCTCTGTTGCATAAAAATCAATCATCGTTAAGTTATTTGAAAGTATGATGAAACACGCTCAACAATCTCACCCGACATCACCTGATCCAGGTAGTGCATCTCCTGCAGGCACTCGTAGGTGAACTGCTGATTGTGTTGCTGCATCACGTCGGCAATTTCGCGCCGCAAACGCTCCTGCAGTAGCGGCTGTTGCGCCAACTCGTACAGCGCAAACGCCATTGTCGTCGAGGACGTCTCAAAGCCTGCTATGAAGAAGACGAACGCCTGTGCGGCCATCTCCTCGATCGTCATGTTCTTCAGCTCGGCATCGGCGCCCATGAGTTTCTTGTTGTTGCGCAACTCAATCAGAAGACTCATGAAATCGTTGCGCTCTATGTTGTGCTTCTCGCGGTACTCGACCGTTTCGCGCACAATGCGCAGAAAGAAGTCGTTGATGTCGTCGTGAATCATGCGCATGCGCAGCCGGCGCGCAATGTCGGGGAAGCCCTGCAGGAAGCCGCCCACCACGCGGCCGTGACGCGGATCGCTGAACGCGCGTCGCCCCATCTGACGGAACTCGGCATCGCGATCGCGCAGACTGTTGCAGTCGATGCCGAAGGCGCAGCTGCCAATCACGTCGGTGGTGAAGCGCGCCAGCAGCTCCTTGAGCTCCACAATGGGGTCGCGCTCCAGCTGCTCGGCGAACACCTGCACGAGCTCCTCCACGACGCGTATGATGGTGGGAAACATGAACTTCATCTTACCCGAACTGAATGTGGGCGACAATTTGCTGCGCAAACTGCGCCACTTCTGTCCGTCGACGAGGAACAGATGACCGGTGAGCGGATCGTCGCGCTCGTTACTGAACATGCCGCGGTCGGAAAAGTTGGCAAAGTCCTTGATGAGCACATGTTTGATCAGCTTAATGTCGAGCAGTATGGCAGCGGGCCGCTGGAAGAAGTAGAAGCCGCAGAAGGGGCCCGTGCCGCGGTACTTCAGATATGTGTTCTTGCTAATGTCCGCAAAGCTGCAGGTGCTCTGCGCGCCCTCGAAGCTGCCCAGCAGCCAGCTGGGCTTGTCGTGCGGCACGCCGAGCTCCTTCCAGTAGCTGTAGCGCCGATGCAGGTAGTAGTACAGCAGCGCTGCCAGTATGACGACAGCAGCCAAAAGTAGCGCGGTCACTGACATCTTGCCGATTGTGTGTGAATGTGTTGGTGTGTGATTCCTTTGTTTACGCGCTGTACGAGTATTTGCTGCGTTTTTTCGGCGTTCAGTGTGCAACTGAGCAACGCAATGCACTTGCAATGCCTTTTATCAACTTTTTCGGCGAAAGAAGCGCAGATGACCGGAAGAGTTTTGGGCGCTACAGTAAAAAAATCTGCATGTTTAGCTGTGGTAAACAATTCTCAAAAAAGTGCATGATGTTAGATAAAAATTATAATTTTAAAAAAGTTAGTCGAAAACATATTATTTACACTTAAATGCATGAAAAAATATGAAACGAATGAAATGAATGCAAAAATTAATTTAAAAATTTATTAAAATTTTCATAAATCGTCAGCTGTAGTAAAATATTCTCAAAAAATTGCATAATGGAAGCTACAAAATTTTAATTGTCAGCTGTAGTTAAATATTTTCAAAAAAGTGCATAGTGTTAAATAAAAAATTAGAATTAAAATAAAGTTATTCAAAAGCATATTCTTTACCCCTAAATGCATGAAAATAATATTAAAAAAGTTAATTAAAAAATTTTTCAAATTGTCATAAATAAAACATTCTCAAAAAATTGAATAATGTTAGATACAAAATTTTAGTTTTACAAAATTTTAAATTAAGAAAAAGTTATTCTAAAACATGTTAAATGCATGAAAAAAATATTGAAAAAGTTAATTAAAATATGTATAAAAATTGTCATAAAGCATCTGAAAGTATTTGAAGCTAATTCAAAACTATGGAATCAGAAACACTATTCGACAAAATATGGGCTAATCGCATGCACCTAAAAAAAGTATTTTTTAGACTAACTTGTAGCCGCTGAACACGAAACTGAAAATAATTAAGCGTTTAAGAAGCGTTTTTGAAAAATTTTCGAAAAACCATTTTTTTCCCTGTTGTTTCAGTTATGAGCATATATCCTGTAAACGAATGATTCGAGTAACACAAACGGTCCGTCGTTCAAAAGATAACACTATATCCTTTCCAGAGATATATGGATTGTTCAAAACAGATGAGATTTGGTGAAGTTACTGGCGTTGAAAGTTAAAAAAAGGAAAATTTTCTATCATTTTAGAAAATTAGAAATTATTAAATGATTCTTTTGTAGATTAAATAAACTATCTTCTGTCGTTTTAAAATCTTAGATGAAGAATGTAATATATTATCTGTGCAAATATGAAGCAATCTAGACTAGACTAGACTTTACGAATAAATTTGTTTGCCTTCCCAGTCAAAATGCTTTCTTGTTAAAATTTTTTCCTATCCTAGAAACAGAGAAGAATAATTAATTATTTAAAAAATGGCTTTCAATACTCTCTTTGAGTAGACTGTTATCTTCTCAATCGAGTTTAAACGAGGTCCCTAAGCCGTCTTTTGTGCTTCTTAATCATTCAGATCAGACAAATACAGTGCTTTTGGAATGATATGGGTTGAGTTTTAAACGAAATGCTCTCGACGAACCAATGCAATGTGTGGCAAAGTAAACATTTTAGTCTTATTGGGATTTATCGAGATTTAATGCATTTGAGGCAGAAAAAGTATTTAAGGATAGTCTCGGTTGATCCAAATGAAATCTATCGACGATCGAGCACCAAATCTTGGATTTTGTTAATTGATGTTGAATTCGTTCTCAAGTTGAATTCGTTTTCGACCTGAAACTCTACATAAATGTCAAAGATATATTATGTTTTCTTTATTTTTTCTATCTTCTTTATATTCTCCTTTCTCTTCTTTCTCTTTTTTATCATAATTAGTATATAATATAGTTAACAGAAAAGCAGGAATCATTCGCAAATCCAACGTTAACTGAGGCAAGTTTTTTCATGGGTAGCAAACCACTTAAATTGTAAGAAAGCTCACCATACGTCGTTTCAAGTTTGGACTTTGGACTAAGCCCTTAGGTCATCTTCATTTATGGTTCAACATGAATGGTTGCAAGAACTTGTATCTTTTTTATATTTTTTATATTAAAAATTTGTTTTTTATATTTATACTTGTATATATATATTTTTTTAATATTAAAAAATTAAAATTAATTTAGTATAACATTTTTATATATAAGTATATATATTTTTTTAATATTAAAAAACTTAATAGAGATTTCAATTCTACAAAATGTATAATGCAAAATGTCTGGTTTTTGTAAATTATCAAATTAATGAATTTTTATTTTCTTATGTATTCTTGCTTCTATCATACATATATACACTTATGTATATACGAATAAATGTGTCATTGGTTGTAAAATCATTAAAAAACTGCCACAGTTAACGGAACATTTAAAAATACTTATTCCATCCGGTTTATCAATGAAAACATTCATAAATTTATATTTAATTTGCCACAAGCGAATATTTGTGGTGTACATGTAGAGAGAAAATTATACACAACACACATATTACATATATGTATGTATGTATATATTAAAAGATATAATAATTTCACAAAATTTACACCGACTGCACCCTCAAGCGGATACCGTTTTCTGATGCAATCAGAAATGTGTTCTTTGGCAGTTTGAATGGCACCTGCGTCTGTTCGTCCACGGTGAATCGAAAGTTCTTCATCAGATAAATGAGGCCAACACTGCTCTGCATAATGCCGAAGCGCATGCCGATGCAGTTGCGCGGACCCTCGCCGAACGGTAGCCAGCAGCAGGCCGGTCGCTTTTGAACTTCTTCGGGTGCGAAGCGTTCCGGCTTGAATTGGTGCGGTTCGGGATAGAAGGCCGTATCGTAGTGCAGCGCCACGCTGGGTATGATGATCAAGGTGCCCTTCTCTATGTAGTACTTGGGATCGCCGGTGTCGTAGTTTTCGCGTGTCATGCGCATCAGATTCGGCACAATCGGATGCATGCGCAGGGTCTCTGTGGAGGGTAGGTCACAAAAAGTAATCAACAAATTGTAGTCAGACAAAAATTTCATCCATGCTATGAATGCTCACCATTGATGACCTGCTCCACATAGGGCATTTGCCTTAGACTCTCATAAGTCAGCGCCCCATTATTGTTGTCCAGCACTTCGCCAATCTGCTGCCTCAACTTATCCTGCACCGTCTGGTGTCGCGCCAGCTCGTACAGCGCAAAGCCCATTGTGGTCGACGAGGTCTCGAAGCCCGCTGCAAATATGATGAACGCCTGCGCTGCAATCTCCTCGACGGTGAGACCGTCCACCTTCTTGCCGTCCGGTCCCACGCGCTCCAGCATGTCGATCAGCAGATCCATGAAGTCGTTGCGGCGCACTTTGGTTTCCTTCCTATAGGCCAACGTCTGCTTGACCAGCCGCATGTAGAAGTCGTGCACGTCCTGGTTGACAATGCGAATGCCCAGCGCGCGTGCCGCATTCGGAAAGCTGAAGATCAAACCTTCCATCAGTTTGTTGTGTCGTCGCACATGGAAAAACTTGCGTGAGATGTTCACAAATTCGGCATATTCGCTGTGCAGACTGTTGCACTCGATGCCAAAGGCACAGGTGCCAATCACGTCGGCCGTGTAGCGACTCATCAGGTCCACCACCTCGAGCACGGCTCCATGCGGCGCGGCCACTATCTGCTTGTGCACCGCAGCCACCAACTGCTCGCCGACCTGCAGCACCATCGGAAACATGACTTTCATCTTGCCCGACGTAAAGGTGGGCGTGAGCTTGGCGCGCAGCCGCTTCCACTTTTCGCCGCCCACAAAGAACACATTGGCCGAGAGCGGATCCTCGCGCGCATTGTGATACAGGCCGCGATCCTGGAAGTTGTTAAAGTCCTTGATGAGTATGTTTTTGACCAGCTCGACGTCGAGTATTAGCGCCGACTTGAGTATGAGAAAGTAGATGCCGGCAAAGGGGCCGGTACCCTTGAACTGGTTGTAGGTATCGCGGAATATCATCGCGACATGCTTGGCGCCAATGCTGGCCAGCAGTGTGGGCTTGTTGTGCGGTATGCCACGTCGTCGCCAGTAGCCCAGCTGGCGCCTGATCCAGTACGCCAGCGCCACGAACAGGCTGAACAGTAGACCGATTAGCACTTCCATGTCGAGCGCTTGCGAGTGTCCTAGTGAAAACAAGTTTGAAGGTGCCGCGTCTTTAAATAGCTTTCGACGAGGAAATCAGTTCGATGGAGGCGCATCGAATCGATTGGCGCTTAGTCACCGAAACGGTGCGAACGGTGTTGGTCAAAGAAACAGATGAGTGGAAACTGAGTAGAAAACGGTTGCAAGTCAATTCAGTGGGAAATACTGAAATGGAGTCAAAACAAATGTAAGAAGAAAGTAGGAGAATCTATTCTTGAAGAACAGTTTCTTCTTCTTGAAGGAAGTAGGAGAATCTATTCTTGAAGAACAGTTTCTTCTTCTTGAAGGAAGTAGGAGAATCTATTCTTGAAGAACAGTTTCTTCTTCTTCCGAAACATTACCTCCCAACCATCTTCCAAGCGCTCAACAAAGGCACAGCAATCTCAGAAGTAATTTGTTGCTCTGTTGGATCCTAACTTTGCACTCACGCTGAGTGTTTCTTCTGCTGGCCTGGCAGAATTACCTAAATAACCCAAGGTAAGTGAACTTAGTGAAGCTGCTTTTAAAGTGCTCAACAAGGATACAGAAATCTCAAAAGTAATTTGTCGCTCTTTCGGATCCTAACTTTGCTCTCACGCTGAGCTTTTCTTCTGCCTTCTGTTGATTAAGTATTGGCTCTACTTTCCCTCACAGAGTCGGCAAATGGTGTCTAAAAGTGATTACATTTGTAAAAGACAGTGTATTCTCTTCTCGGAACGTTACTTTTCAAGCTGAGGTACCAGTTTTGTTTGTTTTACTGAAACAAAAAAATGATCTGGAAAAATTGTCCGAATATCGAAAGATATGTACTTAGTGAAGCTGCAATTTTGAATGATCAACAAGGATGCAGAAATCTCAAAATAATTTGTCGCGCTGTTGCTTTTCTTCTGCCTTCTGTTGATTAAGTATTGGCTCTACTTTCCCTAACAGAGTTGGCAAATGGTGTCCAAAAGTGAATCCATTCGTCTCTTCTCGGAACGTTACTTTTCCAGCTGAGAACAAGGATGGTGTCCTTACTGAGGCAAAACAAAGATCTGTAAGAATTGCCTGAACAACCAAAGATACTAAGTGAAGAAACAACTGAAGCATTTAAAACGAATTCAGCCATCTCAAAAATAGTCTCTGTCGCTCCGTTGGATCCTAATTTCATTCTCACGCTGAGCATTTATTCTGCATGAATCTGTATGTTGATTCGATTAGGTCAGGTTAGGTTCGGTAAGTTGGTTAGTCAGTTCGACCACGCATAGACCCTGTTTGTTAGGTCCTAGTGGTATCAGTATCAGACAATTGAGTAGCAGAGATCTTTCTTGACCGAAAAAGCTTGCGTTCTATAGGACTCTTATTCTGTCTGAGGTCCTTTATGACGCAGAAGCGTAGACACTGTCTCCTAACGACATAGCGGCGCTTCGACCCTGTTCGTCTTCGACCCTGTTCGTATTGGCAGTGACTATCGTATACGAACCAACAACCAGCTATATGAGCTGTTTAAAGACATGGACCTAGCGCAGCGAATTAACATCCAACGGCTGGGCTAGCTTGGTCATGTCTCCCGTATGGAGAGTGAAGCTCTGGCGAAAAGTAAGACGCACCAAGGCTTCTTGTGCTCCAAGGCTTCTCTGACACCATTTACTTTGCATTTATTACATTTATCCGACTCGGTGATGCCCATCCTTTGCCGGTAGTAAGTCTTCGATGAGAGAATTAATTAAGTATCGATTATTCTTTTCTTAAAAGACTCTGTAAATGGTGCATAAGTAAATCAGGCAGTAAAATTCCTGTCTAATGAAACTGGACCTCTGTCTAGAGACTTCTTTCTAGCTTCAACTTCATGCGTAACAGAATATTAGGTACTCTCTCAGCTGAAAACAGCGATCCTGATAACACACTTTCTCTTTGGTTGCTCCAACTTAAGCAATAGTTGCCTTGTAGAATTTGAGAAACTTGAAAACCTTCAGATGTCTCTAAATATGAACGGGATTTAGAGATCTATTTGCAAAGAAAATACATCAAAGACAACTATAATACAATGATCCTGTGATGTGCACATATCTACATCAGTAGTTGATAGTTGAGGAGCTCATACTTGAACAAATAAGACTAAAGTGGGACTTTCTAGCGGTTTCATAAGAATGACCCTTGAGTGGAACGCACAAGAAATAAGTTGATCCTTGGAAAAGTAGCTGCTATCAATATTACAATGGAAGAGCAATGTTTCCAAAGCTGACAGATGATAAAGGTTTTGTGAACCCCTGTGCTCTCTGTCTACTAGTAAAAAGCGTATTTTCTGGCCTTTGTGGGGTTAGGTTAGGTTTGGTGAGGATTATGGGACACACTTGGGCTCGAATGGCCTATGTGAATATTTGGCAAAATTTATTTAATTCTGAATTCAGCATTGGGTGATGAATTTTATTAAAGTCACCCAAATATCGAAACGATACACTTCACTTATCAAAGATACCTTAAGAAAATTTCCATCTCGTAGACAATTTGGCACAACACTGCTGACACTGTGATGCGCTAAATGGCTGAAATTCGCCACCTGCGCCAAAAGGAAAGGTGTTTAAGTGCAAGTGTACTCGCGTTGGCCGGTGCACTGCAGCGAACACAAGTTGGACACGTTGTAACTACTCAAAAAACAGTTGTAAGCACTCAGCAGAATACATATATGGAAACGATTCTTAAATGCGCCCGCAGTGAAGCAGTGGCCAGCACGTGTAGTCGACTTAAACTTGCAGCCGGGCTAAGAATACAAAAATTGTTATTTTAGCGTTTTATTGGGTTTCGGTGACTTAATGTTATAAGTATACTTTTTTTTTTTTTGTTCACTCCTCTCAGGAGCATAGGGCCTCTACAAGACTCTTCCATATTACTGCTTTGCCTTGTGTTGGTTACGGTAATCGGATGTGTTGTTCTGCCAGGGTAGGTGATTGCCCTGCCGCAGGTAGTCCTAAGTATACTTAACTTACATAAAAAAGCCAGATAAAAGTTTTTTAATAACATTTGGTACACAACAATAAGAAGTTAGTATGTGGTAGGTTCAGAATTTGCTGAAATGTGTTCTGGATTATTGGCGTTGCTTTTAAATATTTATTATTAATTATTTAAAAATGCATGAGTCCACGTTTTGAAGTGTTTCATTCCAAGAGTTAATTTTATATTCTTCTATGAATAAGTAATCATAATTAGGCATGATTTTAGGTTCAAATATTGCTGCTTTTGGTTGCAATAACAAATGAAATGGTTAAAAACCAAAAAAATAATAATTATTATTATCTATATATATAAAAATCAAATAAATTTCGTATGTGTTCTATAGACTCCCAAACCACCAGACCTATTTTAATAAAATATTACGTGTGTGTTTACGGGCACCGTGTGGAA
Source organism: Melieria crassipennis (assembly GCA_963668005.1). Taxonomy (NCBI): domain Eukaryota; kingdom Metazoa; phylum Arthropoda; class Insecta; order Diptera; family Ulidiidae; genus Melieria; species Melieria crassipennis. The sequence continues at coordinate 8,903,268 of OY764963.1, forward strand.
GGTTCTTAGCATAGGGGGCGTGGCATTATTCAAGGGGGCGTGGCACCGCCCATACAACTCAATTCTTTAATATTGAATATCTTCAGAATTATAAGTCGTATAGCATTGAAATTTGGTACAGTTTCATGGCGTAAACATGTTGTTCGACCGGTAAAATTTAATGGGCGTTGGACAAGGGGCGTGGCACTTTTTAAATTCCGGTGTAACTTTCGAACTATAGCGCTCACATCAGTGAAACTCGGTACAAACTAACGATTTGGTCGTGTCCTTCGACAGGGAGAATAGGGTGGGTTTTTGACAAGGGGGCGTGGCACCGCCCATACAAGCCAACTTTTTAATACGGAATATCTTCGGAATTATAAGTCGTATAGCATTGAAATTTGGTACAGTGTCATGGCGTAAACATGTTGTTCGACCGGTAAAATTTAATAAGCGTTGGGCAAGGGGCGTGGCACTTTTTAAATTCCGGTGTAACTTTCGAACTATAGCGCTCACATCAGTGAAACTCGGTACAAACTAACGATTTGGTCGTGTCCTTCGACAGGGAGAATAGGGTGGGTTTTTGACAAGGGGGCGTGGCACCGCCCATACAAGCCAACTTTTTAATACGGAATATCTTCGGAATTATAAGTCGTATAGCATTGAAATTTGGTACAGTGTCATGGCGTAAACATGTTGTTCGACCGGTAAAATTTAATGGGCGTTGGACAAGGGGCGTGGCACTTTTTAAATTCCGGTGTAACTTTCGAACTATAGCGTTCACATCAGTGAAACTCGGTACAAACTAACGATTTGGTCGTGTCCTTCGACAGGGAGAATAAGGTGGGTTTTTGACAAGGGGGCGTGGCACCGCCCATACAAGCCAACTTTTTAATACGGAATATCTTCGGAATCATAAGTCGTATAGCATTGAAATTTGGTATAGTGTCATGGCGTAAACATGTTGTTCGACCGGTGAAATTTAATAAGCGTTGGACAAGGGGTGTGGCACTTTTTAAATTCCGGTGTAACTTTCGAACTATAGCGTTCACATAAGTGAAACTCGGTACAAACTAACGATTTGGTCGTGTCCTTCGACAGGGAGAATAGGGTGGGTTTTTGACAAGGGGGCGTGGCAACGCCCATACAAGCCAACTTTTTAATACGGAATATCTTCGGAATTATAAGTCGTATAGCATTGAAATTTTGTACAGTGTCATGGCGTAAACATGTTGTTCGACCGGTAAAATTTAATGGGCGTTGGACAAGGGGCGTGGCACTTTTTAAATTCCGGTGTAACTTTCGAACTATAGCGTTCACATCAGTGAAACTCGGTACAAACTAACGATTTGGTCGTGTCCTTCGACAGGGAGAATAAGGTGGGTTTTTGACAAGGGGGCGTGGCACCGCCCATACAAGCCAACTTTTTAATACGGAATATCTTCGGAATCATAAGTCGTATAGCATTGAAATTTGGTATAGTGTCATGGCGTAAACATGTTGTTCGACCGGTGAAATTTAATAAGCGTTGGACAAGGGGTGTGGCACTTTTTAAATTCCGGTGTAACTTTCGAACTATAGCGTTCACATAAGTGAAACTCGGTACAAACTAACGATTTGGTCGTGTCCTTCGACAGGGAGAATAGGGTGGGTTTTTGACAAGGGGGCGTGGCACCGCCCATACAAGCCAACTTTTTAATACGGAATATCTTCGGAATTATAAGTCGGATAGCATTGAAATTTGGTACAGTGTCATGGCGTAAACATGTTGTTCGACCGGTAAAATTTAATGGGCGTTGGACAAGGGGCGTGGCACATTTTTTGTGACCCAATTATTTCGCTGATTTATAAATCGCACAGCAATGCAATTAAGTACGAACCTCCCATTTATTCATATCTTTCGACAAAGGGAATGGTGCGGGTATTGAACAAGGGGGCGTGGCACCGCCCATACAAGCCAAATCTTTAATATAGAATATCTTCGAAATTGTAAGGCGCACAGCATTGAAATTTGGTATAGTGTCGTCCAATAGATGAGTCATTCTACTGGTCAGATTTAATGGGCGGTGGACAAGGGGCGTGGCAAATTTTTTGTGACCCAATTATTCCGCTGAACTATAAGTCGCTCAGCAATGACACTTAGTACGAACCTACCATTTGCTCCTTCGACAGAGGGCATTGTGCGGGTATTAAATAAGGGGGCGTGACCCTGCCACTATAATTTAAATCTGGTTCAAGCGCAATCCATTTCTTTACTAAAACTTAGCAGCAACATTGCTTATTTGAGGCCCTCGAATGCGTTAATCAGTAGCTCCCCCCTCTTCCTTTAGTTGGTTTTCTTCGTCAATTTGCATTGCCATAGATTCGCCATTCATTATAACAAAACAACAAATGTCGTGCGGGACGAAGTTCGCCGGGTCAGCTAGTTATACATAAACAAAAATAATTTAAAACCAACATTTTATTTAAAATTAAATTTGAAATTAACAATTAATATATAAAAATTAGAAATGAAAAATTAAACATTACAGATTGAAAACTATAAGCTAAAAATTAAAAGAAAAATTATACATTAAAACTTTTCAAATAAAACTAAAAATTGCATATTTCAAACGATGAATTAAAATCAAATCATGTCTGCCGTATGGACGACGAAGCTCCGGCGAAAAAGGTGTTCGATGCGATGGTTGGAGGTCGACGGGGAAGAGGGAGGCCGTGTCTCCGGTGGAAGGACCAAGTTGAAGAGGCCCTGTCATCACTTGGTGTGACCAACTGGAGAAGGCGCGCGCAAAGCAGAGGCGCCTGGAGAGAAGTTTTGCGGCAGGCCGTAACCCGATAGCGGGTTGTTATGGCCAGTTAAGTAAGTAAGTAAGTAAGAATTAAAATCAAAATTTTAAAATCAGAAATAAAAAACTTTAAATTAACCCTTTACACGGCAACAGCGAATTTTTTATCAATTGTTTTTTTTTTTAGATAAAACCCTAAATTTAAAAAACACGTATTTTTTTATTTTTTAATGTACTTTAATTTTGTAAGGTTTTTTGTAAAAACATTTGGTTGCACATCTGCAACAAAGTATTAAAACTTATTTTTTTATTTTAATATGTTTAATTTTAAATAAAAATTTGTAAAGCAATTAATGCGTTTGTTGTAGCATAGTCCTACTCCGCATTTTTCGCAAAGTGTTTTTGTGTGTTTTTTATTAATAATTTTTAATCACTTTTGTTTCACTAAAATAAATGTATATAATGTATAAATGCATATTTGTAAAATAGCAAAAAAGTTTCGTTTTGATAATTACTTCCGAAATGACGGGCAATTTTACGGTTGGTTACAGATATGCAACTGTACCGTGTAAAGGGTTAAGAATTATAAAAAATTTAATTTATATAGGTTATTTATTAAAAAAATTAAAGTAAACATTTGAAAGCTAAAAAATTACTAAAAATTACCAAGTAAAATTAACACTACTAATTTGAAAACGAAAAACTAAAAAGTAACAAATTTAAAATAAAAAATTAACAATTACAACTATAAATTATACCTTTGAAAACCAAAAATTAAAAAATAAAAAATAAAAAGTAATATTTAAAAACTAAAACTTAAGACTAAAATTTAAAAATTAAAAATCAACATTTTTGAAATTTATTATTAAAACTTTAATTGAAATTTTTTGAATTAAAACTAAGAACTACAAATTTAAAAACCAAAAATTGAAAAATACAAATTTAAAATGAAAAATCAGTATTTAAAAACTAAAAGTTAAAAACTTAAAATTAAACTAAAAATTACAAATTTAAAAAGTAAAAATTAAAAAATACAAAGTTCAAATGAAAAATCAGTATTTTAAAATTAAAATTAGAAATTGAAAATTAAAAGAAAAATTAATTATTAAAAAATTTAATTAAAAAATTATAAATTAAAACTGAATATTACAAATTACAAAACGAAAAACTAATGATAACAAATTATAAATCAAAATTAAAAACTTAAAATTACAAATCAAACATTAAAAATTAGAAATGAAAAAATAAATATCAAAACTGAGTTTTTAAACTAATTAAAAAATAAAATCTTAAATTCAAAATCAAAAATTATACATTAAAAATTAGTAAAACTAAAAATTACTTATAATTGAAAAACGTAAAATTACAGATTAAAACTTTAAAATTAAAAAATTACCAATTAAAACGAAAAATAACTTAATTTTAAGTGGCAAACGAAAAACTAAACATCAAAAATTTAAAACTGTTAATTAAAATTAAAAAAATAAAAACTAAAAATTTTTAATTAAAATTTAAAAAACTTAGTTTCAAAAATGTAAATTAAAAATAAAAACTAAAATTAAAAATCAAAAATTATTCATTAAAAATTACCAATTAATACTAAAAAATACTAATTTAAAAACGAAAAAATTAAAATTGCAAATTGAAAAATGAAAATTTAAAACTACCAATTAAAATTAAAAATTACATATTTAAAAGCAAAAAACGAAAAATTAGATTAAAAAATATAATAATAGAAAGAAGAAAAAATAGAATAATAGAAATGAGAAATTAAAAATTAAAAACTTAAAATTAGAAACTAAAAATTTAAAAATAGAAATTAAAAATTAAATTTATTAATTATAAATTTAAAAACAACAAAAATTACAAATACCTTTTTAGTTAAAGTGAAATAATAAAGTAAATTGATATGAATTTAAATAGCTAATTATACATTATTGTCGGGTGCTTATCTGAATAGTAAAAATTTTGCTCACTCTTTATCTGCGGCCTTAAGTTTGCTTCAAAGCAGACGAGCCCCCAAATGTGCTCTCAGTGAGAGAGCGCGCGTCTAGTTAGGTCTATTCGTTTCTATTTGAGATCAACGCTCCACACATACAATCAGTAAACTGTATACATAATTGAAAGTTAAAGAAAAACAAAAACATAAATCAAATAAAACCTGAAAAAAACACACCTCATGATTATTCATCAGTTACGGCTACGACAAATGTTTAGAAAATCAAAAATAAATACAAATTTGCAACTCTTCATGACATGGCAAAAATTCCCGCTTATGCAAGTAGGCAGAAAAAAACGGGTTGAACAAAAAGTTTTTACTTCTTTGCACAGTAGTTTAGTTTGAAATCAATAGGCACATTAAATGAAGTTTCTTCATACAGCACCTTAACCCACCTTATCTCTACAGTTGAAATTTAATGTTTGTAGCTTCAGCGGTTTGGGTTGTGGGCGATGATGAGTCAGTCACTAAATTTTTTTTGGAAAATCAAAATCTGACGGGACAACAATGGGTTAAAATTTGTATGGAGAAAAAGTACTTAATGGATTTTTTTAACTTCAAACTTTGTGAAAGTAAGTACTCTTAGTGAGCAATAATTCGGCACATGTTTTTCACTTTTTGAAATTCAAAATTTAACGAGATAAACAATGGGTTAAGAGTTTCTATGGAGAAACATGATTTTATGGACTTTGTAACTCCAAGAGGCGAAACTACTTCACTTGTAAATTAATTCGACACCAGTTTTAAATTTTTTTGAAAATCATAATCTAACGGGTCAACGACGGGTTAAGAGTTTGTATGAAGAAACTGTGAACACACATGATTTAAAGGACCTTATGACTTTAAAATTGGCTAAAACACCTGAAATTGAATATAATTATAGACATGTTTTTTCACTTTTTCGAATCGAATCGAAATCTGACTGGGTCAACGATGCGTTACGACTTTGCTTGGAGAAACATTATTTAATTAGTCTATTGACTGCAAATGTGGTGAAAGCACTTTAAATGAGAAATAATTAGACAAGTATTATTTCATAAAAATCTAACGGGGTCAAGAAAGGGTTAAGAGAAAGTGAATTTACCCGCGGAACCCTGCTGGAAAACTATATTTTAGACCTTGAAAAGTAAGTTGTGGTGCTTTAATTGTATCTTAACCCTTTGGGAGCGGGGCTTAATTTGGAAACCAAAAAATTTTTGGTAGAAATGTTTCCATGCTATGAAAGTTGGGGCTACAATAATATGTTGTATACCTACAAATTCTGAAATCATACATAAAATCACATGATCATAAAATCGATTAAACAGTTTAAGTAGTTTAAGATCTGAATAATTGTTTATTGTTGAGAGGTGTTAAAATTTGTTGTACCAAAGACAAACAACAATTGTAGTGTAATTGTCTTTGGTGGTACGTATTATCCCAACTGTTTCGAAATGGTTAAAAATAAAGAAACTATAGGTGCAATAAATAAATAATCTCCTTAAAAACAAAAAAACCTTAAATGATGTTCGTTCTGCTTAGATTTTATTGCATTGTGTTTTTATTGATAAATAAAATATTGTTTGTAAAAACATAATAATAAAGTGTTTGTTACAATCGCCATTGCTCGGCACTATAACAACCATTGTTAGACCTTCTCGAGCTTCAGCTGAATGCCGTCCTTCGCCGCCAATGTAATACCTTGGACTACATAGGGAATGTCAGTGTGTGTTTGCTGACAGGGGCTGAATTTGAAATTCTTTATTAAATATGCCAAACCGACGGCCGCTTGCATTTTGCCAAATCTCAAACCGATACAGTTGCGCGGTCCATCGCCAAAAGGCAGCCAAGTGCACGCTGGGCGTGCACGGATTGCTTCCTCGGTGAAACGATCCGGATCGAACTTCTCCGGCTCGGGATAGATGTCGGGATCGCAGTGTATACCGTTCACGGATATAATGAGAGTGGTGTTCTTCTCGATGAAATACTTTGGATTGCCGGTGTCATAGTCTTCCTTGGCTTTGCGCATCAAATGCGGCACTGTGGGATATTTGCGTAGTGTTTCTAAAGAAAAAAATACAAAAATGATTATTGAAGATATGAACATGAAATCATGAAACGGAGAGAAAGGAAGGAACACTGAAAAAGTTTCTATGCAGAAAGCTCTTTTAAGGAGAGATGTGATCATGGAAGGGGTTTTCATATATGAAAATAAACCCATGAAACTGAAAGAGACTCTGTATAAAAAATTCCTTGAGGAACAGGAAACTGGGAAATCTTTGTGTTTAGATGAGTGCTGTCTTCAGTGGTCCGTCGATCCCATCTCCAATCCCAATCTTTCCTTCTCTCTTTGTACTCATGTTCCCCCTATTTTCTTCTCCACGGCTTCGGCCATTCGTATCGTTTAATGTTTATTGTATTCTCTGTTACTTGTTATTCGTCCGTTGAGTAATAAAGACCACACAAACCCGAACTCCCCCTGACATTTATTTATCCGCTCCGCGCCGAACTTAAACACTTTGTAAAGAATTCACTTTGAATGGTGGGTGTGACCATGAAAGAAATTTATAGATTATCTTATCGTAGTTGTTGATTAATTTTAGAATACAATTTTATGCATTGTTTTTAATTCATTCATTCCTAAATTAGAACGAATGTGTCAGTACATGTTTAGTCCTTGTGACCCCAAAGTTGCCTGAGAGACACTTCACCTTCCTATTTGTCATCTTGTAGCAAAAGCTACGATTGATTTATGGGTTTAATTTAAGTACGTACCAACAAATTAATAAATTAATATTTTCAGAAGTGAATTCAAAGCAAATTACAAACATTTTACTGTTATCCCCAAAATAATTTCTAATAATTTGCAGCGATATCAGGGAAGGTTTGTGTTCTAATTGAAGTCTACGAATTGGGCGCGTTTGATCGAAACCCTGTTTCCTTAATATTGGTTAAATAAAATCAAAAAGTGATAATTTTGTATTTTTCCATAAATATTAAATAATTTGTTTGTGTTAAAAAAATATTGATACAAAAATTATTTAACCCGTTTTAAGCTAAAATTGTTCAAAATTAAACTAGCTCTAGAGCTCTTACAAAGAGGCGAGGCGGCTTCAAATATCGTGTACACATTTCTTAGGCAACTGTTTCATGATTTAAATACCAAAAAGTAATATAGAAAAACAGGGTAAAATTCGGGGTCGAAAGGGTTAGTTTTTCTTTTTTACTTTACTCGAGAACTTGTAGTCCTTTTATTTTTTGTTTTTATCATACTTTTCAGGACATAAACTAATGCATCTTACCACTTAAAACTCTTCTTTCAATTACTTTCCATTACTCTTAAAAAAATTTTAAAAATTCTCTCACCTGATATCACTTGTTTCATGTAGTTCATGTCCTTAATACATTCGTAGGTGAATTCGTTGTTGTGTTTGGCCAAAACTTCGTTTATCTCGCTACGCAGCTTGTACTGCACATCCTGATTCTTGGCCAACTCGTACAGAGCGAAACCCATTGTGGTCGACGATGTCTCAAAGCCGGCCACGAAGAAAATGAACGCTTGCGCCGCTATCTGATCGAAGGTCAGCCCATCTTGCAGCTTGCCGTGCGCATCCAGCTCCTGGTTGTTCTTCATACCCAGCAGTATGTTCATGAAGTCGTTGCGCTGTACGTGATGCTTCTCTCGGTAGTTGACCGTGTCGCGCACTATGCGCAGGTAAAAGTCAGTGACATCGGGATGATTCTGAATCATGTTCAATTTACGCGCCAGCGTTGGAAAGCCTTCAATCAACGTGTCCACCAGTTTGGAGTGCTTGCGATCGACAATGGCCCGCCTGCCCATCACCACGAACTCGGCATTCGGATTGTGTAGGCTGTTGCACTCCAGTCCGAAGGCGCACGAACCAATCACGTCCGCAGTGAAGCGCCCCAACATGTCAGTTATTTCCATTATGCCGTCGGTTGACTCCTTTACCTTCTGCTCCATTACTCTGGCAAATTCGGCACCCACTGTCACCACCGTCGGAAACATAAACTTCATTTTGCCCGACGTAAATGTGGGCGACATTTTCTGACGCAACGTACGCCATGACTCGCCGTCGATTTGAACAAGATTGCCGCTCAGCGGATCGGTGGGTTCGTTGTGAAAGAGGCCACGATCCTGGAAATTATTAAAGTCCTTGATAAGCACCTTTTTCACCAGTTCGAGATCCAGCACCAGCAGCATGGGCATGGCCACAAAGTTCATGCCGGCAAAGGGTCCCGTGCCCTTGAACTTCTGATAGATGGACGTGATGATTTCGTTGAGCGATTTGGTTTTGCGGAAATCGCGCAGATCGCCAAGTGGAAAGTGTGGCTCGTTGTGCGGTATGCCACGACGACGCCAGTAACCTTGCAAGTAGCGCACATAGATCACCAGCAGAGCGACGCAGACGACCAGCAGACTGAGAAAAATTTCCATGTTGAACGGCAGCAGCGGATTGTCGACGAATATTCAATGCGTGCGCACAATTTGATTAGCTTTGCTCAACTGACTCTTGCGCAGCGATGGTTCGTACGACGATCCAGCGAGCTGAGTTCGGTGAGAATTTGTTGGAAGCTCGTCAAAATAGAAAAAACTCATTTTGCCAAAAATAAAAGTCATTCATAGGCCGAAAAGCGACATTGATGCGCTCGCGTTTTAGGAGCGATTACATACCTATGGGTTAGGGAAGTGCGGTTAAGGGATTTTTGAGATAGCAGGTGACCAACACTTGAGCACACAAAATATAAATTTTTGATTAGAGAAGGCATTTAAAGTTTAGCTTCTCTATTGACTAACTCACTGAGACTACCTTCATTAACTCAACTGGGAAATAATTTGGTTAGTGTATTAACACACAGGAGAAGGTCCCAAAACACGGTATTCAATAACTGTTGAAGCTGTCGATAAAAGCTTTGGTATGTTCACTATTGGATTGGTAATGAAAATCCAACTAAAATCGTGCATGTGTGATCTATCGGCGCTACAATTACTGAGCACTTTCATTCACTACGATTTCGGCGAATGATCGATCTACTTCAGAAGTTAGTGGGTTAGTTTACAAGTCAAAGTGTTCCAAGTCACAAGTCTTTGAGTACAAAGTCACTTTGAGTATAAAAGTCACTCTTTGCTTGAAATGAATCGGCCAGGTAAGATCAGAGTGTCGTAGGATAGAGTACTTTTAGCCAGAGAGTTGAAGGTTTTCGGCACTTCCATGTTAGTTCTATAGGTTACGAGTAGGAAAATCGAGGGTTCGGTAAGATTAAAGGGATTTGGAATAGAGCGTCGCAAGTCAGAAAGTTTACGGTTTCCAACTCAACTAGGTTAGGTCAGTGGATCGCGAGTGGGGAGTCGCGAGGGTTCAGTAAGATTAAAGAGTTCTGTCGTAAGTCGGAGAGTTGATGGTTTCCAACTCAACTTGGTTAGATCAGTGAATTGCGAGTGGGGAGTCGAGGGTTCAGTAAGATCAGAGTGGCATCGTAAGTCGGAGAGTTGATGCTTTCCAACTGAACTAGGTTAGGCCAGTGGTTCAGTAAGATTACAGGGTTCTGGACCAGAGTGTCGTAAGTCAGAGTATTGTGGACTTGATTGTGAACTAAGTTAGGTTAGGTTAGCGAGTCGTGAGTCAGAGGGTCAGGTTTTAAATGTCAATTCAGCCAAAAGTCCAAGGCCAAAGTTTTGTTAGTCAAAAAATGTGGGCTCGAATGTCAACTAAGCCAAGTAAAGTCAAAGGATTCTTGGCCATTTTTTTGCAAGTCCGAGATATGTGGACTTGAGTGTGAACTGAGGTTAGGTTAGCGAATCGTAAGTCAGAGAGTCGGGTTTAAATATTGATTCAGTCAAAAATCTTGAGCCAGAGTTCTGTTAGTAAAAAATTGTGGGCTCAAATGTCAACTAAGCCATGTAAAGCCAGAGGATTTTGGTTTAGAGTTTTGCAAGTCAGAGATTGTAATAGGGGTACCGGTTAATTCATGCGGTTTTCTAACAGAGCAGCCGCCGTGGCTCAGTTGGTTAGTGCGTTGGACCGCGAGTCGCAGGCAGCAACCTCAGGTTCAAATACTGCCTGTAATAACACCTAAAAAAAATAACGGGAAAACTCGTTTTCTCTTTCGGTGGCTGTCCTCTCAGCTGGAAATGGCAAACCTCTGAGAGTAAAAATTGCTTATGAAAAAGCTCCCAACCTGCCGTTCGGAACCGGCATTAAACTGTAGGTCCCTTCAACCCGCGTACAAATTCACACGCACAACACGGGTAGTTGCGGGAAGCTAGGCCTTAGTCTCGCGTAAGCGGGCTGTCGTGCCAGTCAATTATTAATTATTTTCTAACAGATGGCGTAACTTGATTTTATGAACAGTGATTCGCCTTTCCAAATATGTGTTGGAAAGCTATAGTCATATAGTTTCAGAATCAGTATGTATCATTTAGCTGAAGCGTAAACAACAATACTTTTTTTACTCTGAAAATGTCGAATTTTGTACCGAATAAAGTGTTTTGCGTGGAGTACTTCTTCATTACTTCAATATGAAGAAAAAGGCTGCCGAAACTCATCGCAGTTTGGTGGAAGTGCGTGGTGTGCATCAGAGATTAGCAATGAGTACCGCGCAATTTTGGTTACCACCGCATTGATACTCATTCTTTTTACTACCTTCTGCTCATAAGCACCGCAAATCATAAGTATTCCAAATTCAATCATTATGCGGTATGCGTTGTTTGCAGTGATTGAAAGCAATGCATACAAGTATACATAATGCACAATTCGCGAAGCGTATGAAGCAGGTATACTCATTTGGAAGAAATGTTTACGGCATGGATTTTGCCACCTCAACTGCTGCTATTTTTTACGCAAGTTGAGTCCTAAAAGTTATAGAATCATGTAAAACAAAAATGGTTAAATACTTTAAAAACACGATGGAACAGTTTTAAATTTTTTTAAAAATCATAATCTAACGGGTCAACGACGGGTTAAGAGTTTGTATGAAGAAACTGTGAACACACATGATTTAAAGGACCTTATGACTTTAAAATTGGCTAAAACACCTGAAATTGAATATAATTATAGACATGTTTTTTCACTTTTTCGAATCGAATCGAAATCTGACCGGGTCAACGATGCGTTACGACTTTGCTTGGAGAAACATTATTTAATTAGTCTTTTGACTGCAAATGTGGTGAAAGCACTTTAAATGAGAAATAATTAGACAAGTAGTATCTAACGGGGTCAAGAAAGGGTTAAGAGAAAGTGAATTTATTGCGTCCATTGGGATCAAAATTGCGTGCAAACCCGCGGAACCCTGCTGGAAAACTATATTTTAGACCATGAAAAGTAAGTTGTGGTGCTTTAATTGTATCTTAACCCTTTGGGAGCGGGGCTTAATTTGGAAACCAAAACATTTTTGGTAGAAATGTTTCCATGCTATGAAAGTTGGGGCTACAATAATATGTTGTACGTGTATACTTACAAATTCTGAAATCATCCGGGGGCATACAAATTTAATAAATAGTTTTCGTAGTTTATAGGATCTGAAAAATTTTCAATTGGTGAGGGGTGTTAAAAACTTGGTAGTACCAAATGCAAATAGCAATAATAGTTTAATTCTCTTTGGTGGTACGTATTATCCCAACTGATCCGAAATGAAACGAAATGAAAATAAAGAAACTAAAGGTGCAATAAAAAAATAATCTCCTTAAAAACAAAAAACCTTAAATGATTTTTTATTTTATTGTGTTTTTATTGATAAATAAAATGTTGTTTGTAAAACCATAATAATATACCAACTATACTAAAAATTGTTAGACCTTCTCGAGCTTCAGCTGAATGCCGTCCTTCGCCGACAATAAAACACTTTGGACTACGTAGGGAATGTCAGTGTGTGTTTGCTGACAGGGGCTGAATTTGAAATTCTTTATCAAATATGCCAAACCGACGGCCGTTTGCATTTTGCCAAATCTCAAACCGACACAGTTGCGCGGTCCATCGCCAAAAGGCAGCCAAGTGCAGGCTGGGCGTGCACGGATTGCTTCCTCGGTGAAACGATCCGGATCGAACTTCTCCGGCTCTGGATAGATGTCGGAATCGTAGTGTATACCGTACACGGGTATAATGACAGTGGTGTTCTTCTCGATGAAATACTTTGGATTGCCGGTGTCATAGTCTTCCTTGGCTTTGCGCAGCAATTGCGGCACTATGGGATATTTGCGTAGAGTTTCTAGAGAAAAAATACAAAAATGATTATTGAAGATATGAACATGAAACCATGAAACGGAGAGAAAAAGGGGAGAGAAAGGAAGGAGGACTGAAAAAGTTTCTATGCAGAAAGCTCTTTTAAGGAGAGATGTGATCATGAAAGGGGTTTTCATATATGAAAATAAAACCACGAGACTGAATGAGACTCTGTATAAAAAATTCCTTGAGGAACAGGAAACTGAGAAATCTTTGTATAGAAAGCACTTTGAATGGTAGGTGTGACCATGAAAGAAATTTGTAGATTATCTTATCGTTGTTGTTGATTAATTTTGGAATAAAATGAATGAATTTTTTTAACTTGTTCATTACTAAATTAGTACGAATGTGTCAATACATGCTTAGCCCTTTCGACTTCAAAGTTGCCTGAGAGACACTTCACTTTCCTATTTGTCATCTTGTAGCAAAAGCTACGATTGATTTATGGGTTTAATTTAAGTACGTACCAACAAAGCCGCCGTGGCTCAGTTGGTTAGTGCGTTGGACCGCGAGTCGAAGGCAGCGACCCAGGTTCAAATACTGCCTGTAATAACACCTAAACAAATAACGGGAAAACTCATTTTCTCTTTCGGTGGCTGTCCTCTCAGCTGGAAATGGCAAACCTCTGAGAGTCCAAATTGCTTATGAAAGAGCTCCCAACCTGCCGTTCGGAACCGGCATAAAACTGTAGGTCCCTTCCACCCGCGTGCAAATTCACACGCACTACACGGGTGGTTGCGGGAAGCTAGGCCTTAGTCTCGCGTAAGCGGGCTGTCGTGCCAGTCAATTATTATAATTATTATTATTACGTACCAACAAATTAATATTTTTAAAAGTGAATTCAAAGCAAATTACAAAAATGTTACTGTTATCCCCAAAATAATTTCCAATAATTTGCAGCGATATCAGGGAAAGTTTGTATTCTAATTGAAGTCTACGAATTGGGCGCGTTTGATCGAAACCCTGTTTCCTTAATATTGGTTAAATAAAATCAAAAAGTAATAATTTTGTATTTTTCCATAAATATTAAATAAATTGTTTTTGTTAAAAAAATATTGATACAAAAATTATTTAACCCGTTTTAAGCTAAAATTGTTCAAAATTAAACTAGCTCTAGAGCTCTTACAAAGAGGCGAGGCGGCTTCAAATATCGTGTACACATTTCTTAGGCAACTGTTTCATGATTTAAGTACCAAAAGTAATATCGAAACACAGGGTAAATTTCGGGGTCGAAAGGGTTAGTTTTTGTTTTTTACTTTACTCGAGAACTTGTAGTCCTTTTATTTTTTGATTTTTTACATACTTTTCAGGACATAAACTAATGCATCTTACCACTTCTTCTTTCAATTACTTTCCATTACTCTTAAAAAAATTTTAAAAATTCTCTTACCTGATATCACTTGTTTCATGTAGTTCATGTCCTCAATGCATTCGTAGGTGAATTCGTTGTTGTGTTTGGCCAACACTTCGTTTATCTCGCTACGCAGCTTGTCCTGCACATCCTGATTCTTGGCCAACTCGTACAGAGCGAAACCCATTGTGGTCGACGATGTCTCAAAGCCGGCCACGAAGAAAATGAACGCTTGCGCCGCTATCTGATCGAAGGTCAGCCCGTCTTGCAGCTTGCCGTGCGCATCCAGCTCCTGGTTGTTCTTCATACCCAGCAGTATGTTCATGAAATCGTTGCGCTGTACGTGATGCTTCTCTCGGTAGTTGACCGTGTCGCGCACTATGCGCAGGTAAAAGTCAGTGACATCGGGATGATTCTGAATCATGTTCAATTTACGCGCCAGCGTTGGAAAGCCTTCAATCAACGTGTCCACCAGTTTGGAGTGCTTGCGATCGACAATGGCCCGCTTGCCCATCACCACGAACTCGGCATTCGGATTGTGTAGGCTGTTGCACTCCAGTCCGAAGGCGCACGAACCAATCACGTCCGCAGTGAAGCGCCCCAACATGTCAGTTATTTCCATTATGCCGTCGGTTGACTCCTTTACCTTCTGCTCCATTACTCTGGCAAATTCGGCACCCACTGTCACCACCGTCGGAAACATTAATCTCATTTTGCCCGACGTAAATGTGGGCGACAATTTCTGACGCAACGCACGCCATGACTCGCCTTCGATTTGAAAAAGATTGCCGCTCAGCGGATCGGTGGGTTCGTTGTGAAAGATGCCACGATCCTGGAAATTATTAAAGTCCTTGATCAGCACCTTTTTCACCAGTTCGAGATCCAGCGCCAGCAACATGGGCGTGGCCACAAAGTTCATGCCGGCAAAGGGTCCCGTGCCCTTGAACTTCTGATAGATGGACGTGATGATTTCGTTGAGCGATTTGGTTTTGCGGAAATCGCGCAGATCGCCAAGTGGAAAGTGTGGCTCGTTGTGCGGTATGCCACGACGACGCCAGTAACCTTGCAAGTAGCGCACATAGATCACCAGCAGAGCGACGCAGACGAGCAGCAGACTGAGAAAGATTTCCATGTTGAACGGCAGCAGCGGATTGCCAACGAATATTCAATGCGTGCGTACAGTTTGATTAGCTTTGTTCAACTGACTCTTGCGCAGCGATGGTTCGTACGACGATTCAGCGAGCCGATTTCGGTGAGAATTTGTTGGAAGCTCGTCACAATAGCAAAAACTCATTTTGCCACAAATAAAAGTCATTCATAGGCCGAAAAGCGACATTGGTGCGCTCGTGTTTTAGGAGAGATTACATACCTATGGGTTAGGGAAGTGCGGTTAAGCGATTTTTGAAGTAGCAGGTGCCCAACACTTGAGCGCAAAATATAAATTTTTGATCAAAGAAGGCATTGAAAGATTAGTTTCCTTTCTCCAGTGACTGGGGGTACCTCCATTAACTCAACTGGGAAATCATTTTGTTTGTGTATTGACAAACAGGAGAAGGTTCCGAAACACGGTATTGTATACTTGTTGAAAATCGATAAAAGCTACTATTGACTATATGAATTTGTAACGAAAATCCAACTGATGCCACTAGGGGCCTAAAAACGTCCATGCGTGATCTATCTGAATTACTGATTACTTTCATTCACTACGATGGATGATCCATTTACCAGTAGTTAGTGGGTTGGTTTACAAGTATAATGTAATGTAACTTGAGTACGATGTCGATTCGCCCAGGTAAGATCACAAAAAGTCATTGATTCGTTGGTTCAAATGATTCAGCAAGGTAGATCAAGGTAGGCCGTAGATTAGGTCCATAGGTCTCGAGTAGGAGAGTCGAAGGTTCGGTGGGATTAGAGTGTTCTGAGTCAGAGTGTCGCAAGGCTGAGAGTCGGTGGTTTCCGGCTCAACTAGATTAGTTCAGTGCGTCGCGAGCGGGGAGTCGAGGGTTTTGTAAGATTAGAGAGTTCTGTCGTAAGACGGAGAGTTAATGGTGTTCGAATCAACTTGGTTAGGTCAGTGGGTCGCGAGGGTTCGGTGAGATTAGAGGGTAAGAGGATTAGAGGGAGGGATTACAGGGTTCTGGGTCAGAGTGTTATCAGTTAGAGAGTTGTGGACTTGAATGTAAACTAATTCAAGTTAGGTTAACGAGTCGTGGGTCAGGTTTCAAATGTAATTTTAGTCAAAGGTCTTGAGTCAGAGTTTTGTTAGTCAGAAAATATGGGTTCGAATGTCAACTCAGCCATGTAAAGTCAAAGTGTTTTGGGTCAGAGTTCTGCAGGTCAGATAATGTGGATTTTAACGTGCGAATCCTGAGTTAGAGAGTCTGGTTTCAAATGTCGATTCAGGCAGTAGTTTCGGGTGAGAGTTTTGTTTGTCAGAAAATGTGGATTTGAATGTCAACCAAGTTAGGTAAAGTCAGAGGATTCTTGGTCAGAGTTTTGCAAGTCAGAGATATGTGGACTTGAATGTGAACTAAGGTTATGTTATCGAATCGTGAGTTAGTTAGTCGGGTTTTAAATATCGATTGAGTAAAAAGTCTTGATTCAGAGTTTTTATAGTCAGAAAACTTGGCTTCGATTGTCAACTAAGCCAGGTAAAGTCAGAGGATTCTTGGTCAGAGTTTTGCAAGTCAGAGATATGTGGATTTGAATGTGAACTAAGGTTAGGTTAGCGAATCGTGAGCAGAAAGTCGGGGTTCAAAAGTCAATTCAGGCAGAAGTTTTGTTTGTAAAAAATGTGGGTTTGAATGCCAACTAAGTCAAGGTAGGACAGTGTGTCGCAAGTCAGAGAGTTATTGTTAGAATCGATTCGATTCAGCCAGGTAAAGTCAGAGTCTGACACAGAGTTCTGTAGGTTAGAAAGTCATTGGTTCGAATGTCGACTTAACCAGATTAAATAAGTTATTGGATAGTCAGGGAGTCGATTCAGTGTAGTAAAGTCAGAGTCTTGCAGAGAGTGTTACAGGTCAGAAAGTTATTGGTTCGAATGTCAACAAAACCTGATTACAAAAGTGAGTCGAGAGTCAGAAAGTCGTTTTAGCCAAGTAAAGTCTGTTATTGGTTGGAATGTTGACTCAAACCAGTTAGGTCAGTGGATCGCAAGTGAGAAAGTTTTGGGATCGAATGTTGATTGAGTCAGGTAAAGATAGAGGGTCGTGAGTTAGAGTGCCGCAAGTTAAACTGTCGAAGATTCGAATATCATCTCAACCAGGTGAGTTCAGTGAGTCCGAGTTGAAGGATCGAGTGTCGACACAGCCAAGTAAAGTCCGAGGGTTCCTGCTCGAATGCCGTATTAACCAGGTGAGAGATAGGGTCAGGGGTTCGAGTGTGGACTCAGCCAAGTAAAGTTGGGGAATCCACGAGTCATTGCTGCGAATGTCGACTCAGTCAGCCAAGGCCACTAGATTGCGGATCAAGAAGTAACTGGTTCAACTGCCAGCTCGTCCAAAACTAACATTTTTTGTAGCGCAGAAAAAAATGGAAGTGGATTTCCTTCAGGACCCATCATTATTCTTAGGTGGCTGCGGAAGACTCGGCCTTAAAGTGAAACATTTTCATTTTGCCTTATGGCGAAGAATTTTATTGACTAACATAAATCGGCAAATGATGATAGTTCGCAGTAACTTTTGGAGCGACCCTCTTATATCGAATAATACTGATGCGCCTCGGTTAAGTGCCGGTCTAGACTCTCTACGAACCAGCGCTGCTGCTCACATTTTCAATTGCTTCGCACGAAGATAGATTTCGTCTCTTACTATCAGCGCCCGAGTTGCATCGTAGTCGAAACGTGTTGGTGTTCGGTCGCAGATTGAGAACTCGTAAGCTCGCAGCAGTGATGTCAGTCCTATGCGGCACTCCATCAGCGCATAGCGTTGACCAAAACTGAGCTGTTGTTCGTCGGCCGTGGGTAGCCAAGTGGCGTCACACTCACCGCGTGCAAAGCGTTCCGGTTTGAATTTTTTCGGTTCGGCAAAGATTTGGGCATCGTTTTGCAAAGCCTCGACGGGCACCAGGATTAAGGTGTTTTTTGCAATGGTGTAGCCAGCTTTGGAGGTTGTGATGTCGTTCGGAGCGATGCGTTGCAGCTGGGGACGGACAGCATACTTGCGAAGCGTCTCTGTGAAACATGGAACATTTAAAGTTGAGTTATATATGAGAACCTAAAAAAAGCGATATGATTGAAGTGGCAACTCACCCAATATGACTTGGCGTAAATAGCTCATTTCCAGCAGCGCCTCGTACGAAAGTTTGTTATCGTGTTTGGCCAGCACATTCATAATCTCCGCTCTCAGTAGCTGCTGTATCTCTTCGTGCTTGGCCAGTTCGTAGAGCGCGAACGACGTCACGATTGGTGCCGTTTCGAAATCCAACACCTCGGCGCAGCGCTCGCGTTTCCACAGCTGACGCGCCAGCTGCGGCACCGACTGCGCCAAGGCAAGCGGCAGTTTGCCGCCGGGAAACATGGCCGGATTGTAAATGGGACACTGGGCGTGGAAATTTTGCAAATGATTGCATTCCAGACTGTAGAAGCAGCCGCCCAGCATGTCGGCGCTGTAACGCGCCAGCAACGAGCACACCTCGATCTCCTTGTCCAGCGCATGCATCTTGCCGCAGATGCGTCCGAGCTCTGCGCCCACCTTCAGCATGCGCGGCAGCAACTCGGCCATATTGTTGCCGGCCAGCTTGAGTGTCAATATGCGCTGCCAGGCGCGCAACATGGACAATTCCGAGTCGTCGAATTCTGCCACCAAATCGTTGGCGTCTTGGTCGTTCTCCGTGTTGGCCAGCACACGATTGGCCAAGTCCACATCGAGCACAAAGGCGGCCGGCTGCAGCACATAGTAGAAGCCGCAGAAAGGGAGCGAGTCACCCTTGAAGTGGTCGTATGTCTCACGGCAGATGTCGCGCATGTGCTCCTTGTGGCCAACTTTGGCCAAATTGCCGCCGAAAAGCGACGCCTCGAGGTGGACAACGCCGCGGCGACGCCAGTAAAAGAATCGCGAACGTATAAAGCCGTAGATCAGCATCACACACGCGATCAGCGCGTAATTGAGGAAGGCAAAGGCCAGCTGGGCTGGTTCGGCCATGTTGGGAAAGGTTGTGTAATTGGCGCGTCGGCTTTGTGCGAATATGCGCGCGACTTCGAAACAACTGACATGAGACCGGTGTGAGCAGGTATGGCGACATGTGACTTGGACGCTATCAGCGAACAGCCACAACGGTGCTCACCATTGGCAGTGCAAGTAGTGTTGCCATATTTCAACTTTTATGAACCATTATATGAATGAAATATTTTTTTTTTAAGAAAAAAAAATTGTTTAATTTTAAATTTTAAATTTGGAAATATATATATGAGTTGTTTAAAAAACAAAAAATTTAAAAACAAAATTAAATTTAGTTATAATATACAAATATATGTATACATTTTTTTTAGAAAAAAAATAAATTTTGAAATAAAAGTAAATTTAGTTGTATGTAAATTTTTTTTTTAGAAAAAAAATTTGTTTAAAGAAAAGTAAATTTAGAAATATATAAATTTAGAAACATATAAATTATAATATATAAATTAAACTACATTTCTTTGAAATAAATGTAAATTTTTTTTTTTATTTTTAATTCAAATGTCGCTGTAAAATTTGCATAGCAAAATTTGACATTTTAACACTAGAAAGACCATTGCGGAAATTTTTATGGTTTTTCAAATTTAAATATCTGTATTTACTTTAATGTTTCTAACAACTTTGCTTTAATGACTTTTATTTTTATATCGGGTTCTATAAATAGTTCTACAATTTGACATTTTGCTATTTGGAAGTTGATTACTTAACACTAGAAAACCCATTGCGGCAATTTTGAGGCTTTTTCATTTTTAAATATCTGTATTTTTTTTTAGTATCTATTTCTATCAACTTTTGCTTTGATGACTTTTATTTGTTTATCGGGTTCT
Source organism: Melieria crassipennis (assembly GCA_963668005.1). Lineage (NCBI taxonomy): Eukaryota > Metazoa > Arthropoda > Insecta > Diptera > Ulidiidae > Melieria > Melieria crassipennis. Next base: position 8,923,606 of record OY764963.1, read on the forward strand.
ATAATTAGTTCTACAATTAGGGATCTACAATTACAATTAGCCAAATCCATTGTGTACCTTTCGAGATATCAGCGTATATAATATGTAGTCTTTGTAGGTATAGAAAACTGGCGATCTTTCTATTTCAACAACAAAAAAAGTTTCTTTAAGTTGTGTAAAAAGCACTAAGAAAATTAATTTTCGCAATTGAGTTCCAATAAAAATAAATCATAAAATAAATAAATAATAAAATAAAATAAATAATAAAATTTGAGTTCCAATAAAAATAAATCATAAAATAAATAAACAATAAAATAAAAAATAAAATAAATAATAAAATAATTAAGTGTAAAAAGTCATAAATTGGCAACCCTGCACAACTGACTTTGAAAAGAGCGCGAGAGCGATTTTTTGTGGTGCATTCATTCGAGGGCTGTTGAGATAGGAAAATTTGTAATAGACAACGGTGGTTGTTAACGAGTTTTTCGCTCACCTAAAGGGAGGAAATAAAAGTTGGCAGTAATAGTTATGGTGGAAAGAGCAAAGTGGAGGATTTTGTGTGCAAATAATTTGGGTTTTGGGTTTTCTTGATGAGGAAATTTAACACAGTTGCGTGGCCTGTCGATAGATGGTTTGTTTTTTCACAAGAACTTGTTTTTGTTTTAATGGTTACCTTAGATGGACGCACTTACAATGGAAAGTAGTGCACTGAGTGGAAGTACGAATTATCCCCACACACAAAATCCCACCCACCTACTTACAGGTTTAGTTTTTTACTGCCCGAACACATTCAAGACGACAACGCACGACTACAAATGGGTCGGATTTAGTAGTCGTCGTATAGACACCTAATAAATTACAATGAAAATTCCAAAGAAAGCATCTGTTTCGAAGCAGTGGTGGCAATTGATTTGGTTTTGTTGCGTGCGAAATAGAAGTAGTTCTAAGTTTGACAAACGTGATCGGTGGTCATGTAGCCGTCAAAATAATTGAACGTTTTGTTTCTATATTTTGACAGATATAATGATAATGTATTCGGAGCATTCGATGCTTGTAATTCTCTTCTGCTTCATGGCAATAGAAGTAGACGAGTGTTTTACCAGCCCGAGCTAGGAATCGAACCTAGGGCCCCTGGTCTGAGAAGCCAGCGCGCTACCCTACCCTACAAAATTTAAAAAAATTCACCATGATGTGTGTTGAGACTTTCGATCAATTGCTCACATTTATTGAAAATAAAATTGCTAAATAAGCATAACTCCCGGTGAAAGATTATCTATAACTCTACAATAAGTAAAAACAAAGAATAATATATATTTATAATAATATATATTTTTAACTCTATATATTTCTAACTTAAAAAACCTTCTTTGGAAAATAAATTAAAAAAAAATATACATTAGGTACTTTATAACGAAAATTTCAAAATTGTATTTAAGCCCACTTTCAACTGTTGTATTTCAATAAGTGTGTTTCAGTTGCTGCTGAATACAGAACTTTCCTCCTCCTCGTATTTCAATAAGTGTGTTTCAGTTGATGCATTGAATGCATAATTTTCCTCCTCTTCTTGCAGCTCATTCATTTTATTTAACATATACATTCTGAATGCTCTTTGACTTCTGCCTGACAAATTTTCATAATCAGCAAGCAGACTCTTAAAAAATAATGCATTTCCAGTTTCTGGTGTTTTTTCTCTGCTTTCCTCTGGTTGTATGAACTCAATTCTTGGTCTTGTGGCCATTTCTGGTACCAAAGTTTTTCTTCCTTTGGATGGCATGCAATAATTGCTATACTGTTTAATATAGCCTTTTAAAAATGACATAGTCTCAGCCAAGTACCATTTTTTTCTCTCTTTGCCACTCGATCCTGATGGTTGGGTTCTTTCTTCTCTCAAATATCTGGAGTAGGAGTTGCGCGGACAGGTCCATTTATTTTTACATTTCGATACTGGGAAAAACAAATAATAATACGAAAATTATGTAAAATATTTTTATTTACAGGTATTTAAGAACTGAAGAAAAATTCAACTCGCTTTTATATAATTTTCGCTGTGGTATCTCAACAATTGAAAAAAATGTAATGGAAACTTGCAAAGCTACTTGGGGAAACATTATAACCCAATTTGATTTGTTTTATAAGTCAATTGTACTTAGGAACTTACTTACTTACTTAACTGGCCATAACAACCCGCTATCGGGTTACGGCCTGCCGCAAAACTTCTCTCCAGGCGCCTCTGCTTTGCGCGCGCCTTCTCCAGTTGGTCACACCAAGTGATGACAGGGCCTCTTCAACTTGGTCCTTCCACCGGAGACACGGCCTCCCTCTTCGCCGTCGACCTCCAACCATCGCATCAAACACCTTTTTCGCCGGAGCTTCGTCGTCCATACGGCAGACATGACCGAGCCAGCGTAGCCGCTGGATGTTAGTTCGCTGCGCTACGGCCATGTCCTTATACAGCTCATACAGCTCGTTATTGGTTCGTATACGATAGTCGTCACCAACACGTACAGGGCCGAAGATTTTGCGAAGTACCTTCCTCTCGAACACTCCAAGGGACTTAGGAACTTACTGACTAAAAATAAAAAAAAACTATAACAATTAAAGAGAAAATAACAATGAGAAATAACAAATGAGCTAAGTGATTAATCTTAGGCTTTGCAAATGAAATCAGTAGTGACAATGATAGTGAAACTTGTAAGACGTCAAAGGCTCAGAGAAATTTAAAAACTGCAGAGAGAATTTAATGAGCACCTGTTGGATACACTCTAATTGATTGATATGGGTTTCTTTAAAGGGTCTCCAAATAAATGAACGCATAGTTATTCGAGCCTTAACGTAGCACAGCGAATTAACATTCAGCGGCTACGCTGGCTTGGCTTGGCGAAAAATGTGTTCGATGCGGTACTTGAAGGTCGACTTCGACGAGGGAGGTCGTGTCTTCGGTGAAGGAACCAAGTTGAGGAGGACCTATGATCTCTTGGTGTGACCAACTGCAGGCCGTAACCCGTTAACGGGCTGTTATGGCCAGTTAAGTAAGTATTTCAGCCTTGACCGTACAAAAGCCGTAAATAGCAGTTTGAGTGTGTAAGGATTCAAAAATGCTAAGCTTGGAAAAGTGCCCAAACAGAGCTTGTTTGTGTAAATTCATACAAGCTATTCGTACATAATCAGAGCTAATGCTGCATTGAAACTTATTCAAAAGTCACAGACAGTATGCAATTAATTTTTATATTAAACATAATTTTTTTATATTATACTAGCTGGGCCCTGCGGCTTTGCACGCAAGCTCTCCTGTTTCCCCGATACGAATTCTTAACCCATTGTTGAGCCCATCAGATTTTGATTTAAAAAAAAACATGTGTCTATCTTTGATTTCGAGTGTTTTAAAAATTTTAAAGTCAGAAGGCCCTTTAAATCATATGTTTTCACATTTACTCCAAACAAATTCTTAACCCTTGGTTTACCATGGTAGATTTAGATTTAAAAAAAAATTAAAAGCACGTTTTTATTATTTCCCGATTGAACTGCTTTTGATAAGTTTGAAGTCAGAACGCCCAATAAATCTTGTTTCTCCATACAAATTGTTAACCCATTGTTGACCCCATTAGATTTTGACTTTCAAAAAGTGAGAAACACGTGTCAAATTATTTCTCACAAAGAGTACTTTCCCCAAGTTTGATGTCAATGGGCCCATTAATTCATATTTTTCATTTCACAGTTTCTCCATACAAACTTTTAACCCGTCGCTGACCCCGTCCAATTTTAATATTCGGAAAAATTGCGTATCGAGTTATTTTACATTTGAGTACTTTCACAAAGCTTGAAGTCGAAAGGGCTCAGCAAAATTTCTTTCTCCATACATACATACTTTTAACCCGTCGTTGATCCAGTTAGTTTTCGATTTTGAAAATAATGAGAAACACGTTTCTAGTTTTATTTATTTCAATTATTTTTACAATTGTTGAAGTCAATAGTCCCATCGGTTCGTGTTTTTTGTTTCGGAGTTTTTCCGTAAATAAACCTTAACCCATTGTTGAGCCAGTTAAATTTTGATTTTCGAAAAATTATAAAATACGTGTCGAATAAGTTTTGATCTAGAATATTTTTAGGAAGTTCAAATTCAATATGTTTATTAAATCACGTTTCTTCATACAACACTTTAACCCATGTTTTGCCTTTTTAGACCCCGAATTTCAAAAAATCCCGTCTTGGCGAAGGTTAATTCTTCAAGATGTACCTACAGTCCAAAATTCATGTTTGTAGCTTCAGCGGTTTGGGCTGGGCGATGATAAATCAACCAATCAATCAGTCAGTCAGTCAGGATAAACAATCTATGTATACAAAAATGGAAGCGGTACCAAAAACCGGTCAAAAACCTACCCCATTCCTCCTGTCGAAGGACACGACCCAATCGTTAGTTTGTACCGAGTGTCATTGATGTGAACGCTCTAGTTCCAAAGTTACACCGGCATTTAAAAAGTGCCACGCCCCTTGTCCAATGCCCATTAAATTTTACCGGTGGAACGACATGTTTCCGCTATGACACTGTACCAAATTTCAACGCTGTACGACTTATAATTCTGAAGATATTCCATATTAAAAAGTTGGGTTGTATGGGCGGTGCCACGCCCCCTTGTCAAAAACCCACCCTATTCTTCCTGTCGAAGGATACGACCAAATCGTTAGTTTGTACCGAGTGTCATTGATGTGAACGCTCTAGCTACAAAGTTACACCGGAATTTGAAAAGTGCCACGCCTCTGCCCAACGCCCATTAAATTTACTGGTGGAATGACACGTTTACGCCATGACACTGTACCAAATTTCAATGCTGTACGACTTATAATTCTGAAGATATTCCATATTAAAAAGTTGGGTTGTATGGGCGGTGCCACGCCCCTTGTCAAAAACCCACCCTATTCTCCCTGTCGAAGGACACGACCAAATCGTTAGTTTGTACCAAGTGTCATTGATGTGAACGCTCTAGTTCGAAAGTTACACCGGAATTTAAAAAGTGCCACGCCCCCTGTCCAACGCCTATTAAATTTTACCGGTGGATTGACACGTTCACGCCATGACACCGTACCAAATTTCAATGCTGTACGACTTATAATTCTGAAGATATTCGGTATTAAAGAATTGGGTTGTAAAGGCGGTCCCACGCCCCCTTCTCAAAAACCTACCCCATTCCACCTGTCGAAGGACACGACTAAATAATAAGTTTGTACCAAGTGTCGTTGATGTGAATGCTATAGTTCAAAAGTAACACCGGAATTAAAAAAGTGCCACGCCCCTTGTCCAACGCCCATTAAATTTTACCGGTGGAATGATACGCCTACGCCATGACGCTGTACCAAATTTCAATGCTGTCCTTCTTATAATCCCGAAGATATACCATATTAAAAATTTAGGTTGTATGGGAGGTGCCACGCCCACCTGCCGTACAAACATGTAATATCGCTATAAACCACCGCATTAACATCTTCTATAACATACGAAAAAAATTTTGCCGAAAGAATGAACCGTTTTCGCAAACACTGGCTACACACAAGAAGTGAAGTTTTTTTTAGATACATACTAGCTGGGCCCTGCGGCTTTGCACGCAAGCTCTCCTGTTTCCCCCGATACGAATTCTTAACCCATTGTTGAGCCCATCAGATTTTGATTTAAAAAAAGAACATGTGTCTATCTTTGATTTCGAGTGTCTTAAAAATTTTGAAATCAGAAGGCCCTTTAAATCATGTCTTTTCACATTTACTCCAAACAAATTCTTAACCCTTGGTTTACCAGGGCAGATTTCGATTTTCAAAAAAATTAAAAGCACGTTTTTATTATTTCCCGATTGAACTGCTTTTGATAAGTTTGAAGTCAGAACGCCCAATAAATCTTGTTTCTCCATACAAATTGTTAACCCATTGTTGACCCCGTTAGATTTTGATTTTCAAAAAAGTGAAAAACACGTGTCAAATTATTTCTCACAAAAAGTACTTTCCCCAAGTTTGATGTCAATGGGCCCATTAATTCATATTTTTCATTTCACAGTTTTTCCATACATACTTTTAACCCGTCGTTGATCCAGTTAGACTTCGATTTTGAAAATAATGAAAAACACGTGTCGAATTTTATTTATTTCAATTATTTTTACAATTGTTGAAGTCAATAGGCCCATCGGTTCGTGTTGTTTGTTTCGGAGTCTTTCCGTAAATAAACCTTAACCCATTGTTGGGCCAGTTAAATTTTGATTTTCGGAAAATTATAACATAAGTGTCGAATATGATTTGATCTAGAATATTTTCAGGAAGTTCAAATTCAATATGTTTATTAAATCACGTTTCTTGATACCACACTTTAACCCATGTTTTGCCTTTTTAGACCCCGAATTTCAAAAAATCCCTTCTTGGCGAAGGTTAATTCTTCAAGATGTACCTACAGTCCAAAATTCATGTTTGTAGCTTCAGCGATTTGGGCTGGGCGATGATAAATCAACCAATCAATCAGTCAGTCAGTCAGAATAAACAATCTATGTATAAAAAAATGGAGGCGGTACCACGCCCCCGTGTCAAAAACCCACCCCATTCCTCCTGTCGAAGGCCACGACTAAATCGTTAGTTTGTACCAAGTGTCATTGATGTGAACGCTCTAGTTCCAAAGTTACACCGGAATTTAAAAAGTGCCACGCCCCTTGTCCAATGCCCATTAAATTTTACCGGTGGAACGACATGTTTACGTCACAACACTGTACCAAATTTCAATGCTGTACGACTTAGAATTCTGAAGATATTCCATATTAAAAAGTTGGGTTGTATAGGCGGTGCCACGCCCCCTTGTCAAAAACCCACCCTATTCTCCCTGTCGAAAGACACGACCAAATCGTTAGTTTGTACCGAGTGTCATTGATGTGAACGCTCTAGTTCAAAAGTTACACCGGAATTTAAAAAGTGCCACGCCCCCTGTCGAACGCCTATTAAATTTTACCGGTGGAATGTCACGTTTACGCCATGACACTGTACTAAATTTCAATGCTGTGCGACTTATAATTCTGAAGATATTCGGTATCAAAGAATTGGGTTATAAGGGCGGTGCCACGCCTCCTTGTCAAAAACTCACCCCATTCCCCCTTTCGAAGGGCACGACTAAATAATAAGTTTGTACCGATTGTCATTGATGTGAACGCTCTAGCTCCAAAGTTACACCGTAATTAAAAAAGTGCCACGCCCCTTGTCCAGCACCCATTAAATTTTACCAGTGGAATGACACGTTTACGCCATGACTCTGTACCAAATTTCAATGCTGTCCGACTTATAATCCCCAAGATACACCATATTAAAAATTTAGGTTGTATGGGAGCTGCCACGCCCACCTGCCGTACAAACATGTAATATCGCTATAAACCACCGCATTAACATCTTCTATCACACACGAAAAAAATTTTCCCAAAAGAATGAACCGTTTTCGCAAACACTGGCTACACACAAGAAGTGAACTTTTTTTTATATATAAGATAAAATTTTCGAAATAAAGGTGACAAAAGCAAAAATAAGCAATTTTTATGTTTTGATTCCCTGATTCTTCGGATTTGTCTGGAATTTCGGGATCCTGGGATTGGAATTCCTACTAAATGTGTATGTGTAAGTACATTCATACAATTTAAATATACTATATATGTAGTTTGCCTCACAAAAGTATTCGGAATTCAATATTTGCAAAATGATTTGAGAAAAAAAATTATAAATAGCAATAAATTATGATTGGAAACCAAGTATGTTGCAAAAATTAAGTCACAAAATTATTCGGAAGAGAAAATCTTTTGATTGTAGGTATATACAAAAAACATATCGGATTAGTAACGAGTTGCATATCCTTTCATCCTCATAACTTCTTCTAAGCATAGACGCAACCAGTTTTAGGCTCTTTCAGGGGAAATATCCATTCTTTATCCATTCTTTCCATCCATTCTTTAACTATAGCATCCATTAAACTCTCTTTTGAAGTTATGTGACAAAATTATGATTGAAAACCAAGTATATTATTATTATTATTATTATTATTATTATTATTTTATTAAATTCAGTCTATGAATAACAGATTCTTACAGACTATAACAAATATATTGCAAAACTTAAGTCACAAAATTATTCGGAAGAGAAAATCTTTTGGTTATATATACAAAAAACATATCGGATTAGTAATGAGTTGTTCTTTCATTCTTTTAACTTCCTTTAAGCAGTTTGGCATCGATTTTGGTCCATTCTTTGACTATAGTATCCATTAAACCCTCTTTTGAAGTTATGTGACATTTGCGAATCGATCGTTCTATATCTGCCCATAGATCCTCAATAGGGTTGAGATCCGGTGACTGCGGTGGTGTTTCCAGCATTTTTATATTGTCGAAATCTCTTTGAGAGTTTTCCTTCATCTCGTAGGTTATAGATACTTTTTCTTTCCTCCAAAGTGGTTTCTTTAGATTTCCTGCCCATTCGACAGACATTTTGATTATCTTTCAGAAAAATTGAAATTCCGAATACTTTCGTGAGGCACTTTTAACATACAAAAGTTAGTTTATGGTGGCTGCCACACTCGGATGCCTGAAAGGCGCATTGTGATACCACATATTTTACCCGTCTTTTGAAATGTGTATGCAACAAATAAATTGAATACAAAAAAAACTTACCCGTACAATTCATTTCGTTAGCTACTTCTATCCACAATTTGTGTACTTTTATTTTGTTTGCATGGCTTTTATCTCTGTAATTATATATTGGACTTCTTGCCTGAATTAAATGTAATAATTTTTCCGCGTCGACCTCCATACCGAGCAAAAATTTCAAACGAAATAATTTCGAGTCGAATTTTCGTTTGGCAAAGACAACGTTACAGCTATCGGCAACGAAACATGTTTTTCTGTTTTGCTTTGTTTTCATGTTTCAATTAGCGACAACGGCGCGGGTTTGAAACAAACTTGTTGCGTTCGGTGTGTGTTGCCCGCACTGTTGCCAACTTCCTTTTGCACTAAATTTAGTGCTTTTTGAAAATCAAAACGCGGAAAATATTGAAATTGGTGGTTGTTGGGTTTTTAGTGCTTTTCTTTTTTTTCAACCCTTGCCATTTTACGTAGTTTTTCGCACCCTTTTCTGTGTAACGTCGTGTCACATGTGTCCGGCTCTTAAAAAAGTACGTAAAAGTGCTCAAAAAAATTTGAAAAAATTCACGATACTTTATTGAGGATTCCATTTTAAGGATCAATTGCTATATTACCAGTTTTTTAGTTTAATTAAACAATGTAACTGTTTAAACAAATAAAAACGTGGAAAATGTCAGCTTCGGCAGGGCACAAGTGACCCGACGTTACACGTTGAAGGTTAAAAGACACCAAAAACTAGTTTGGATATTACATGAAACCTGAAGTGATCCTCCTTGGACAAATTGCTACTTGGGTCAAGGTTGCCACTAATCTGAAATAATCTTTTTAGTAATTAACACGGAACATTAAGAGAACTATCAACATTTGTTTTAGTTCTTTGTTTTTTTTTGCTCATCAGTGCTTTCTATGTGAAATAACGAGCGTTTTAGTGCTTTCTAAAAATTAATTTTGAAAATGCATTCTGTGGTACAGGCAGTGTTGCCACTTGAAAAATTGTTTTCCGACTAAATCCGACCCCAACCGACCAAATTAAAAATTTGCGTTACATATATTTAAATTCATTTTAAAATTACAATTTTTTTTTAAATAAATTTTTTGTACTAATGAAAATATGTTCACAATACAAGCTGACCAGCAGACCAAAGTAAAAAAATCTGACCAATTTTGGTCCGAAAAGACGAAAAGCGGCAACTCTGGATACACGCAACACACACCGAATGCAACAAGTTCGTTTCAAACTAGCGCCGTTGTCGATAATTGCGCTTTGATTTTGTTTGGGCCACACAAAAGTTTTTGTTTCAATGCGTTTGATACCGAAAACCAGTCATGTAACGAACTGAAACAAAAACATGTGTGCGCTGGTTCACAAGAAACAATGGCCACCCAGCAATAATTTTGAGTGTTGTAATGTCTAAAGTAATCGAGAAACTCAGTTTCATTGTTTACTTGCTAGAAACATAAACCATTACATTAACTTTGACATGTCATTTGAAGTAATCGCTTACATGTAACGATCTTGGAAAGTTCTTCTGAGAGATTGTATACACTTATAATCACTTCTAGGAATTGAATTAATTAATGTGTTACGCTTAATCTCTGCAGTTATTGCTAAAAAATATAGTAACATAAAATCACATTTTTCATAATTATTTTTTTTTTATATAAAATCCAATTAATTTATAGCAAAAAATGTTAATTAATTTAGACAAAAATTATTAATTTATGTACATACATAACTTTCTTTGGTTGCTTGGTTGTAATTTTCGCACTACTTGTAAGTGAAAACATAATTCGTTAGTATCCTTCCATTATTTTTGGTATTACCAGTAATTCATCAAATACGAATCTCACTCATTGCATTACAAGTAAGCGAAAGAATAATCTCATTATTCCATATGAAATTCATAATTGATTAAAAAGTTGTTAGTTGCCGCTTTGGCATTAATGTAATGCATTAGGTAATCGGTTATAATCGCAAAGGGTTACAAAAATCGTCTAAATCTCTGCTGGGTTTCTGTTTCGTGGAACAAAATAAAAGGTTTTTCTGAGTTGGTGTGTTTTCAGCCTAATGTCCTGTTCAGATAGCCAAATAAATTGAGGCAATTTCGTTCTTAATTGAGTATCGTTTTTGCTGTTCACACACCTCAATTTAGTTTTTATCGAAAATATTTTTGTTTTTACGGAAGAAAGGGTTTTTCTGTTCAAAAAAAAGGTTCTAAAAAACATTTATTGAACATTTAGTAATATCTATTCAACATTCTTAAAAAGGTTCTTAAAAATATTTATTAAACATTTAATAATATTTATTCAACATCCCTACTGATGCATGCAATTTAAACGAATTTTTTTTAACGAAATTTTAAAGCAAATTGGTTGGTTCCGTCAATTGTGAATGAATTTGTTTATTGATAACATCATGACACAAGATTGCATGGCAAATCGAGCTCAATTTATTCCCAACTTAGCGCTAATTGCAATTAGCTAAATGGGGATTTTTGTATGACAAATTGAGTTCAATTTAGACCTCAATTGAGGAAAAATTGAGAAAATACCTTAAGGGGTTAGGTCCACTCATGATTTTCAAAAAATCGATTTTTTGTTTATTACATTTTCTAAAAGTATAACATTTCAAAAGTATTCCCTGATTTAGATCAATCGGACTATTATTTGCCGAGATGTACTACATTGAAATACATCTACATATATTGTATAATTTTGAAAGATTTTAAACTATACTCAAAACTTTAAACGCGTTTTTCTCGAAACCACGTTTTCGAAGTCGGTGATCACTGTAACTCGAAAACGGCTGTATTGATCCTCTTGAAATTTTGACCACTTATTTTACATATAATTGTCCTCCGGATGGACGAAGGATTTTTTTGTACGATGCAATTTTTTTTTTATAGCCGAAAAAGTGACGAAAATTTGTGTAAAAAAAAATGTTGACTTTGAACGTCCGTCATGTTGCGACAAATCAAAATATGAACAAACCCTTCGTCCATCCGGAGCATTAACTGATTTACTAAAGATCCCCGTTCGTTTTTTTGGTTTCAGATGATCCAGACTGCTGCAATCGTGATCACCGCAAAACGTCTTTTTTTTTGGTGTTTCAACAAATTGACTATATCTCTTAATATTATGGACATTTTGACATGAAAATTTATTTGTAACTTCTTGAAATGTGTATCTTTAATGTAGATTTATTCATAAATAATAAAACCCGCCTTCAGAAAAAATTTGCAAAAAAGCGTTCTTTTTTTGCCTTACAAATGGACCTAATTTGACCTAGGGTTTAAAACTTGTTTTGGTGTGCGACTTGGCTATCGAAAAAAAATAGATCAAAGAATGTGTATTATAAAAAATTTATTATAAGTGATGCAAGCTTTTCACGGAATGCCGACGTTGCCCACCTTGAACCTTGGAAAACGTTGAAGCATTCAAGAAAATTTATTATGAAGAATAATGGAATCATTATTAGAGAAGTCATTGAGGATGTTGGCATATCGATTGGTTCATGTCTGCAATTTTTTTGAACCTTTTGGGCATAAAGTTAGTTTAGAAATTGTTAAACCAAATGGAACGTTGCATCAGCATTGGTCTCCGATTATACGGGAGACACCTTCTGGTGGTACAATTCTAAATCTTAATTAATTTTGTATTTTTTCTACTCAAGAATATTGCCAATTGCTGAATAAATCATCCAAATCGATTTAGTAATTTCTGAGATACGATGTTTTAACACAATTGGGGAGCCAATTCCGTTGAAAAGACTAGTTTTGTATGGCAGCCCCCTTAAGAGTTGTAGATAGCGATAAGGTATATATGGAAAAAATATTCGGAAGCGAAAATAAATGCAGGTCAGTCTTACATTTGACACATCTGGGGGCAACCTGGGAGCACTGGGAGCCTATTTTGTAAAAACAATCATTTTGTATGGGAGCTCCATTAAGGGTTGGAGATAAGGTATAAATATGTTTGAAAGAAATGTTCAGTAGGGAAAACTAGTGGGGGTCAGTCATAGATTTTAACCCTCTCAGAGCAACTTCTGAGCAGCTGTGGTTCAATTTGTCGAAATTCCCAGCTTTTTTGTGAACTTTAACATCGATACGACGCCATTTAACCCCACTCTAGGGCCAAAATTTTTTGGCTCATGTTCTTTTTTATCAAACCGCATAAAGTGAGAGGTTCCTCATCACTGAAATCGAAAAATTGTGCACTAAATTCTGTGACTGCGCACATACACATCGTTGCTTGTTTGAGATTTTTTGTTCAAAGACAAAACTGTAATTGTGCCTTAGCTACCCTTATCACCAGAGTTGACTAACTACCTGAGACTTTTCCTGTTCCCAAAACTGAAAAGAGCGAAAAAAAAAATTTGCCATGGTTGAGAAGATGAATATTGCATAGCTGAAAGATTTCAAGGTTCTACCAGAACACGGTTTTTATAAGTATTCTGTTCCTGGCAATAAATTATAATCTAACTTTTAAGTTGGTTTAATACTCATATATTAAGATATTAATCATTTAAAATAATACTACAAATCAATAATAAAAATACAAAATTCATACAAATACAAATTTCTCGTCATGACAAATTATTTAAAATTCAAATCTAAATTGACAATGTCTTTGTAAATACTTATGGACCATTTTTAATGCCACTTGAGGGCATATCTATGTATACATATATGTATGTATGTATATATGTATTTCTAAATTTCATAACTGTTCCATTTTGGCATAATTTTGTTGTTACTTTTTTTATTATCGATTAATTTCACCTCTAGCGCAATAATCATATCGCTCTGTCTCTCTACAATGTTGTACTTTTGTTGTGCTAAAAATCAAAACCGAAATCTATTGATTTGCATAAATTGTTCCTCCCCTTCGTATGATAACACAATCGAAGCGTTGTGTTGCATAATAAACAATCAGTAGTCACTAAGGATTGGAATCCCGAATTCCCAAATCCTGGGATCCCGGAAAATTTTAGTACTGAAAACATCCGGAATTAAAAAAAACCGATCCAGGGATCGAAACATAAAAATAAATTCGTTTTTGCCACTTTGTCACTTTAATTTCAAGGAAGGCAGAAGTTTTGCCTCCTATTTATGAAAAAAAAAATGTATAATGTCAGTAAGGTTTAAGTAAGTTGTAATACAACAATAGCTCTGTTTGTTTACAAAATAGCTTTGCTTGGGTAAGTTTGTTTATAAATTAAAATAAAACAAATTTAAATAAATAAAAAAATAAAAATAATAAAATAATTTTATGTTATTTGTCATAAATATTTTCTTCTTAGTTTAAAGGTATAAACACAGAATCTTTGTTTATAAATTAAAATAAAACCAATTTAAATAAATAAAAAAATATATAAAATAATTTAATGTCATTTGTCATAAATATGTTCTTCTTAGTTCAGAGGTAAAAACAAAGATTTTTATTTAATACGAAAATAACATTTATTTGATTGAAAATCACGACTGATTTAGTTTCTAAAAATAATATATTCAATCCCAAAAAAATCCCGAAAATCCCGGGTCGACGCGCAGACGAGCGCCCAATGTTGAGCCGAGCGAATTGTTATTGCGCCCAAATTGCGACTCCATGTCGAGTAGCTCACAAAGATGGGAAATATGAAATGAAAAAAAGCAATGAGCAGAGAAGAGAAAAGCAGAGGAAGCAAATTGTTGTACTCTGGCATTAGAATTTAAACTGCTATCAGCGGGCAGGTGTCACAGACCGCAGCCAATGTTTTACACCGATTGAACTTAATGTATTCAAACACAATTTTATTTTTTTTATTATGTACATTTTTTTATATTTGCTTTTTTTTTGTTTTGTTTGTTTTTTTTTGGTTCGTTTGGCAAAATTTCATTGACACCGTGGCCGTGTCGAATTTATCAAATTGATGACATCGTTCTTGCTGTTGGATTGAGCACTGTTCATGCTTCGCTGTTCATGCCGCACATTTGAATTATGTCAATCAAATTATTTGCGCAGAATTGGGTCAAATTAATGAAAAATTATGCAACGTCTTTGAATTTTTTAGTGGATACATTTATTTGAAAACAAAAAATTAGAAATAATACATTTTTGGGCGCTTAAGGAAATCTGAAAGAAAATACATAAAAAATAAAAACATACAAAAAAATTAAAAACATAAAATTTATATCGAACATTTTTGTACTCGACTCTCGTTTATTCGATACTTTTTATTATTAAATTAATTTTTTTAAGTAAATTTTTTATGTAAATTTTTTTTGTTTTTTTTTTAAACCATAAAATTTATATAGACCATTTTTATAATATTAGACTTTATTTGTTTGATACTTTTTATGGTAGTATTTTTTTTTTGTTTTTATTATTTAAACAGTTCCATGAGTTTCAGTGCAATTTAAGCTCCAAGCAAATAAAACTTATTTGATTTCATTCCCATAAAACTACAACGCCATTTATTTTGTTTTGATCGCCATATTCGTAATTTACCATCTACATATTTATATGAAAATATCTGCTCCACACACACACACACATACACACTCAGCACAAAAATTTTGCGTTTTTAATGCACAATTAACCTAAAAGTGAATCGGCAACTTTTTCGCTTCGTTTTGAGTAAACACTTGGAATCAGCTGGAAGCTTTTGAATAGACTTAATGAAATAATGAGCACATGAACAGATATGGGAGATTAAAAGCTGAATTGTTGTCAGCTGAAAATGAGAAAACTGCAATAACTGAGAGCACAGAGCGAAAGACATTTTTTTGATGTTTTTATTTGCTCAATCAGAGAAATAATTTTTTAATAAAATACAATGAAGATCGTGCCATATAATAAGATATAAAAAAAATTTAATATATATTATTTCCAGAATTGGTAGCTTAATTGTTGGAATATTTGGAAGCTTTGTTTATTTTATGTATTTCAGGTCTGTTCTAAGGTAGGCAAATTTTTTTTTTTAATAAAAACACATTATTTTATTAGCAAAACCCCTTCTATTTTATTCAAAAGAGTCTCCTTCGGATTCAAAACACTAATTTCCACGTTCTAAAAGCATGTTGGATCAGTTATGTCCTGCAAAATTTCAGCATAAGCCCTTTGAATGGCTTCGACGTCCTCAAAATGCTTTCCTTTCATCAGGAAATAATTTTTTCCACAAAATAAAAATGGTACAGTGTCAAATCAGGCGAATATGGGCAATGATTGATTGTTTAACTGCGGTTTTTAGTAAAAAAATCAGTCACAAATGTTGATCGATGAAATATTGTCAGTCAACTTGAGCATAACTAATCATTTCCACACTTTTCGATAGCTAAATGTTCGGTTCAGTTGTTAGAATGCAATAACTAAATGTTTTTCAAATGCTTGAATACAGTTTTAAGAATTTTAATGAAAATTTGGGTTAATCTAAATGTTCGATTAAATTGTCAGAAAGCAAACAACTCCTTGTTTTTCAAATGCTTGAATACAATTTTAAAAATTTTAATGAAAATTTTGACTAATCTTAATGTTCGGTGATATTCTTAGAAAGCAACAACTCCATGTTTTTCAAATGCTTGAATACAGTTTTAAGAATTTTAATGAAAATGTTGGCTCATCCAATTGTTTGGTTAAATTGTTAGAAAGCAATAACTCCATGTTTTGCAGATGCTTGAATTAAATTTTAAACATTTTAATGAAAATTTTGACTAATCTAAATGTTCGGTTAAGTTGTTAGAAGGCAAAAACTCCAAGAGTTTCAAATGCTTGAATAAAATTTTGAGAATTTTTAGGAAAATCTTGGCTCATCTAAATGTTTGGTTGAATTGTTAGAAAGCAATAACTCCATGTTTTTCAAATGCTTGAATACAGTTTTCAGAATTTTAATGAAAATGTTGGCTCATCCAAATGTTTGGTTACATTTTCTGAAAGCAATAACTCCATGTTTTTCAAATGCTTGAATACAATTTTAGAAATTTTAATGAAAATGTTGGCTCATCCAAAAGTTTGGTTAAATTGTCAGAAAGCAACAATTCCATGTTTTTCAGATCAATGTTAATTGGATCATGGATTAATTGCTCTCAGAGCACGTTTTTCTAGCAGCAACTTTTCTCTCAGAATCACTATGGAAATTTCTGCATATCAAAGACTGAACGACCGTGTAAATTGAGATGCATTGCTCAGCTTTTTCCGAGCTTTTAATTGACTGGCATTTATTAAGGTAATATTTACAACAACAACGACTGACACTTGTTAAGTGACCACTGGCACATGTCCACTATTAGTTTATGTACATAATGTAAATAAATTTCAAAACTACGCAAAAGATAGCAAACTATTAACGACCGAGTAATGACAACTAGCAATTATTTCATTACTGATAGCAATGCAATCGATTACAAACGCTCGACGTGCAGGTGTATGCCGCTCTCGGCTGCAATCAAAAAGTTCTTATTGGCGTATTTGATGGGAATTTGCGTGGCGGCCGTGGCGCCAAACTTGAAGTGCCGCAACAGTGTAATGACGCCGATCTGTGCCTGCAGCTTGCCGAAGCGCATTCCGATGCAGTTGCGCGGCCCCTCGCCGAATGGCAGATAGGCGCAGGGGTGGCGCTTGCTTATCTCGGCGGCGCTAAAACGTTCGGGATCGAACTTGTCCGGTTCGGGATAGATGTCCGGGTCATGGTGTATGGCTGCAATGGGAATTATGACGCGCATGCCGGGCTCCAGCGTCAGTTCCATGTTGGGCACACGATACGCTGTGACGGTTTTACGCGCCAGGTGCGGCAACACCGGATACTTGCGCAGTGTCTCTGTGAGAGGCGAAATGTGTAATATTGGATATTTGAGAAGCCTTCAGTTTGAGCTCACCCGAAATGACTTTGTCCAGGTAGCTCATTTCCTTGATGGCCTCGTAGGTGAGTGCACCATTGTGTCGCTGCAGTGTTGCGACAATTTCAGCGCGCAGCTGCTCCTGTATGGCCGAATTGAGGGCCAGCTCGTACATGCAGAAGGACATTACTGTCGACGAGGTCTCGAAGCCGGCCAGATAGAAGACCATGGACTGCGCTGCCACCTGCTCGACTGTCAGTCCGTTCGAGAGGTCGTCCTGTTCGCGAAGGCCCGCCGCATTCAGCTGATCGCGTCTGGCCTTCAGCTCCACCATCATGTCCATGAAATCGTTGCGCCTGATGCCGCGCTGCTCTCTGCACTGCAGCGTCTCGCGCACCGCATTCATGAAGAACTGCCCCACACGATCGGAAAAGTTCTTCATGTGCAGCCGGCGCGCCATGTCCGGATTGGTGAACATGAATGCCTGCACCGGCAACGAGTGGCGCGGTTTGTCAATGATCTCGCGTCCCATGACTCGAAACTCGGCATTCGGATCTTGCAGACTGTTGCACTCGATGCCGAATGCGCAGGTGCCAATCACGTCGGTGGTGTAGCGCGCGCACAGATCCTTCAGCTCCAGTGCGCCCTGCTGCTGATCCACCATTGTGCCACAGGCATTGACCAGATGCTCGGCCACCGCCACCATTGTGGGAAACATGTAGCGAATTTTGCCAGTGGTGAACACTGGCGACAGTTTGTGACGCAGCACGCGCCACTGCTCGCCGTCGAGGAAGAGCAGGTTGCCCGTCAGCGGATCGTCGCGCACATTGTGAAACAGGCCGCGATCGGCAAAGGCATTAAAGTCCTTGATCAGCATCTGCTTGATCAGATCCAGGTCGAGTATGAAAACGGACTTGGTGAGAAAAGTGTAGACGCCCGCCAGCGGCGTTTGGCCCTTGAAGCGCTTGTACAGACGCTCGTTGATGTCCTTCCAGTGGTAGCGGCGTCCAATGCCGCCCATGTTGCCCAGCAGGTAGATGGGCGGCTCGTGCGGCACATTGCGCAGCGTCCAGTAGGCGTAGTGGCGTCGCAGCAGCACGTACACAGCGCCCAGTGCGGCTGAAAGCAGCGCAAACAGCACAGCGACTGACATTTTATGCTATTTACTTGAATTTTTTGTTTTTGGTTTGCTGTTGCCAAAGTGAGCCAAAGTTTTATTAGTGGCTCGTTAAAGTTGTATCTAATCTCGAAACGTTTGTATGCTTTTCGCCGCTGCACGTTGCAACTACAACCGACGAGAGCTGGCCGAGCGCGCGACTGACTGCCCGCTCCACATTGCAATGCAGTTTTGTGTAGTCGCAGCAATTTCATGATTGCAATTTTGTTTTCCCAACAAAAGTTCTGTGCAATGTTCGAACGGCTGGCAAAAGTTTGCCCTCAAAATGTGGTCGCGTGCCGTGGGAGCAATAACAATCAATGTTATTTGAGCAAAAATTATAAATGCCTAAACTTATGCAATACGATTTTTAGTATTTTCACTATTGAAATTAAAAAACGAAATTTAAATTAAAATTGATAAGAAAATTGATTGAAAGAGATTTGCAAGACGCAGATGTTTATGTTTCGAGATCGAGTTTGATTTTGAAAGACAAAATACTTTCAGGAGAAATGTTCCCATGCTACGAAAGTTGGAGCCAGAAAATTATGTTGCATACTCAAAAAATCTGAAATCATTCTCTATCCTGGAACATATATCTACATAATTCGAGAAGGGGGGTTTGGGGGTCGAAACCCCCCCGAAAAATCAGGATCGACTTTAACACTAGAAAGACAAATGCCGTCATTTTGACGGCAAAGCATGATAAAGTTGAAATTTTTCGTTTAATAATATTTTTGAAAAAATTATCTCTCGTGACTTTTAATATTTTACAAAGTTTTAACTATTTTTCAAGTTTAGGGGCCTCATCTTTTATAGTTTTTGAGATATGCAATGTTATACCTAGAAAGACCATAGCCGTCAATTTGACGGCAGTAACCAAAAACACTAGCTGTGGTGTATTTTATACACTCAACGAAGTAGGCGTCATAAAAATTTGAAAGGTACATTTGTTTTCTGCAGTGATTATCACTGGTTTTTTGGTAACGAAGAAAGAAAGTTGATTCTACGCGAAATTTATATATTTGCGCCGAAATATAGCTTGAATCCGTGCGCCTGACTGGCATAACAAAGGATTTGTCTGATTTTGAAATTGATGGAGAAGTTTTGGAAAATGGTAACAACGGTGACAGCGATTTCGTACCGGATCCAGTTGTCTCTTCATCGGACAATGCAGACCTAGAAGAAGAGCTTGAAGTAAATTCATCTCCAAAAATGGTGTTTGAAGCTGGCACGAGCAACCGGTCGATCTGCTGCAAAGCGATCTGCACTTCCCGAAATTGGAAATGTTCAAATTGCGAGTGACGGTACCGAATGGATTTAGATTTCAAAAAGTTAGAGCTCTTCAATTATGCCAGTGGGACGAAAAAAAGATAAAAGAAAATCCAGGGCCAACTCCGCATACAAAACGATATGTTGACACCAATAAAGTTATAACAGGCATTGTTTTCGGATAAATGCACTCAATGGGATATATGTAAAATTGTGCACTGAAACAGAAGCTAGACGCCAGTTGGAAAATGATAGTTGGACTATGTCTTTATATGAACTTGATGCATTTATTGCTATTCTATATGCTCGCGGCGCCTATGGATCCTGCCAGTTGGATGCTGATAAGTTATGGTCAAAATTATGGGGCGCACCAATGTTCAGAAAAACAATGTGTAAGAACCGCATAAAAGAGATTATGAAGTTTTTACGCTTTTAATTGCGAAGTACAAGATCTACACGACTTGCAACTGATAAGTTTGCGCTAGTGTCAACTTTTTGCAACAACTTTATTGAAAACTGTCATCTTTGCTACACTCCTGGTCAAAATTTTGTTGGTGATGAACAGCTTTTTCCCAACAATGTAATGTTGTTGAGTACCCTTCATCCCACTGTTGACGTTGGCACCGATATGAAAAAACTTCCCGAGACCGTAGCATTTTACAATAGAACAAAATTCGGTGTAAATATACTTAACCAAATGGCTCGAAAGTACTCGATAAGAGCTGGAAGTGGAAGATGTTCTATTCATGTGTTCTATAATGTGTTAGATCTAGCCGGAATAAATGCATTGATTGTATACAGAACAGTAACAGGGAAGAATATCAGTCGTCATTATTCTATCCTTCAACTTGTTTCTGAGCTACGGGAAGAATATCTGAAAACTAGACCTGATATTGGGAAAAACCCGATGCCTGAGAACCGCTCGAGTGACATGTGCGATAACTGCAATAAGCCTGTGTGTGGTTAATAATTTGTTCAAAATGTTAAATGAACTGAAAACATACTTAATGTGAATAAAACATACCATCATCATAACAATTACCGTATATATTCTCTTATTTCTTGCATACCGTCAAATTGACGGCTGCGGTCTTTTTAGGTATAACACAGCCACTGGTCTTTCTAGTGTTAAAACTACATACAAATTAAAAGGCATTTTATAAATATTAAAGAATTACTTTTTAAAACCCCTCCGAAATATTTTTCTGAATCCGCCCCTGGCCCATGGTGATACCACATGCGGTCAAGCAGAAACCGCACAGCTTCTTACAAAGTTTAGTAGACAGCGAATGGTCTTAACAGCTAGACCCCACACTATCGAAGGAGAAGTTGCCTAAAGAGCTCATCCTTCTTCTGGATAAAGCAGGACAGGTGCATAGTTGGTGACGTATATTGTTTCGTCTTCCTCGCCTATGCACCTGCGAGTGGCAATGAAGCTGGTAACTGTTAGAACACTGATCATGGTTCTGATTTGGGCTCTGTTTAGTAAGAGGAGGTCTTTAGAATTTCGAAGGTTTAAGGTTGGCAAAATTTGGCTTTGAAGGAAACTTGTGTTGCCTTCAACACATTTAAAACTAGTGCTTGGGTCATATAAATTAAAGAATTGTTTTGATTGGTATTTAAAACTTGTTGGGACGTACTATCCCAGTAGTCCCGAAAGGATTAAAACAAACGTTTTAACAAACGAGTGTGAGCTCTCCTAGTGCCAAGCTGTCTCGCAGATTGACCTCATAAAATCCCATAAATGGTCTCTGAAAGACACATAACTTGGCGCAGGAGTTTCATACCGTTGCAAGAATAAAACGTTCCATATCGAGTTAGGAAGTTAGGATTAAGTAAAGGCCGGATAGGCAAATAGGTGTGAATTCTGCGAAGGTCACAGTCGACCATATACCCTTGCTAACAGAACAACTTTGAGCCTCACTTGAGAACAAAGCTAAGTAGACTGTGAATACGCTCGATAGTCGGGATTGCCTAAATGGACAAAGAAGAAATCACTCAGCTGAATGTTTTATTTTTTAGATAATGTAGACTCAGCACATTGAAGATGAAGTATAGTTTCCTCCCACTGCAGACCTCATTAGAAATAATCCTTTTAGCGAGGGTTTCTATGAAACAAACTCCGGCGAAAAAGGTGTTCGACGCGGTACTTGCAGGCAGACGGCAAAAGTGGAGACCGTGTCTCCATTGGAAATAACAGGTTGAGGACGCTCTATCATAAAAAGTGATAATTCAAGGCAGTGGCGCACACAGGAATTCATTATGGGGCGTTTTGCGTGCAACTTTTGAGCCAAATACCATTCGAAACTATATTTTGTACCAGCAATTTTTGTGTTTGGGGGTTTGGACCCTAAACCCCCCTCAACCCCTGTGTGAGGCACTGCTTTAAAGATTTCGAGTTGCTTCTGGATGTTGAGAAGAATTGTAGAGTGGCAAAGAAGGTGATTTACAAGCCTTCTCTTCGATTGCCAAAACCCAGGCTGTTGAGTTGAGGTTTGCGAGACCATACAAGAAGGGATACCCAATGATTTTGACTTACATTTAACACTGGAGGTGCATCGTTGTTTTGACCCTGTATAAAAAAGTATGGTATATGTTAGTCGATTCAACTAACGATGTACTTCCAGGGCTAAAGAAAACCGAATAGGAACACAGTAGATGATTTAGTAGATCCTTACTTCTCGCTGAGTCATACCAACTGTTAAGTTCCAGCCGGTTGCCATATTGTTCAAAGAGTTCTTATTTTATTGAGAGTGCAACTCTTTCCAACTTTGCTAATGTGCTGTCTCAATGCTGGGTTAAGTGTTTCGGTGCAATGGATATGGGTACATATACCAGAGTTGCTTTGCATCATAATACATCCGCAATCTTCTGTTGGTTTTATCCAGGAAAGCAGAGCAGATAATTAGCTGCTACATGAAGGAGATTGCGAGTTTTTTAGATATGAGTGAACGTTGTTTTTGATTATGAACTACTGTACAAGTATGCTCCAATACCCTATGACCTTAAATCATTCATAGAGGAAGGGATACCCTAGTTATTTCGACTTGCGTTCAGAGAGAACGTGCGGTGAGAAAGAAGAAGATTTGCCGGACTCTCTTTCTTCTCGGAGTTACATCCAATTTTAAGACCCCGTCTGTTGTTATAGCATTCAAAGAATTGGTATCATATTAAGGTCGCCGTGAGTACTACTGTGCTGCCTTAATATCGGGATAAGTGTTCCGAAGAAATGGGCATGGGTACGTGTACCAGATGATGCATAAACCGGCCACATATTCTAGGCTTCAACAAGGAACGTAGGGTAGCTAATCAGCTTCTACCTGAATTCTTTAGTAAGAAACTTGTGATGCGATATCAGATGACCTTAAATAATCCAATAAAAGACACGTGATGGCATTCACTCACAAATCGACTAAGCTTGACAGTAGGTTTCTACGGTGTATCAAGGGCCCTTGTTGTTGGACCCAATGTGTCTCTTGCCGCATCTAGTGAACGCGTAAGCCACTCAGTTGTGTTTGATGTCACTGTGTCCCTTGAACTGGTATCCAAACAGACTTTGCACATACTCGTAACTGAAATGACTCTTAAACTTTACGAAGACATTTAAAAGCTCAAGCAGCGGAATGTCTAAATCTTGATTCTTTTGCATCTAAATCTTTTATGATTTCTGCCCAATGTGCTTCAAAATTACTTCTAAACAATTCTTTGTAACAAATTTCATAAGAGGCAAAGATTCTCGCAAGTATGGGAGAATGTTTCCTTATCTGGTAAAATTGTATCCAAATAAGGAAGAGCGCGAGAAAGAGAAACGATTTGGGATGCGTTGGAGACTACGAAATTTTTCATCGATTTAGTAGGTTTAAACTGAAGAAACCCATTTATGTCATACAGAAGGAATATTTATGCGGATATTTCCTCTACTTATACACTACATTTGATATATAGTTATTCGCTTCAAACTGCTTACGTATCGTCCTTATTCGTATCTGCTACTGTGTGGAAAATTGTATAGGGATTTCAAAATGGTTCCATGGTAACTTCACCTATGTATGTAACTTACGACGGCCTCGATAGTCCAGCGGGTAGTGCGTTGGCTTCTCGTAATCAGAGGCTCTAGGTTCGAGTCGCAGCTCGGGCTGGTGAAACACTCGCCTACTTTTATCGCTATCCACATGAAGCAGATGAGAATGACAAGAAACTCCAAGTGTGAAAGAAAATTGGGAAAAAACCGCCGTTCAAATTCGGCGTTAAACTGTAGGTCCCCTCCCTTCCTTCCCCCTCCGGTTTGAAATGTGTGTTGTAATACATGTTGGATCAAACAGTGTTGTATACATTTCAAACGAATGGAATCTGTGGTATCACAGCGAGCTCATATAGAGACCTAAGTGTGTCTCTTACAGAGGCAACTACTACAACATACCTACCCAATACTTATTTTGCTTCCTTGGAAACTTCTGGGATTATTTTATTGTATCTGTAATAAAGTCACTCATTATATACTAAAGCATCTTAGTTTTATATACGTGTCACCAAGTTTTGCTCCCTCGTCAGTGGTTACTGATCCACCCAATCGACGCGAAGATAAATGCCATTGGCCGGTGTTATTTGAAAGATGCGCTCATTGAACTCGAGTGGCACTTGCGTCTGTTCCGACTTGCTGAAGCGATAGTTGCGCAGCAAATCGATGAGTCCGATTTTCGTCTGCATCTTGCCGAAGCGCATGCCGATGCAGTTGCGCGGTCCTTCGCCGAACGGCAGATAGGCGGATGAGTGACGCTGCTGTATGGCCTCCGGCAAGAAGCGATCGGGATCGAAGCGCTCCGGCTCTGCGTATATCTCGGCGTCGTGATGTATGGCATGCACCGGTATCACAACCAGGCGTCCCTTCTCGATGACGTGCTGTGTGTTGGGCACGGCATAGTCTGCCTTGGCTTTACGCACCAGATACGGCACCACGGGATATTTGCGAAGCGTCTCTGAATTGAATGAGTTGAAGGAGTTTTTTAAACATTCCTTTGTAAGCGAATTCATACATACCGGCCACCACCTGCTCCAAGTAGATCATCTCGTGCATGGCATCGTAGTTCAACTCGTCGTTGTGGGCATGCAGCACGCGCATAATTTCGGCGCGTGCCTTCTCCTGCACCGCAGGATTCAGTGCCAGCTCGTACAGACAGACGGCCATTGTGGTCGATGAGGTGTCAAAACCGGCCACAAAGAACACAAACGCCTGCGCCACCATCTGCTGCAGCGTCAGACCCTGCGAAAGGTCGTTAGGGCCGCTCTTCAGCGCCAGCTGCTCGTCTTCGGCCTTCATGGCAATTAGCAGATCCATGAAGTCGTTGCGTTTGATGTCGTGTTCCTGTCGATGGTGCACTGTGCGTCGCACCATGTCCGTGTAAAAGTCAATGATGTGATCGGGAAACATTTTCATGTGCAACCTTTGTGCCCATTCGGGATGCATTAGCATGAGTGCTTGCGTTAGCTGCGAGTGGCGTGGATGCTCGAAAATCTCGCGACCGTGTCGTCGAAACTGTGCATCCGGATCGGCGAGACTGCTGCACTCGATGCCAAAGGCACAGTTGCCAATCACATCGGTGGTGTAGCGCACGCTTAGATCCTTCAGCTCGACTACGCTGTTGGTGCTGGCGCGCATCGCTTCCGCACAGGCTTTGGCCAGTTCCTTGCCGACGGCCACCACCGTCGGAAACATGAACTGCATCTTGCTGGCACTGAAGACGGGCGTCAGCTTGTGACGCATTGCGCGCCACTGCTCGCCCTCCAGCCGAAAGAGATGCGCAGTCAGCGGATCGTCGCGCGCATTGCTGAACATGCCGCGATCCTGAAAGTTCCCAAAGTCCCGTATGAAGATGTCCCTGATTAGGTTCAGGTTGAGAATGAGCGCGGCGCGTGTGAGAAAGATGTACATGCCCACGAAGGGTTGCTCGCACTTGTACTGCTCGTAGAGGCGCTGATTGAAGCTGCGCAGCTCCACTCTGCCCGCAACGGCGCCGTGCACATTGCCCAGCAGATAGTGAGGCGTTTCTTGCGGTATGCCGCGACGCGCCCAGTACGTGTAGTGCTGTCGCAGCGCCAACAAAACAAGCGTCACCGCAGCGATAACTAAGCCGACGATCACGTACAGCATTGCGAAGCGAAGGTACACAAAATTTGGCAAAAATTCAGCGTTAAAAAATCAAGATGTGTGAAGTGTTGGTTGGCGAGTGCTGCTGACTTCCAATTCCGCTCACTGCAAATGTTAGACTGAGCAATTTCCTGCCACGGCTCTGTGTTCATATTCCAAACTTGCTGCTTTCATTGCCCAAAAAAAGGTGCACCAAACAAAAAAATAATAACAAAAAAACTGAACTCTAATCGCGCTGCGACAAATTGTTGTTTAGTGCGCACCGACTGGTACTTTTAATAGATATTGAAAACAGACTCTTGGATTGTACATACAATGTGTGTACTTTGGGAAAGCATCGATGATTCGAGTTTTAAAGCAGTTAGTACAGTCTGGAGGGAGAGGAGTTATCATTTTTTGGAGCTGGGTTGAAGCTTTGTCGAAGAGAAGAGAACAGACCCGGAGTCTAAATGGGTCCATATATGGAAAGGCATACAGATTTTTGCATGGGTGGACAGTCTGAGTTATTGATAATGGATTAACACTTTCACTACCATGGACCATATGTGACTCATGAGTTTTGTTCACTATTTTAAGATAGTAAATAGCAATTGAGGCTAAGTTGGATAAGAATAGCAGCCCAAGAGAGCTGATTTAGGTCAAATTAGACCCTTATTGTGGCCAGTGAAAATAACAAACTAAGAACTTAACAATTAACTTTTTAACCCTTAACCCTTTCGGGACGGAGTTTAATTTTAAAAATAAAAATACTTTTGGTAGAAATGTTTTCATGCTATGAAAGTTAAGGCTAGAAAATTATATTGCAAACTCACAAATTCTGAAATCATCCTTTTATCCGGAGACATATAATTCGAATAAAAATTTCATAATATATGAATAATTGTTTTGAGGGGCATTAAAAAACGCAGGGGGGCATTAAAGACGCATTATCCCAGTAGTCCCGAACGGGTTAAATGCATACATTAGTTTATCTTTTGCTTGCATTTCAGAGAACACAACTATTTTTTCAATCATCATGAACACTCTGGGTCAATGAGTCTCTGTTCAAATTTGATAGTCTATAAATCCACAACTATTAAACCCTTTGACTTCAGGAAAATTTTACGAAATTCTTTGAACAATATTTTAACAATTTATAAATATTATAGGCATCTCTGAAGTTTGTAGCATACTTAAAAAATTTGTGAGAAAACATGTTGTGGAACAGGTATTGCCACTTAAAATTGGAGCACACAGAATTTCATTTGAGAAAGGGTGGGGTTGCGTACAGTAGCGCACGCAGTGGGTGGTTGCGGTCCAAACCCCCTAAACAAAAAAATGTCTGTTACAAAACATGGTTTCGAATGGTTTTCAGCTGAAAAGTGATACGCGAAACCGCCCCAAAATGAAATTCTGTCTGCGCCACTTGTTTGCGTGCAACTTCTCACTAGCAATTTTTGTGATTTGGGTGTTTGAGCCCCCCCTTCCCCTGATTATGTCCATATGGCCCAGTATGACCCTTTCCGGACTACTGGGATAATACGTCCCAGCAACTTGTTTAGGCACCTCAAAACAATTATTCAGATTTTATGACCCACGAATATTTATTATTCGAATTATATAGATATCTCCGGATAAAAGGATGATTTCAGAATTTATGAGTATGCAACATAATTTTGTAGCCTTAATTTTCATAGCATAGGAACATAGTTTTCAAAATTAAACTCCGTCCCGAGGTTCAAAAAGTCTATTAAATATTAGCAAAAAAAACTTTAGGGTTCAATTTGAGGACATGTAAATATGTAATACTCTGCTTTTTAAGGATTAATTGAGTTTCCCACCTTTTCTCGTGCGTTTGTAGGATACATTTGGACTTGTTAATGCAATTTAAAGAGTCAATGAGTCTAAATTTTAGTAACACATGTGTTGAATCATCGAAAAAAAGTGCGTCAACAAAATTAGTCCAAGCCATTAAAAATTTCTTATGGAAAACATGAAATTTTATGGACGCCTTAACTGTCCATGATTCCAGAAATTAATTTCTTATTTGTCTTTAGAAAAGCTTAAAGTTTCGAAAGTATTTTGAAATAAAATTGTTTATACTTAAGTTTGAAGGAAGAGGGGTTTTAAATGCTATTTTTTCTCGTAAGTTAGGTTAAAATGACTGCCCGAAAAACACACTTAGGCCACAAATTGGGCCCATACCATACCCATACCCATACCCATTGTGATACTACAAAGAGAAAGTGTTTAGTCTACACAAGCTAATTGGTTTTGTGTATTTTTTTTCCCTTGTCCACTCCTCTCGGAAGCATAGGGCCTCCAAAAGACATTGCCTTGTGTTGGTTACGTTAATCGATTGTGTTTCTCTGCCAGGGTAGGTGATTGTCCTACCGCAGGTAGTCCTAAGTGATGGAGCTGCCATCTACCGCCGCTTAGGAACAACGCCTTGGAGCTACCGCTCATAGCGCCATCTGTTGTGTAAAAAAGGTGACAGCGGGACGGTTGGAGACTTCGCTAAGATCGGTTTATCGGCTTCCCCCTACAGGCGTCTCTGGTGCACCATATAGCTGTTTATTAGTTTTTTTTACAACCGCACAGCGTATGATTGCTCGTAATATTGTGTGGGAGTGAGTGGGAAAGGATCATCTGACGGTCGGAATTTTTAAACTGGGGTATGTTGCTGGGGTAGGGAATTGAATGTCGAATTTTTAACGTGAGTGCCGCCACAGTGTGGCCTAACCCCACGGTGATCAAAAGCACAGTGTATCAAAATTAAGCATTGATAAGCGCCCCGAGAGACTAGCTCCCGGTATCAATTGGGTTAATGTAAATGGACGCGGGGCTAGGGAATATTGGAAAAATTGGAAGAGTGCGGAACCATACACCAGGTAGGAGTCGAACCCATGACCTCTGGGATGATAGGCTAGTTCACTCACGCTAGGCTATCGCTTTGTGTATAAACCCTAGCAAGTCTCTAATGTTGACTGATCTGACGGAAGTTGTCGAAGACGGGAGAACCTAAGGATTATCTCTACTGTAGTAAAGAAAAATAGGTACTTCGTGAAGTAATAATAGGAAAAACTTCTTTGTTAAACGTTCAGTTTTTAGTTCAAAATACTGTTAAAACATAGAACTATTCAGCTAACTGGATCAACTAAGGTTATAGATGCTGGGAGAGATTGTTTGACGGGAGACTGTTCTATAATGAGACCTCAAAACATTTGTACCTATTACAGAAAAAGTGGCTATATATACCGATAAGGTTTTTATATAAAAATACTCTTCAGACTTAAAGCTATTCAGCTTACTAAACCAACTAAGGTGGGGAAGATTGATTGCTGGGAGACTGTTCCACATTTTGACCTCAAAACATTTGTACCACATATAAGTTTTTTATATGAAAACAGTGCTAAGTCTTAAAGCTATTCAGCTAACTGAACCAACTAAAGTGGGGAAGATTGTTTGCAGGGAGACTTTCCACAATCAGATCTTAAAACATTTGTACTTCAGAAAATCGGGATATATATACCGATAAGTTCTTTGTATGAGAATACTTTTAAGACTTGAAGCTATTTAACAAATCGCACCAACTAAGGTGCGCTACTTTCGACAATCAGTTTTCGAATTATATAGACAACAAAACATTTTACTTTATGTACCAAAAAACAATTGGCTACTATAGGGTTAAGCTGCACATACATTTTTGGTTGACAAATACGTAATACAAATGTTCGGTTATGTGTTGAATTTTGCCGCTGTAAACAAACAGAATAATTCTGTGGTCATATGGAAGAGTAGCTTAAGTCGACATAAGAGAATTGAGTTGTTGTTGAGTTTAGAGCTTTATAGAAGTCTAGGCGCTTAAATCTGTTTCATCCGATTTGAAAAATCCTGTCCTTTAACATTTAACAGAACAATTTATGTGTACATGGTTTTCAAACTTAAATTTTCGACTTAAGCTACTCTTCCATATGGCCACAGAAATATATTTACAGGAGAGTACAAACAAAACAGAGAAAATGCAAAAGTAGCCAAGTGTGAGTAAATGCCGGCTACATTTATTATCTTTTGGTTGATATACGAAGCGCGGTTGGGCTCATAAAGCAGACAAAACACATGAAAAAACTGATATAGAAACAAGTGAAGTGTATGCTTTTCGATTCTATTTATAGCATACAAAAGTATATTTCGTGAAGCTCATAAAGGAGTCAGAGTTGTAGTAAACAAGACAGAGAAAGAGAGAGAGAAAGATGGAGTGAAAACGAGAGAGTTTGTTTAGTTGAACTTGAAGATAGCAGAAAATATTTAGCAAAGTCAATGCCGGAGATAATTAGTAAAAAGAGGGAGAGCCACACTAATAGAGCGAGAGTGGAAAGGGAGAGAGAGCAACAAAGAGCAATATTGACTAACTGAGATGATGGCTGTTGATATTATTTACAATCATACTTTGAAAACCGCGATCGAGTCAACTTTCGCAAGAATGGCAAACAAAATTGAAAGTAATAATAAACACAATTTTTATAAATAGTAAACATGTCAATATTATTGTTGTTTTTATTGACAGACATAACACAGATATTTTATATATAGTACTGGAATACTGGCAATCAGTTGGCTATACGTGTTCCACACGCAGGTAAATGCCATTTTCCGCGGACGTAATGAAGGTCTTTGTGCTCAGCTGCAGCGGCACTTCGGTGCGTTCGCTCCTGCTGAACTTGTAGTCGCGCAGCAGACTGATCAGTCCGACCTTGGCCTGCATTTTGCCAAATCTCAGACCAATGCAGCTGCGCGGTCCCTCGCCGAATGGCAAATAGACGCAGCTGTGACGCTCTTTCACCGCCGCCGCATCGAAACGCGACGGATCGAATTTCTCCGGTTCCGGATAGATGTCGGCATCGTGATGTATGGCAAAGACGGGTATGATGATGTTGGTGCCCTTCTCGATGATGTGCTGCGTATGCGGCACCGCATAGTCCGTGTTGGCTTGGCGCAGCAAATGCGGCAAAACTGAATATTTGCGCAGCGTCTCTGCGGCATAGAGAACAAAGAGACAGTTGTAGTATGAGAGATTAAAATTGAAAGAAACACTCACCTGCCAGCACCTGATCCAGGTAGTTCATCCCGCTAATTGCCTCGTAGCTCAGCTCGTTCTTGTGCGCCTTCAGCACGCTCACAATTTCCGCACGCAACCTGTCCTGTATGTCCTGATTCAGCGCCAACTCGTACAGGCAAAACGACATCGTTGTCGAGGACGTGTCGAAGCCCGCAACAAAGAACACAAACGCTTGAGCGGCCATCTGCAGCAGCGTCAGACCCTGCGACAGATCAATGCCGCCGCTCTTCTCCGCCGCTCGCTGATCCTCGGCCATCAAGTCAATCAAAAGATCCATAAAGTCATTGCGTTTCACTTTGTGCTGTTGTCGATACTCGACAGTGCGTTGCACTGCATTAATGAAGAAGTCGCTCACATCGTCCGTAAATAATTTCATGTGCAGACTGCGCGCCAGCTGCGGATTCGTTAGCATGAAAGCCTGCACCGGCAGCGTGTGGCGCGGCTGCCCGAATATTGAGCGCCCCTTCTCGCGAAATTCCGCTGTCGGATCTTGCAGACTGTTGCACTCGATGCCGAAGGCGCAGGTGCCAATGACGTCGGTGGTGTAGCGCGCACAGAGTTCCTTCAGTTCCAGCTCTGCAACGCCAGTTGGCTTCAGCATTTCACCACAGGTGCTATTAAGATTCTCGGCCACCTGCACCACAGTGGGCAGCATGAACTTCATTTTGCCCGACGTGAAGACGGGCGTCAGTTTTTGGCGCATCGCTCGCCACTGCTCGCCCTCGAGCGTCAGCAGGTGACCGGTGAGCGGATCGTCGCGCACATTGTGAAATATGCCGCGATCGTGAAAGCTGTCAAAGTCCTTGATCAGTATCTGCTTGATCAGGTCGGGATCGGTGACGAGAACGGCGCGCGAGAAGAACAGGTAGATGCCGGAGAAGGGCGCGCTGCGCTTAAAGCGCTGGTAGAGGCGCTCGTTGATGTCGCGAAAGTGCTGCTTGGTGCCGATGCCTTTCATGTTGCCCAGCACATAGTGCGGCGTCTCGTGCGGCACGCCGCGCCGCCGCCAGTACGTGAAGTGATTGTGCAGGTAGAGCAGCACCAGCGCAACTGTGATCAGCGTAAATGAGAACACCGCGTAAGCCATGTTGTGTGCGTTGCAATAAATAACTTTTCAGATCGGCGTGTTGACGGCTTTGTCTGCACCATTAAATCAGAAGAAGAAAACCAGAAATCAACAAAGCAACGTTCTATACAAGTCAGCGTAGCTCAATAACTAACAGCGACCGGTTTTCGGTTGGTTTACTTTGTAGATACTCGGCTGTGTCTGGTCTTTTTTTTATACAACACATGATCGAGGTAGCAGGAAATGTGAGAAAGAGAACGAGAGCGCGGGAGAGCAAGTAATTGTTTTTCGTTGACAACAGTGTTGCCGCAACCAAAAGAAAAAATTAGCCAAAATCCTAACAAAATTAACAAAATGTTTTTAACATAAAAAAATTTTAATTAAATAAAACAAATTAGATTTAAATTAGATTTAATTTTCATTTAGATTTCATTTAGATTTAATTTCATTTAGATTAATTTTTAATGCATTTTTTATTTTTCATTTAGATTTAATTTTCATAATTTTAGATTTAAATTTCAATTCAAGAACATGTAATTTAAAGAAAAAAATGAGTTTAGAATTTATTTATTTATTTATAATCCAGTCAAACAAAAAATAAATTTTAACAGACCGATAAAACTAGAATAAACTAAAACTAGAAGAAATTTAATTGAACTCTGTGCGAAAGCCAATCGATTCGATGCATTTAGGGTCGACATATGAGAAAACTCTTTGGATCTTATATTCTCAAGACTCCAAAGCGTCATTTCCAAAGTTATAAAAGAAAGAATCCATTTTTGTTGTAATTCCAAACCAACAAAGCCAAGCAATACTTACCTATCAGATTTGAAATTTAAATACCTCTAAAAATTCAGAAGTTAACTTTGAAATTCTTCTAAACTTCTGCTAATAATTTTTATAAAAGAAAGAATCCATTTTTGTTGTAACTCCAAACCAAAAAAGCCAAGCAATATCTATTAGATTTTAAATTCAAATACCTCTAAAAATTTAGAAGCTAACTTAAAAATTCTTCCTAACTTCTCCTAATGATTTTTATAAAAGAAAGAATCCATTTTTGTATTAATTCCAAACCAACAAAGCCAAGCAATACTTACTTACTATCAGATTTAAAATTGAAATACCTCTAAAAATTCAGAATTTAACTTTAAAATTCTTCTAAACTTCTGCTAATGATTTTTTGAACTATGAACTTGGCAACTCTGACCACCAGAGCGAGTTTTCTGTGCTTTGCATATTTTTCCGTAATTTTAACGAATCTTCATAAAATAAATCTACAAAAGAAAGCAAACCAGTTTTGTTTACTATCGAATTTAATAGAAAACAATATATCAAATAAAAAATTAAATACTTAATGTAAAAATGCTCCAATAACAACTAATTTTATTGCCAACAATAACAGAGACTTACAAGTCAATTTAGCCGGTTTTGTTCTCTCCAAGTAAGCAAAGAGACTACCAAGAGAGCATTTTGTGTCAAACGGTGAGAGAAAAAGAACAAAAAGTAAATCGCGTGCAAAAAATGGAAGTAAAAACATTAAATACAAAAAGTAAACAACAACAAAAAAACTTGTAATAACAAACAGTTAATTGCCGGCAGATAGTCGATGTCTGAGCGCTGATTCACTAACAATCCATCGCCTATTTTATCAATATTAATGTTTTTTTTACAGATACGTTTTTACTGATTGCAGCGGCGTTCTTTGACAGAGAGAGATAGTGAATGTAGAAGAAGTATAGAAAAAACTATAGCAAACTTGCAATATTTAGAAATATTTTTATAGATTGTACAATTTTAAAATTTAATTAATTAAGATTTTGTTTAAATTTGTATGCATGTATAAACATAATTTTTGGTTTGCTATGAAAAAAAATTTAATTTTTTGTTACTATATTAGTTTAGTTGTTACAATTGAAGTTGCGTTCTTTTGTTAATTGTTACTATTTGAGCAAATAATTTAATAGATTATTTTACCATTCCAATGATTTTTTGTTTAATTATTTTTATACACAAATTTTCACTGTTTTGTTACAGTTGTATTCATTAAAGTGTTTATCATATCTCGGGAATGAGTGCATTGCTGTGATTGCACAAAGCGAAAAATAAATAAAATTCCCAAAAAATCCCCGACTTTTCTGTATTACTCCATCGTAAACAGACGAGTGGTTTTAGATAAATCCTAACAAAGCATATTATTAAATTTTCATGGCAAAAAAATAAATGCGACAATGACACGCTTGACTTGTTATCAACTCGTGGAACTTACAAATGGAAATTGTTTAATAAGCACAATGGTGACTACTCAGATAACGCCATAGGACAACAAACATTAAAAACTATTGATATTTTTAATGTAGACAAAAGCAATTTGAATCGACCGAATAATGTGAGAAATAGAAGATTGTATATTAACTTTATACTTTATGCGACTTTATATAAGTCTTGAGATGGTCAAATAGTTATAACCAAAGTGCCAAAAAGTTATAACTTAGAAAGGTTAACTAACGAACTAATGAACTAACTAACTAACTAACTAACTAACCAACTAACTAACTAACTTACTAACTAACTAACTAACTAACTAAGTAACTAACTAACTAACTAACTAACTAACTAACTAACTAACTAACTAACTAACTAACTAACTAACTAACTAACTAACTAACTAACTAACTAACTAACTAACTAACTAACTAACTAACTAACTAACTAACTAACTAACTAACTAACTAACTAACTAACTAACTAACTAACTAACTAACTAACTAACTAACTAACTAACTAACTAACTAACTAACTAACTAACTAACTAACTAACTAACTAACTAACTAACTAACTAACTAACTAACTAACTAACTAACTAACTAACTAACTAACTAACTAACTAACTAACTAACTAACTAACTAACTAACTAACTAACTAACTAACTAACTAACTAACTAACTAACTAACTAACTAACTAACTAACTAACTAACTAACTAACTAACTAACTAACTAACTAACTAACTAACTAACTAACTAACTAACTAACTAACTAACTAACTAACTAACTAACTAACTAACTAACTAACTAACTAACTAACTAACTAACTAACTAACTAACTAACTAACTAACTAACTAACTAACTAACTAACTAACTAACTAACTAACTAACTAACTAACTAACTAACTAACTAACTAACTAACTAACTAACTAACTAACTAACTAACTAACTAACTAACTAACTAACTAACTAACTAACTAACTAACTAACTAACTAACTAACTAACTAACTAACTAACTAACTAACTAACTAACTAACTAACTAACTAACTAACTAACTAACTAACTAACTAACTAACTAACTAACTAACTAACTAACTAACTAACTAACTAACTAACTAACTAACTAACTAACTAACTAACTAACTAACTAACTAACTAACTAACTAACTAACTAACTAACTAACTAACTAACTAACTAACTAACTAACTAACTAACTAACTAACTAACTAACTAACTAACTAACTAACTAACTAACTAACTAACTAACTAACTAACTAACTAACTAACTAACTAACTAACTAACTAACTAACTAACTAACTAACTAACTAACTAACTAACTAACTAACTAACTAACTAACTAACTAACTAACTAACTAACTAACTAACTAACTAACTAACTAACTAACTAACTAACTAACTAACTAACTAACTAACTAACTAACTAACTAACTAACTAACTAACTAACTAACTAACTAACTAACTAACTAACTAACTAACTAACTAACTAACTAACTAACTAACTAACTAACTAACTAACTAACTAACTAACTAACTAACTAACTAACTAACTAACTAACTAACTAACTAACTAACTAACTAACTAACTAACTAACTAACTAACTAACTAACTAACTAACTAACTAACTAACTAACTAACTAACTAACTAACTACCTAACTCACTAACTAAACTTACTGAACTATCTAACCTAACTAAATTAACTACACTAACTACAAATTAACTACACTAACTACACTACCAAAACTAACTAAACTAACTTAACTAACGAATTAACTAACTCATAATTTTTAATTTTAAGTTTTTAATGTACATATTTCCTGTTCTTATAGTCTGTAAGGTGCTTCCATATCGCTCCTTCGCTGCAAGAACGTCATAACTAAAAAAAAGAAATTTTTTCAGTTTATGGCAACCCTGTGTGTATCTGCATATGATCTTTTATCTGTCAAAACCACTTTGTAAAATATTCAATACTTTGCTTACAAGACGACATGAAACTTTTTTTGATACCTTGAACTGCCTGTAATGGTAAACTTTAAAATTGAATTTTCTCGGCATGATGTAGATTTGAGTTATGACGTTCTTGCAGCGAAGGAGCGATATGTAGACTAAATAAATAAATTAAAAAAATAAACAAATAAATAAATAACGTCTTACTCTCTCGTCTCTTTTTTTGCTTGAGTGTAGATTTTAGACTCATAGATGCAGTTAGAAGGTTCAGTTTTGCATTTCAAATTTATTTTCTTGAAGGCAACAATAAATTTTTAAACTTTGATTCAAACATAAAATGGTGTTCAAAGTTTGCAAGAAATCATTAATTGTTTCAGGCACTGTTTAAATAAAAATAATTGGTAAACTCCATATAGAAAATTCTCCATACTAAAATTCTAGCTGTAAGCGATCTTTCAATACTTTACAGATACTTGAGATGAGTTTTGTATATATTTTATAGAAATTTTATTAGGTCCGAAAATTACTTTGTGTACATGTGAAGCTTCAAATACTTACCTTAAAAAATTTCAATTAGTCTTTAGATCCACAACTGGAGCTTTGACAACCTTAGACTTAGATTTGAAACTAGGTCTCCAGATCCACAACAGAAGCTTTGACTTTAGAGTGATTTGAATACAATTTTTAAATTCGAAACTGAAGCTTTGAATATTTTATATAAATTTTAATACAGTCTCCAGATCCACACTTGAAGCTTTGACTTTAGATAGATTGGGATGTAGTCTTTAGATTTGCCAGTGAACCTTTGAATAATTTAGAGCGATTTGAATGTACATAGTCTTCAGATCAACAACTGAAGCTTTGAACACCTTAGAGAGATTTGGTAATAGTCTTCAGGAACACAACTGAAGCTTCGAATACGTTAAAATAATTTGAATGTGATCTTCTGATCCACAACTGAAGCGTTGAATACGTTAGAGAGATTTGAATATAGTTAAAAGCTTGAAAACTTTAGAGAGATTTCAATATATGTGCATAGCCTTCACATACAACTTTGAGACATACATAGCTCTGAATATAAAAACTTGAAGATATTCTTCGAAACCTATAGCAAGGAATCCTTGTCAACGGATCCAATTCTTGAGGCTTGCATGGTTTATTCCATGCAAGCCTCAAGAATTTTAAAAACATCAAGTCCTGCTAGCGATCCTCTTAGTTAATGTTTTTTAATTTTATATTTGTTACTAAAGTTTTTGGATCCAAAACCTAAGCAAACTTTAGCAATTAATTAAATACAAAAACTCTTAAATAATACTCAATAAATACTCTTAAATTTCCTGCATCCAGGAGGATTTAAATTTGGAATCTTGAAGAAAACAACATATCTCAAAAAAAGAATTTCATTGGATGATGTTTAATATATACAATTTTGTAATTGAAGTTTTTTTTACCGAGACTTGAGTGTAGTATTCAGATCCACCAGTGGCGAACATAGGATTTAAGTTTGTGGGGTTCTGTACATAACTTTTGATCCCGATATCCTCCATTTGAAACTCTATTTATCACCCCAAATCAAACAGATAATTGAGAGTTTGAGCCCACAAAACTCCTAGCATGCTCAACAAAGATTTACAATTGAAGTCTTGAGGCCCAACTAGCCTTGACGAGAGGGAAGCAGCAGAGGTCTCTTGCGTTTTTAATCGTACCTCAGGTTTTTAAGGGACTCGTTTTTTTAACTTTATAGGAAGATGAAATTAGCAGTGGAGGCACATGAGTAGATTTTCTTTTAAAAAACTTTAAAAACTTAAAAGTAAGTAAGAATTTTTAAATATTAAAAACTAAAAAAAAATAAAATTTAAAAATGTTGACATTTTTGTGTACATTGTTTACATTTTTGAGAGGTTAAAATAATTACAGGAACTTATTTACTTATTTTTATTGAATTCAAAAATGGCAATTTTTATCTAAGAATCTTACAGCAGCGTGAAATAATTTTAAGGCTCGAGGCAATGAAAAAAAATTAAAAAACTTTTAAAACTTAAAAGTAAGTACCTAAGAATTTTTAAATATTAAAAAATAAAAAAAATAAAATTTTAAAATGTTGAAATTTTTGTGTACATTGTTTACATTTTTGAGAGGTTAAAATAATTACAGGAACTTATTTACTTATTTTTAATAAAAAAAATAATGATTTCAAGATAATAAAAAAAATTATAGGAAATAAACTCGGTCCATTTATTGCTACAAAAAATAAAAATAAAAATTGAGGCCACTGTAGCCGCAAAGAAGATTTATTGATTTCCAATAAATGATTTTTCCTAATAATTAAAAATAAACTCAAATCAACAGCAAAGAGTAAACAATTTTAAATGCTCTGAATTGTTTTTGCTGCAATTTGTTTTTGTACATTTTGTTTGTGCTTTTTTGTCAAGTCATCGCTAACAAATAAATGCCACAATTTTATATGCGAAACAAATGGGTTGCGAAAATAAATTTTCATTTTTCATTTACGTATCGAGGCAAAATACGGTCGTTGCCAACAACAACAACAACAACAACAATGTGAATAAGAATTTCTTGTTGTTGTTGTTTTGTTGTTACCACACAGCATTTGCCTTATCGGGCAAATCACACACAGTTTCTGCCGCTCCGAAGTCGATCTTAAATGTGCGAGTAAGCGCGCTTCGGCGTTTAGTTGGTTCGCCGCTCGGCAACGTAACGCATTGGTTTTCCGTTGGTCGACAGTCAAAGGCCCAAGCAATCGGCGCGTATTGGCATTCAGTTGAATTCTGCGCACAACTGACGACTGTCGGTGCGGACGCTCGCCTACAATGGGCCTCGTTGTGGCGCTGCTGTGCGCCTTGGCTGCGCTCGTTTATTTCTATCTGCGCAGCGTGTACACTTACTGGGCGCGTCGCGGCGTGCCGCATGAGCGTCCCGTCTACCTGTTGGGCAACCTGAAGGATCTAGGCCGGCGCGTGCACTTTCGCGATGTCAATCGGCGCATCTACGAGCGCTTTAAGGACACTGGCCCCCTGGCCGGGGTCTATTACTTTACCGGTCGACTGGCCATGCTGCTCGATCTGGACGCCATCAAGCATGTACTGATCAAGGACTTTGCCAATTTTCACGATCGCGGCATCTTCAGCAACGCGCACGACGATCCGCTCACGGCGCATCTATTCACGCTCGAAGGCGAGCAGTGGCGAGCGATGCGCAACAAGCTGACGCCCGTCTTCACGTCGGGCAAAATGAAGTTCATGCTGCCCACTGTGGTGGAGGTGGCCGAGAATCTTAATAGCACCTGCGGTGAAATGCTGAAGTCAACCGGCGTTGCAGAGCTGGAACTGAAGGAGCTGTGCGCGCGCTACACCACCGACGTCATTGGCACCTGCGCCTTCGGCATCGAGTGCAACAGTCTGCAAGATCCGAATGCGGAGTTTCGGCGACGCGGACGCGCCATCTTCGAGCAGCCGCGTCACTCGCAGATGGTGCGCACGTTTATGGTGTCGCATCCGCAGCTGGCGCGCAGACTGCACATGAAATTCTTTCCGGACGATGTGAGCGAATTCTTTGTCAGCGCAGTGCAACGCACTGTCGAGTATCGACAACAGCACAAAGTGAAACGCAACGATTTTATGAATCTGATGATTGAAATGATGGCAGCGGATCAGCAGGCGGCGGCTCAAAGCGATGGCATTGATCTGTCGCAGGGACTGACGCTGCTCCAGATGGCCGCACAGGCATTTGTGTTCTTTGTTGCGGGCTTTGACACATCCTCGACAACGATGTCGTTTTGCCTGTACGAGTTGGCGTTGAATCAGGACATACAGGACAGGCTGCGTGCGGAAATTGTGAGCGTGCTGCAGGCGCACAAGAACGAGCTGAGCTACGAGGCCATCAACGAGATGAGCTACTTCGAGCAAGTGCTGGCTGGTGTGTTGGAAATTAGAAATTCGACTGCAACAAAACTTGTGAAAAAATTCTGACTACAAAATTTACTTTGCAGAGACTCTACGCAAATATCCTGTGGTGCCGCATCTTGTGCGCAAAACCGTGGCCGACTACCAGCTGCCGGACAGCAAGTACACCATAGAAAAGGGTCTAAAGGTGCTCATACCGGTGCATGCCATACACTACGACGCAGCACTCTACCCGGATCCGGAGCGCTTTGATCCGGCACGCTTTGAGGCCGCAGCCATCAAGGAGCGACATCCTTGCGCCTATTTGCCATTCGGCGATGGACCGCGCAGCTGCATTGGTGTGCGGTTTGGCAAAATGCAGGCAAAGGTGGGATTGATTAGTCTGTTGCGGGACTTTAGGTTCAGCCAGTGCGCACGCACCGAAGTGCCGGTTGTACTGAGCAAGAAGAGCTTTGTGCTGACCGCACAGAACGGGCTGCATCTGCTAGTGGAGCGGGTCTGAAAGCGCACAACAGGAGACAGTCTT
The DNA here is from genome assembly GCA_963668005.1 of Melieria crassipennis. Lineage (NCBI taxonomy): Eukaryota > Metazoa > Arthropoda > Insecta > Diptera > Ulidiidae > Melieria > Melieria crassipennis. Next base: position 8,964,460 of record OY764963.1, read on the forward strand.
ACTTCCTTTTTGCCTATTTAGTGTTTTGATAACGAAGATTTAGTATTTTGACTTGAGTCATGTAAGGAATTCGATGGTTAGTGCAGTAGATGTGAGGTTATGTCAAAAAGTGACCCCGGAAATGGCAGTTCCTCGAGCTTCTAAAACATTGATGGGGCCATTAAATACTGAAATCGTTGACCACGGAACCATACTTTTTGTGGCAAAGACCGCACTTCCCCTTTAGAGTTCATAATGGCTCATTGTGATGTTATGTGAGGTTATGTCAAAAAGTGACCCCGGAAATGGCAATTCCTCAAGCTTCTCAAACATTGATGGGGGCATTAAATACTGAAATCGTTGATCACGGAACGATAGTTTTTGTGGCAAAGACCGCACTTCCTCTTAGAGTTCATAATGGCTCATTGTGATGTGATGTGAGGTTATGTCAAATAGTCATTGTGAGTCTCACTGACCAAAATGTCAAATCAAAACTTGTACCAAACTTTGGCCAGTTAGTAGGTTCCTATATCGGTTCTTACGTAGTTTTTTATATAATTTCCATTAATTGTCCCTAAACAAACACATTCATTGTAACAAATTTAAACGCATAGCATGTGTCCGTCCAGTGTTGGTGTTAACACTGAATTTATTTGCCACACTAATTGTAAAAATTTTACAACACTGCAGAAAACGAAACTTTTATTATTACATTTAAAACTCAAGTAAATCATTTAAACTGCTGTTGGGAGAAAAAAATTTGAAAAGTTAGACAACTTTTGCTCGTTAACCGTCGACCGTCGACGTAAGCGTTGTTAATTGCAATCTCGCTCCAGTGGTGCAAGTGTAGAGTTTGTAGTTGTGTATAAATTAAGTTAGCGTAGTTTTTGTAGTTGTTGACAACTACAACAATTATTACTAAAACTTTTTAACCCTTTTATTACCAATGAGACTTAGGTTTCATATGGGTTTTTTTTTGCTAATAAAAATAATATTTGTTAACCCTTTTGCGACCAATGTGTCTTATGTTCCAATGAGACGCGAACCAAAAAGTTCAAAAAATGTTGCTAATGAAAATATGTTAACAAAAATTAGACTGAAATGCAAAAATATAATAATGTTTGTTAACCCTTTCACAACCAATGTATCTTATGTTTCAACGAAATGCGAACAAAAAAGTTCAACATATTTTGTTAACCCTTTTTAACCCATTTATGATGGGTTAGGTTTCATATGGGTTTTTGGCGCAGCCTAAGAGAAGATTGTAGATTCTAGAAGTAAGAATAATTTAAGCTGCACGTAAATGTAAAATTTGAGATACATAAGACGTAAGTTTACCAATAAAAATCTGTATACAATTCAATGACTGCATAATAATAAAATAATAATAATTTTAAAATAATTTTTCTAATACAACATGAATCATTCCTACAACAGAAGGTAAGAGAACAAAAAAATTTGCATTGTTTTATTTTCTCACTCAAAACGAATCTACAAGTAGCTCGCCATGTCTGATGTCACAGATTACACTTAAAAGTTCGGAAATGAAAAATATTGGATAATATTTTAAATTGTGAAAAGAGTGCTCCTTAATTTGACAAGTTCGGTTTATGATTAATTCTTGATGAGAGTGAGAGATTGTTAGCGTTGCAGAGTTGTCAGATGTTAAACCTAATGTACCAAAAACATTGAAGATGCCAGCGAAGTGACCTTATCTGTCAAAATAAATAATCAGCAAATTTTTATGGATACGATTATTTTGGTGACTACACGACCACCGACCACAGTTATGGCTGTCATCAATGTTAGAGCTATTTCTATTTCGTAGGCAAAAAACAAATTTATGCAGCTTAATAGAGTTTGATAAAAAATGTTTCCCATTTGATACGTGTTTGATAAAATTTTTTATGTTTTGATAAAATTATATGTATGGTTAACAGAATTTGATGTGCATTTAATAGAATCAGATATAGTTTTGAGTGATACAATTCGATAGAATTTGATTTACATTTGATTGATTTGATTTGTGCTTGATGATTTTTTTTATTATTTTATATAATTTAATAAAAGTTGATGTTTATCTGATTGATTTGATGTGTTTTTATAAAATTGGATGCAGTTTAAAAGAATTTTATGATTATTTGGTATAACTTGATACGTGTTTGCTGAAATTTGATATATTTTTATAAAAATGTATTTATATTTGATGTACATTTAGTAGAATTTCATGCGTGTCTGTAGCAATTTGATAAGCTTTTGATCGAATTTGATGCAACTTGATAAAATTGGATTTCTATTTGATAGAATTTAATATATGTTTGATAAAATGACATATATTTGATTGAATTGGTCTGTGTTTTATGAAATTTGATATGAATTTGATGGAGTTTGAAACAATTTGATGCAATTTGATGCGTGACACAAATTTGATAGAATTTGATACAACTGTATTTATATTTGGCAGAATTTGATACAATTTGAAAGAATATGGTTAAAATTTGATCAAATTTTATAAAGTTTGATGCAGTTTTAAAAAATTTTATGTTAATTTGGTATCATTTGATACGTGTTTGATGAAATTTGATATATTTCAATAAAATTATTTGTATGTTTGATGTAGGTTTAGAAGAATTTCGCTCGCTTTTGCTGCAATTGGATTATATATTGGATTATATTAATATATTTTATATAATTTGATATACGTTGACGTGTATTTAATAATATTGGTCTGTGTTTTAGGGAAACTAAAGTGCATTTGATAGAGTTCGAAGCAATTTGATGAAGTTTGATATATATTTGACTGAATGTGATAAGAATTTGATAAAACTGTATATATATTTGGTAGAATTTTATGCAATTTGACTGAAATTGATATATATTTGATCATATTTTATACATTTGAAAACAGTTGAAAAAAATTTGATGTTAATTGATACCAAATTCGATACGTGTTTGATAAAATTTGATATATTTCGATAACATTTTTTTATGTTTGATGTACATTTAGTAGAATTTCATGCACTTTTGTTGCAATTTGATAAGTTTTTGATCAAATTTGATGCAACTAGATATAACTTGGTTTCGATTTGATAGAATTTAATATTTGTTTGATGCAGTTTTTTATTATTTTACATGATCTAATAAAAGCTGACGAGTATTTGTTAAACTAGGTATGTGCTTTTGGGAATTTGATGCGCATTTGATGGAGTTTGAAGCAATTTGATAAAATTTGACAAATGTTTGTCGAAATTTCATAAGACTTTGATAGAATTTTATAAAACTGTATATATATTTGGTAAAATTTGATGCAATTTGAATAAAATTGATATACAGTTCAGCAAATTTTATAAAATTTGATGCAGTTTACAAAATTTGATGTTAATTTGGTATCATTTGAGACGTGTTTGATACAAGTTGATATGCCTTGATAAAATATTTTGTATGTTTGATGTACATTTAGCAGAATTTAGGCATCTCTGTTGCAATTTGATAAGTTTTTGATCAAATTTGATACAATAAGATAAAGTTTGGTTTGGATTTTATGGAATTTGATATGTGTTTGATGAAGTTTTATACTATTTTATATGATTTAACAAAAGTATGCCAAGATTTGATAAAATTGGTCTGTGTTTTAAAAAATGTGATGTGCATTTAATGGAGTTTGAAGCAATTTGATAAAATTGTATATATATTTCGGTAATTTTTATAAAAGTTTTATAAAATTTGATATATATATTTAGTAGAATTTGATGCAATTTGAATGAAATTGATATTTGATTTGATTTGTTCATATTTCCAGTGTATGAAACTTTACGTGTATTTGTTGAAATCAGAAGTATTCCGTTTGCTATCGCTTGGGTGAGAAATTTATTCAAAATTTTGCGGTCAACTGACAACTAGAATTATAATAATTAGACAATTCATGACATGTGAACGGTGATGAATAAAAGAGAGAATGCTGGCCTGTATGAATAAAAGTTTGTGCACTTACCAAAGGAAGCCCATGCTCAAGTAAACAATCCGTTGAAAAAAATTATTTAGTTTTTGTTGGAGTAAAATGTGCTTCGAATATTTAAGCAAAATTATTTTCTCTCAACCTTGACGACTTATGTTAGGCATGCAACATGCTGGCGAGAGTTTAAGAGAGCACGGGAGTTATGTTATTTATGGAAACACGACTAGTTAAGTTGAAGTCCAACGTGCTTCTCCTTTTAGGTACTAAGAGATAAAATGGTATAGTTACTGCCTGCACTGCTTATCTTAGTTCTGCATATCATTAAGGACCGGACAGGCCTTTCCTCATTCTCTAAAGTAAACATTCTAAGTAAATCAGTTCTGTTGCTAAAAGAATGTTTGTGTGTTTTGCGTTGTTTCAGTTTCTTTAAGTGCTGGTTTCACACATAACTTGGAAGCAAATTTGATTGCAAATTTGATTGCAAATTTGAAATGCTCAGATGTTCAGAAGTGAAACTTAAAGTTTTTTGTTACATTTTGATCTATTCATGAGCACAGCGCCCTGATGGCTTCAGCGTCAGCGTCAAGCAAGTCAAAATCAGCTGTCAAAATACCTCAACAATAAAAGAACTACGCAATATTTAGCTGTCAAACAGAATTAGCTTGTTTCAGCGGCGGCCGACTCATGCTCCGCTGGCGGCAACAGCCACAGCAATTAAAATACAAAACACAAAAGCTGCACAAGTTAGTCTAACGCGCGCCGTGTCATCGTTAAGTGATGTCAATTCTGTGTTTTGAACCGCATTGCTTTTATAAGATCTTCAAATAATGTGTAAATTGGAAAATAAACACAAAAACAAAATAATTACATAAAAGCAAAAAAGATATACAAAAACAAATGGAAATTTGACTATTTAACAGACCAAAAAGTTACAATTAAAAAGGTTCAAGTTTAAAGTACAACAAACAGAGGAAATCAATTTGTAAACATTTAAAGGAATTTCCTGAAAAAAAACTCAAAATAAAATAAGACAATTTTAGTGGAAATAAGAAAAGTTCAACATAACTAAAAAAACTATATAACTAAAATTAATACTAAAAAAATAATTTAAATAACAATAATTATTATTATAATGAATAAATAATAATAATTATAATATTTAATTTAAAAATTAATAAAATAAAAAATAAATAAAATTGAATTAGAAAAAAGGACAACAAAAAGAGGAAATAAATTTGTAAACAGTTAAAGGAATTTCCTGAAAAAAACTCAAAATAAAATATGAAAATTTTACTTGAAATAAGAAAATTTAAACATAACTAAAATAACTATATAAATGAAATAAATAAATGAAATAAATGAAAATTAATACTAAAAAATAATTTAAATAACAATAATTATTATTTTAAGGAATAAGTAATAATAATTATAATAAATAATGTAAAAATTAATAAAATTAAAAATAAATAAAAGTGAATTAGAAATAAAAAAAGCACAATAAAAAGAGGAAATGAATTCGTTAACATTTAAAGGAATTTACTGAAAGAAAATCAAACTAAGAAAATTTTCGTTAAAATAAGAAAATTTAAACATAACTAAAATAACTATACAAGTATAACTAAAATTAATACTAAACAAATAATTAAACAAATTTTAGTTAATTAAAAAATTATTAAAATTAATATTAATTTTAATTAAAAAAATTAAAATTAAATAAAAAAAAAAAATAATTAAATTAAAAAAATAAAATAAATTTCACCAAAAAAATCTCCCCAACAAAATGTTTGCAATTTTTGTGGGCCTGCTGCTGCTGGCCGCCGCTCTGCTTTGGCTGTACGAGCGTCAGGTGCACGGCTACTGGCAGCGACGCGGCGTGCCATTCGAGGCGCCACACTTTCTCTACGGCAACCTGCAGGGCGTGGGCCGGCAGTTGCACTATCGCGACGTCAATCAGCGCATCTATCGCCGCTTCCGCGGCACTGCGCCCCTTGCGGGCATGTACTTCTACACGGCTCCGCTGGCGCTCGTGCTCGATCTGGACGCCATCAAGCATGTGCTGATCAAGGACTTTGCCAACTTTCCCGATCGCGGCGTTTTCTTCAACCAACGCGACGATCCGCTCTCGGCGCATCTGTTTGCGCTCGAGGGCGAACAGTGGCGCGCAATGCGCAACAAGCTGTCGCCCGTCTTCACGTCGGGCAAAATGAAGTTCATGTTTCCGGTAGTTGTGGCTGTGGCCGATCGTCTGAAAGAGTGCTGTGTAGCGCTGCTCAAGTCGGAGTCGACGAACCGAGTACTCGAGCTGAAGGAGCTGTGCGCGCGCTACACCACCGACGTCATTGGTACGGTGGCCTTTGGGCTCGAGTGCAACAGTCTCGCCGATCCGGAGGCCGAATTTCGTCGACATGGTCGCAACATATTGGACCAACCGCGTCATCCGCAGTGGGTTGTCAATCTGATGCTGTCCAATCCGCGTCTGGCGCGTCGACTGCGCATGAAGTATTTCAGCGACGAGACGACAGACTTCTTTGTGGGTGCAGTGCGCAGCACTGTCGAACATCGACAGCAGCAGCATGTACGGCGCAATGACTTCATGGATCTGCTAATTGAGCTGCTGGCCAAGGATCAGCAGCAGGACGCAGCATGCAATGACGGCATTGAGCTGTCGCAAGGACTGACACTGCTGCAGCTGGCCGCACAGGCGTTTGTTTTCTTTATTGCGGGCTTCGATACGTCATCGAGCACAATGTCGTTCTGTCTGTACGAGTTGGCGCTGAATCAGAACGTACAAGACAAGTTGCGCGCGGAAATTGGACGCGTGCTCAAGTCGCATGGCGGTGTGCTGACCTATGAGGCCATGGGCGAGATGTACTATCTGGATCAGGTGGTGGCAGGTGAGTGAGAAAAAAGCATCTCATACCAACAACAATTGTATTGTAAAATGTGCTTTGCAGAGACGCTACGCAAATATCCGCCAGTGCTGGATCTGATGCGTCAGACTCTCGATGAGTATCGCATACCCGATACGAATATCACATTGGAGCGGGGCGTGCGTGTTTTCATACCAGTCTATGCCATACATCATGATCCCGAACTCTATGCCGATCCGGAGCGTTTCGATCCGGATCGTTTTACGCCGGAGGCGATTATGGCGCGTCACTCCTGCGCGTATCTGCCGTTCGGCGATGGACCGCGCAACTGCATTGGTCTGCGTTTTGGCAAGATGCAGGCAAAGGTTGGCCTCATAAGGCTGCTGCAGGACTACAAGTTCAGCCGGTGCGAAAAGACAGAGATGCCACTGGAGTTTTGCAAGCGAAATTTCATGCTCACGGCCAAGAATGGCATCTATCTGCTTGTGGAACGAATTGAGCGGTCGCTGTAGACTTTAGGCTATTTCTAGTTATATAGTATATCCTGTGTATTTATCTCTCTGATGGAATATTATTAATATGAATACAAAAATTATTGCAGCCTGTTTTGAGGTTAAGAAGACTCGACTCTACTAGATTGGAATCGACTCTACTCGACTCGACTCGATTCTACCAGATACGACTGGACTCTATTAGACTCAAGTCTACTAGATTCGACTCGACTCGACTCTACTAGATTCGACTCTACTAGACCCAACTCGACTCGACTCGACTCTACTAGACTTGACTCTACTAGATTCGACTCGACTCTACTAGATTCGACGCGATTCGACTCTACTAGATTCTACTCGATTAGCCTCGACTCGACTCGACTCTACCAGATACGACTCAACTCTCTAGACTCTACTAGACTCGAGTCTAGTAGAGTCGAGTCTAGTAGAGTCGAGTCTAGTAGAGTCGAGTCTAGTGAAGTTGAGTCTAGTAGAGTCGAGTCTAGTAGAGTCGAGTCTAGTAGAGTCGAGTCTAGTAGAGTCGAGTCTAGTAGAGTCGAGTCTAGTAGAGTCGAGTCTAGTAGAGTCGAGTCTAGTAGAGTCGAGTCTAGTAGAGTCGAGTCTAGTAGAGTCGAGTCTAGTAGAGTCGAGTCTAGTAGAGTCGAGTCTAGTAGAGTCGAGTCTAGTAGAGTCGAGTCTAGTAGAGTCGAGTCTAGTAGAGTCGAGTCTAGTAGAGTCGAGTCTAGTAGAGTCGAGTCTAGTAGAGTCGAGTCTAGTAGAGTCGAGTCTAGTAGAGTCGAGTCTAGTAGAGTCGAGTCTAGTAGAGTCGAGTCTAGTAGAGTCGAGTCTAGTGAAGTCGAGTCTAGTAGAGTCGAGTATTGTAGAATCGAGTCTAGATAGTTGAGTCGTATCTGGTAGAGTCGACTCGACTAGACTCTACTCGACTAGACTATATTAGATTCGACTCGACTCGACTCGACCCTACTAGACTCTTCTAGACTCGACTAGACTCTATTAGATTCGACTCGACTCAACTCTACTAGATTCGACTCGACTCGGCTCTACTAGATTCGACTCGAGTCGACTCGACAAGACTAGACTCTGCTAGATTCAACTCGACTCTACTAGATTCGACGCGATTCGACTCTACTTGATTCTACTCGATTAGCCTCGACTCGACTCGACTCTAACAGATACGACTCAACTCTACTAGACTCGACTCTACTAGACTCGACTCTACTAGACTCGACTCGACTCGACTAGACTTGACTCGACTCGACTCGACTCGACACTACTAGACTAGACTCGACTCTACTAGACTAGACTCGACTCGACTCTACTAGACTCGACTCGACTCGACTCGACTCGACTCTACTAGATTCGACTCTACTAGACCCAACTCGACTCGACTCGACTCTACTAGATTCGACTCTACTAGACCCAACTCGACTCGACTCGACTCTACTAGACTTGACTCTGCTAGATTCGACTCGACTCGACTCGGCTCTACTAGATTCGACTCGACTCGGCTCGACTCGACTAGACTCCATTAGATTCGACTCAACTCGACTCTACCAGAATAGACTAGACTCGACTCGACTCTACTAGACTCGACTCGATTCAACTAGGCGACTCAACTCGACTCGACTCTACTTTACCCCATTCCACTCGACTTGACTAGACTCGATTTTACTCGACTCGACTCGACTCTACCCGACTCTACTCTACTGTTCTTTATTTCGTAGGAGACCAAATGAAAACTGAAAGATTAGAATAGTATAAGATTAAATATTAATTTTAATTAGTTTTGAACTCTCTTAGTTGTGAACTTTGTAAGATGCTTAGCTATCCATGGGGTCAGCCTAACCTAACATAACCTAGTTGTATGTCGAGTTTAGAATTTGCCTGTCTTTGGATATTTTTTTAGAGAACTTGAGCATGAACGATCGTTAAGTGCGTTTTACAGATGTTTTAAATCTAGAATCTGTACTAATTTTTTTTAGAAGATTAGACAGTTACAGATAATCTCTACTCATCTTCTTCAAATAAGTGAGTTACTGTGAACAAAGCGATTATAAAAAATATAGATATTATTTTAACAAGATTTTATTTATTATTCAACATAGTTGCAGATGTTTAAAGACAGCTTAGCTATCTTTCGACCCAATCTAACCTAACTTAAAATTATTTGTGAAATCTTAGCTATCTATGGAACTAACCTAATCTAACCAAGTTGTGAATAGATTTTATAACTTGCTTTTTTTTCGATAAATTTGCAAAAAAACGCTTATTTATACTAAAAAAATTCAGTATTATTTTTAAAAATCTCACCATATGTTATTATTGGTTGTAGATATATTCTGAATAGAACAAGTGAGCTCATTGAACTGTGACTATGTTTAAACTTCATAAGAATTTTTAATTGTTTTGTGCTCATTATTCTTCGGTCTCCAGCATATATTTCTAAACATATGCGTCATTATATATAATCAGCGAATTTTCAGCGTGCTGTCTTCATCATTATCGATACGAATGTGTATTTTGGTAGCTTTGCATTACCTCACAATGAATGCAGTAATTTCGTTTTCGAGTCATGGCCCAGTATGCGTTCATACTCGATGTGCTCATTTTTGCCATAAAACAGTCTCAATAAATTGCAATTACACTGTCACAGCTGCTGATCTCTTCCTTCTATCTGTTTGGCTCGTAAACAATCGATAAGATGAGCTTTTTTTTATTCATTTTGTAGTAAAATATTTTTACTGCCGCAGTAGAATGAAAAACAGGTAGACATTTATCATTGCCGGTAAGAACTGATTGACTTTGGTTTTGTTGCTCTCATGGAAGAGCAGAGAGAGAGAGAATGAGGAGCGAATACAAGCAGTAATAAAGAGAATGGGCAAGTAAAAAGAGAGCGACGAGCAAGAGTATTGTTCGCTCAACACTTATGGCTGGTTTTCATTATGTCATTTGGTACTGACAAAATAAAAAGTTTCAAAAGTTGTCATGATATCTCATTAATAAATTTGTTAGTTGATTTTGGAGCTTATGAAGCCTGGAAGAAGAAGTGTTCGGTGTAAAAACGAGAAAAAAATATATTATGGACCAAATTTACGAATATTGAATTTAAATTTAAATTTATTTTAAAATAAAAAACTACAGTAAAAGTCTCAACTAGCATGAAATGAATTGAAGTAATGGGTATTTTTTTCAAAATCTTGTACTAAAAAAATAAATCGGTCCTTCAAGGCTATACACTTTTTAAACGTTTTCATTTCTCTTATAGTTGACTGGTTCATAACTAAACAAGTTTTTTATTTACTTACAACTAGTTTCATGTTTCCTATTTGAACGTTACAAGTGGCTGAACATTGCTGTACGTGCAGCCAATTATATTTCTCAAACATACAGACAGCAGGCCAACAAATGTACGTGCATTGTCCTTTGTTCGTGTGTTACGTGGCCCATGTGCCGCACACGTTGCTGTCATCCTGTCATTTGAACAGCTCTGACATGCTAAAAAAAAATATATGGGTGAAACAATAAACTTCATGTGTGTTTCTACAATTTTGTTTTTTTCAAAAGGCCGAACAAAGAAAATTATTGTATGTAGAAATGTTCTTAGTGCTAGGAGAAAAATCATTGAACAACATACAACACTCAGAAACCCCAGGGAGAAGTAAGCAACTGAAAAATGAAAAGCGGCTTAGCTGTGAATGGAAAGAAAATTATTTAAAAATTTTTTCGTGTACAACTTTTATAAATTCTCCCTAAGAATTCAACTAGATACGAAAACATATGCCAAATTTTGCTATGAATATTTACGTTGACACATTTGTCAGGCAATTTTGCGCGCTCATGGTATCAGTTTTTCTTAGTATGCTTTGAGGCGTAGTTTTTGTAATGAAAAGTCAGTTTAAAAAAAATCGACGCTTGAAGCAGCCGTCGAATATGACAAAGTTGCATAGTTAGTTGTTAGATAAATTTCGATATTTTTTTTATTGCCGCGTCACATTCCTTGTTAAAAAACTTGTTCGGAAAACCTAAGTATTACTAAACCACATCTGAACTGGAATGAATAAGCTGGCTTATAGATCGTTTTGGGGCAAATGATGAACTGCATCGAAGATCAGCTTTTAGTTAAACGATCTCCTGAGCAGATCCCATGATGGCTTATGTAGTGATGTATTGAACTGCTCAACAAAAAGCGACCCTAATAATTAGGTAGAAGTACTCGAATACTGGTTACACGAGAGGTCCGAGATAGGGTTAATTATTGGAAAATTATTCTAATTTTAGTTATCAACACATTTCACCTAAATTTATAATTGGCCCACAACAAGCAATCCATCGTTAATAAAGATAATTCTTTATCCTTTCCAAATCAGTCAAGATTTTTCTACAATTAAAAATTCATAATTGCAGATTTATAAAATGCTAGGAACATGTTAAATATTTCTTTTTTTATTGCGGGTAACTTAATCACCAATTCTTACGGAAATCGAAAAAAAAAAAATGGATATTGAAGAGAAAGTTTGGGAAAGGTAAAATTTTTCAGAATCATTCCATTGCGCATAGTTCCTAAACCAGAAGGGCTACCGGGTTGTATGTTTAAAGATTTCATACTAGGAGAGTGATTTAACCCTAGTTAGATAACGTTATTTTTTGTACTGAAAAGATAACGATACGTCTGAGAGGCGTATGCTAGTTTATATCCTTTTAACAGTGTTGTTAGAAGGAATATTGATAATTTTCTTATTGAGATCACTTATTTCATAAATTTCTGTTAACATTAAATCATTTTTGAAGTAAAACAACGTTTGTTTAGTAAAATAAAAATTAAATTAAAATTGACGATTGAGAGAGAGAGAGCAACAAATTCAAAAGGCGTACGTCTCGCAGACGTACCTTATCTAAGCAGGGTTAAAATAGAAAAAAGGTAGAGGGAAGAGGAGAAGAAGGAGAAGAAGAAGAAGGACAAAAAGAAGAAGAAGAAGAATAAGGTGAAAAAGAAGAAGAAGCAGAAGTGGAAGTAGAAATAGCAATAGAAGTAGGAGTAGGAGTGGAATTAGAAGTAGAAGAAGTGGATGTAGAAGAGGAAGCGAGGTAGGAAAGTAGAAGCTGAAGTGGAAGCAGATGTAGAAGTAGAATTAGAAATAGAAGCAGAAGTGTAAGATGAGGAAGCAGAAGAAAAAGAAGAAGAAGACGAAGAAGAAGAAGAAAAAGAAGAAGCAGTAGAATTAGAAATAGAAGTCAAGGTCGAAGTAGATGTCGAATTAGAAGTTGAAGTGAAAGTGGTAGTAGAAGCAGGAGTGGAATAAGAAGTAGAAGAAGAAGTGGAAGTGATAGTAGAAGTAGAAGTGGCATAAGCAGTAGAAGAAGAAGTGGAACTAGGAATAGAAGTAGAAGAAGAAATAGCAGTCGAATTAAAAGCAGAAGAGGACACGGTATTAGGAGTAGAAGTAGAACCTGAGGTGGAAGAAGAATTAGAAGTAGAATTAGAAATAGAAGTCGAAGTAAAAGTGGAAGTAGAAGTCGAAGTAATAGTAGAAGCGGAAGTAGAAGTGATAGTAGAAGTGGGAGTGGAATTAGAAGTAAAAGAAAAAGTGGAAGTAGAAGAGGAAGCGGAAGTAGGAGTAGATTTACAAGCAGACGTGAAAGAAAAAGAAGAAGTAGAATTAGAAGTGGAAGTGGTAGTAGAAGTGGAATTAGAAGAAGTAAGAGCAGAAAAAGAAATAGCAGTGGAAGTATTAGAGGAAGCGGAAGTAGGAGTGGAAGGGAAGGAAAAAAGAAGAAGAAGAGGGAGAATTAAAAATAGAAGTAGAAATAGAAGTAGAAGAAGCAGTAGAAGTAAAAGAGGAAGCGGAAGTAGGAGTGCAAGTGGAAGGAAAAAAGAAGAAGAAGAAGTAGAATTAGAATTAGAAATAAAAGTAGAAATAGCAGTAGAAGTAGAAGAGGAAGCGGAAGTGGGCGTAGAAGTAGAAGGGGAAGAAGAAGAAAAACAGGAAGAAGAGGAAGAAGACAAAGTAGAAAAAGAAGTGGAAGTAGAAGTAGTAAAAGTAAAAGTAAAAGTAAAAGAAGAAGAAGAAAAAGCAGAATCAGAAAAAATGAGAAAAATAAAAAGTAAACTTACTTGGGATGTACAGGCTGTCTCAATAGAAGTGTGCGATTAAATTTAAAAATAAAACGTACATTTATTGAGTACTTAAGTGGCGACATTTTTATTGCATTTTAAAGCAGACACGTTTCGATTGCATATGAAATATAATATACGGCAAATGGCCCTGCGGGATCAATCACAGGTTTTTGCTCTTTTTCGGTTTTCGATGACATTTTGACAAATATGTGACACGATATTACCGATAACGCGCGCCTTGAGCTCGGGAAATGCTTCTGGTTTATTTGCAAACAAACCTCAAAAGAAAAAAATCGCAAGGAGCTGAATTAAACGAAATTGGTGGCCAGTTGATATTGGCATTTTGGGAGACGATTCGGTATGGAAATCTTATGTCAGCTTAGTAATTTTTTTTAAACTTACTTTATGTTTAATTAATTAAATTATTCAAACTAATTGTAAATGCTAGTCAGTAAAATTCTAGCCTGTTAGACTAAATTGTTAATAAACTAAATAACTAACTAATAAATCAATTATTTCAACAATGATAACACGATCTTCCTTTGTGTAACGCTAAATTTTTACTAATCGGAACAATTAATTTAAATGCTGTAAAATTTCAGAAATGCCATAAGCACAGAACAAAAAATCCTCTAACTTTGAATTGTACACATTTATTGAGACAGTCTATAATTACTTCTGAGCAGTTCTTGTTACCGCTTGGCTGCCATTATGCTTGAAAAGAGTATCACATGCGCAGAGAGATTCTTGGGGTTTCATTCCATTGTCGGCTTAGCCGAATGTTCAAGTAAATGCATATCAAAACGATGTTTAGCCATGTTTTGGTAAGCGCCCACAGTGCCAAGAATAGCACAAGTAATTTTCTTGTTTGTGATTGTGTTGGCGTTGCGCAAAATTGAAAATAAGCGCAACAGTTGAACAGATAAACGTTGTAGGCTGTTAGAAGGTTTCAAGTACGCAAACAGAAATTGAGATAAAAAAAAAATTCGAAAGGAAAAAAATTCTGGAGCATTTAAGAGTAGCAACAAATGACAAAGATGAACCGTAGGCGAACATGTGATAGCAGAAAAAAGAACAAGGCAGGGCAAGACTATAACATAAATATAGTAAAACTGCGTTTTTAATTTTTCTCTCTGATGTCAAGATTTTTTTAAAAAACTTTGAAATTTCAAGGACATTCATTTTGGAATAAATATCTATTTAAAGAAATTGAGCGCAATGTAGAATGTAAATATGGGTATCACCTAAAAGAGAAAATTCCTTAGAATTAAAAAAATTTAAGTTTTTGGTACGCAAGGACGAATAGGTATTGAAAATGTCCCTTACAAGGTTTATTCTTAAGTACATATAATTGAAAATTTCCAATAATTTTTTTTAATTCATCTGAAGAAGTAATACATATTTATACTGCCTCAAATTTTGTCCTTTTAGCTTTACTAGTTTGGGAGTCATTCAATTGCAATTAAACAATTTATGTTTGACGTCCTCTGCACTACATTTTTTACCTCCGTGTTTCATTTTTTTTCAATATTAAAATTTTTGATAAGTAGGTGCAAAAAGGTGCAGGCAGTACAAAAAAATATGCTTTTAATAATCAAATAAGTATTTCTACTATTAGTATATTTATTAATTATTATTACCTATTTAATTAATTAGCTCATTATAATTAATAATAAAATAATAAATAATAATTAATTAATTAATTTTAATTAACTAAATTAAATTAATTAATTATAATTTATGATAATAATAAATAATTTATTTATTAAGTTGAGTTCAGTTAAATTATTATACTTAATTAATTATAATAACTAATAATTAAATAATTTAATTAATTATGAATTATTATTAAATTCGTATAATTACAATTAAATAAAAGAACTACAATTATAATATAACTTAACTTATAATTATACTGAAATTAATTAATTTATTATAGTTAATTAATTATAATTAAATTAAAATAATTAATTAATCATAGTTAACTAATTATAATTAAATTAAATTAATTAATTAATTATAGTTAATTAATTATAATTATAATTAAATTCAATTAATTATTATTTATACTATTTAATAATATAATTAAAAATAAATAATTAATTATCTATATCTATATATATAAAAATGAAACGTGGTTCGTTCGTCCGCTTAAAACTCGAAAACGACTGGACCAACTTGAATACTTCCTTCGGCTGGTTTGTTCAAAATGTTTACGTGAAGGTTTATAAAAAAAGAAATGTCGGGAAAAAGGGGGTGGCACCACAAGAATACATTTTTAGACAATAACCTTGGAACCATAAGTCACACATCAATTAAATTTGGTACAAACTTAGTATTTAATCATGTCCTTCAATAAAGGGAATAAGGTGGGTATTGAACAAAGGCGTGTGGCACCCCCCATACAACTCAAATCTTCTAAATGGAATATCTTCGGAATTGTAAGTCGCACAATATTGAAGTTTGGTGTACCGTCGTTTTATAGATGTGTCATTCTACTGTTAAAATTTTATGGGCGTTGAACAAGGGGCGTGGCACATTTTTTATGCAGCAGAACTGTAAGTCGTACATCAATGAAACTTGGTATGAACCTACCAGTTAATCATATCTTTCGGCAGAGGGAATAAGGTGGGTATTGAACAAAGGGGTGTGGCACCGCCCATACAACTCAAATCTTTTAAATGGAATAGCTTCCGAATTGTTAGTCGCCCAGCATTGAACTTTGGTGTACCGTCGTTTCATAGATGTGTCATTCTACTGTTAAAATTGATGGGCGTTGAACACGGGGCGTGGCACATTTTTTATGACCCAACATTTCAGCAGAACTGTAAGTCGCACATCAATGAAACTTGGTACGGACCTACCATTTAGTCATATCTTTCGACAGAGAGAATGGGGCGGGTATTTAACAAGAGGGCGTGGCTCCGCCCATATAACTCAAATCTTTTATATGGAATAGCTTCGGAATTGTAAGTCGCACAGCATTGAAATTTGGTACGAAAAAGTCCCATAGAAGTGTCATTCTATTGATAAAATTTGATGGGGGTTGGACAAGGGGCGTGGCACATTTGTTTGACCCAAACTATCCGCATGATTTTGAAACTGTTCGTCGCACATCAATGAAACTTAGTACGAATTTACCATTTAGTCATATCTTTCCACAGACGGAATGGGCGGGTATTTAACAAGAGGGCGTGGCTCCACCCATACAACTCAAATCTTTTATATGGCATTGAAATTTGGTGTACCGTTGTTTCATAGATGTGTCATTCTACTGATGAGATTTGATCGGTGTTGGTCAAGGGGCGTGGCACATTTTTTATGATCCAACAGTTATGCAGTACACACACACACATCAATGAAACTTGGTACGAACTTTCCACTTAGTAGCACAATTCGACTGGAAGAAAATTATGAGCATTGGACAAGGGGGCGTGGTACCGCCTCCATTTTTATATACGTAGATTGTTTGTCTTGACTGACTGACTGATTGATTGATTGATTCATCATCGCTCAGCCCAAACCGCTGAAGCTACAAATATGAAATTTGAACTGTAGGTATATCTTGAAAAATGAATCTCCGCTAAGACGGGATTTTTTTAAATTCGGGGTGGAAAGGGGCAAAACATGCGTTAAGGTGTTGTATGAAGAAAAGTGATCTAAGAGACATATTGATTTCGAACTTCCTGAAAATACTCTAAATCAAAAATAATTCGACACGTATTTTATAATTTTTCGAAAATCAAAATTTATCTGGACCAACAGTGGGTTAAGATTTGTTTAAGGTAGACTCGAAAAAAACATGAACCGATAGTCCCATTGACTTCAAAAATTGTAAAAATACTTGAAATAAAAAAAAATTGGACACGCGTTTCTCATTATTTTCAAAATCGAAATCTAACTGGATCAACGACGGGTTAAAAGTATATATGGAGAAACAAATTTTTTTGAGCCTTTTGATTTCAAACTTGGTGAAAGTACTTCAAATGTAAAATAACTCGATACGTGTTTTTCATTTTTCCGAATATTAAAATCGGACGGGGTTAACGACGGGTTAAAAGTTTGTATGGCGCAACTGTAAAAAAACATGAATTAACGGGGCCACTGACTTCAAATTTTGTGAAAGTACTCTTAGTGAGAAATAATTTGACACGTGTTTTTCACTTTTTTGAAAATCAAAATCTAACGGGGTCAACAATGGGCTAACAGTTTGTATTTCTCCATGATTTATTGGTCCTTTTGACTTCAAACTTAGACAAAAAGAACTTCTATCGGGAAATAAAGAAAATGTGATAAACTAAGGGTTAAGAATTTGTTTAGGGTAAATGTGAAAACTCATGATTCGTTCAAAATGTTTGGAATTACTTGACATCAAAGATAATAGACATATGTTTTTTAAATCAAAATCTGACGGGGTCAACAATAAGTTCAGAATTTGTATCGGGTGAAACAAGAGAGCTTGCGTGCGAAGCCGCGGGGCCCAGCTAGTTTAATAATAAATTAATAATAATAAATTTGTTAGTAAATAATTAATTAATATTGCTAAATAATTAATTAGCTAATGAATTAGTGTTAATACTACTTTTCATGAATTTATATTAATATGAACTATTTATTAGCCGTGGTCCTAGAAGGGTCGACCTCCTGGATGATAGGAGGACATGCCTACCTCACATGCCTGCACTCACAGTGGGGTGGAGTTGGGGGTTCAAGCCCCCAAATAAAATATTGCTGGAACAAAATATGGCTTCAAATGGTATTGGGCTCAAAAGTTGTACGCAAACCCGGACACCTTAAAAATTAAATCCTGTGTGCGTAACTGATGCCTAAATTATAGGTTTGTGTTTTTTGCAAAATTGTTTCACCATGATTTCATTTTGATTGGGTTCCGTACACAAGTTTTGAGCTCAATGCCATTTGGTACCATACCAGCCACTTAATTTGTTTATAACAAACAAATATTTGGAGGGGGTGGGGGAGGGTTTGAACCATCAAATTTAAATCAATATATACTCGCATATAATGGTTTCTGCTAGCTTTGTTTTGAAATTCGAAATTTTTACGCTTCATTTATACAAACAAACATGACAAAAGCATAAACTTAAGCGCAGTTTTTCTTAAAAAAATTATGTCAAAAACATTTAGTAAATATAAAAAATTAAATTAAATAAAAACGTACAAAAAGTATGGAAGCACAAAAGTGAATAAAATATGAAAAAAATGTGTGTAGCTGACCGAATTTGCCACCACAGCTGTATTTATCTTTGTTCTCTCTTATTTGCTGTATTCGTATTAATTTTTTTTTTGAACTTAACGCAGCCAGAAAAAATAAGCAAAGCGGGATTTACCAGAAAAAAATGTTTCTTTCTCTTTTCATTTTCTACTTTTGTCTTGCTTTAGTGAGCTGTGAGCCTTAATATCCTGCAAAATGCTTAAGTTAAACACTTCAATGTTGACCCAGTTCTGTGATACCCTTTTTGCATAATATTTGAGGTTTTCTTTGTTTGTTTTGCTATTTAAAGTTTGTATTGAAGTTAAGAGGAGATGGCCAAATTTGTTAGTAATTGATTTGGTTGTTATGCGGTGAGCTGATTGGCTTATTGGCAAACTTATTCAGCCATGTGACACATATTTCCATAACAATAAAGTCAACGAGTAAAACTATACATAAAACCAAATTCTTTTTACTTTTGGTACACAAATTTTTCCTTTACTTAATCAACCATAAGTATAACAAATTCACCTCAATTACCACATTTTGATCATAAAAATAAAGCCTTGATATCCGCCTCAAGTGCCCAGCATGTGTCACCATTTGGCTCAACTCAAATCAGCTTTAAGATCCAAAAAAGGGTTTATTGTTCTTCTTAATAGTTGCCAGTGCATGAAATTCTTTCTCGATTGCTTTCTATTTACAAAAACATATGTTTCCATATTGCAAATTCAAACATTACAGTTTGTTGTTCTGATTGAATTTACTATTTATTGGCAATTTGCAATGAATGCAGTGCGAGTAAGTGTAAGAGAAAATGGACCAAAACCTAAAAGATTACAATGCATATACAAAATTATATTCCGCAATTTATTGTTGTGCCAATTTGCCGGTTTATTGATTAGCATTTCAAGGCTCAGAGTTTTGGTTGCTATTCATTATTTTTTGTTGCTTTGCCTTTTCTTAGGTTGGCATCATAAATTTGTACAAATTGCATGCAAAATGGTAGAAAAATTGTTTCCACGTGTTGATCGTTACAATTTAAATGTCATAGGCATCATGCGTCTATGGGACATCATGGCGTATGAGTTATGTCGTTTGTCAATGAATATTTATATTCGTAAATGGGGCAGTTGTTGGAAGCTTAGTGAGAAATTCTGGGAATTTGTGTTGGTTTGAGAAATTTGCATACGTTTTTCAAAAAATGTGGGAAAAATATGTCAAAATATTAAAAAAGAAATCCAATATTTTTGCATGAAGGTTGAAGTTTTATTTAGCATAGTTAGAATGATCCTAAGGCAATTTTGAAGGTAATTAATTATATAAAGTGTGTTTCATAGAAAGCTTCATACTTCGCCAGGTTCAGTTGAGGTAACATTTTCACACACAAAATCATTCGCCATAGAAAGGAACAATTGGTAATTACTCGGTGCCAGGTTCGAACTATAAGGTGGATGTATAAGAATCGAACAAAGAAACGAGTCACTATGCGTGTTGGAACACAATTTCTCTCCTGTTAGCCAAAGCTGACCACTACTGGGAGATTGCTTGCTTCAAGCAGGCCACTTGTTGACTGTACAGGTTCGAATTAAAAAAATTTGCTGTAGGGGAGCAGCTCAAATTCGCTCACAATCCCATCAAATATACAGTAAACTCCTACTGACCATCGATCCTGGCTTGGTCATCGTTTGCGTCGGATCATTGCAATTCCATCATAACTGTTTTTGCTTGACTTTTTTGTAAGTAATTCATTTTTCATTACCCGTAACAATTCGTCTAAGAAATTTTGTTGCGATTCAGCAGCAATTCACAGATGAAAACTGGCTTTTTGCTTCAATTCCTGTGGCACCCAAACATCGCATTTTTTTTTGTATTCAGCTTTATTTAAAGGGTTGGTTGTGCAATTTGTAGCTTCTCGGCAATCGAAACAATGCATGATGGTTGGATAGGACGATTTCCATGATTTTATCGGCATCATGTAAACAAAATACAAACAAATTTGACGAACAAATTTCTTGTGCCTTTGTTAGGTTGAAAGTTTTTCAGAACACTCTCGTTTACTGAAAGTATATCCTAAAATAATGACATTACATAGTAAATGGTTGCTGTTTGAGTTTTGTTAGCTGACTCCTCCGAAAAGTATGCAACAAAATATAAAATTTCAATTACCAAAACTTAGAGGTTAGTATTGTGACAATAATGCTCGCTGGTACTGGTGGCTGGTACAATGACGAGGTAGTTGCATATTTTTAGGGGCATGGTAATTTCGATAGAACAATGGCATAGATGACTCGCAGCGATATTGGGATGTTCGAGAACGAGCTGCGCTATAAGCAAACCAGTATAAAAGGCAGCTGGGTACAGCGCATAGGATAAGAGTTTGATTTTGACAAGAAAAGGTGCAACACAGAGTATAAAGTGACGAGTGGAACAGTTGAGTGTAAAACTGGAATTTCGGAATTTTAGTATTTTTTTAGCACAATTCAGAGAAACGAATTACGCTTGCGTAAGGCAGCAGAATACATTTTCGTAACAGTATTTATTTATCTTTCTTTTAAATTATGAGAATTTTTTTGGGGACTTTTTTTCTATATCTTGCTTGAAGTTATTCATAAGTAAAACATTTTTAGTTTTAATATTTATTTCCATATAAATATATATAAACCTGATTATCAATTTTTGTAGACTTGGCAAATACCTAAGTTTGCATAACATTCAATTACAGAAACTATTCACATGTGAAATAATTTCTATTTTTAATTTTTGTATAAACCTTATTATGAATTTTTTAGACTTGGCAAATACCAAGTACGTGTAAGTTTGTTCAACACTCAATTTCGGAAATTATTCATATGTAAACAAATTTTTTTAAAATTTTGTTTGCACTTAACCCTTTCGACCCCGAATTTTACCCTGTGTCTCGATATTACTTTTTGGTATTTGAATCATGAAACACTGCCTAAGAAGTCGCACTTTGTTAGAGTTCTAGAGCTAATTTACTTTTGAACATTTTTAGCTTAAAACGGGTTAAATAAATTTTGTATCAATGTTTTTTAACTACAAAAAAAGTATTTAATATTTATGAAAAAATACAAAACTATCACTTTTTGATTTTATTTAACAATAATTAAGGAAACAGGGTTTTGATCAAACGCGCTCAATTCGTAGACTTCAATTAGAACACAAACTTTCCCTGATATCGCTGCAAACTATTGGAAATGATTTTGTGGATAACAGTAACATTTTTGTAATTTTCTTTGAATTCAATTCTAAAAAGATTAGTTTGTTGGTGCCTACCTAAATTAAACCCATAAATCAATCGTAGCTTTTGCTATAAGATGACAAATAGGTGATGTTGCTCTCAGCCAACTTTGTGGTCGAAAGGGTTAATTATGAATTTTTTCAAGAAAATTTGTTCAACATTCAATTTCAGAAATTATTCACATGTGAAGTAATTTTTATTTTTAATTTTTGTATAAACCTTATTATGAATTTTTTTAGGATTTGGCAAATACCTCAGTTTGTTTCACATTCAATTTCAGATATTATCAAACATGTGAAAACAGTTTAATTTTTAATTTTTTTTACTTATTTTTTATAAACCTTATCATGAATTTGTTTAGACTTGGCAAATACCTACGTTTGTTCAACATTTAATTTCAGAAATTATTTACATGTGAAAAAATTAAAAAAATTTTTGTATACACCTAATTATGAATTTTTTCAGGAAAATACCTCAGTTTGTTTTACATTCATTTTCTGAAATTATTCACATGTGAAGTAATTTTAATTTTTAATTTTTGCATAAACCTTATTATGAATTTTTTTAGGACTTAGCAAATACCTAACTTCCAATTTATGTACACACGTCCTAAAGCTTTCGCTTTCATTACTTCTCCGCTTTATTAAAAAAAATACCCTTAGTTGCTCCCAGCACAGACATTCAATTTCAGCCGAGCAAGCTTTCTCACTTTGCTGACTGAACTTAATTGAAATACTCAATCTGAGCCTGTGCGAAAATTCCATTTCACGATTAAATTAATCACTTTATTTACCAACAAAAAAAAAAAAACAAAACACAGCCTAAAATGGCCAAGAAAAAATGGCGTCATGACAAAACAAACTGCGGCACCAAATGAAACACACGGCAACCACTACACACACACACACACATGCGCTCGCAAAAAAAACACACACATACAAATGAAGCAGCCGTTGGTAGCAAACGTTGACCTTAGCGTTTATGGTTCGCGGCCATTTTCGTTTAATGTTGGCCAAAACGATTTATGTACCTTCGCACAGGGCCCTAGCTCCCCCCTCACCTTCGGTCCATGTAGCCTAATGGAAAACGAGGCACCACGACAACCATGAAACTGTTGCCATAAAAGCGAAAGGAGTAAACGCGCCCAAATATGGCGCACCATGTAGCCAAGTTAATAACAACATTGCTGGGCGCTTACATTTTTTCGTTGTTTCATCTTCAACGTTGTGCCATCAAATGGCCGCTTTTCGAGTTTATTTTTTGCTCTGTGTGTCCTCATGTGTGCGATGGCTGACGTTAGCTGTGGGGGGATGGGAATAGCCAAAGCGCGAGAGCGGCGTTTAGTCACATACACTCGATGTTTCTGTCTGTTGGCGGCAAACTATGGCTTAAAGTGGTGCAGCGCCTAAAAGGCGACAATGTAGCGGCCATCTGGGTTTGACTGTTTTTGCTTCAAGCTTGTTAGTAGTAGTTCAACTATTTTTCGCGTTGCTGCCTTGTGAACTGTGCTTGATGGGCGTCACTGTGTATGTGTGTGTATGTTTGCTTATGCTTTTCTGATGTTCTTTTGTTTCTGTGTGTTTTTTATGAACTGCTCACTGTCAACTGTTGACTGTTGAGCGTATTTTTCCACTTTATGCTTGTTGCAGCCAAACCACAAATACCTGAAAGCGAAATCAAAAGTCCTACCCACCTGCCAAGAGGATAATGAAAACTTGAAAATGAAAGTGGAAGCAGCAAGTGCAGAAATCAGGGTGTGGCGTTGCATTGCCAATTTCGAGTAGATTTCGGTAGCAAAATGTTCGTTTCTTTTCAGCACTTTTTCCTGATTCGGACAGCTTTGCTTGTTCGTTTTTGCCACAGCAGCATCCTACCAGGAAAATGTTGTGAGGTTGGGTTTTGTGTGGAGGCTGCTTCAACTTATTATTCAGCTTGGCTCAGTTTTAAAGTGGAATTTTTCACTCTCTGCGCATAGTTTTGAATTTCTTTCTGGATTATTAAAAGGAAATCATGTGCTAATGAATCTGAAGGACCTACTTGATACTTTATGAGAAAAAGTAATGCGAGGTTTTTGTGAGAAAGGAGCTGTTCACAAGATTATCTTAAAAGAAAATAGGAAAAGTCGAGTTTCGTTAAGAGACTTGAAATTGCCAGTAAGAGGGAAGCTTAGTCGATGCTGCGAGTAAGTTAGTTAGATAGTCGAACAAATGGCATAGCAATGTTTTCATTATAAACCAGATTATTATGAATTAAAATCTCCACTCATACCACATAGAAAAATTTAAATTATTTTTAGGGAAGTTGGGAAGTCTTAACAGGAAATACATAATTTTTCGAAACTATATAATAACACTGCGCGTGAAATTTACCCTCAAAAATTCAGAGGTGGGGGGGACCTACAGAGCGACTTTCTATAGGTATACTGAGTTAAGATCCACCAGCCGTTTGGCTGGATTGGCTCTAGTTTAAGAGAAATCCAACTTTGAAGATTGCTCATTTTAGTTCATAGTCATTCGAGTTCGTCGCTTAAGTCTTCGAACGTTTAAATGCTAATAGGTCCTAAATCGTTCCGAATACAGCTTTACTGTCTTCGGCAAGTTTGTAGATATTTTAACGACCAACAAATTTGCTTCAGACACCAATCCAAAAAAAATACATTCAAACTGTGTAATTGCGATATGTGCATTTGTTTGCGCAGCGCAACGTGGCGTATAAGTGTCATTTAACTATAATTAATTATATTATAATTAATTTAATTATAATTTAATTATTATTAATTAAATTAGAATTAATTTAAATGTAATTTAATTATTATTAATTAAATTAGAATTAATTTAAATGTAATTTAATTATTATTAATTATGTGTTAATTATGTGTTAAGTGGAACAAAGAAATGAATAGAGAAAGAACGGCTAAATTTGATCAGTTTTTGTTCTTTAAAAAATGTTTATGATTATTCGGCTTCGGCCTAATATTTTAGTTATTCCGAATATTCTGCTTCGGCTTAGGCCAAAAATCCATCTTCGGTTGGACACTACTAACATTATATTTCATAACATTGCATTACTTTTAACACTTCTGTTACCTTAGGGTCATTTTCGAGTAAAATTTGACTTTAAGGAGCCGTAACTTTCTTATTTCTGGTAAAGAATTGTTTTCCTTTCGACTCAGTGACTAATTTTATGCCATTTGAATATACGCTAAATTTCATTTTATTTGCAACACTGGTTTACGTGCAAATGAGCAACTATACAAATTTGACCTTTGGGTCATTTTATGACCCACAGTACTGAACGCAAGAAATTGGTCGATGCGATGTGTATTTTATTAGATTTGGTTTCAAAGTCTCGTGGATAAATGTTTCTGGCATTTTTGCTTTGTTTTGTGTTGGTAAGAGGGCGTGGCGCTAGCTATACCACCCTTTCTACTATGGACTAAAATCGAAATTATGAGTCATACAACATTGCAATTTCGTGCAGTGTCCCCATGTAAACATATTGTTCCACTGAAAATATTTCATGGGCGTTTAATAATGGGCGTGGCACTCTTTTAACGATCCACATTTTGAACATAACTTCGGAACTATAAGTCGCACATCAGTGACACTAAGATCGAACTTACTATTGGGTCATGTTTTTCGACAGGGGAAAAGGGAGGAAGGAGAAAAGGGCATTTAATAAAGGGCGTAGCTTCGCCCACACATCTCAATGAGCAGTACAAGAGCTTTTAAGTTTCAAGGGATCGAAACCCAATAGTACGAAAACTTTATGTTTGCTGGTATGAAATCTTGATTGAAGCTTTCAATATAAATATTACATATAACTAGTACGATTTCTAGCAAGTAATAAATTTCTAAAAAATTCCAAAAGTAGTGTGAACAAGCTAGATTAAATTTCTGAAACATATTCGTGTCAGCGACAAGCAAAAAATTTACTCGTTGCTGCAGTTCGCAACTCTATTATCCCTTGCGTCACCATTGCATATGTGGTGTGAAATTCATCACTGAAATGATAACGTAAAGCTGCTTATTATATAAAAAATTGGAAAAGTTACTTCCTGGGCTTCAATTTTGCGAAAAGAAAGGAAGCCAATAATATAATCGTGTGAGTTATCCTTAGCAGTACATTCACTAAAGAAGAAGATACTCAGTGAAAGGAAACGATGGCGCGCAATCCGGGTCAGCCGAATATATTAATTTTCTTCTTCGGGAAATGGAATAATGTTAATGAATATATATTATAATTTGTATTGGTTCATTGGTGTCAATATCTAGTATGAGTTTAATATTTTAGCATTCTTTTATAAATTAAACTTCTAAACTGAGTAATTTTTTGTGGGCCACGGGAGCAGGCTTTCTTGCGAAATCATTTATTTTTGGGCGATTAACGATTAATGATTATTATCTGTTATGTATAATATAATTGTCCAAAAATTAGTTGCGATATAGTTTTAACTTCTGAAGAAATCGCAAGAATTAAAGTGCCCGAGAAGAATATCAAAAACCTGGACATGGTCTCCATGTTGAACATATTTGACTCCAGTAAGGCCAAATAGTCGCTTTTCAATAATAAAAGTAATAACTAATTGTTAAAATCACAATGACTTAACTTTTTTGAACAAAATACAAAGAAATAAATCGGGGTCATTTTATGACCCGAAGGGTCAAATGTGCGAGTTTTCCCTAGGGTAACAGAGGGGTTAATAGATACGAGAATGGTTCGAAAAGTTTTCTACCTAACAAAGATAAGTGAAAGTGTCATTTCTTTAAATTAAATTTTATTTTTATACAACAATATTCTAGAAATGCTCCCATATTTTTAACCCGTCAAAGCACAGCTCATGGAAATGTTAATTCTTACACGTTCATTGGACTTTCAACGATCGTACAGCTTCTTTCATATCTAAACCTTGATTCCATATATGGCGAATACCTTCTACGGAATGGTAACTGATGGTGCAAATTTGTCTCTAAATTGCTTAGGTCTATGGGCCTTCCTTATTGGTTTTTCAAAAACGAATACCTAAAGAAAGATCAATATATCTATCTACTCAATTTTTTTTCATTTTCACAAAAACATTCACATCGACTGACTCAAACCAAACAGCGAATGGAAATTCAAAAAGGCAGAAATATTGTTTGAGTACCTTTTAAAAGGAATACCGAGCTCCCGGGTCGCCGGGATGTGGCAAGACTGAATGTGGTCAAACTCGCTACTTGCCTTCATTAATTTCTCGGACTGGATATAGAGGCTCTAAAGTCCAGAAGACGACACACCAAAATACCTTATAGTATCTACCGGCACTCTTGATAAGAAAACTTGGTAACTCTCTCTCTCTTGGCAATTGGATGTCAGTACATCGCCACTGGAACCAACCAACCAACCTTTCATAAGAGACGCAAACAGATTCCGTACAAATGCTGTCATCTTCATATTCAATTTGGAGACTTTTCAGACTACCTTCACTTACGTATGCATATAGTATATAGGGAATATAAGACTTGACCCTTGTCTTTTTTAGGAATAAATTCACACCCACGTCAAAAATAACTTTGAATCCAATAGTAAAATTCCTGTAGTACCAAATAAACCACTTTGCAGGTGGTTTTTCTCATTGGTCTCTATTGAGAGTTAGCACTTTTAACTTTCTATTGATTTGCGTATTTTGTATATTTAACCCTTTCGTTACGAATTTTTCAGGGCGTTTGCACAAACTTTACTATCGACTTTTCGGGCACTCTTGTTGATTGAGTTTGTAATACAAATTACAAGTTTTAACATTAACGCACCATGCCATAGGACACCAATGTCCCTGCCGTAGCGAAAGGGTTAAATAAACAGCAGGGGCGCACACAGGATTTCATTTTGGGGCGGTTTTGCGTATAACTTTTGAGCCGAATACCATTCGAAATCATATTTTGTATTAGACATTTTTTTGTTGGGCGGAGATTGAACCCCCAAAACCCCCCTGGGTGCGCCACTGATCAACAGTTGCCCTCAATTGCCAAGGTCCGCCGCAATGAGGAATAATATATGTTCAAACATATCCAAATCAAAGTGCGATATAATGTTTTGAATCCACAACTAGAGACTGATAGATCTATCATAAAATATGGCAAGGATTTTTAAGTTATTCCCAAAAAGAATAAACCAAGAGGTGATAAATTGAGTATAGTTTGAACTCTCTAGTAGCAAAGAAGTTATTTGTGGGTATATCCTAAACAAATAGGATTATTTTTAACACTATTCCATAATCAAGAAAGAGCTGCGCTACAAGCAAATAAGTATAAAAGGCAGCCAGGTACAGTTAAGAGGGAAGAGTTTGATTTTGAACAGCAAAAGTGCAACACGGAGCTTAATGTGACTAGTTAAACAGAAGAGTGTAAAACTGTAATTAAAGTGACTACTAATAGTAAAATGCGTTGAAGAATTTTAGTGTTTTTGGAGCACAATCCAGAGAAACGAATTACGCATATATTAGGCAGAAGAACTAATTTTCGTAACAATGTCCTCTTCTAAGCTAACCAAGCGAATTGAAATGATATGTACAGGTTAAAGTAGGTCATTACCTCATTGCCATTGTCACCGCTTGTTGCCCATACTCGCACAATTTATTCGCCAGCATGGAATTTCATCAATTTACTTTCCGTTACCTTTCAGTCAACCAGTTTGCTTGCTTGCTTGCAGTGGTTGCGCATATCTACCGTGGGCGAGTATGTGTGTGTGGGCGTGTGCGTATATGTGTAGGTGTATAAATAATGCTATATGTGTAGGTAGATATGTGTTTATTTGGGTTGGGAGAAGGCACTTTCTTCGTTGCGATATTGCTGCCACACCGCATAATGTTGTTGATATTTGCTGCTCTCATCATTGCAACAGCAGCAGATGGCTTTTAAAATGTTGTGCCATATATAAACATACATAAGTGTATACATAAATTTATGTATTTGTGTGTGTGTGTTTATTTATTGTATATTTCAGCTCAAATTTTCACACATTCCTACTTACATATATGTAAGTATGTATGTATGTATTTAAGCAGCAGCTAAGTCAGCAAATGTCTGCTACGTAGCACATTTTTATTATATTTGATGAAATTGCAATGCAAAGCCAATGCGGTGAATGCTTAAGCTTGTCACGAAATTTATCAATTTTTATGCTTGAATAGGAGGGGATCGATCGCGACCGGCAGTCGATAAGCATAAAGACAGCAAAAATGTGGTTAGGGCAAAGGATTTATTTGCCGCACGCAGCGAGGCAAAATGAACCGAATAAAGAAAATGTCGGCGTGCCATCGATATGCAAATAAACACGCGCTGCCGTTTCGTTTTAAGTGAAAGACAGCCACATGAACAGCTGAAATGAATTCGCATTGATTAATGGCTGACAATGATTTACTTTTACAGTGCGTTAAGCGACGGAATTTTCGCTTCAGCCGCCACCGCCGCTAACACGACTGACTGACTGAATGATTTGCCGAGGCGTTGAATGATGGCTGCCGAAATCAAAGATCAAGACCGAAACGAAACGAAACGAACAATTGAATAAATTTAATCAATTGGCAAATGTTGACGTAACAGGTGATTGCTTTATTGCATTTTATTTATTTTTATTTTATTTTTTTTTCTATACAGGGTGGCGCAAAAGTTTTCACCCAGTGTTCTTTGGTTCTAATTTTTTATGAATGAATTCACTCATTGATTGAATGATTGAATGTATGAACAAGTGAATGAATAAATGAATGAATGAGTGAACAAATAAATGAATGAATGAACAAATGAATGAATTAATGAATGAATAAATGAATGAAGAAATGAATGAAAAATGAAATGAATGATTAAATGAATAAATGAATAAATGAAGGAATGAATGGATGAGTGAATGAGTGAATGAATGAATCATTAAATAAATGAATAAACGAATGAGTGAATGAATGAATAAATAAATAAATAAATAAATAAATAAATAAATAAATAAATAACTAAATAACTAAATAAATAAATAAATAAATTAGTAAATAAATAAATAAATTAATTAGTGAATAAATAAATAAATAAATAATTAAATAAAAAATAAAAAAGAAATTAATTAACTAATAAACAAAAAAATAAATAAATAAAAATTAATAAATCAATAAATTAATTAATAAACAAAAAAATAAATGAATCAATGACTAAAAGCATAACTGAATAAACGAATGAATGAATAAATCAATGATCGAATGAAAAAATCAATGAATGAGTAAATGAATGAATGAATGAATGAACAAATGAAATGAACGAGTGAATGAATAAATGAAGGAATGAATGGATGAGTGAATGAATGAATAAATAAATAAATAAATAAATAAATAAATAAATAAATAAATAAATAAATAAATAAATAAATAAATAAATAAATAACTAAATAAATAAATAAATAAATTAGTAAATAAATAAATAAATAAATTAGTGAATAAATAAATAAATAAATAAATAATTAAATAAAAAAGAAATTAACTAACTATAAACAAAAAAATAAATAAATAAAAAATAAATTAATTAATAAATTAATTAATAACCAAAAAAAAGAAAAAATAAAAAAATTAATTAATTAATTAATTAATTAATAAATAAATAAATTAATTAATTAATTAATAAATAAGTAAATAAATAAATTAAAATTAGAAAGACTAATTAATTTTAATTAAAATGAATTAAAATTAATTAATAAATAAAAAAATAAAAAAATAAATAAATTAGTTTATAAATAAATAAATAAATGAAAAAATGAAGGAATGAACGTCAAAGCAAAATTTACTTTTGCCGTCATAAGAAAAAGTTTTAGCATCTGTCGATAAGCCGATGACTTTTGCGCCACCCTGTATATAATTTTAGAATTTAACAGGTGTTTATTGGTGTGTGTGGAACGGAAATCAAATGACATCAAAGTGAAATCATATAAGGACATGTGGAATATAAGAACAGCAGCAAGGTTCACGGTTCAAGGTTCACAGCCTCGCTATCACTCCATTGTGAGGCAATACTGGAATATTTGAGAACGAGTTGCGCTCCGAGCATGGCATACTTTTAGGGGCATTGTAATTTCGATGAAATAATCGCAGAGATGATTCGCGGCGTTATTCGGATATTCGAGAACAACTCGAAGCTATACTGGAATGTTCGAGAACGAGCTGACAGGTATAAAAGGCAGCCGGGTACAGTACAGTACAGTTGGAAATAAAGTGACTACTAATGGTGTTTTGCGTTAAAGAATAAAATTTTTTTTTCGAGCACAATTCAGATAAACGAATAACGCCTGCGTTATGTGGAAGAACTAATTTTTGTAACAGTATACTATAGAATTAATGTGTGACTAATAAAGATTAATAAATCGCTATCAGTCCTAAGTCCACCTATTGGCCTCTAGGAGGGAGGCCATCCTGACGTTATTTATAACTGAAAGGTGGAAGAAATTGATACATAGGGTTGGTGTCTTCGATGAACGCTACGTAAAAATGGAGTCTACTAGCGATGCGTCCGGTGCATCATCAGGTTTGCACTCAATTATCTAGTCGTAGGTTTTTGTGATTGTAAAAGCCTTGTAAAATAGAAGCATTGTTGCTGAGGATATGAATTGACAATTAGTTCTCTTAATTATAATTCAGGGAGTGTCCGAAGATCACATAAACTTAGACGTTACCTATTGTCCATTGTAGCTCTTTCGTTCTGTTTTGGTCTACGAATTCATAGAAATAAAAGCGTGTTGCTTCGGAATTAGCAGTGAAGATGAATATACGTCAGTTCACTGATATTTTATAGCATACATTTTGGAGCAGAATGCAATCAAAACCTAATGCCCAATGGTCATTAGTTTATGGCTTAATTTCCGTATACCTGTTTTTACATAAGTAAAGGAATTTAGTATTCAAAAGAAATTAACTAGACATGATTATAGATCCTCAGTAATTAAATATAAAATTCATAAAATATTTTAAAAATTCATGCATCGAACATAAAGTTGTTTTTGAATATATGATAGCATAGTTTCAGGAAAAGGCTTTAAAAAACGATCACAAGAATCAAATTTATGCATACAATTTCAACATTGAATTACGTTCAGTTCTGTTAGACGCGTCACAGTGTTCAATAACACTGTACAACACAGAATAACGAGGTTCTGATCACTAATACTGGAAGAGTGGCTACAACAAAATATATGTTCGCGTTTTGGCGTTTTGGAAGTTTACGTCTGAATTTTGTTTAAGGGGGTCATAGTTTTTCACATTCTTATGGTAAATCGGCATACGAAAACCATGGGCCTTACATTTTAGGTATATGATGCGTTCAGCGATTTGATGTAAAATACTACGGGCAACATTTTTGTAAAACATTTTAACCCTCTAGCTCCAACTTTAATGGGTCAATTTGACCCTTTTTCATAAAATTCCAAAAAATTTCCTTTCAAAAAGGACTTTTAAGGAAAAAATGTACCACACAAATATTCGCCATAAAATTCTACTATAGGTCTCTGAAAACACCAAAGCTCAAAATTTAACTTTAATGCCAGAAATAAATCAGAACTTAAGATGTGTGTAAGTATCAACGAATTCAACACAATCTTATGATGAATCGTATGCCAAACTATGTGATCTTTCATTTTAGTACCAATAAAAGTTGATTTATGCGCCAAGTTTGCATGTTTGATGAACTGTCAACCGTTTGGATATGAAATTATTTAAGTTTTTCTCAAAATAAATTGAAAAATATTGTAGTGTCTGAATGGTAAACACAGATGTTTATGTATGTAAATTTCCGAATATTATTGATAGCAAGTTGTAAATAACCAAAGCAAAACAGTTCAAATAATAAACACAACTTTTTCGTAACCATAGCGCAGTCACCAGAAACTTGTAGATTACTTCATGAGCTGACAATATTACTTCTCATTGCAATTATAAATTTCATAATAATATGTAAAATAGCTGTGAGTTTTTGAAATGTCTCCATGCAATTTGCCTCGTAAGTGTTATGCTGCGTGTGGTTCTCACTTGAGACTGACACCCGAGTGCCATAATTTCAGACGTCACTTGAGCGCATTATTTGCCTACCAATAAATGCACTGCGGCAGACTGTATTTTGGCATGAAAAGGCAAACAACTGTCAATGACAGACTGATGACTGGTGCGTCAAGTGCCTTCAGGCTGAATTAATTGTCAACAACAAATAAAAGTTATGGTAAAATTATTGAGGGCAGTTAAATTTTGTAGTTTTGAAGAAAACCAAAATATATTTTAAGCTTTAAAAGTATTCTAAACTCACTATTTATGATTTATGTTAAAAATTAAAGTATTTTTTTTTTTAATAAACTAAAGAAGTGAATTTTAGTTTTGACTTTTTTCTGGCACTTAAATTAAATTTCGAGCTTTGGTGTATTCAGTGACCTATAGTAGAATTTTATGGCGAATATTTTCGTGGTACATCTCTTTCTTAAAAGTCCTGTTTCAAAGGAGATTTTTTGACAGTTTATTAAGAAAGAGTCAAATTGACTCATAACATTAGGAGCTAGAGGGTTAAAATGTTCCACAAAAATGGTCCCCGTAGTATTTTACATCAAATTGCTGAACACAGCAAAAATGCTGCAAATAGAAAACTTGAACAAATTTCATCAACACTTCAACGTATTTTGTTCATAAATAGAATGTTATGGCATTGATATGTAAAATTTTAGCAACAAAAAAAATTACACAAAGCCAAATTCAAGTGAGCAAAGCACAATAACGTTCTGACAACGAAGGTTCAGTGACTGTCATTTGTAATCGAACTCGGCATGCGGCTGCGATATAAAAAGCTTTTGCGACCACACAGTTGATGGGCATTTTCACACACAGCAACAACAATAACAACAAAACAATGAAATATGCCGCAATTGAAAGCGTCAAACATGCTTCCACATTGCTAAAGTTTGATGGCGGCCGCAGTCACGTGCAAACACATACAGTGCAAGAATTTGACATTTGGTGGCATTGACATTTGACTTTTAGATTTTGTTTTTTTTTCGACGTTGAAACGTAATTTTTTTGTGTGTTTGGTTTATTAATTATTGTTTAAAATTTGTGTCACGTGGTCGCGCTGGCTCGAAGGACCGTGAATAAAATTTTGGTTTGAGCCGTCGGCAGAGCGATTTCAAAAATAGAAGCAGTGGATGGTTCGGATGTGGGTTGCGCTTTATTCCGATAGTAAAAATTTGGTTTGAAACGTCGGCGGACCGATTTCAAAAATTAAAGCAGTGGATGGTTCGGATGTGGGTTGCGCTTTATTCCGATAATTTTATTATGGATGTCGAAGTAAAAGACATTGGACAACACGAACGGCTGGAGTTGGTGGGCTGGAAGGGTGGAACATAAATACATAGGGGAACTGGAATGGATGGCATTGGAATTTGGAATTGGAACACATTTGATGTCAATTACTACGATTAGTACCGACCACTGGCGTACACAAAATTTAATTTTGGGCGGGCAGAGGGTTTGCGTAGCAGACATTTTTATGGTTGGGCGGTTTGAACCCCCAACCCCCCCTGTGTGCGCCACTGGCACCGACTAAAACCAACTCCATCTGGTGCTAACCTCGCCGCGGTACGACCCTGAATGATGTGTCCTCATCTGTTACTCTTCTTCTTCGCTCTATCTTTCAAAGTTCTGTCACGATTGCCGTCGGGACTGTGCCGACTGCAGCCCACTTTTCCGGTGTGGCGAGCATATGCGTCAACAGGTTCATCTATGCTGGTACCTCCGCTAGGATCACCACCATTGCGTGCCTCTTTGCACTGAAGTGCATTCCGAGCGCCGAAGGGTTCTCGACACTTGGTCCTTCCAACGCAGATGTGGTCGTCCTCTTCCACGCCGTCCACCTGAGGGTACCGTTTCGGATAGTTACCCGCCTTGCAGTAGCTTCTTCAGGCATACGGGAAACATAGTGAAGACAGCGTAATCGTTGTATTTTTATAAACTTAATTATATCCATGTCCCTTTACAGCTCATACAGCTCCATACAGCTGTTCCCACGCGAAGCGGACCGAAGACCTTTCGAAGACCGGAGTATCTTTCACTCGAACGTTCCCAAGGCATTTTCATGGGTGGTTGACAACGTCCAAGACTCTGCATCATTCCCGTCCTCTCCAAGAGGAGTGCCTTGTAGAGCGTAAGTTTTGTTCGTACTTCTCAATTACTTACTGAACCCAAAGTAACACCTTTTGGAAAGAGTAACTTCCGTTTGATCTTTCTTTTTCTCTAGGCTGACATAATTTTTGATGTTGATGCTGGTGCCAAGGTAAACAAAGTCCTTTACTACTTCGAAATTACGGCTGCCAACTGATTGATACTTAGGTTTGGAATTAGTCCATTTGTATTTCGTTCCTTGGCTCCATCGTTCCTAACACTAACTTGCAATAGTCTCGTTGGTGTTTTTGCCTGTTTGGAGTCCATTGGTTTTCTGCTTGCTACGGTCTCATGCTACGGTCTCTCTGATGGTATCCAGCGGGCATCTAGCATCTTCCGAGATTGGTTGCAACCGCGAGCTCATAAACATACCCGACGCATCTATGATTTTACCGCCTTAGCTTTGTGCCTCATTGATGCGCCATATAGGATGTATCGATCGATTTAACGTGACTGGCTAGTAGCTGCTTGTTTCACTGTCTTGGCCACCTGGTATTTGCCATGAGCCTTGAAAGCGCCTTAGTCACCTCCAGACAGATTTCCGCTGCATGCACTCAAGACGATGCCTAAAGCTGAGCCCGTTGTCTTACATGATATCTAAATACTCAAGGGCTCGTTTTGATGGTTCAGGAAGGAGCTAAAGGTTAGGTTAGGTTAGGTAGGGAAGGGTGTGTGCGTCCCAAGGGCAGCACTTCCACTCGGAGGCCATAATGGCCCATTGTGAATCCCTTCTTAGAAGATTCTGGAGCTAGCCAGTGGCTCTCAGTTCGGGGCAAACCAATTCGACCTCTTAATGAAGGAGAGTAGATCCGAAATTTCAACTATTGCTGCGCAGGCCAAGTCTGCCAGGAACTTTGACCCCAAGGTACGGAGACGGCGTTCCTGCAGAGCTGGGCAGCGGCACAGGTAGTGTTGGATCGTTTCCACTTCTTCCTCATCTCCACAGGAAGAGGTGGAGATGTAGAATCATCTCTAGGCCTGCCTGGGGGTGCTTTTGACGGTTCCTGCTATTTCCATAGCCGCCAGTCTCTGCACCTTCACCAGTTGCGTCGTCAAGGACCTGTTGTCCGTGGCCGGCCACCAGACAATGGCTCCGTAACATAAGATCGGCCGAATGATCGCTGTATACGTCCAGTGGACAATGCTCGGCCGCAATCCCCACTTTTTCCCGAAGGCCTTCTGACAAACGTAGAAGGCATTCAAGCTCTTCTTCACCCGCTCTTCCACGTTGCGTCTCCAAGAAAGCTTGGAGTCGAGTGTGGTGCCAAGGTATTTCACCTCGGATGAGAGGGTGATAGTGATGCCGCTAAAAGTTTCGGAAGCCTAAACTCCGGTATTTTGTATCTCCGGGTGAACAGTACCATAACCGTCTTTGAGGGGTTAACTCCTAGACCGTTCTGCTCTGCCCACTTAGAGAGTTCTCCTAAAGCAGACTCCATGAGATCACTGATGGTGGAAATAAATTTTCCAGGGATCAGGATAGTGACGTCGTCCGCATATGCTACTACTCGTAGCCTCCTGGATTCGAAGATCTCGAGGATGTTGTTTGTCACAAGCAGCCACAGCAGACGCGAAAGGACGTCCTCCTGAGGTGTGCCCCTTGTGGTTAGAAGCTAAAGGTTGAGAGATAGAGTTTAGAGTGAAGAAGTTATGGACTCTTGCCTTGAACCCATCCAGATCATAGGTGCTGGGAATAATATCTGCAGGGAGACCTAAGAACAAACTATCTCTGCAAAGCAAAGCGTTTCAATGTGGAATGCATGAATGCCAGTGTTCGAACGGGTTATTCGGGAGAATACCCGAAGTGATGCTATATATAAGATGGCTTATCTTCTCTGAAGAATTACTGAAAAGGTATCTAAAAAATAATACAACGCATTCCATGCTTCGACGTTGTTCCAAAGAGTCCATAGAACTGGACACTCCAAATCGATTTTTGAAGCCCCCGCCCACAGATTGGTTTTTTTTAATGGACATGCCTAGACCCTCAAGAGCTACCGATGCCGTAATTCTCACACCACCCATAACCAGGCGTGTGTTGGGATGTTGGAAGACCCGCTAGTAGCGCGCATCCTGCAAAAGGGCTCTGGGGAATATAATCCGAAGACAGAAAGCTGAGATAAAATTCAGCATTGGTTGCCAGAATTGCAAATGGTTTTTTATTTCTTGTTCTATAATAGGTGACTTTGGATCTACGTACTTCCGTTTTGCTTTTGGTCTATCGCAGAGCTCACAGTTGGGTTCCTGCTCGTGTCCAAAGTGGTAAAGATAGGCTTTGAAGCACTCGTAGCCACTGAGAATCTAAAGGTTCATCCATCCATCCAAAAGTCCTCCTTCTCGTGTTTTCTGTTGAGCTACGACTTCATATTGACGATGAACCGGTGGGTCCAAGTGCTACTGGGACATGCTATCTTCTCGTTGGGCACCGGAGTGCACATAGCCGGTACGTAGACTTGGCACCGCATACGTATAACGAATGCTTGAGCGCGTTACACCAGATTGTCGATGCGTACAACATCATTGATGTTGCTACGTTGGCCAGCAATTGACTGCGCTGCTGCTTTGACACAGAAAGGTGTCACATTAGTCTGGCGAGTGCGGTTGCAGCTTTGCGAAAGCACAATCACTGGTCAAGTAGATAGACGTAGAGATACTTTATGTCAGACTTAAGGCTATCATGCTGTCACCCATGTTGATGGCAATTTTTTCTACTTTCCTGCAGCTTGCTTCTTGTGGGTTGCGAGCACCAAGAAGCTACTGTCATGATTGTCCTTTTTGCAATCCGAGTGAAATTTAGTGTGTGCGTGTGTGTACGTTGCTGATAGGGTGCAAAAATGTTGAAAACACCAATAAATTAACATAGCAATAAAATGGTATTACTTGTGTGCAAAATATCAATCATTCACACAAACATTCGCTGTCCGTATGTCCTTGTGTGACATACCTACATTATCAGCAATCGCACGCTCTGCCATTTAACGCTGTCAATTGCTAAAAAGCTGACAAATGGCGTTGCACTTAACACATATTTATGTGGGAAATATGTAGATATGTAGACATGATATGCCTAAATATATGTTTTTCATATACACTTTCAATTCAAAAGTGAGCATCTAAGTAATACTTTCAATACATTGTTTTTATTAAATTTTCCCATTTCTTAAGTGGGCGCAGTTTTAATGGCTATGTAAATTTTATGAGCGCAACAACAAATATTTTTTCTATACACAAGCGACGTGTATGTGTACTCACACATAAGTAAGTAAGTGTATGATAAAAGTCAGCCAACACCTACTTGAAGCAAATATTGTAAAAGCATTGTGATGCGGATATTTGTTGATACATATACATACATATTGTTGTTGTTATTGTGTAGTATAAATATTTCATTTCATTTCGTCCTTCGCAAGTTTAAAGTCAATGGGGCCAACAAATCACGTTCTTCTTAACCCTTTGTTGATCCTGTTAGATTCTTATGAGAGAATACTTATCTAATTATTTCTAATTTTAAATTAATTTAAATGAATTTTATTTCTAATTTTAATTTTAAGTCATGTCTCCCCATACAAACCCTTAACCCATCGTTGACCCCGTCAGATTTTTATTTTCGAAAAAATAAAAAACACGTGTCAAATTATTTCTCACTAAGAATACTTTATGATAATGAAAATGATGTTTCTTCATACAAACTTTTAACAATTGATTCACCTCTTTAAGGGGGTGTTCCCGGGTAGAAGTTTGAAAAAATCGATTTTTTTTTAGCGTTTTATTGTACCTTATACTATATACTATCACCCCCCAAAGTCGTTTTTCAATCCGCAAACTCAGTACCCACTTTTTTGCATGTTAATTGAAGTAATATCAGCTCGCCGAAAACTGACTTTCATGTCGAAACTGATGTCATGTCGAAACTTTAAACGCGTTTTTCTCGAAACCACATTTTTTGTACTGGCCGATAACTTTTCTCAGCAACTATGAGAGGTATCGACTTGAAATTTTGGGAAAATGTACTAGATAGTTTTCATTGGATGCTAAACCAAAGTTTTCATCAAAAAATTATTGTTAAATATATTTTCAAGCACTCTAAAGGTAAAAAAAGGTGGCAAAACTGGACAATTTTTTTTCATATGGCCGCCATTCTGTTTCTAATCAACATTTTGACTAAAACTGTGGTTAGCATCCGCGAAATTTATTGCAGATTAATAATTGCATACCCATTTCTGTTTCAGATTACTGGTTCCCGAAATTTCTTATCGGCCAGCAGTGAAAACAAGGTCACATTGACCACTGAAAATTTCTACTTAGAAAATAAATTTTTTTTGATACAAATACGAGTTTCTGTTCTCCAAATAATAAGGAACAACAAGCAAAAAACCAGAATATTGCATGTTGCCTTGGAGCTCCAAAATAATAAATAATTTTTTGAAAAACAGCCTAAAATCGGCATTCTAGACGGGAACACTCCCTTAAGTTTTGATTTAAAAAAAAAACAAAATGAGAAACACGTGTCAAATTATTTTTGATTTCATGTGTTTTTACCAACTTTGAGGTCAATAGGTCCATCGGTTCATGGAGTTTTCGTAGTCTTCCCGTATACGTACCTTAACCCATTGTTTGCCCCGTTAAATTGACTGATGGATTTCCGAAAAAATTAAAAAATACATGCCAATTTTTTTTTATGGTTTATGTTATATTATTTAAGGGGTTCACCAAATTTTAAATCAATAGGCCCATTAAATCGCGTTTCTTCGTGCAACACATTAACCCATGTTTGGCCCTTTCGGACCCCGAATTTAAAAAAATCCCGTTTTAGCGGAGGTTAATTGTTCAAGATATACCTTCAGCTTAAATTTCATGTTTGTAGCTTCAGCTGTTTGGGCTGGGCGATGATGCATCAGTTAGTCAGTCAGGACAAAAAATTATTATTTTTTTTAATTTTGTAAGAGTATTTTTAATTTGGGTTTCAATTTGATTTTAAAATATTCTTACGAAAATACTTCTGCTGGTCAACGCATGCGTAGTTCGTATCACTGAATTGTGCCCAAATAAAACACAATGAAATTCTTTAATTCAGATCACCACTGTAGTCACCTTATATACAATTTTCCAAAGTTACTTTCACTTCACCGATTCGCGAGTCATTTTACGTTCAATTAACTTTCAATTGCATTAACCTGACTGCTCATGGTTATCACTCGACCAACAATTTGCTAATCAAATTTTTCTAGGACATTCCCAAATTGTTACCCGCCCGTTCTTCCTCTCGTCATGTGACAACGGTTTGTTTTGGTCAGTGAAAACCTGTAAGAAAAAAACAAATAAAAACGGTCTTTACATGCCACCTTGCTACAACAACAAGGTATCAAACGCCAAAAAATTTACCTATTTTGGTTAAAGGTTTGACTATTTTACTTTACTGTGGCAACTCTGACTGCGCTTTACCCGGCTGCCTTTTATATTTGTCAGCTCGGAGCACAACTCGTTCTCGAAAATTTCAGATTCACCTCGAATCGTCTAGAATCTTGCAAAATTACAATGTCCCCTAAAAGTATGCAATGCTGCTGCTTCTACCGACAATTTCAGTGTGCAGGCATTTCGTTGCACCGTTGAAAAGTTTGAGTGTGAGTACACATTTTTGAAACTAAAGGCACCGACCACAGACAGAGAATGGTACAAAGTGGAGAAAACATTCCCGCCAATCATTTAAAGCAAAATTCAAGGCCAACATTCCTGACGCCATTGGAGGAAAAACGCAACACATATTGGACCAAGGCATGAACCAGATTTCTCACTGAACTAAAATATTTTGAGGAAATATTTATTGCTGCAGCTTAAATTCCTTTTAAAGATTTGAAAATGCTTTATTGCAAAACGATTGCTGCACACACTAAATGTTGACTTCTTTCTCTCTTTTTATCCTCAAAATCCTCTTTTATTGCACTTTTGTTTACCACTACAACAACACTAATACTACACACAAAACCTGCGCCCTTTAACGTGGCTGGGTGGGATCAATGTCTTTTGGCTTCGAGTTCAAGCAACTCGCCTGCCACAGAAACCACCTTTCGGTTTGTTGGTTTGTGGTGTTGTTTTTTTTCATGCGCATTCTTCGTGCTATTATCTGTTTTGCTTTGTTTAGCAGCTCGCTTTACCTTTGTACCAGCTATGCATAGCTCCCTGCTTGCTTTAATGCGGAAAAACGTTGTGAGTGCAGGGCAACGCGGTGCAGCTTCAGCTTTCTCTCTCGCTGTCCCTAACCCCCACGTGCACTGTAACTTGGCCCACTGTAATTTGGCCAACGGTAATGTTGTGTTGCGGCACCGACTTGTCCAACTCACTTAAAAAGTTTTATAAATTGTTGCACTTCACGAACGATGTTGGGTATTTTGTTGGCGGTTTTGGGTTATTTAGTTATTGTTGCTGTTATTGTTGTACCATGACCATTAATTTCGATAACAATGCTATGGAAAATACATAAAACATACACCTTGAGCCAGACAAACTGCTATAACATGAATGTAGTGTTGTATTTGGTACAAGGATTAGGATGCGTTGGAGTCTCGATAGCTTGCCCGTTCTGACGGTTGTGCGGCTCTTTGCTCGATTATTTAGCTGTGTGAGTGGTTGTTTACAAGAATTAAAAGGTCACATACTACTTCGGGCTTTTAAAATTGTATTTCACTTTCATACTTTTCCGCTCTTCTTCTTTTATTTTATAAAGCGATGCATTCGCTTTATTTTCTTTTATTTTATTTTATTTGAATTTATTTTATATTTTATTTTATATTTATTTTATTTTATTTTATTTTATTTTATTTTATTTTATTTTATTTTATTTTAGGTTAGGTTAGGTTGAGGTGGCTGCCTCTGTATGAGACACACTTAGGCCTCTTAATGGGCCCGTTGTGATACCACAGATTCCACCCGTTTGAAATGCGTATGCAACACTGTTTTTTCAACATGTGATACACCACACATTTCAAACGGATGGGGAAAGGGAGGGGAGCGGACCTACAGTTTAACGCCGAATGCGAACGGCGATGGGCAGTTTTTCTTTCACACTTGGAGGTTTTGCCATTGCCTGCCAAGAGCGCACTTGTGCGATTCTTGTAATTCTCATTCCCTTCATATGGATAGCGACAGAAGTAGATGAGTGTTTTTTCCAGCACAAGCCAAGAATCGAACCCGGGGCGCTCGGTATGAGAAGCCAGCGCGCTACCCGCTGAGCTATCGAGGCCGATTATTTTATTTTATTCTAATTTATTTTATTTTATTTTATTTTTTTAATTTAATTTTATTTTTTTAATTTTATTTAACCCATTAAAACCTGGCCCCAGAAAGGCTTGTGCGATTTCCATAAAATTTTACACAATCTTATTAATTGACCTAATCAAGAAAAAAAATCAAGCAAAAAATTCATACCATGTTTTTTCTTGTCATG
This sequence comes from Melieria crassipennis, assembly GCA_963668005.1. Classification (NCBI taxonomy): domain Eukaryota; kingdom Metazoa; phylum Arthropoda; class Insecta; order Diptera; family Ulidiidae; genus Melieria; species Melieria crassipennis. The sequence goes on from OY764963.1 coordinate 9,007,004, forward strand.
TTTTTCGCAAACATTACACAAATAAAGAAAATCAAACATTTGCGGAAAATAAAATGCGCTAATAAAATGTCAGCTGCTTCGATTTTGTTGTGCAGTGTTTAGGCCCAACGATGCATTCGCGCAACACAAAACTTAAAACATATTTTTTGTTTAAAAAATAAAAAAAAAAAATTTTAAAAACTTATTTTTAAATAGTTTAGCATTGCAAAATGCAGCCCACTAAGGGATTTTGATAGGTTTGAAGAATAAGTATTTTTGATTGAATTTCAAAAATTCCCAAAAAAAAACCTTTGACTTTGGATCGAAAAAACGTATGAATATTTAAATAATTTTGAAATTTGAGTATGGCAGAATCTAAAACGATCGATTCTAATCCAATTCTACACATTTTCAAGTCTTGTCTTTATGAATTACTTAATATAGCGAAATTCCCAAACGTTGCGCAAACGCAACGCTCAGGGCTTAATGGGTTAATTTAATTTAATTTTATCTTATTTAATTTTATTTAATTTTTTTATTTTATTCTATTTTATTTTATTTTATTTTATTTTATTTTATTTTATTTTATTTTATAATATTTTATTATTATTATTATTTTATTATTATTATTTTATTATTATATTTTATTATTTTTTATCTAACTAGGTACAATAGTTCTTATCAATTGTGCGATCTTTGATTTTCTAAGGAAAATCATGTAATTTCTAATCAAAATCAGAGCCTATGAAAGCTCACCATTTTAATGAAAACTATAGTCGTTGCAAGGATAAGCTTTCACTATGACTATGACTATGACTATGACTATGACTATGACTATGACTATGACTATGACTATGACTATGACTATGACTATGACTATGACTATGACTATGACTATGACTATGACTATGACTATGACTATGACTATGACTATGACTATGACTATGACTATGACTATGACTATGACTATGACTATGACTATGACTATGACTACGACTATGACTATGACTATGACTATGACTATGACTATGACTATGACTATGACTATGACTATGACTATGACTATGACTATGACTATGACTATGACTATGACTATGACTATGACTATGACTATGACTATGACTATGACTATGACTATGACTATGACTATGACTATGACTATGACTATGACTATGGCTATGACTATGACTATGACTATGACTATGACTATGACTATGACTATGACTATTTATGACTATGACTATGACTATGACTATGACTATGACTATGACTATGACTATGACTATGACTATGACTATGACTATGACTATGACTAAGATCTCATATCATCTCATCTCATCGTCTTTTGATGTACATATATCACTTCCTTCCTTACAGCCTCTCCTATACCATCCAGTCCTATTTATTAGTTCACTGTTTACTTTTTATATCCTTTTAAGCTAACTTTTCTTGTTCATCTGTCAGTTTGGTGAATGTCTTTCAATGAGTGCATCTGTCTCCTCGTTGGTCATCTTTTCACTAACTTTTGAGATTTTGAAATATCCCAACAACAAGTTCAACCGTCTACCATTCCACATTCCAAATTTGGTATGTGGCTCCATCTGCTGGTCCTGTAATCTGTTCACTTTTTCGGTAGTGCGTTCCTTTACGTATTTTACTTGCCTCGCTTTTTGCACCTTTTACCTTCTGTCTGTACTTGGACAGGTCAGTACTGGTTCGCCTTTTTGGTTACCTGTGCATTTAGTAATTTTCCTCTTGTTGGCTCTATTCATTGTCCCACAAATGCAACTCGAGTGCATTTGCTTGTTCTGCTCTTGTTTGTCCTATTTATATGTTTTCCTTTTTAAATTTTTCTACAAAGTCATTTTCTACGCTTTTATTGCTTTTGTATACACTGTTTTTGTTGTTTTTATATACATTTTAAGCGTACTAAAAAAATGCGTTTTATATTGAAAAATTTTTGCAGCTTAAGGGCGCGTGCGATAAAATTACTTTTTTTTGTATAAGAAAGGAAAGTGTATAAAGAAAACAAACCAAACCAAAATGAGGAAAAACAAACAGACACGATAACAATAACAACAACAATAACACACAATAACATCGTAAATAACAGAAGAATTAAGTGTTGGGTCATAAATAACACGAGTGGTTTTCCCAAATATTTACTTTGAAGAGTGTTAAATAAATTTGACGGGCGACGACTGGCGAAGTGGGGAGACGACAAGTGTACAACGTTCGTATAAAACGAGTAGTTGGTGGTGGTGAAGTGGGGAATTTAAGTGTTGTTTAACTTTGGGTTTTTCCGGTTTGGGGTTGCAGTGCGATAATGATACAAAATAAATGTGTGAAATACTCAAAGTTGTTTTTGGCTGTTTTTTCGTCCGTGTGTGTGTGTGGTGGGAGCATAAAAACGGGCCATGAAACATGTAGAGAGTTGCGGCAAAATGTGGCTTGAAATTGGAGCATTGTTGAGAGCGAAAAGCGCAAATGAAGCGTGCAAAATTGAGTGGCCATTGAAATTCGATATGTGAGACTGAATGCAGTTTGAAGTTCGTTGAGTGTTTCGAAGCCATGGTTTGAGTGCTCGTGCGGGTGTTTAGGGGTGCAAATATTTGCGAACTAGGAGGAAGTTAGAGTGGAGCAATTGTTAGGTCTAGTAGGACCAAATAATATTTGACTCTAATGTGGGTCAAAGTTGCCTAATGGTGTTTGATATTAGCTGAGGTTTGAGCTTTCATTAACTCGACTTTTCAGAAAGCTTGGTGACGACGAGAAGGAGAAGTCGCTTGGCGCTTTGTGCATTTGTGCCTACTTTGACATGAAGCTGAGTTGTTGTCCATAAGTATGTTCTTCTTTAAAATCCCAATAAAGAAAGAGTAATAAAAAAAATAAGTGAAAATTTAATTTAGTGTGAGACGTGGTCGGATTAAGGCAAAAGAGAAATAGAAACCCATATGGAAGGTATGTGTAACTGGCTGGCCACGAATGGTCATACATGGACTCTTACTGAGTCCTTAGGAACAACAGATGGCAATCAGTTTATGAGTTGTAGTAGTGTTCAATTGTAGCCTTGCCACTTCATCTAGTTGGCAAACTCATATGTTCCCACAAGTGCCAAGCGTTGCCTTGAGAAGACGAGGCAGAAGTAGTTGACATGCATTAATGTCTTCAAGGCTGCATGTTTCTTGCACAAAAATCTGGTATATTTGTATATTAAAAATTTAATGACTGAGTTCTTTTACTATTTTAAAGAGCAAAATGCTTTCATTTTGAGTACAGAACGCTTCAGTGGCATCTAATTGAACTTATGAGAGGCCATAGTAATAAATTATGCATATAATATAAAAAATAAAAAAAAGGATATAAAAAATATAAGAAAACATGGCAATAGAAAAATAAGAAAACCTAACAACGATTAATGGTTATTCAGAAACAAAAACCACAAAATTCAACATTGTTCCTTTTCATACCCAAATACATCTCAACTGCCATTACACAAAGGCAACAACAGAAATTAATATCACCAAAAGATTTAAAAGGCAACACTGTGAGGCCGTCATTTGTGCGAGAATAGTTCTGGCAGCGTGTGCGTGTGCGTGTGACATATGTATACATACACATACAAATAAATACGAGTACACGCAGATGTGTAAGTGTGTGTCGCCTGCCATGGCTGATATAAAAAGCAACAGACCGTGAAGACGACATGCTGCCTTTCAGCTGTTGCATAGTGCGCGGAAATGCTTAGCTCGGCTCGGCTTGAGGCATTCGCCAAAGGCGTCAAACAAATGTGTGCGTATGTGGGCGCGCTCAAGCGTGTCCATTACGAGCCCGGCATGCCGCAGGGACTTGAAGTGGAAATTAGGTTTGCTGAAAAAATAGGCGCACAAAGCGCAGGCCAAGCAACCACAAAGCAGCAGCAGCCAGCAAAAAGCATGCAACAAGCCGCAAAGCACAACTTAAGCCATAGAAATTGTGTGTGTGTGTGTTGCATACAAATGGGCGAATTAAAGTAGCTTGAGAGTAATTTTGACTTTAAACGGGAGCAGATATGAATGCAATATTTGTTGAACAACTGCCAGAAGCTTGGCCTCGTCTTTTCATTACATTAATTAGTAGCGGGTAGGGGAAATATTTTTAATTATTTGTTGCGTTTTACGAGCATCAAAAACAACACATCAAATGGCTGCAGTAGGCAGGCAGTTGTTTGTGTACGTGTGTACGAGTGTGTCGCACAGAAGCACAGCAGCTGCCGGCGACAGCTGTTGGCGATTTAATGAAATTTAATGATTGACAAGCGCCATGTGAGAGCGTTGCAGCTTCAAAGCAAACCAACGGCAAAGTTTGGGAACAACAAAATCAAAATAATTGAATAGCAAATTTTAGAGTTACAGGAAACAAAATGTTTACTGTTTCTAAGAGATAAAGGAAAAATAAAGTAAAAGCGTTAAAAAAGTTATAAATTACGTATACAAAATAAAAGCTAAAAATAATTAAATAAAAATAAAAAAATTAAATTAATTAAATAAAATTAATTCATTAACAAAGTTTTCTATTTAATAACATAAAGAAAAAAATTGAAAAATGAAAATAATTAATATAATGAAAAATTAAAAAAATGAAAATAAAATTATAAAAAAATAATAAATAAATTAAACCCAATTATTTTAAAAGATTATTTTAAAAATGTGTTCGAAGAGCTATAGTAAAAATAAAAGTACCTGAGTAAGTAAGTAAAAAAAAAACGCAATACTAAAATTTTAATTGAAAAAATATAATTAAAGGTACAAACTAAAAATAAAAAGATTTAATGAGAAAAAATATATACATAAAAAACAACAAAAATTGAATGAAGAATAACAAAGTTTAAAAAAAAACATCAGAAACTAAAGCTTCAAATAAATAAATATAACATAAATAAATAATAATAATAATAAATAGTGTTTATAAAAGATAAGGCAAAATAAAGTAAAAGCTTAAACAAGTTTTAACTGAAGTATAAAAAATTAAAGTTAACAATAAAGAGATACACTGAAAAAAATCAAGTTAATTAATTAATGAAATTTATTAACATAATGAAAAAAATTGCCAGTCAATTAATTAATTAATTAATGAAAAAAATTAAAAAAGATGAAAATAATTAATATAATGAAAAATTAAAAAAAAACAATGAAAATAAAACAAATGAAAATAAACGAAATAATAAATAAATTAAAAAAAATTATTTAATAAAAATTATTTAAAAAATGTGTTCGAAGAGCTATAATAAAAATAAAGCCAGTAAGTAAAAAAAGCAATACTAACATTTAAATTGAAAACAAATAAAAAAACTAAAAATAAAAAGATTTAATGAAAAATAAATGATATATGATATCACATAAAAAATATTTAATGAATGATAAATGATAAATAAATAAATAAAAAACAACACAGTGAATGAAGAATAAAAAAGTTTTGAAGTTAAAAGTTAAAGTTTTCTTATGTTTCATAGAAACTAAGGTTTCAAATAAATAAATATAAAATTAATAAATATATAAATAAATATAAAATAAATAAACATAGAAATAAATATAACATATTTAATTAATATAAAATAATAAAAAAAAATTAAAAAATATAGAATAAGTAAATATACAATATAAAAGATAAAAATAAAGTTAAATAATTAGTATAATGGAAAAATGTTAATAGAAAATGAAATTCAAAAATTTTAAATGAAATAAATTGAAATCAATTTATAAATAAATTGAATTGAAATTTAAATCAATTTATTTGAATTTAAAAATCCAAATTGTGTTCGAAGAGAATGAATAAAGTAAAAAAAAATTTAAAATATCAATTGAAGAAAAAGAAATGAGAGGTAAAAGCTAAAAATAAGAAGTTCAAAAAAATTAAAGTTAAAAATTAAAAAAAAAAATAAAAAATTTACGAAAAAAAGAAAAGGTGTTAAATGAAAAATAATAAAAATAATATTGAGGCTATTAGGCACTGCGACCAGTGTAGATCTTTTGTGCAATAATTGAAAAATAAATAAACTAAATCTAAATATTAAGAATTAATTTATTAATTTGAAAATTAAAAAAAATTTCAAATCTACAAAGCTTAGTCTGGAAATAAAAATTGAAAAAACTCGAAAAGAAAAAACTTATTATAAATAAAAACTTTAAATTAAAACTTTAAATTTGAACTTTAAATTAAAACTTTAAAATTGAAAAAAAGTAACATACAACATACTTTTGCAGAAATTAAAGGTAAAAGCTAAAAACGATTTAAAGAGAAAAATAAAAATTAAATATATTAAAAACAAAAAATACAAAAATTAAGAAGTGTGAAATGCAAAAAGTCAATCTTAAAATATATAATTAAAAAATAATTTGAAAATAAAAAAAAATTGCAAATCTACAAAGCTTAATCTAAAAATTAAAAATTGAAAGGAAGAACTTGAAAAGAGAAAACTTATTATAAATAAAAACTTTAAATTAAAACTTTCAAGTTGAAAAAAAAAACAACACACAACATACTTTTTCTGCATTTAAATCGGATAACATATTTGTTATTTGCTGTTATTTGTTGTTTTTTATTTGCTGTTTACATAAATAAATATTTACTCCATACCTGCCGTAGCACAATAAGTCCCCAAGGAAATTGAAAAAAATTCTGAAAAAATATTTTTTTGCTGCTCCTAAACGCACATACGGCAGACTGCAAAGCTTCGTGTTGCATGCGAATTTTCGCACAACCACCGTCCAGTTGTGTCGTCTAGAGCAGCACACGTGGGCATATAAGCCTTTTTTATACGCTATTTCATTTTTCCATGTTTGCCATATATTTCATTGGTTATTTTCTTTTGTTGTTGTATGCACAATAAAAAATAAAATAAAATAAAAAATCAGATCAGATACGAAACGGTTGCCGACGTTGCCTTTAGAGCTCACATATCTCATACCAGGTAACCGGGCAACAACAATGAACATGTCTGCTATAAAATGTGAACAAATGTTTTTTTAGTTGCAAATACTTAACCCTAAGCGGTGCCGCCTGAAATGCTGCAGTCATAAATCACATTTGTATTAAATTCACATTTGATTGGAGCAAAGATTGCAGGAAATCTTGAACGAAGTTTGCATGTAAGTGTAGGCCTAAAAATTTCATATGGAAAATGACTTAAAGCATTAAATGCCATAAGTGGTAAAAAAAGGTATTTCTACATAAATTTCAACTAAAGATATGAAATGTCGGATCAAAAATTAAATTTGTAACGTCATTAATATACAGAAAATTATTGTCTTCTCATCCTATACCTAATTTTTTCAGGTATAAATCATATTTCATATTACATATTTTACATTTACATTTACATTCACCACAAGAAAATCCAAATAAAGTTCAGCAATTAAATACAATTAAATTAAATTCGATTTCAAAGACGACTAAGAATATTTTTCACTTCCACGTCTGCCTCACGTTGCTTCTACACACACAAAAACACACAAACACAACACACACACACATATACCTAATGGCTTGATTAAATTATGTCATAATTAAGGTGTCAATGTGCTGCTTAATAAAACGTAATAATTATGTCTGTGCACTGTTGATACTCATTTTAGCTCCTTACAAACACATACACACACAGACACAAACACAGCCATTAAGAACTATTCCCAAGTGTTTTATTTTCCACTACATTTACACGCACAAAACTAAACTAGACAAATACGAGTATGTATATATGTATGTATGTATGTATAGTACACAAGATTTACTCACTAGATTGTCTTTAATATTTATTTATGGACTACAGTCACTTTGATTGCAAGTTATCGCCGCGTTTCTGGTTACAATGAAGGCACCACGCTTGCTGGGCTTTTGGTGTCTTGGCTGTCGCAGACAAGCAAACATGTAAACAAGTCATTTATAACAATTAAGCACTGGTAATTGGTTAAGTGTGTGTTAGGTTATTTGAATTGGCTGCAAATTACATTGAATAAATGTGCAGGTTGTGTAGGAAGGCCAGCGCGGGAGTGGGCTGCATAATTTCAATATAAATAAATCGGTGGGTCGTTGTGGTCATTAGAAGGTAAAATCGAACATTTTGGAATGTTTACTATTTATAATTAATTTTAGTACATACAACAATAAAATTAAGAGAAAAATGCATTAAATAAAAATATCGAAAAATTAAATTTCAGAGCTTTTATAAACTTTGAATCCACGTTTGATGTTAGTAATCGTTGATGAAGAGAGTTCGGCTGGTTCATTCAACGATGCTTTCATTAACCTAAACAGTGTTATAAGAGAGAAGCAGAAGAACCTTCAAGAACCTTTCCACGCTGATAAAGGATATAGTCATCACTTACCGAGTTGCAAGAGAATGAGTTGTGTATCATTTAGAAGAACAAAGAACTACTCACGTTCACGAAGGATATAGTCTCACTTACCGAGTTGCAAGAGAATGAGTTGTGGACCATTTAGAAGAGCAAAGACCCACTCACGTTCACGAAGGATGTAGTCATCACTTACCGAGTTGCAAGAGAATGAGTTGTGTATCATTTAGAAGAACAAGGACCTACTCACGTTCACGAAGAATATAGTCTCACTTACCGAGTTGCAAGAGAATGAGTTGTAGACCATTTAAAAGAACAAGGACCTACTTACGTTTACGAAGAATATAGTCATCACTTACCGAGTTGCAAGAGAATGAGTTGTAGACCATTTAAAAGAACAAGGACCTACTTACGTTTACGAAGAATATAGTCATCAGTTACCGAGTTGCAAGAGAATGAGTTGTGTACCATTTAGAAGAGCAAAGTCCCACTCACGTTCACGAAGGATGTAGTCTCACTTACCGAGTTGCAAGAGAATGAGTTGTGGACCATTTAGAAGAACAAGGACCTACTCACGTGCACGAAGGAATATAGTCATCACTTACAGACTTGTGGGCCTGTTCGAAGAACAAAGACCTACTCTCGTTCACTTACAGATTTGCAAGAGAATGAGAGAGATCCACTCTTAGAAGAACAAGGACCTACTCACGTTCACGAAGGATGAGTTGTGAACCATTAAAAAAGACCTACTCGAAATAACCTATGTCGATGGCTACGGCAGACCTTTAGACCACTAATCTTTAGGGTTTTTGGAACAGAAAAGAACTCGATCAATTGGTCTTTTTCATAGAATTCTCAACCTACAGAAATCCGTCATAATTTGAAAATACTTTTTATTCTTCAGAATTAAAAAAAATGCAGTTGTCTCATAACTGCATTCGAATTGAAGGACTGCACTGAGCAGGGATTATTCTGTAGGCCATATTCTCTACAGAATACTTACCAAGCAACTCTCGGTCTGAAAAGTTTCCAGAACCAACATAAAAATGTACAAAACACGTCAAATAAAAGGAAGGAAATTTGTTTTGAATGGTAACACCGTGCGACAATAATAAAAAAAAAATTCACACCGGAAAAAATCCATATTGGCGTGAAACTAGAGATCAAACATAGTAATTCTGCGTACTCAGTTTTTTATTTCTATATCTTTTGTCCTATTAAAAGGACTTCAAAATTTTGAAGGGTACAAAAAATAAAAAAAATATAAAAAATACGTCGTGAGAATATAGCGATATGTAATATATGTATATCAAAGTGGAAAGGCTCAAGAATTTAAATAAAATTAATTTTTTTTTTATTTGTACAAAAAGGATTTGAAAACTTTAATCCTTTATATCCTTGAAAATTTACATCGAATTAAAATAATTTAAATAAAATTAATTTTGTTTCTATTAGTAAAAAAAGGATATGAAAAAGGTCCTTTGAAAACAAAATTTCATTATTCTCGCTTCATTGATTTTGTATCTTTTTATTATTTAAAATACGGATACACAAATAAATTAGAATTTTTGTACTTCATTAGAATTGCAGCTTACGCCTTTTTTTTAATAACTTTCGAACTAATAAAGTTAGAGTCATGAAATTTTGACACGTGATCAAGGAGATTTTGGCTTTTAACATACCTACTTTTCAAAAAAATTCGATGTAAATTTTCAAGGATATTAAGGACTAAAATTTTCAAAGGACCTTTTTCATATCCTTTTTTTACTAATAGAAACAAAATTAATTTTATTTAAATTATTGAGCCTTTCCTCTTTCATTTGATACATAGGTTAATTTTTATATTATATTATTTTATATTATATTTAATATTTTTTTATATTTTTTTTATTTTTTATTCCTTTCAAAATTTTGAAGTCCTTTTAAAAGGACAAAGGATATAGAAATGAAAAACTGAGTACGCAGTATTACTCTGTTTGGTCTCTAGTTTCACGCTTATATGGATTTTTCCCGGTGTGAAAAATGCTGTCGCACGGTGTAATCATTAAAATTTCAGCTATTTTAGAAACGCAGTTATGGTTTTGATTTTTTGCAGCTAACCATAAAAGTTGCCGTACCAGCTTCGGAGACAATAAATGTTCTGAACGTCAAAATACTGCAACCACTGAACACAACATCGTTCGAGTTCACCTAATGGTAATTTTTTTTTACTTAGAACTGTTATTAAATTCCCTCGAAATACGATAGTTATAAAAAAGATACTCATACGCCCGGTATGGCAAATTATTTTTATGTTGTTTTCCAGAAAATTTAAATTTCAGCGTTTGTCAAAGTTTTCTCGAACTTATAAGACAATTAAGCTAATTATATGTGCAGCTATGCAGATTAATTCACAAACATAGCAAGAACAAACGCAATAAAATTGAAAATTATTTTTATAGACATGACTTTACTCATAATTATTGGCACAGCCAAGGAACATTGATCGGTATACAAGTCTCAGCTAGCTTCACAATAACAAGTCAACTGTATAAACAAACAAGTCAACAAACTAATCAAAATAATTAATGCAATTCCATTAAGTTGCTAATTACAAGCGCTAAAGCAGAACTGAATCGGTGTATAAATCCAAAGTGAAATAAAATTAGGTAGAAAATAAACAACACTCATACGCCGCGTGGACCTGTGAAGCTGAAAATAGCGAGAACTTGTGCACTTACTGTGAGTGCTTTACAGTGGCGAGATGAACGAGATGAAGTAAAACAATGCCAGCAAAAGGAAGAGGAAGAGTGGACATACCAACAACTATAACGGCAAAGTATTAACAGCAACAGCAACACTGCAATTAGAGCATTAAAAATGCTGTTTCATTATTGTGATTATTGTTGACAGCACAATTTGCGCTCCACTCAAGCCAATACAGACACAACGGACAAATGAACACTAATGCATTGAATGCGGCAACGTTGATGGATATTTCCGGTAGTAATACTTACGCAGCATTTGGCTGTATGGCTTTGTTTTTTCGCGTCACTCTGCCATATGTGCCAACTTGCTGACTTAACGTTCCTCCTCGTTCCTGTTTTTGCTTCCTGCTGTGTATTTTTATTTTTATTGATGATGTGTTTAGTGTGTGTGGATGCTCACACATAGACACACACGTGTATTATATGTTAAAATGATTGTTTGTGTGTGCAGGCTAGCACCTGCTGTCACGTGCCATACGTTCAGTCAACATAGCTTTGGTTGCCAAAATGTGTGCCATATGTTTTCCTATTAGCTGCTACTTAGTTGGCCTTTTGAGCTGTCATGCATATTTGTTGTTAGTGTTAGGCAAATTTTGTTGTGTTATAATGTGACGTGACTTGTGTTGCATTGTGCTGTGTCATGTTAGGCAATTTTTTATAGAAATTGAGTGTCATTTGTACCAAAGAAAATCACCAAAAGGCAACAGCCTACAAAAAATAAGCTGAAAAAAAAACATGAAACAGCATTAAAGCAGAAGTGAAGTTAACGCATTCGCTGCATAAAGTTCACCTAATAATCAGGCCAAGACTGAACTCAGCTGCTGACTACACATCACATTATTGAGTTCACACATTCACATCACATTGTTAAGTCAGCCACAAAAGCTGCCCAGCTGCCGTTGTAAATATAGAAGGCAACCACAAAGTACCAGCGAATTTGTTGCTGTTTTATTAATAACAATGTGGCATGTGGTGTTGCCACTTCGCCAGCGGCAACATGATTATTTTCATCATCAAACATTATCTTCATCTTCATCATCAACACTATCATCATCATCAACATCATCATTAACATTATCATCATCATCATCATCATCATCATGAAGATCATGATTACCTGCAACGTTGGCAGTGACTTTTCAGCGGCCCCGTATTTGACGCCCTATTTGGTTTGTTGCTGTCATGTCATCTTTCATATTTTTTTCAGCTCTATTTTCATTACCAACGTTCTTTTTGCCATCTCACTTCTTGTTCAACGTTATTTTGTACTGGCTATGTGCACGCTGTGCGTACATACACACACACAACTGTTCGCCTTCGTGCTTGTGGTTAGTCATTTTGCGGTGCTTTGCCACTGTAGCTATGGGTCCCTGTGTGGACAGCATCATGAACGAAAAATTACATTATTTCCACGCATAACCGCGTGAGTGCGTGTAATGCACATTTCCTATTCGACATTTTCGGTTAGTGCGCTGCTTTTTTTTTTTGAGCATAAAGTTGATTGTAATTAATGTTAGCGCTCCACGAAAAATTGCACTTTGGGGAGAACGGAGCGTATGAGTAATTTTTTATTAGAACATTTTTTCATATTCTCTATAAAATTTTTCACATTGCAGCAAACAAAAAAAAAATAAAAATGTTAAAGTTCTGCACTGTGTGAAGTATTTTATTTTATTTATTATTATTAAAAGATTTATTTTAGAGATTTATTTGTAGGGAAAAGATGGAATGAAGAGTTTATTAACACTTTTTGATTAAACAAATTTAAATTTAATTTAATTTGAATTTTAACACTAGAATGCCCGAATCTGACCTACCTAAAATGCCCATAGGTAGTCATTTTGACTACCATATTGTTTACTGACTTTTTTTTAATTTTATTGGTTTTTAAGTAGCAAATATGAATAAATGCACATTATATTAAATTAAAATAGGTACTCCATTTTTATTTTTTATGGTTTACAAAGAAAATTCACTAAAATAGAATGGCGTACTTTACACATCAATGGGATAAAATGGAATGAAACCTGGAATTTGGAATTTGTGAATGAATTTTGTGTGTTAATTTTTGATTGAAAAACTTGGGAATTGTCACAGCCTACTATGATATTTTTTTTTAATATTTGCAATTATTTGAAATTTTCATATTTCGCAATTGAAGATGCATATTTGTCTTTTTATCAGTAAGATTTGCTGAAAATTGTATATAGGTAGTCAAAATGACTACCTTTGGGCATTTAAGGTAAATTTTGCAAAATTGGGGTAAACAATTTTTTACAATATTTTTAATTTATTTATTCCATTTAGCTTTAAAAACCAATAAAAGTCACGTAAGATATTTTTTTAGAAAGCGATGCAACAAAAGTTATTTACAATAAAAGACCTCAAAGACCCCCTTTGGCATTCTAGTGTTAACTAGTCTTTAAAAAAATACCTCTTTAAAAAAAAAATTCCGCAGTTACATTCAGCAATGCAATGCTTATTTGTTGAACCCATTTTAATTTGCTCTACGGACATTTTCTCCTAACACTGTACTATACTTTGGTTAGAACGGAGCGTATGAGTAATTTTTTATTGGACAATTTATTTATTTTTATTCTGTATAAAATTTCTCACACTGCAGCAAACAAATAAAAATAAAAATATTTAAGTTCTGCAGTGTCTATTTTATGTAGAATATTTTGTACATCAGGGCGTATGAGTAACCTTAACTAACCAGGCGCATTAACAAACGAGTCAAAGCGATTCAGATGGACAGATTTTGACGCTACTGAAGTATTTTATTTTATTTCTTATTATTTACAGATTTATTTAAGAGATTTATTTGTAACGAGCAATAGGAAAGAAGAGTTTATTAACACTTTGTTATTTAAAAAAATTAAACAAATTTAAATTTTACTTAACCTTTTACAAAAAATAGTCCGCAGTTATTTACATTTAGCAATGCAGCTCATTTGTTTAACCCATTTTAATTTGCTCTACGGATATTTTTCTCCTATAATGCTTAATGTGTCGACAGTGTAAATTACGCTACAAATTTGGGTTAACAAATCTTGCCAAATAGTGGCAATTACCACTAATTTGGTTTATAGAAAACAGTATCCATGTCTACCCATGTTAAAAGCATTAAGACTGTAATGCTTTTCACGCGCTTTCACAGACGAATACGGCAAACAGTCCGCGAAGGCGCCGTTAAAAAAACTAGCAGCTCAACTGTGCTAAATCTCGCTGTTGTAACTGATTCAAGTTTCAGAGCTTAACAAATGAAACCTCTTTGTGTTGATATATATATTTACTGACTGCTTTAATTCCCATAGCTCTATGCTAATAGGATTTAATGTGCCCAAATGTCACTCATACGCCATGTGCGCTAAATTAAAGTTATTTAAACTGTGAGTTCGAGTTAACAAAATCATTCCATAACAATTAAAAGGAGATATTTAAAAAGGTAACGCATCTTCAGGGTGACGTTTTTTTTAGAGAGAGTATGAAAATAGGAATAGAATTCTTTTACAAAAAAGATTGAAATAAGAGAGAAAATATAATAACCTTTTTGCAAAGCTTTTATGTTCACGGAATATTCGTAGACAAAATATGAAACAACATTTTAAAAAGTTTTATTTATGTTTTGTTGTGAAAGGACAATGGAAACAAAATAAAAAAAAATGTCATGTAGATACATCAGACGTCCATCAGACTACCGTAACTAGGATATTGTGACTATATTGCCATGCGCAATTGGGGGCCCCCTAGCATAGGCAACGCTGAACGAGCATTTGTTAGCGTCAGCAGAATTGCATACTTTTAGGGGTATGGTAGTTTTGCGGAAGACGATTCGAGGCGTTGCTGAGTTGTTCGAGAACGAGCTACGCTCCTGACAGACAAGTATAAAAGGCAGCAGGAGAATGGCGAATGGAGTCAGCACGGATAACAAAAATGAAGTGTAAAAACAGTGATATGTGTAGGATTGTAAATACATATACTACTAGTGGTGAACTGCATTAAAGAATTTCAGTGTGTTTTATTTTGGCACAATCCAGCGATACAAACTACAACTGCGTAGGCCAACAGAACTAACAATATATAACACAGAGCAACAAAATCGACATTATTTTTTTTTTCTGAAATCAAACCATACTTTTCTAAAGGATTTTTGGACGCTGATCACAACTGCGTACTTAGTTTTTTGATTGTTTGAGCGGCTTAGGAAATATTGATGGTTTTCCTTTGAGAGCGTTTTACATGTTTTTTGACCATTACATGCATGTAGCTCCTACAAATCTGAAGTCTTAAATGCCATTTTTTTAACATAGATTAACAATACTCTAGCTATGTATTTAAAATTTAAAACATTAAAATCGGTTCAAATTTGCAAGAGTTATTCATTTGCAAAGTCAAATTTTCAGTTACTTTGCAAGATTGCGAATACACAAAAGAATTTTGCTTCCAAAAAATATATATTGCCATATAGTGAAAGAAGAATGTTGGGGCTTTCAATTAAAAAACAAATTTTTGAAATACGATGTTTGTAATAGAGTATGTGTACAAATATGTAACTTCTCCATGCATAAATTCAGCAACAAAAGCAAGGATTTACTTTTGAGCTTTAATATCGGAGCACAATTTTAGGCAGCTCACATACAATAAATGCCCTCAATTCATAAAATTTTCTGCTTTCGAATTTTGAATTTTTTGTGCCCTAAAAATATGTCGCAATAAAATATGGAAAAACAGCAAGTAGTTTGCTTAGTATGTATGGTTGAAATTTTTACTTGTGTGATGCAACTCTTTCTAGAATAGCTCCTACAGTAATGAACCAATTCAAATTTTGTTAATGCCCTTGAAAAGACAAATATTGACGCTTGCGAACAAACTTTAGCTACTTTCATCAACGACGCGAAGGGCATTAGAAGATTTCAATACAAACACGTGTGCAGAAGGTGAAGTCGCATTTACACTCTAATGAGTATAGGCCGAGAATGGCTCATGCAACACAAAAAATCTGTTCTATAAGTTTGAGTTACAACCTTACACTATACATTGCATACTAACTCCTAGTTGAAAATTGCAACCCCGAATTTAAATGAATTTTTATAAAAAATTCGCGAAAATTGAACTTTGGAGAGCCATAGCCGTGTTAACCCTTGACCAATCGAAATCGACTATGGTCAAAATTATAGCTTGAGGATTCGTTATTGTGTCATGAAAAAATTATTGTGTTTGTCTACATATTATAAATGCAATAAAATCTCAAAGATGAAAAATCGTGGAAAACACCTCCTAGCAAAAACCGCCAATAACTTACAAACCGCTCAAACAATCAAAAAACTAAGTACGCAGTTGTGATCAGCGTCCAAAAATCCTTTAGAAAAGGTTTACTAGAACTCGGAAAAATTTTGGCTGTTGCTCAGTGTAATCATTTTATTTTAACTTGAGCGGTTTTGTAAATAACTTTGGAGGCAAATATCATTTGAAACCATATTTGTCACCAACAATTTTCGTAAATAGATATTTTGGGTGGAGGACATCAACTTTGAACGGCGAAAACCGTCTTTTGTGTATCACTGACTATCTCTCCAGTCGAAAGTTAAATTTCTGGCGGTAATTTTGGACCCAAACTAAACCGGAGACAAAACATTGTGCAAAGGGTAAAGAAGGCTGGGTTTCCCATACAGAAGAATGGTTGACAGGAGATGATATTTTCGTCCAGAGCTAATTTTATAGATGCTCATGGTTGATCGTTCAAATCGTTTATGTTGAATTACAGCTGGATGGAAAGTCCTTTTTAAAGAGTAAAATGTCATGAAGTTAGAAGGATGCGAAGATGCCCGGCGCCTCTCTCCGGTTGAGAGCAGTGGGCTGTTGAAAGAAAAGATCAGAAGGTCATTGGAATCTGCTAACGCAGGGGCTTTGATTTCGGAGCATATCATCCCAGAGGTTGTGTTCGACTCCTACCTGATGCATGGTCCAGCACTCTTCCAAATTTTCCAATTTTTCCTGTCCTCTAAATATTCCCTAGCGACAGATGATTATTACCCACTCACTCCCTCGCAATATTACGCGCAATCATGCGCTGTGCGGCTGTAAAAAGAACAAAAATATACAGCTACACGGTGCACCAGCGACGCCTGTAAGGAGAAGCGGGCATAATCGAAAACAGCGTACCAAACCGAGCTTAGCGAAGTCTCCAACCATTCTTCTGTCACCTCCTTTATACAGCAGATGACGCTATGAGTGGTAGCTCGGAGGCGTCATTCTTAAGCGGCGGTAGATGGCAGCCCTATCACTTAGGACTATCTGCGGCTGGCCAATCACCCAACCTGGCAGACAAACAACCGATTTACGTAACCAATAAAAGGCAAAAAACCTCCCCTATGTGCGCCAGTAAAATGGATCCGCTTTCGTGTGGAATAAAAAAGAGATCACATCGATCATAACTGCGATATCGAAATTTACACCAATGACTCCAAGATGAAGTGTGATATAGGGGCTGGAATCTTCTGCTGACAGTTGGAGCTGAACGTCTGAATTTGACACCCAAACATTGCAAGTCTCTTTTAGGCGAAAGTGCTTGTAATCAAGGAGGTTTGTAGAATGGAACTGCCGGACACCTCTTATAAGACGGAGATCAGCTCTCTATGAGGCAGCTCTATCCAGCTGCATGAAAAGTTTTGAAATTAGTTTTGAACTTGCGTTGGCATACTTTTAGGAGCATGCTAATTTTCGCAAAGATGACTCACGGTGACAAAGCTGCGTAAAGGATTTTATTGTGTTTTATTTTGAGGAACAATACAGGGAAACGAATAAGGCTGCGTTGAGGTGGCCGAACTAATTTTCTTAACAATACTTTTTGGTAACTGTTTAAAGGAGATGATCATTCCAGAGCACTACGGATTACAGAAAAGAGACTACTACATAGATACTAGATAGACTACTATTATGGCCTCCCTGCGATAATTTTTCCTACCACCTATAACCTTGATGGATTCAAGTTAAGTAACAATAACTGTTTTATTTAAAATTTTGTTTCATATCCTTTACATCCATACATAACAGAAGCTTCCCTGCATGAATACTTGTGTGTTAAATAAAAAAGTCCTTTTTTTCATCTACCGATACACAGCTGCAGCTGTGCTCTTTGAAAGTGAGACCTAGCCTAAAATAAGCCCAAAGGATAACTAATTAAATTTTTTGTTTAACAAAAAACTGTCAAACTGTAATACAGGCTAATCCATGTCCATGTTAATCGTCTACTTAAGTCGATTCTAAAATTAGCCAAAGTAGGCAACACAACATAAAAATAAATTTATTTTCGCTAACACAGCTGGTTTCAAATCCTTTCTTGAGTCAACAAATGCTAAAAAAGTGTTTTTTATTTAGCTAAATAAATAAACTTTCCATCTGTCACGCATGTCTAGGCTACACAAACAAATTACTATGCATAAAAAAAAGGCCAAAACAACAACAAAAGCATCACTCAAATAACAACCCACAGCCTAAATAGTGCAACAAGCGTGCAAAAACAAATGCCACAAGTGTAGAAGAAAAGGCAAAAGTGGCAAAATGCCAAGTGGGCTAACGCAAGTGGGTAATTAACGTTTTATTTTGCACATTTTCACAACACAATAACGATTAACCTTTTTCGTGCAATGTATGAATGCTGACTACAGCTGTTTTTCGAGCACGTGTATGTGTGTATGTGTGTAACAGGGATGTGTGTTGCGTGAGGCCCAAATTTGGCTTGAATGAGATTTCTAAAAAAATTAACATTTTAATCACACTGACAGTGATCGGCTTCAGCAATAAGTAATATTAATTTTTTTTCCATTAAGCATTACAACGATGAATTTGAAATAAGTTGTAAACTTATTAATTCTAAGCATACTTATAGGCTGTTCTTCTGTAATCAGAAAAGCCATTTAAGTTATTCTGAGAGGGTGCTGCAAAATTCTAATTTAATTCAAACTTTATTTATTACAATTGACTTTAATTTAAACAAAACATTTATAGGCTCCTTGTAGCCCAATTAAATTCAACCCTGACTTGTGTATCTACTCACTACTTGTGTACTCATTACATTTACATATGTTTTTGTGTTTTGCACTTAAATGACCTAATAATTACTTTACATGGCTTGACACAACAAAAGGGCACACAGCATTCGAGTGCAAATTGCTTACACGCACACAACTAAAGTTTGTTAAATAGCCTTAAAGAGCCGTTGAAGCGGTGACTGTTTCATATTTGTATGCGTACATTTGAGTACTTGGAGCACACTTAATGTCACAACACACTGGGAGACGAAGCCTAATTATTTACATGAATTTAAGTGCTCAAACTTTTATGAGAAAATTACACTGGGCAACAAATTTGGAATTTTTTTTAAAATTTTTGATTTTGATATCATTGACTGTTTTTAAAAATATCTAAATTACTGAAAAATTTCGGTCTGAAGTGTGTCAAAAGTTAAGGAGAATCCAAAAAAGTGTAACAAACACTTTCTATAAAATGTTTACGCATTCGAACTCAGCGATACGTAATTTTATTTGGATTCAAACTCAGATATGGCATTTTTGTTATTTTTTTTATTTTATTTTATTTTGTTTTATTTTATTTTAGATATTTGATTTTATTTTATATTATTTTAATTGATTTGGTTTTATTTTATTTTATTTTAATTTATTTTATTTTTTTTTATTTTATTTTATTTTATTTTATTTTATTTTATTTTATTTTATTTTATGTTATTTTATGTTATTTTATGTTATTTTATGTTATTTTATTTAATTTAATTTTATTTTATTTTATTTTATTTTATTTTATTTTATTTTATTTTATTTTATTTGATTTGATTTGATTTGATTTTATTTGATGATTTGATTTGATTTGATTTGATTTGATTTGATTTGATTTGATTTGATTTGATTTGATTTGATTTGATTTGATTTGATTTGATTTGATTTGATTTGATTTGATTTGATTTGATTTGATTTGATTTGATTTGATTTGATTTGATTTGATTTGATTTGATTTGATTTGATTTGATTTGATTTGATTTGATTTTATTTTATTTTATTTTATTTTATTTTATTTTATTTTATTTTATTCTATTTTATTTTATTTTATTTTATTTTATTTTATTTTATTTTATTTTATTTTATTTTATGTTATTTTATGTTATTTTATGTTATTTTATTTAATTTTATTTTATTTTATTTTATTTTATTTTATTTTATTTTATTTTATTTTATTTTATTTTATTTTATTTTATTTTATTTTATTTGATTTGATTTTATTTGAGTTCTTTTAATTTTATGTTATTAAAATGATTTTATTTATTTAGAATTGTTTTGAAAACAATAGATTTTTTTTAACAATAAAAATAGTTATGATATGTGTGCTCCTCAGCTAAATTTTTTGTTATAAATGCTATGGTTTTGTATTTTTTGCAATCAAAAGATATTTCTAAAAAGAGCTGAAATATTTTTGTATACAAAAAATTGTTGTTGTTGTTATGCCTTTAAATAACGAAACACAATACATTCATTTTAGATATTTTAATACTTTGTAAATCCTAAATTTCATTGCCTTTGCCAACGCAATTTCGTCCTTAAAATGTCTAACCTTGCGGCAGCATATTTGAATTGCAATTTGCGAAATCATTTCACATTTTCTGCATACTTAAGGCCGAGTTCAATAAAGCCTTAACGCGTTATTGCTGTAATGTAAAAGCAATGACTAAGAGAAACATCAAACAATGAGAAGAAGGAGAAAGGCGGTCTTTCAAATTTACTACACAAACCAGCGCGTTCGCTGTCTCAATCGTTCGCATGTAATTTGTCATTGTGCCGCGCGCGCGTTGCTGCCGAGCACGTAGTGCACATTAAATTATAATAGCGCCATAAATTATGCAACAATAAATGCGATTTTATGAATGCGCACCAAAAGAATTGCGACGTTGCCGATTGACTTTGGCAACTGAATTCGAACGCGCACTGAAACCCTGTAATGGCCGCTAACTGCTGGCACAATTAAGCAACAATTCGAGCGGCAAATTTCAGCTCAACGTGTGTAAGGGGCGACGACACTGTTCAACTGTGTAGTTGTACGAATTTGCCGAGTTCGAGTGTTGGGGTTTGTGCTGTGTGCAAGCAAATGGAGCGAACGTGCAATAATTAGTGTTGACTTCAGTAGCGGCTTAAGAGGGGGGGCGGAGGGGCGGACCGCCCCGGGCCCTGGGCTGCGGGGGCCCCCGAGAGAAGTTTGTAACTATATAAAAATTTAAAGTTTTTCAAAACTGAAACTTGTAAAAGACTATTTGCGCTCCACAATGGTTGTTGAAAGGTTGTTTCTCACTTTTATCAATTGAAAGAGATACAGTATCGACAATTGACTTTGTCGATTTTTTGCAAATTTTCAAAAAATGTTTCCTCGAAGATTGCAATTTTTAACTTAAAATTTTGTGCAAAATATGCAAATACAAAATTCTAAGTTAAAAATTAAATATCGCAATCTTAGAGTTTGCTTGTAAACTAGTGTGAATTACACAATTACTTAACCTCATTAAACTTTGTAGAAGTCAAACAAATTTACAGTTATAATTATTATTATTATTACAGTTATTGGTTGGATAAAAACACATGTCCCGGAAATCCGGTTTTCGAAGGCAATTGTATGCTCCTTGTAAGTAAGCTAAATATGGGCTTCTTACATGCTGTTATGTAGGGGAAATATGTTTTTTCAGGACTTTTTTTATAAAGTCACTGCTACTGGGTTTTATAAAATATTTCTGTACATTTCTGAAGATTTCTACTCGACACGAAAAATACACCTAAAAATAAAAGTGTTTTCTAGGGGGGGGGTTTGTGTAACTTTCTTGAGAACTTTGAAATAGAATAAAATTTAGATGTATGAATCTACAGAGTGAAATCCAAAACATGTATGTTTTCCATACCTGACATATTTTGGTCCTGAAAGTTCAAAATAGAAAATTTAGTTAAAAGGAGACAATTTTCCTCTTTCATTTGATACCCATATCTTCATCATTGGACTACCGCATATATTAAATATTGAAATGTCTATCTCCTCAAAATGTTAAAGTCCTTTAAAAAGGACTTTGGGTCAGAAAATTTAATACTGACTATGCCAGAATACTATAAATGATCACTAGTTTCACGTCTATATCAAAATTTGGATGGGTCTCGGCAAAAAAAAATTGTTTCGCACGGTGTAATAAATGTAAAGTTGGTGTTTTGACTCACTGCATCATAACTTTATAATTTTTCTTTCAATTCTATTGATGTTAGGCTTAATATTTGCTAAAATAGTATATATTTCATTTTAGATTTTAAAACCAGAGAAGATAATTTATTTTTTCTATAAAAAAATATTCGAAAATTTATGATTTTTTAAATTGGTCGAAAAATTCACATTGTTACAACTTTCACCGTCAGTAACTTCCCCAAATCTCATCTGATTTGGACAATCTATATATCACTAAAAAGCCACTAAGGTATTATCTTCTGAACGACGGACAGCTCGTGTTAATCGGATAATTCTTTTAGGAGATATGTGCTCATAACTGAAACAACAGGAAAAAAATCGTTTTTCGAAGATTTTTCGAAAACGCTTCTTCAACAATTTTTTGGTTTTCAGTTTCGTGTTCAGCGGCCAAAGTTAGTCTAGAAAAAACTTCTATTTTTAGGTGCCGCGATTGGCCCATTTTTTGTCGACAATCGAATCCTCCTGCTCGGGTAGCTTAAAAAAATGGTTTTTTTCGAGATATAAGATGGCATTTGGAAATGACAAATTTGCTCCCCCAAAAGTTTTCCTAATTTCACGAAAGTTTTTATCAATTTTGGAGAGATGTAGTAAGATTATCCTTTTATTAATTTTTCATTTTTTTCTCTGGGATTCTATTGCTTTCTATAAAATTTCAAGCACATACTATATATGTACGTTTAAAATAATTTGTCTCGTCGTTTAAAAATAAAAGTCCGTTTACTGTTCACTGGAATACAAATTAAAAAAAAAAAGCAAAAAGCATAAACGGAAATTCCCATTATTAGTTTTGTACGCAAACTTATGCTGCACCGTTTTGTGGGGCCCCCTCAGCCGTCGCCGCCCCGGGCCCCTGAGCAGCTTAAGCCGCCACTGCAGCGAGCATTCTCTTGAGATCTGAGAACAGGAAATAGTCGCTGGGAGCCAAATCTGGAGAATACGGTGCATGCGGAAGCAATTCGAAGCCCAATTCATGTAATTTTACCATCGTTTTCCCCGATTTGTGACACGGCGCATTGTCTTGATGAAACAACACTTTCTTCTTCTTCAAATGAAGCCGTTTTTTTCGCGATTTCGTCCTTCAAACGCTCCAATAACACTATATAATAGTCGCTGTTGATGGTTTTTCCCTTTCCAAGATAGTCGATGAAAATTATTCCATTTGCATCCCAAAATACGGACGCCATAACCTTACCGGCCGACTGTTGAGTTTTTCTACGCTTTGGATTCGGTTCATCGCGTGCAGATCACTCAGATGACTGCCGACTGGACTCCGGAGTGTGGTGGTGGATCCATGTTTCATCGATTGTCACATATCGATGCAAAAATTCACTTCTATTGCGGTTAAACAGCTCCAAACATTGCTCTGAAGCATCGACACGTTCTTGTTTTTGGTCGATTGTGAGCTCGCGCTGCACCCACTTTGCACATAGCTTTCGCATACCCAAATATTCATGAACGATATGTCCAACACGTTCCTTTGATATCTTTAGAGTGTCAGCTATACAAATCAACCTCAATTTACGATTTTCCAAAATCATTTTGTGGATTTTTTTGATGTTTTCGTCCGTAACAGCCTCTTTTTGGTCCACTGCGTTCACCGTCTTCGGTGCTCATATGGCCTGTACGGAATTTAGCAAACCATTTATGAATGGTTGCTTTAGATTTTAGATTTTAAAACCAGAGAAGATAATTTATTTTTTCTATAAAAAAATATTCGAAAATTTATGATTTTTTAAATTGGTCGAAAAATTCACATTGTTACAACTTTCACCGTCAGTAACTTCCCCAAATCTCATCTGATTTGGACAATCTATATATCACTAAAAAGCCACTAAGGTATTATCTTCTGAACGACGGACAGCTCGTGTTAATCGGATAATTCTTTTAGGAGATATGTGCTCATAACTGAAACAACAGGAAAAAAATCGTTTTTCGAAGATTTTTCGAAAACGCTTCTTCAACAATTTTTTGGTTTTCAGTTTCGTGTTCAGCGGCCAAAGTTAGTCTAGAAAAAACTTTTATTTTTAGGTGCCGCGATTGGCCCATTTTTTGTCGACAATCGAATCCTCCTGCTCGGGTAGCTTAAAAAAATGGTTTTTTTCGAGATATAAGATGGCATTTGGAAATGACAAATTTGCTCCCCCAAAAGTTTTCCTAATTTCACGAAAGTTTTTATCAATTTTGGAGAGATGTAGTAAGATTATCCTTTTATTAATTTTTCATTTTTTTCTCTGGGATTCTATTGCTTTCTATAAAATTTCAAGCACATACTATATATGTACGTTTAAAATAATTTGTCTCGTCGTTTAAAAATAAAAGTCCGTTTACTGTTCACTGGAATACAAATTAAAAAAAAAAAGCAAAAAGCATAAACGGAAATTCCCATTATTAGTTTTGTACGCAAACTTATGCTGCACCGTTTTGTGGGGCCCCCTCAGCCGTCGCCGCCCCGGGCCCCTGAGCAGCTTAAGCCGCCACTGGTTGACTTGCGCGTTCTTGAAGTTCGAGTTGAGTAGGTGAAGTTTACGCAAGTTTACACAAGCCATGCGGAAGCTATGCAGTCGAATGATTAATGGGTATTTGTAGAGAATTGTTTGCGTAAAATTGAGGTGATTTGGAAGTCTTTAAAGGTCAATGGAAAATATCAATTGTGGGTTAAAGTTTTCGTGGAAAATTGTTTGGCAGATAGGCGTTTTTAATAGTTGTGTCAGGATTCTCGGCAAAAATATTCGATTGTTTGGATTTTTCCTTAACATGCCACTTATATCTCTTAGAATCGCTATCTAGGAGGCTCACGAGGAGGTTATGTGTTAGCATGGATTGGGACTAGGGACAAGGAACTCGAGGCTCGTTCTGGCTCTCGAGATTAGGACAAGGCTCGTATTGCCTTTTCCAGGTTGAACGCAATCAGAGACTTTGCCTTGTCCGCTCCCAACCTCTCCTTGGAGTAATTTAATTCAATCGAAAGAAATAGTCTCCCAAGCTGATTGAATTGTCTGAATTAGCTCGTCATTTTCATTGAATTAATGTCCACTGTTTTAGATTTTCTAAAGAGCCAACCTCCAACGTTTTCAATTAAGTCAAAATCTGCAAATAAAAATGCCAGTTAAGTTGATGTACGTTTTACCAAATAGCCACTGTTATGTTGCACAGTGTTCGTAGATGTGACAAAAATGGCAAAAATAATTATTTTAACCACAGAAATATGAGGTTTTATTGGCAATAATTTAATTATGATAAACACCAATGTGTAAGAAAAAATATTACATATCTACCATAAAAGCTATGAGTTCTTAAATTAATCTCCTACAGCTTTGAAATTGCCTACAAATAGCAAATTTTTGCTTTCACTTTGGGTTTTAATATTAGAAACAAATATTATTATATTCGAAATATGGAGCTTTTGGTTGGGTGAGGGGAAATGGGGGTTCGACTATAAAATAAATAAAATAAAAATTAAAAAATATTTTGCAACATATAAATTACACTGCACAACACAAAAACAAATAACAAGGTTCTGACATCGCATTCTGGTAGAGGGGACCAAAAAAAAATATACGTGTATCGGCGTTTTGAAAGTTTACGTCTGCATTTTTTTTTAGGGGGGTCAAAGTTTTCCCCTTTTTGCTCATTCTCATGGTGAATCGGCATACGAAAACCATGTAACCTTACATTTTAGGTATATGATGGGTTCAGCAATTTGATGTAAAATACTACGAAGAATATTTTTGTGGAGCATTTTAACCCTGTAGCTAATATTTTTATGGGTCAATTTGACCTTTTTTTTCTAAAATGCCAAAAATGTCCTGTAAAACAGGACTTTTTAAGGAAAAAATGTACCACGAAAATATTCGCCATAAAATTCTACTATAGCCCTCTAAATACATCAAATCTCAGAAATTAACTTCAACGCCAGAATTAAGCCAAATCTGAAAAGACCTAAAAGATATATTTGCTTTCAACATTTTTCCCATACACACAAACCCTCAAAAATGAAATTTTGAATAAGTACGAAATAAACACTGTAAACTTTTACAGTTTTGAAAAATATTGTCTACATACAAATAGCAAATTTTTGCTTTGACTTTGGGTTCAATATTTCAAAATTAATTATGAGCGAGTTCCTAAAACTTACTATTGTTTTAAGCTTTATATAGTTTAGAACTGGCAGGTGCAAAATTTTGCTAATTCTTTTCACCACTGAACAGTGCCGTTATGAAGAAAAGAAACAAAGAAAGCAAATAAATAAAAACTGAGTTGAAATTTTTAAGGGGAATCGAAAAAAAACTGTTTATTACTTTCGAAACTTGTTATATTTTATTTTCGCAAGTATGTACATAGTGATATAAAATTTTCAGTAGTGCATATTTACGCGAATACAAGGTTGGTATTTTTAGTGAAGAGTTTGATGTAAATTCGCAATATTTTAATATAATTTTATAATTTTTTATAATTTTAATTTTGATTATATTTAATATAATAATTTGTTGTTAGTAGAAAAAATTGTTGAAGGAAACTTCAGAAAATCAATTACAATTACAATTGATTAGAGGAACGTAAATGGGGTTTGTTCAATAAATTTTTATTTTTGCCTCGTACAAACTCAAAAGTTCCACCACCAAGACCACCTTATACCTTTTTTTGTATGGGTGTTGCCCTCTGGTGGTGAATTTTGGAACTTTAAATAATTTTGTATTTTTTATATTGAACCATGTTGCCGACTGTTGAATAAATCATTCAAATCGGTTTAGTGTAATATTTTCTGAGATATGATGTTTCCTCGCTTACAAATAAAGAATCAATTGCATTAAAAATTACCGGTTTTGTATGGCAGCCCCCTTAAGAGTTGTAGATGGCGGTAAGGTATGTATGAAAAAAACATTTGGAAAGGAAAATCAATGGGGTCAGTCTTACATTTGATATGTCTGGGAGACACTTGGGAACAGTGGGAGCCCGTTTCTTAAAAACAATGATTTTGTATGGGAGCCTCATTAAGGATTGGAGATAGGGGGTAAGTATGTTCGAAAGAAATATTCAGAAGGATAAATTAGTAGGGGTCAGTCATAGATTTTAACCCTCTCAGAGCAACTTCTGAGCAGCTGTGATAAAAGTTGTTGAATTTTTAGTTTCAATTGCTTTTGAATTGAGCGCATTTTATCTATGTACCTACATATTTATAAATAGATTTTTATTAAATTACAAACACTTTGAACGTAGCTTTTATGACCCAAGATAACTTTCATGGTTAATATGAATTTTTTTCAAATCCGAGTATATGGGAGGTGTTTGTAATTTTGTTGCGATTACATTGAAATTTTTCACAGTAAGTTGTTTACTCACTAAATTTAATTTATGTGAAATTGAATGAAATGAATGAAATTTAATTTATGTGAAATTTAATAAAATGTATGAAATTTAATTTATGTAGTCTACTCCAATTTTAGTGATCCTCATTGTCCTCATCGTTCATTTCTCAGCCCACTAACTCCTCTCATCTTCTCATTTCATGGTTAAGAAATCTTCAGCAGTTTTATTTTTCATGTCTTTCTTATCTTTCTAATCTTTCTTATAGAAAGATTAGCAACTGTTTCCCTCATTTTGACATCCTTTCTACTGTTTTCACCAGTATTACATTTTATTTCTTATAATTATGTAATTAATATAATTTTATAATTATATTTCTTATAATTATATCATTAATATAATTAATAATTAATTCTTCTTTATCCCGTACAATCTATACATATCCTTCATTCATTAATTTATTCGTTATCCTAAATTAATTAATTTTATTTTTTTCTCTGCATTGCATTGAACTCATTCCAGCGATTTGCATTTGGCATTTTGTACCCCTGCGATTTAATTTCATTAAATCACATTTTTGATTTGCTATCCTGGCAATCCTTGTAATAATCCCATTAATCAGTTAACGTTTGTTATTGCTTTGCAGCGCTGTTCGAATATTTTATTGTCGCTGTGGCGCTGCTTTTTTGTCTGTAGCCGTGGGCCGCTGTTCGCTTTAAGGTTGTTGTTGTTGACTGGCCAACGTTTTGTGCCCCAGCCAGCGCGTCGTTCTCGTCCTTTTAATCCCGTTGTGTCTGTGTCCCGAAAAAGGATTACAAACGCCGCAACGCGCTGTCTGCGTGACGTACTCGCCGCATGCTTTCAGGCCATTGTGCTGCTGTTGTTGCCATTGTTGTTGTTGTTTTCAATGTAAACGCACTCTTATTGATTACGGTTGATTCTAAAATTGCCTCGCTGATTGCTGATTTTGCATTTTCGTATTTTCTTATTTATTTCGATTGAATGTTCTTCTTTTGTGTCTCTACGATAATTGATCGATGGAGCTTGAAATTTTTAATGAGCTTTTTAAGCTATTTTAAGATAATTAACAAATTTTTCTATAAATAAATAAAATTGCAATGTGAGTGCGTTCAGTAATTCTCTTACGAAATGTTTATTTATTTCAATTATACTGTCAACAAATTTTAATTAACATCTTCTCTCGCTTTTCATTTATGTGTGCCAGTGTTAACAGAAACTGAGTTCACAACTGGCAAATATATTCTAATTTCACCAACATTTCATTACCCAGTTAGAAAATCCAACAAAGCACATTCAAGTTTCTAATTACATATAAGACCTCACACACATACACACACACACAATAATAACAACAACAATTGTCACAATTTGTGCAATTTGCATGCCACCAATAAAAAACAAAAACAGAAAGCAGTAGTCAGCAAGCAGTCAGCATTCAGCGTGTCCGACAATCACATGACCTTGAATATAATTTTGTTAAATTTTGCATTTACATTTTATTTATCCTCATTAAATGCTAAATGGAATGGCTACGAATGCTTGTTGATCCCTTTTTGCTGTCACATGAGAGAGAGAGAGAGAATCCTTGGCGCTGAAAAAAAAACGCACCCACACACACACACTACAACAACAACAAAACACAACACAATAAAATGAAACTAAATTCACTTCGTATTCATTACGATTTCAATTTGCATGTGGCACAGTTTGGTTGGGGATCTTTGCCAGAACGCATACAGTAGCGGCGTGCATGGAATTATTTTCTTAATAAATTTTTTAAATAAATTGTTTACTATTTCGTTCATATTGAATATTGTGAAAAATTTTGCGGAAATATTTTTGGAAATTTTTTAAAGGCATTTATAAATTCTTTCACTCATAAAAATTTTCATCATTTGTCATCTCTATTCCGCTAATGTTAGGTTAGGAAGATGTGGCTGCTCCTCAACGAGAGTCAAATTAAGCCCATTGCGATGCCACTGGATGGCTATTCCCTTCGATTTATTTGATTTCAAACCATCTTGCATAATTTATGGAGCGTACTAGATCTTCGTATCCCTCGAAACGTCTCCACCGACCGCCCCATTTAACTTGGAGCCATCAGTGAAGACCTGACAGGAGCTGCCTATTAATAGTGCTGAGTCGTCCTCTCAGCTACTTCTGCCTGTGATGGTACTAGAGAACTTTTTGTTGAAGCGGCTTTGGCGAGGACAATAATCAAGTTCTCCAGCTTGACCTAAGAGAGAAAGTATCCTACTGTGACCTGTACTTAATTCCAGCCAATGATCGTAGGCCCGTATTCTATGTCTTTGTAATTGCCATTGATTTCTTGAAAAATAGGTCTAGTGGAATATGCTTCTAAGGCTGAGGTTGGTGTTGTCCTGAGAGCTGCTGAAATACTAACAAAGGCTTTCCTTTGAACTTTTTGAAGGTATTGGAGGAGTGTGGCTTTTTCTAAAGCGTTCCACCATATGAAGCACCCATAGGTTAGGATGGGTCTAACTGTGGCCTTATAGGTCCAATGTGTTAGGTTTGATCTTAGACTCTGTTTTCAATATATAAAGCAACCCTTGCCTTATAAACCCTATGGAGGATGTTAGGTTTCCCGCTGAATACAAAATTGACATTTTCTCACAAAAATCAAACAATTTCTTCTGAACACTCAATTAGGATTGCAATATATTGGTATTCGAGGGAGGGGAGGTTAATGGGGTTTCGACAATACTATACATTTTGATTATTGCTTTGTAGAAACCTAAAAGTTGACAACTTACAACTCCGATCGTATGGGAGACGCCCACTGGTGGTGAATTTCTGAACCTTAATTAATTTTGTATTTTTGGTACTCAAGAATGTTGGCAATTGCTGAATAAATTATTTAAATCGGTTCAGTAGTTTCCGAGATACGATGTTTTCTCGCTTACTTGACTACTACATTTGCAAGTGGGGAGTCAATGGCATAGAAAATGGCCAATTTTGTATGGCAGCCCCCTTAAGACTTGGAGATAGTGGGTAGTGATGTTTGGAAGAAACATTCGGTAGGGAAAATAAATGGGTGTCGGTCCTACATTTGACACGTCTGGGGGCAACCTGGGAGCAGTGGGAGCCTATTGTGTAAAAACGACCATTTTGTATGGCAGACCCATTAAGGGTTGGAGATGGGGTATAAATATGTTTGAAAGAAATGTTCAGTAGAGAAAACTAGTGGTAGTCAGTCATAGACTTTAACCCTCTAAGAGCAACTTCTGATCAGCTGTGGAGCAATTTGCCAAATTTCCGATATTTTTTGTGAACTTTGCCCTCGATGCGACCCACTTTAGACACACTTCTTGGTAGTAATTCAATTTTAAGAATGTGAGTGAAAATTTCGACTACTCTTGGTTGAATTGACACAGAATTTTGAAAAAATCTGCAGTGATCATATGTTTTAAATGGTCAAAATGATGTTCTTCTTTTATGTCCTCACGACTTTTTTTTAAGTCACGAGAAACAATTACACTGAGCAACAGCCAAAATTTTTCCGAGTTCTAGTAAACCTTTTCTAAAGGATTTTTGGACGCTGATCACAACTGCGTACTTAGTTTTTTGATTGTTTGAGCGGTTTGTAAGTTATTGGTGGTTTTTGCTAGGAGGTGTTTTCCACCATTTTTCATCTTTGAATTTTTATTGCATTTATAATATGTCGAAAAACACGATAATTTTTTTATGACACAATAACGAATTCTCAAGCTATAATTTTGACCATAGTCGATTTCGATTGGTCAAGGGTTAACACGGCTATGGCTCTTCAAAGTTAAATTTTCGCGAATTTTTCATAAAAATTCATTTAAATTCGGGGTTGCAATTTTCAACTAGGAGCTAGTGTGCAATGTATAGTGTAAGGTTGTAACTTAAACTTATAGAACAGATCTTTTGTGTTGCATGTGCCATTCTCGGCTAATGCTCATTAGAGTGTAAATGCGACTTCACCTTCTGAACACGTGTTTGTATTGAAATCTTCGAATGCTCTTCGCGTCATTGACGAAAGTATCTAAAGTATTTTCGCAAGCGTCAATATTTGTCTTTTCAAGGGCATTAACAAAATTTGAATTGGTTCATTACTGTAGGAGCTATACTAAAAACAGTTGCATCACACAAGTAAAAATTTCAACCATACACACTAAGCAAACTACTTGCTGTTTTTCCATATTTCATTGCGACATATTTTTAGGGCACAAAAAATTCAAAATTCGAAAGCTGAAAATTTTATGAATGAGGGCATTTGTTGAATGTGAGCATTTCCATACTGCTGCCTAAAATTGTGCTCCGATATTATAGCTCAAAAGTAAATCCTTGCTTTTGTTGCTGAATTTATGAATGGAAAACTTACATATTTGTACACATACTCTATTACAAACATCGTATTTCAAAAATTTATTTTTTAATTGAAAGCCCCAATATTCTTCTTTCACTGTATGACAATATATATTTTTTGGAAACAAAATTCTTTTGTGTATTCGCAATCTTGCAAAGTAACTGAAAATTTGACTTTGCAAATGAATAACTCTTGCAAATTTGAACCGATTTTAATGTTTTAAATTTTAAATACATAGTTGGAGTATTGTTAATCTAAGTTAAAAAAATAGCTTTTAAGACTTCAGGTTTGTAGGAGCTACGTGAATGTAATGGTCAAAAAACATGTAAAACGCCCTCTAAGGAAAACCATCAATATTTCCTAAGCCGCTCAAAGAATCAAAAAACTAAGTACGCAGTTGTGATCAGCGTCCAAAAATCCTTTAGAAAAGTATGGTTTGATTTCAGAAAAAAAATAATGTTGATTTTGTTGCTCTGTGTTATCATTAAAGTTTGACGAAAGGGGCTTTGAACGCTTCTTAACTTATTTAGGCTGCCATGAGACACAATTAGAAGAGGAAATGGCGATTTGGTGATACCACATTGGGTCTAATTTGAACTAACTATGTTCTGGAACGCTGGCACCTATCTTGACTTACAAATCAATTGGTTGAGTCCAGTTTGAATTTAATCGAACCACCAAATCAACTCAATCCAGAAAGGATATGTCTTTATTTATTTATTTATTTTATTTTTATTATTATTAAAAACATGATCCTTAACCTACAAAATAATAAGATATCTTAAATTTGTCTGTCTGTCTGTTTGTTTGTCTTAAAAATGTTTTTGAGTGTAAAAAATACGCATGAACATTTTCCAACCCACCATTCTCAATCAATATAAGACGACAGATTTTACTTCCACCGCAGCTTATTCAAGTCGCAGGCACAACTTGAACCGTGGCAGAAGTAGAACTTTAATTCTATTTAAGATTCATGTCGCTAATGCTTACAAGGACAAATTTGTAACAAACATTGTATTCAGACCCGAACTCATAAACATTCAAGAATTACAAAAATCCGCTGCCCCTTAGGCAACTTTTCAGTGCGCCACTGCAACATGTCTACTTGTTTGAGTGTCTATATGTGTGTGTGTGTGTTTGTGTGTACAATTGTAAGTATATGTATTCTAGCAGCAACGCACTTGGGACAGCGAGTAAGCCACACATACAGCAAACAGACGGAAATTTATGTTCGTCGATTATCCTTTATGCATATTCACGTTTGCCTGTCTGTGTGGTTGCCCAGCATTGGCGGACAATGGCTGCATGGAAAATATCAACAGCAGCAGCAACAACAACAATAACACCAAAAGCAACCAAGGATTTGCAGCGTCTGTCGTCAGTTGCTATGAATTTAATTTGTAACAGTAAGTATGGCAAATATCCGTTAATAAAATAAATATGGCTTCCTTGCTGCTAACAAAGAAATACACGCACCCACACGCACACAAAGTGATACGTTTCCTTACACACACACACACACACGCGCACACGGAGCGCAACATGTCAGCGTTCGGCGTTGCGGTTTGATAGCCGATTTTCTGCAACCAAGCGTCGGTCATCAATCACTTTGACAATAAAATTACTGCGATAAGGCGATTTTATTTGTTATACTTTTTTATTTTATTTTTTTTCAGCGCGAAAGAGAGTAACCGAACGACCCGCGCTGAACG
This sequence comes from Melieria crassipennis, assembly GCA_963668005.1. Lineage (NCBI taxonomy): Eukaryota > Metazoa > Arthropoda > Insecta > Diptera > Ulidiidae > Melieria > Melieria crassipennis. The sequence goes on from OY764963.1 coordinate 9,040,734, forward strand.
GATAAAATTGCCATTTAATGAGAAAATTAAAAAGCGTTTCAATTGTTGGCTGTCGCATTGTGCGCGTGACAGTATTTTTCTTTTACAACAAACTGTCGTCAGTCCGATGTATGCAATTAACTATTCACAATGGGGCGGACGCACAACTGAGTCGTTCATCAATTCCAATGTGATGCATTGGTCGAGAGTGGGTGAAATGAAGATAAATAAGGCTGGTGTATCATTTAATTAAATTTAAAGCTGCTTAATTTTGGAATTTTATTCTTCGTAGAATAAAATTACTTTCAAAAACCTAATTAAATTTAAATTAAAGTTATAAAATTACATTAAATTTAATTAAAATTAAAATTATTTAATTGAATACTAATTTTTGTAGTTCATTTATTATTTATTAATTCAATTAGGTTTACTTACAATTAAACAATTAAAATTTTACTAAATAAAACATCATTATTACTAAAAATAAAAAAATTTAATAATAAAAAAATAATAATAATAAAAAAATAAATATTAATAAAAAAATAATAATAAAAAAAGTCAATAATTGATATCGTTATTATTTAAGGAATTAATTATTTAATTATTTCTTGAGTGCAATTTACTTAAATTTTTTTATAATTTGACTTATTAGTTTTTGATTAAATTAATTTCATAAACCTAAATATGTTTGAATTTAATTTCTGAAATTACGTAAAATTTTATTAAAATGAAAATGATTTTATTTTAAATAAGTTTTCTAACTCGTTTATTATTTATGCATTTAAATAAATTTTTTTTCAATTCAATAATTAAAATTTAACTATTTAGTTATAGTTAAGTTTGTTAAAAATATTAAGATTCAATGAGTATATAGTAATTTAATTAATGTTTAATTGCAATTTTTAGTTTGACTTGTATTGAATTAAATTTAATATTAGTTAATTTTACTTAATTAATTTATTAAAACATTCAAACTATGTAATGTAATGTAAATTAATATATGCTAATTAAATAATTTTATTAAAAAAATTAGAAAAAAAGTTTATTAAAATCAACATAAAATTACTAAAATGGGTCTCATTAAAATCCATAAATTAAAACTTATGTTGAATTCAATAATTAAAATTTAACTATTTAGTTCTAGTTAAGTTTGTTAAAAATAATAATAATAATAATAATTTTAATAATAATAATTGACTGGCTCGACAGCCCGCTTACGCGAGACTAAGGCCTAGCTTCCCGCAACTACCCGTGTTGTGCGTGTGAATTTGTACACGGGTTGAAGGGACCTACAGTTTTATGCCGGTTCCGAACGGCAGGTTGGGAGCTTTTTCATAAGCAATTTTTACTCTCAGAGGTTTGCCATTTCCAGCTGAGAGGGCAGCCACCGAAAGAGAAAACGAGTTTTCCCGTTATTTTTTTAGGTGTTATTACAGGCAGTATTTGAACCTGAGGTTGCTGCCTGCGACTCGCGGTCCAACGCACTAACCAACTGAGCCACGGCGGCTGCCGTTTGTTTGTTAAAAATATTAATATTAAATGAGTAAAAAGTAATTTAATTCATGTTTAGTTGCAATTTTTAGTTTAACTTATTGATTTAAATTTAATATTATTTAATTTTACTTAATTAATTTATTAAAACATTCAAACTATAATGTAAATTAATATATGCTAATTAAATATTTTAATAAAAAAATTAGAACAAAAGTTTATTAAAATCAACATAAAATTACTAAAATTAGCCCCATTTTAAAATTCCATCCATTCCAATCCAAATCCATTAAAATTCATAAATTAAAACTTGAAAAAATTAAAATTTCAATCAATATTTTCATTAAATAATAACTTATTAATATAATTACTTATAAGTAAAATATAAACTAATTTAAATTGGAATTACTTAATTAATTTAAGTTATGTATTTAACCAATTAACTAAACAAATTAAATTAAAATGTAAATTAAATAAGTTCAGTTTAAAACATAAATCGGTATTACTAAATTAAATTGAATTAATAAAGAAACTGGAGAAGAGAGAAATTGAAACCAAATGAATTTGAGGAATTAAAACTCAAATAAATTAAAAATAAATCAATTTTAAAAATGTTCTATTTGAATAAATATTTAAATTTTGATTTTGATGAATTTAATTAATTATTTAAACAATTTAAATAAGAACTACTCTAAAGTTTAAGTATAATTGAAAATATATTTAAACATATTAATTTTCATAGCTAATAAAAATTTACAATGAAGGAGAAGTGAACTAAATATTTGTATTCATATTTTAGATAAAAAACACTAAAAATTAGTAAATCAAGGACACTAAAACTAAATTTAAAAGTTAATTCTATTTTTAAGTTTAATTAAAATTGGTTAATTAAGATTAAAGTTAAATATTTGAAATTATATTTAAATTATTAAATAAGCATTACAATAAAAAAATAATTAATTTACCAATTTCCATTTGAATAATTAAATTTTGAATTAATAATTAGAATTAATATTAAAAAACCAAAAATTAAAAAATTCAATTATTTGTTAATTATAAATAATTATTAAATAACTTAATTTAATTTAAATTAATTTTAATTTAAATAATTTTTGTTAATTTTAGTTGAAACTATTTAAAAAACTTTATTGAACATTTTAATTCAAGATTTTAGTTCAATTTGATTACTTAATAATGGATCAAAATCGAAATGTAAATTAATTAGTTCTAATTAAATAGTTTAAATGTAATATTTTAAATAATTGTTTATATAATATTTAAATAAGTCATAATATTTTAACAAAATGCAATTAAATTATTAAGTTTTAAATTGATTAAAAATTACTAATTTAACTACAGTTAAAATTAGCTTATTTGAATTTAATTAATTAATTTGATATCAATTTAAACATTTTATTAACTCCATGTAATGAAATTAATTAATTTTTATGTAATCAATTAAATAAATTCAATTATCTGAATTTAACTCGATTGACTTATAGTTGAAAATAAAATAATAAGCTGTTAATTTAACTAAACAAATTAAAAAAAATTTAATTTAATTTAATTTATAAGTTAAATGAAAGAAATAATAAATAATTTAAATTTAAATAATTAATAACAATAAAATTCAAGCACTAAAATTTATCTGAGCAAATTAAAACTATATTTGCCATTAAAAAAATTATTAAAACATTAAAAAAAATACTGAATTATAATACTAAACGTAATTGAAGTTAGGTTATTCAATTAAATTTTATTTAGTGTCAATTTGGGTCAATTCAGTAATTTTTAATTTAAATTCTTTACTTTTTGAATTTTTACACATTTCTAAAAGTTACGACTACCGAAAAAAAATTTATATTATCCAAAGAAGAATAACGAGTTAAAAAAAATGTAATCCAACAATTTTAATTAAATTCAACTTTCCATCAGAAAAACTGTATTTTTCTTTTCTCACTTCTTTTCCTTTAAAACGACCCACAACTATTTGCGTAGCACTTTCGAACTGTAATTAATTTTCACTTGTTGCAAAAAACTTAAAATTGAACTTTCGAAATCCTTCACGTTTAAATGGTCAACAAAATTTCGTTGGAAAAAAAATCTCTGTGCCATTCGGCCAGCATCATTAATCGCACACCGAGCAACGGTCGCAACACAACAACATCAAACGTCAAGTTGCTTGTCGCGCTGTTCACAAGATACGAATTACTCTATTAATATTTAATCTTGCTACTTTGTGTCGGCCAAATGTTGGCACTTGGCGTGGCCTATTGGCCACAACAGCAATGGCAGTCGTTGCCATTTGCCATTTGAGGCGCACATTACTCATACCACCCGTGGGCCGAGTACGTTCACGCCTCACGACGAAAGTGCGCTCCGCTCGACGCGCTCCTGTTGCCACCAACGCCTCACCCCACGTCGGGATGCTATTAGCCACAAAAACACTCGGCAATAACCCCAACTTTGGGCCTTGTCATGCGGCTGCTGGTACCGTTGTGGCTGTGGCAGCTACAGCCCAAAAATGTCTAAGCATCTCTTGTTTGTTTACAACACATTTTAATTTTCCAGCCACTTAACCACTCACCTGCTTTGCAACTTTATGCCGCAGCTGAAGCACGCTCAATGGTTTCTGTCCTCCGCCTCACATTCCGCACGCACTCGAGCTCCGCTCATCGCCCATTGTCGGTTCTGCTGAAGTGGTGGATTGGCTTGGCCCCACAACCGGCTGTGTTATTGTTGCTTTGTCAGTCTTTTTGATTTTGGATTTAGAATGAAATCGTTGTTGTTGTTATGCTGGCATTGCTTTCGGCTACAGTTCGAATTTTAGTTCGGACATAAAGTGAACAAGAAAGCACCAGCAGTGCAACAAAAAAAACATGCTCAATTTTCTGGAAACGCTTCTGCCCCGCCGTGGCTTCGACTACTTGTATATGCAGTGACAACAATAACAACAACAGCAACGAAAGGACATGCGCTAGCCAGGCAAATATTATAAGTATTCCACTTTTGTGCTGCTGCTAGTGGCGCACGTTGTGCTGCTGCTGCACATTTTGTTGTTGCGTTGCTTTGGTGGCCAGGAGTGAGCAAGTGGAATAATTCCATTGCCACATTGCACGTAAATTCGGTTGATTTTTGCACCGAGCATCGTCCGACAGCAGCAACAGTAACATTTCCATTTATTCTGCCACGATTTTGTTGTAACTGTTTCTTTTTGTTTTAGTTACCAGTAGTTGATTAAAAATTCAATAGCAACATGAAACGAAAATGTTTGCAAGTAACCAGGCATGCAGATGAAGTTTTCTCGCTGGCGGGCTGAAGCTGATTGGATTTTAGGTTTACTTAAGTTTTAGTCTAATCTGAGAAATTATGCTGTATAGAAAAATTTTCTGGAAGTTAAAATAGTTTTAGTATTTAAGGTTATATGTACTACTTATTGTTGCATTTTAAGGATCTAAGGTATAACAAAACGGGAAAATCATATCTAATGGGCAAAAGGCTGTCTTGGACGTTGACACAGATTACTGAAGGTTGGTTTGGAACTCTTGTTCAGAGAACTGCCTGAGTAGGCAAATTTGGGAGGCGGGTCTCACAGCGAGAAACACTGACATTACTATTTAACTGAAAGCCCAAAGATGAAGTAAAAAATGGAGAGAGGATGAGCTGGTCTCTTCGCAAGGGACTTGCCATCTATGTAATCTTAGCCTCTGCCAGACGCCTGCAGCATCCAAGTGTGAGATATTTGCTATTGAAAAGGCAGCTAAACTTTTATAGTAGTTCACTACGAGCAGCGGACATTTTTATCTCCGCAGACAGTCGGACTATGAATGCGTTCCAACCCAAAATAGTGAAATAGGAAATAAGAAGAAATATCAAAGAAATAACAACGATGGCCGAGGAGCAAAATTTAGCACGGCTGGGTTCCTGGACGTAGCAATATCGAAGGGAAGGAACAACATTAATTAAATTTACACATCTTGTCATTTCATTTACTATTCGTGTATTTTTTTCCAACCGCAGACTTCTATACAACTCCCTCTTACGGTCTGTTAGATACATGCAGCGTCTTTCAAGCAAAAATGTTTGCTTTTGAAGAGAGCCAGATTTTTGCAGATTGGTACAGTTTAAACGATAAACTATCTTTGCAGATCGTTAGGTCCTGATGGCATTGAATTACAAAGTAGTGAAATGAAATGAAAGTAGTAATTTAGACCTTGAAAGCTTCGCGCTGCTAGCAACCAAGAAAAGGGGAAAATAGCAAAGGAAATGGCCTCAGTTATCATCACAGCGAATCGCTATGCGAGAGCAAATAATTCAAGAGAGAGAAGTTTAAATTCAAACAGCAATCATCGTTAAAAGATTTTGAGAAGATTCCCGCATGTTTACTGATAGAGCAAATAATTCAAGAGGTATAACTGCCGGCAAGAATTTCTGTCAGAGTGATTCAAAGCGAACACATACAAGGAGCTATAATGAGTCCAACAGACTTTCTGAACCAACAAACCATTACTGAATTTCAGATGTATGCAATATTTGATGCACAAACTTCTACAGTAGATGTACATTAGACATGATTTAGTGCAGGATTTCGAGTTTCGACAATACATTTTGATTATTGCTTTGAAACCCAAAAGTTGACAACCTCACAACTCTGATCGTATGGGAGATGCCCTCTGGTGGTGAATTTCTGAACCTTAAATAATTTTGTATTTTTTGTATTCAAGAATGTTGGTAATTGCTGAATAAATCATTTAAATCGGTTCAGTAGTTTCCGAGATACTATGTTTTCTCGCTTACTTAACTACTACATTTACAAGTGGGGAGCCAATTCCATAAAAAATTGCCAGTTTTGTATGGCAGCTCCCTTAAGACTTGGAGATAGCGGGTAGGTATGTTTGGAAGAAACATTCGGAAGGGAAAATAAATGGGTATGGGCCATACATTTGACACGTCTGGGGGCAACCTGGGAGCAGTGGGAGCCTAGTGTGTAAAAACGACCATTTTGTATGGCAGACCCATTAAGCGTTGGAGATGGGGTATAAATATGTTTGAAATAAATGTTCAGTAGAGAAAACTAGTGGTAGTCAGTCATAGACTTTAAGCCTCTAAGAGCAACTTCTGAGCAGCTATGGAGCAATTTGTCGAATTTTCCCGCTTTTTTGTGAACTTTGACCTCGATGCGACGCCATTTAACTGTACTCGAGCCCAAAATTTTTTGGCTCATGCACTTTTTCATCAAACCGCATAAGATTAGAGGTTGCGGAGCTTCGAGAGCCCATTATTAAGAATCTCCATACAACACTAAATCATGTCTAACGTGCATATACATAAATATATCAAGAAATCTAGTAGACAAATAATATGCTGCCTAAAAATATGCCACCAAATATTGCGGTGTAAAATTATAGAAATACTGGCCTTGACATATGTTTAGTTATATAAAGATTGTAGCATACCTGGGGACTGAAAGAGGTTTTAAAATTTTGGGAAGCGCCTAAAAGTGTGCTCTATAATATATTAGAACTATCATGAAGGCTCATTGATGTCGACTTTAGTATATTTTTAAGGTGTGCTGGATACAATTACATTTACGTTATTAATTACAGATTTGTTCACATATTGTCTTTTTGTTGTTGTTGGAACAACAAAGTGTTTAAGAAATTCAAGATCTCTCGTTGGTCGAATTGTGTGTTCCTGTAAATTTGTGAGTCTCTAAAGCTACTTTATACTAATTGCAGGTATGGTTTGTAAGGGTCTTTCTATCTCCGGAGCTATCGATTGTGATATTTACAAAATCTGGGTTACCTTTTAGTAACTCTTTTCTTACTACAATGAATCTTCAGATTGAGAACGACTACTAGAAGATTCGTGAGTACATCACTGGTACTCTAAAGAGGCGTTTAAAGCTTCTGTCATAAATTTTTTTTATAGCTTCTCCGTCACCAACAAAGTTTCGCCAGAAGTGTTTTTTTGTTCACTAGTATCGTTGCTCTGCAGATTTCCATTAGGCCTGTAGGCTTTTCTGCACTGAAAAATTTGATAAAATAGATTCAACCTCTTTTTTACCACTTTCATGGGAACAAAACCCGATAACCACGACCTCAAACACGCCAGAATTGCACCACCAACTGGCAAACACTTTCATCAGAGCGCCTTCACTTCATGGATTTTTCGTTTAGCTCACAAGTCACCACATCATAAACTATAAGCAGGTGTCAAGTATTTGCACATTTGTGCTTTACACAAAAATATAAAATATTAAATATTATTGTGCTATTAGTCAGCGTATAAAATCTCATAAATTGCTAAAGTGGAAATTCCTAATCACGCGCATGCAGCCACAACCACTGAAGCTGCACGTCTCTCAGTACGTGTGTGTGTGTGTGTGTGTGTGTGTGTATTTGTGAGCTGACAGCTTGTACACGCGCTGATTGTGGCATTAATTTCGAATGTGTGGTAGCAACAAGTTTTTCGCTCCGCCCCTCCAAACATCTCTCGATGCCAGCCATCACATCGTCAGTGTCAACATAATCGCACTTGTCGCGCTGCCAAGGCAACAGTCAGCGAAGAACTAGAAGAATGTTACGTTTCCGGTGAGGGAATGTATGTCTTTATGTATGTGTGACACAAGCACATTGCACGTTGCTGCGGCATCGATGCGGTGCTCGAGGCATTACCCGTAAGTGTTAAGGTATTTGATGTTTTTTTTCTTCACGCTTTTCATCTTTATTCGTCTCCGCTGCTTTGTTGATGTTTGGTTGGTAGCAGGTGGCAGGGGTTGTTGAGCTCAGGAAGTTTATTTGAAATGGAAATAATCATTTACATGGGGCAATTTGATAAATTAAAATGTCGCGCGTGTGTGGCTGAAGCGTCGTTCCGGTTAAGTGTTTGAAATTTGTTTTGTTTTAGGGTGGATTAAGTGAGGTTGGGTTATAAAGTGATGGTGGCGTACAGCTGGGAGTCAGAGATGAATTGGAATTAATATATACGTTTAGAAATAGACTTTGAAATTCCCAATATTTAGCTACCAGATTTGAGATTTGGATTGTTCGTACAGTTCGAATGATCTCAGAGATGTCTTGATTTCGATACCTCAGTGACAGATAACGTTTAGTCACTTTGGCTTATATTTTGTTCAATCCAGAAACAAGCTTGAAAAGTAATAATACTTGTATAAGAAAAAAATAATACTAAAAAAAATTAACAAAAAAAAAAACAATTTCTTCAGATGATTTAAAAATGAATAATTGTCAATATATAATCAATATATATCAATATATACTTATAGTACAATTTTTTTCATCTTTCATAGTCAGTAAGTCCATCAATACTGACCATGACTGATTCTTTTTAATTTGGAAAATTCATTATAAAGATAATGAAAAAAAACCTTAAAAGACATATTTCTCGATTATCTTTTAAACGCTGGACCGCTTGCATCGATCGAATAATAACGAATTAGGTGCTCATAAGAAAATACTTAAGATAAGAGCTACAAAAAGGGTTTTTAAAAAATTTTTGGAAATGCTTCTTAAAAAAGTTATTTTAGTTTTCGTGTTTAGCACAAAATTAGTCTACAAAATAATTGTTTAGTAGAACTAAACGATGAGACCACAATTTGCACCTTGAAGAGTGTAATCGATCTAGCGATCTTCGTCTCTCTCTACGTTTGTAGCAGAGTTTTTTCTCATTCGTATGTTTGTCCCTTCGTTTATTTTCTCGTCAATGTGTCTGATTGTTCTGTTGTTTGCTAGTATTTATGTTCGTCTTTCTGGCTGTCAGTTTGCTTAGGATCCATGAACTCGTCTATCTATAAATCCATCCTTCTATCCGTCTATACATCTTTTCATACATCTGCCTTCTCATTCATCTCTTTGTCCGTTCATCTGTTTGTTCGTCTGTTTTTCTGGTATGTTAGTCTCTCTGGCGTCCATATGTTCGACTGTCTGTACGTTCATCTCTCCATTTGCCTACAATTTGCCTGTTTGTTCATCTGTTCCATTGTGTCCGTCTCTCTGCCTGTCTGGTTGCTGGGGCATCCATCCTTTTATTCGTCTATTCATAGTTTAATTAATCTTGCTGCTCTTTTGTCTGTTAGTTCGTTTATTCGTTCGCTCGTCATTCTGTCTGTTTGTTCGTCTGTTTGCTGGTATGTTCGTCTCTCTGGCTGTTTGTTTACCTGTACATCAATGAACTCGTCTGTCCATACATCCGTCCGTTCACACGTGCGTCTTTCTTTAAGTTCATCTCCCCATCTGTCGACAATCTGCTGTTTGATCATCTGTCCTAATGTTTCCATCTCTCTGCCTCTTAGGTTACTTGTACATCCAACTTTCCATCCGTTTATGCATCTTTTCATACATCTGTCTGCTCATTCATCTATTTGGTTAGTTCATCTGTCCTAATGTGTCCATCTCTCTGCCTGTCTCGTTACTTTTTCCTCCATCCTTCTAGTCGTCTATACATCTTTTCATACATCTGTCTGCTTGTTCGCCTCTTCGTTCTTTTCGTACATTAGTCTGCTCATTCATGTATTTGGTTGGTTCATCTGTCCTAATGTGTCCATCTCTCAGCCTGTCTGGTTACTTTTTCATCCATATTTCTAGTCGTCTATACATCTTTTCATACATCTGTCTGCTTGTTCGTGTCTTCGTTCTTTTCATACATCTGTCTGCTCATTCATCTATTTGGTTGGGTCATCTGTCCTAATGTGTCCATCCCTCTGCCCCTCAGGTTACTTGTTCATCCAAACTTCCATCCGTTTATTCATCTTTTCATACATCTCTCCGCTCATTCATCTATTTGGTTGGGTCATCTGTCCTAATGTGTCAATCTCTCTGCCTGTCTGATTACTTTTTCATCCATCCTTCTCGTCGTCTATACATCTTTTCATACATCTGTCTGCATGTTCATCTCTTCGTTCTTTTCATACATCTGTCTGCTCATTCATCTATTTGGTTGGCTCATTCATCTGCCCTAATGTGCCCATCCCTCTGCCTCTCAGGTTACTTGTATAATTAATGTGTAATTGTGTAATTCATCTTTTCATACATCTGTCTGCTCATTGATCTATTTGGTTGGTTCATCTGTCCTAATATGTCCATCTTTCTGCCTGGTTACTTTTTCCTCCATCCTTCTAGTCGCCTATACATCTTTTCATACATCTGTCTGCTTGTTCGTCTCTTCGTTCATGCGTTTGTTTGTCATTCTGTCTGTTTATTCGTCTGTTTGCTAAAGTTCATCTCTCTGGCTGTTTGTTTGTTTGAACGCTTTTGTCCTCATATCCGTCCGTTCACACGTACGTTTTTCTTTTTTTTCGTCTGTTTCCTAGTATATACGTTTCGTCTCTATGCCTCTCTGTTCATTACCCGTACGCCCATACGTACGACCACCAACATAACCGTCCATCTATTCATTCATCATTCCATCTGTTCAGTCAGACTGTGGCCTGTTTGTTTTTGTGTTTCCTAGTGTGTCCATCTCTCTGCCTGTCTCCTTGCTTTTGCATTCATCCCTTCATTCGTCCATTCATTCATCCCTTCATACATTCGTCCGTCTATACGTCCGTTCGTCTATACATTCATCTCTCTGTATGTTGACAGACTGTGAGAGTTTGTCTGTTTGTTAGCGTAGTTAGTCGTTTCTCTGCTTGCTTGTTTGCTCCTACATCCATTCATCCATACGTCCGTTTGTTCAAAAATCCTTTCTTCAATTAGCTCAAAGGTCTGTTCCTACGTGCACGCCACTATTCTTTGGAAGTCTGTGTACATATCCGCTTGAGTCCTTTCATGTATCTGCCCCTCTATCTGCCTCCGCATTCGTCTCTCCGCCTCTTCTTTTGTTTCTTCATAAATTCTTCGTCTGCACATCAATTTGTTAGTTCATCTTTAGGTTCATCTGTCCAAATACATACGTTGGTCTATCCACTCGGCAGTCTGTGATCTTGTTTGCTTGTGTCCTTTCATTGGTCTGCTCCTCCATCTGAATGCGTGTTCGTTTCTCTTTGTACATCTGTCTGTTTGAAAATTTTTTCTGTGCGTCTTTCGTTTCTTCAAACAATATCAGATATTGAAACTTGATTGTAGCCTAAAATAGCATCAACATATCTAATGTTCTTCTTATCATCAGCATTTAGTTTCACAAGTACTAAACAAACAATAAGTCTAAGGCGCAATGAATTCGCTACAATAGTTTTGATTTTCTGCTTTATTTTTATCTCTAACAAATGCTGCTTTAATTTAAAAGATGGAAAGGAGCTTTTTCCAAATTAAGAAGAATGAAAGCTTCAAATCGAACAAGGAATAAACTGATATTTTGATCAAAATCCAAACAAAAGAAAAATGAACTGAAATTTGATCCAAATTTAATACATTCCTCTTGGACTGATACTTTTTTAAACATAAATATTACAAATGGCTTTGGAAATCCATTTAGTAATGAAGCCAAGCAGTCACAACTTCTTAAAATATCAACTGCGTTTTTTTGAGGTTTTTAAAAATTCACGCTTTTGTAGGCGAATTGATGTGATTGCTGCAACATAGCATTAAGATTTATCTATGCTTTGCTTGAATCCGCTTGTCAGACATTGCTTGAGCAATGAGGGTAGTGCCTCAGTCCAATCACTTCGCATAATACACTTAAAGCCACTTTACATTGTCACTTGTACAACGCCTTCGTCATCAAATTGTCTCCTCAACTTCTCCCCGGCTTCGACAGGCTGAGTTTGACATTTTAGGAATATTAGCTTTGCGCATTCTCAGCGCTCTGCGCACCACATTAAGCCACAAATCACTTTGGATATAAATACATCAACAACTATAAAATGTCAATGTTCGACACTACGCCGCCGCTGCACGGAACCGCGAGTAAAAATGGTTGTTTATTGTCTGCTCCAGCCGCATTGTTTGCTGTTCGTGATAGCTGCGTCGATGGCTTTTGTGCGGCTGCTTTGTTGGAGTTACGCGTCTCGCAGCACACATAAATAATGCATAACGCGTTGTCGGATCGGTTGTGCAAATCGCGCCGAAATCGTTTATGCTTGCGGTGCGACGTGTGAAGGGGCGATTAGAAGCACATTAGGCACTTTTTATAGGCAGTTAAAGATTAGCTCCAAAGCGCCACTCAGAATAGAAAAGACTCCGCCCTTTTCGCTATCACAATCACCAATCATGAAAACGAAGTAAATAAATAAAATGAAAATAAATAAAACCGAAATGCATCGCGAAAATTGTGTGTCAATTGGGGCATATAAAACCGTCTGTTGCTCATACGCCCCGTAATTTCGCGTGCCAGTGGCTTCCGTTGTCAACTAAACAAAGCACTTTGAATAGCCAAATTTGCAGCTGAAACGAATTAAAGCATTTACATTGTTTTTGTTGTTGCTTTATGAACTTTTACTGACTTTCGCTGCGTTTCCGTTTCCGCTCTCGACTCGGCACAAATTTCAACAAAAATCCGGCTAAACTCGCCGCTAAACGATTTTATTTCAATTTTTATGTGCTATTCAATTTTTGTTGCTATTCTTGGCCATTGTCACTTTGTTAGAAAGTGAAAAAAAATTCGAAAAAAATTGCCATGCAGCATGCTTCTCGCTGCATATAAATTTCCAGCGCTCAATCGGAGTCTTAGTCGGCGTTGACACAACTTTACGAGCGCTGCAAAAGCGCAATTTCGTATATTTTCTATGTGTATATATATGTGTGGGTGTGTGTGTGTATTGCAGCATATTGCCAATCGTTGGCAGCATTGAATATTAAATTTGTCCAGTTGACGACATTTGTTCGGCCAGCTGCTGTCGGTTGTGCGTTACGTGTTGCTAGTTGGTTGTTGGCTCGTTTGTTTCTATTTTGTTTGTTGTGTTGACTTTTAAAAAGTAATTGATTGCTTTAGTTGGCGTATTTTATGTATTGAAATATAGCTGCTTGAAATGGCAAAGTTTGCGCTGGTTTTTGGCACCACTTGATTTTTGGTTATTGCAAATAGTTTGGTTATTGCAAATGACTTAAGCTTGTTAAAGTTAAGATATCTTGTTATCTTGTAGCTTAAGGATATTTAAAAATAAATTAATGAAATAAATAAATTAATTAATTAATTAATTTTCGCATAAAATTTTCATTTTTATCGGTTGCTCGGTTGATTGAAGAAAGTTTTTGCTGGTGTTTTGGAAAAATGTTTAATGGGACGTAACAATATTGGTACCTAATCGATGTACAGATAGTAATAAAATAGTTATTTGAACTTAAATCTTTATGTATATCGAAAGTGACCGATCGAGAGGATAAAGATCCATGAACACCTAGAAATATTGCGCCGGAGAAACTTCACTGAAAGTTGTATAGTAATTGATGAAAGTTAAAGGCCAACAAGTAAAATGAGAAAGTTGATAGGTTATGGCAGAGCCAATTTTCATTGCGTGTTAAAAGTGACCGTAAAGAATGAAGATCGGAAGATCGATAGTACCATTTCAGGTATTCGAAAGACTATTCTTTGAGTGCGTCATATGATTGTTTCATGCATGTAATCTTATTTGTTTGAAAGCTCTTAACTACTTTAATGTGATTTATGATTTTAATAATTTTTTGAAAAAAAAAACGAGCTGGTTTATAAAAAAATATTATTTTATTAGTTTCATATTATGAGTCACCTCAGCCCGAAATACCATTTAGAAACTCACATGCAATTTGTACCCACTTTTGGCATTTCCCCCAAAGCAACCGACAACAATCAGCACCTACACTGAACACAAAACATTTGCCAAAAGCTTTGCCAACACGGCAAAGTGTTGCACTGTACATACATTGACACATTTTCAATAAAAGGAAGGAGGATAATGCTCGCCGGCATATTGAATGCCACTTTTTAGCGACATTTTTATAGCGTTTTGCTGTTGTTGGCATTTTTCTGCTGCGTAGGCGCGACGTTTAGAGATTGTTGTATGCCAATGGAAATCGACATACGAGGATGTGTGTGTTGGTGGGTGGGTGTTGAGAGGAAGCGACATTGATTGCTAACTGACAGGCAGAGCGAAAGCATTACAGAATTTAGCGACAGTAAAGCAGAGGGGAACACAGTTAGTGGGCTGAAAGTATTATGATTGACAAAGGAGTCGCTTAAAGTTTGTCTAGACGATTTCAAGCTTTCAAATTAATGTTACTCATACGCTCTGTTGATCATTTGGTTTAAGGGAGCAACGGAGTAAGAAAGTGTAATAAAAATGTAATGGTGTATAAATATTAGCACTAATATAATATATATAAATCCTACAAAAAGAATTGAATAGAATATAAATGAAATGAAAAAAATAAAATAATAATAAATGAAAATAATAAAAAATAAAATAAAATAATAACAAAAATAAATTAAATAAAAAAATAATATTTAATTATCATAATGCAGAATGAACTGAATAAAATACAGAATAAATAAAAAAAACTAAAATAATATTAAATTAGAGTCAAATTTAATTAAAATAATGTAGAATTAACTGAATAAAATATGAATTAAATTAAAAAAAATTTAATATTTTGTTTCGGTTAAGACAGGTTCTCACCTTGTGGATCTGAAAAAGAAAACGGTTTTTGAGAAAACGGTTAAAGATACAAAGCTGAAAATTGTTTCTGGATATGAATACACATTTATTTAGAGAATACAATTTTTCAAATTGAACTAATCAAAAAAAGGGGGTCACGGGGCGTCCATCAGTGGCGGCATGTCGGCGAGGAGGTGTCCCGCTACCGGAAGTGATTCCGTCAAAACCCGTCATCCGAAACACAAAAATCGAACAAATTCTTAATGTGTACCGTATTATCTATTGAATGAACCAAGATCATAAAAAAAAAATCAAAATTACAAAAGTTATGAGGTTTTGAAAAAAAATTAAGATTTTCGCATTTTTTTGTTCACTTATTATTTTTTTAAATAAACAATTTTCAATATTTGGTGACGATTGGTTCATTCCAGCGCCTTCAATTACTTCCGTAAGGTCCGAAAATGTGGTTCTCAGAAAAACGCGTTTAAAGTTTAAAGCGCGCTCAGCCGGTGCTCGACACTGCGCTATGTAACGGCCTGTAACTTTTGTAATTTTTCAGATTTTGATCTGAAATTTCTGGAGCCCATTTTTGAAACATATATCTACACGATAAGGCAAAAAAAAAAATCGGTTTTTTTTTCCCACAAGGTGAGAACCTGCCTTAAGCTTTCAAATTAATATTACTCATACGCTCTGTTAATCAGTGGTTTAAGGGAGCAACAGAGTAAGAAAGTATATATCAAAATCATACAAAATAAACTGAATAAAAATAAAAAAATTAATTAAATGAAAAAAATAAAATAATATTAAATTAAATAAAATCATACAAAATAAACTGAATAAAAATAAAAAAATTAATTAAATGAAAAAAATAAAATAATATTAAATTAAATAAAAATAATATTTAATTGAAATAATGTAGAACTTAGTAAAATATGAATAAAATGTAAAAAATTAAAATAATTTTTCTGTTGAGCTTTTAAATTCATGTTACTCATACGCTCTGATGATCATTTGGTTCAAGGAAGCAAGAGAGCAAGAAAATTTAATAAATTTGTAATGGTTTGTGTAAAAAAAATATGTAAAAATCCTATAAAAAGAATTTAATAAAATATAAATTAAATGAAATAAAATAAAAATTAAACAACATTAAATTAAAATAATATTTAATTAAAATGATTGGGAAATAAATAAACTAAGATATTTTGCTTTCATTTTGTGCGCAGCGGTTATGAGTTGACAAATGTTAATTAATTAACTTAATTAACTGAACAAAATAGAAATTAAATTAAAAAGAATTAAAATATTTTGTTTCCGTTAAGCTTTTCAATTAATGTTACTCATACGCCCTGTTAATCAACTGGTTGAGGAAGCAAACGAGCAAGAAAATTTAGTAAAATTGTTATGGTTTATGTGTAAATTCACTGAAAGAAGTACAAATTAAATAAAATAACATAAATATTAAATAATACTAAATAAAAATAATATTAATTTAATATAATACAAAATTAACTGCATATAATATAAATTAAATGAAAAAGAATTAAAAAATTTTGTTTTTGTTAAACTTTTAAACAAATGTTACTCATACGCCCTGTTGATGAACTGGTTGGGGGAGCAAACGAGCAAAACGTTTAATAAAATTGTTATAGTTTGTGTCGAAAGTGGAAAGATATATCAAAATAATACAAAATTAACTAAATAACATATTAATTAATTAAAAAAAAATAAATTAAAATACTTTGTGTTTCGTTCTATGCACAGCGGTTATGAGTTGATAAATGTTGTGCTGTCTTCAGGGTTATAGAAGGAATATACATTTTTTCTAATTTTCTATTATTATTGTTTTGCATAAATGCCGATATAATTTAAAGTGAACAACATTTAAAGCCAAAAGTTATGTAACAATTCAGAGGCTAATATGAACAGAGCGTTTATAACAACGCGAGTACAGCGATCAGAGAGACAGCTCGTAATCTAATGAGAGAAGAAAAGAGTAACATAACACGGTTATAGAAGCAATATTAAAGTTTTTTATTTTGATCATTTAATTGCTTACTCGTGTTTGTTTATTTATGTTTAAAGAAACTAAAGTTCTTGTTATACAAATTCTTTGTTCTTTGTTATACAAATTCACACTAAAATGTCCACTTGATGACCTAAATATGTAGTCGTCTACAGCAACAAGGCGCTGACAATCTAAACCCGTAACAAACTCAACTCGTATAAAAATTCAAGTAAGTTTTTCAGCTCGTCGCATAACCTTCCGTTCTGAATGCATGGTAAATTGCAATATTTACATATCGCTGCTATTTTATCCGGACTGCCGACTTGAATGCTGTCTGCCGATTCAACGCTCTCACAGTAACATACAAACGTGTATCTGTTAGCCGCTGCCAACTTCTGGCCATTTCAAGCTTTAATATGTAAACATAAAAGCAAAAAACAAAAAATTCGAAACAAAAAATAGGTGAAATGAGCATAAAAGGACAACCATGCAGTCACTGAACCCCTACATCACACTACATACATATGTGTCAGTGCTTGAAAAATAGAAAATGAAATAGCGTAAAGCAAAATAAAAGCCAAACAACTGAATGAGTGAAAAAATAGAAAAGCTGCGCAAATTATGAGGTCAGCATATGTGGCAAGTGCGCTTATTAGTGGAGGCGAACTGATGTTGGTTAATTCTGTGATAGACTCTGGTGCCGTGGCTGTTGCTTGAACTTATATGTTGGTGCAGATGTGAAAATGTGTGTGTGTGTGTGCTGCGCGTTGAGTGGAATTTATTTTGCTATTTTTAACGAGGTTTGCTTCTAATTGCCGCCAGCTGGCTACGTGTGGGATTTGAAAAATGCTAACTGCATTAAGGAATTGTTGAGAGTACATGGGGTGCATGGCAAAGTTACTAAATTTGTTAGTAATTATTTAATTTGAAATCTGCTTGGTATAGTTTTAATGTCATTAATAAAATGCGGTTGAATTCTTGTTATTCCGGCTGCAATATGTTTTATGTTGGGTGTGTTTAGGTCGACATTGATTCAAGCAATTTTTAAAAATAAAATTCTATGTTTATCATTTTGTAAGCATAAATATGTGTAAATATTTTTATTTAAATATTTTTATATTAAAAAAAACTTTTTTTTCATTTGTAAAAAAGTTTTTATAAAAACTAAATGAAATAAAAAATAAATAAAATAAAAAAAAGAAATAAAAATAAAAATAAAATAAATAAAAAACTAATGAAATAAACAAAAAATTCAAATTATTCTTTCTTTTAAATTTTCGTTGTCGAATTTTTAAAAGAATGTTTCTTAATAGTTGTTAAATAGTTTTCTATTTTTATAAAAAAATTGATATCTTAATATTTAAGTATTTTTTTATTTGAAAACAAATGTTTCTATTAAAAAAACTTTAATTTGTTTTATTTAAATTTAATTTAAGAAAGTATTAAAGAATTTTTTCAAAATTTTTTTGAATTAACGAATATATATATTATATACATTTCAAATGGTTTTTTTTAATTAAAAAAGAATTAAAATAAGTAAATAACAAACTTACAATTTTTTTTTTATAAAAATGTTTGCAAAATACGTGTATGCACATAATAAATATTAATAAAAAAATAAATAAATATTAAATAATAAAAATAAATTTATAAATATTTAGTAATTTAATTAATTTTTTTTATTTATTTTTTTTAAATAATTTTTAACTATTTTTTAATTTTTGATAAATAAATAAAATTATTTTTAAGTTTCATAATTTTGTAAAAATATTTCACACATAAACGCACAATATTTTGTTGTCCCAGATAATATTAATTTTGATATTTTAAAAATCTTTTTTAAGGTAAACAAAATAGTTTTTAATTTTGTTGTTTATTTATGAAAGAAAATTTTTTAATTTTTTAAAATTTTATTGAAATATTTTTAAAATTATTGTTTCTAAAATATTTTTTATTTTTCTTCATTTTTATATGGGAAAAAGTATTTTTTAATATGAAACTATCTATGTTTTTAAGTTTCATAATTTTGTAAAAATATTTCATACAAAAAACACAATATATTGTTGTCCAAAAAAATATTTGTTTTGATATTTTAAAAATCGTTTTTAAGGTAACACAAATAGTTTTTAATTTTGTTGTTTATTTATGAAAGAAAATTTTTTAAATTTTCAATTTTTTTTTTAATTTTATTGAAATATTTTTAAAGTTATTATTTAGTTTATTTATGAAAGAAAATGTTTTAATTTTTTTTAAATTTTATTGAAATATTTTTAAAATTATTGTTTTTAAATCCTTTCTACAATATTTTTAATTTTTCTTCATTTTTGTATGGGAAAAAATATTTTTTAATATGAAACTATCTATGTATATATTTTTAAATATTTGTTAAAAATGTGTTTAATATTATTTAATTTAATTTATTTTATATTTATTATATTTTTTATTGTTTGTACAAAAATTTTATAAAAATAAAATTATTTTATTATTATTATGTCCAAAAAAATATTTGTTTTGATATTTTAAAAATCTTTTTCAAGGTAACAAAAATAGTTTTTAATTTTGTTATTTATTTATGAAAGAAAATTTTTTAAATTTTTCATTTTTTTCAATTTTATTGAAATATTTTCAAAATTATTGTTTTTAAATCCTTTATAAAATATTTTTTATTTTTCTTCATTTTTGTATGGGAAAAAATATTTTTTAATATGAAACTATCTATGTATATATTTTTTAAATATTTGTTAAAAATAAAATTTTTTTTATTTTTTTATTATTATTTAATTTAATTTATTTTATATTTATCTTATTTTATATTTATTATATTTTTTTATTGTTTGTACAAAAATTTTATAAAAATAAAATTATTTAATAAAATATTTTATTGAATAAAAAATTGTTGCCTTAAAATTTTTTTAAATAAAAAAATTATAATGTAAAAAAATAATTTTTATGCTGCGTTAAAAAAAGTGTTTATGTAAGAACCATTTTGTTTTAATGTTTTTACATTTGTATTATTTTTTCGTGTATAAAAAGTATTTATGTTCATTTCACATCTCACATAACTTTTCCACCTTCACTCACATATGGTGATTTGGACATTTATAGATATGAAAAAAAAAAAAAACAAATTAATTTAAAAAAATTTGACTTGCAAAGTTTTTTATTGTCAATTTGTAGAAATTTCTTGCTGCATTGCACACAATAAATCAAAGTAAGGGCAGTCATTTCATCAACACCAACACAAACACGTACCAGGACACGGTTGTCTCACTTGGCAGTGTCACACCTGTGGCTTGCAGCGTTTGCTGCAAATATCTCGTCGCTGCGGCAAAGGCACCGACACCGACATCGACTCCGACGCTGACTCTTCCTCTTCGCATACATAAATAAGGCATAATAACAACATTTGTTAAGTGTGATATATGCAATGAAATTATTCACGCTCACGACTACAGACGGCCAGCAAAACTCATGCGTTGCATGCACTGAGAAATGCCAAGAAACTTCCATTTCCTGCTATGTTGGCTGCTGTGCAAGTAATACGGATGTATGTGTGTGTGTTGGTATGCGTATGTAGAGATTTGTCGGAAGATTTTACTGCATATGAATGTTGTAATATAGGAATTTGTGCTATACAGGATTTCAAATTAATGGGAAAACGAGATAGCAGACGGAAATTGCATTTGGAAAAATGTCTAAAAAAAACCAACTGTTGAAATTATTTGGTGAAATCGTGTCTGCTCTCTTTACAAAAAATATTGATTAATAATTTATTTTTAATTTTAAATTTTAAATTTAGAATGTCGAAAATTTGCTCAAAATTCTTGAATGCTAGCAACCACAGACCTCATTCTCTTCCACGATTTTTGCTGCCCCCACATTGTTGGCACCTAATTGCATGGCTTACTTTTTGCCAAATGTCAGAGCAAATTTCCTGTCCATAAGCTACTTCGAAATACTGTACCGTACTTGGGCGCAGCTGTCAGCAAATTGCAGCTCACTTTGTCTGCTGCCGGCTTCTTGGATTGTGTTGTGCTCTGTGTTTGATTGTGCTGCTGTTTCGTGTAATTAAGTTTGCATTGCGGCAATTCAAAGAACTGCCAAATTATATTCGTTGCTCTGAAATGTTAAATTTTGTCATTTGTGTTGGTTTTTGCCTCACATTCAAATTGCAGCGGATGGTGCAGCATTGCAACTCGATGACAGCATTTGGCGTTTTCTTTGTGCAAGGCGGTAATTTGCCCGAAACCGCTGCCTGCTTTGTTGTGCAGCTCGCGACCGCAGCTGCAGCAACAGCAACAGCAGCAGCCACATTTGCATACAGGCGCAGGAAATTAACTGGTTGAATTACATTTGGCATTTCTTTTGGGGAATTGCGTCCACGTTGTTGTGGCTCTTTTGCTTTTCGACAAATGCAACGCCAGATTGCCGCCAGTGCGGTCGCAACGAACGAACGAACGGAAGGAATGCCGAAAATGTGCAAACCGGAAAGGGATTTAATTATTGCAATGCACCGACAAGGAATTGTGGACAAGGCGCATTGTGAATGGAAATCTACTGCCCTGGAAAATTTAATCAAGTTGAAATCGACAAATGAACAGCGAAGGTTTGCTAATATTTATCTATATTTATTTATATTTATTTATATTTATTTATATTTATTTATATTTATTTATATTTATTTATACTTATTTTTAGCTTTGCATGCAAGTTTAAAGTCAATGGGCCTAATAAATCAAGTCTCTCTGAACCATTTCATGACTGCGTCAGATTTTTATAAAAAAAATTTGTCAAATTATAATAATTATTTCTCATTTAAACTGCTTTCATTACATTTGAAGTCAACAGACCTTTTATATGAAGTTTCTCCCTACAAACTTTAAACTAAACTTTAAAATAAACTTTTCTGATTCTTGTCTAATAAAGTGTGAAATCATTCCAAATCATGGCAGGATTAAAATATTTTTAATACTTCAGAGTTCCCGAAGAATCAGAATAAGTGTTGCTATAATATTGGGTCTCCTCCTTCTGCTGGTTCAAGTGTGAGTGAAGAGTGAATTGTTAAGATTTCTGTTAAAATCTTAACTCGTCCTTGACCCCGTCAGATTTTATTTTCAAAAAAGATGAAAAATACTTGTACGTGCCGATTTATTTACAATTTGAAGAATTTTCAACAAGTCAGCCAGTCAATAGGAACAAATATTTATAGGCATACAGATTTAAAATAATAAAATAAAAAGCAAAATTGTTACTACAAGAGCTATTTTTAGTGTAAATAATTAATTTTTTCTTGAAAGATTTTGAGTTTTCAAAAAATTTAAAAAAGAGTTGCTTTGATTGAAAGTTGATTGGTTTCTGAATTTTCAGCAGAGCTTTTATCCGTAATTTTAACAGGAATTCTTTCATAACCAACAGCACTGAGAGAGCAAAGAAAGACTATTGCCAGCATTGAGCACTAATGAAATGTTATGTTAAAATTGAGAAAAGACGTAACAGGCTCATTTATACGCTGACAACTGTTGGCAACGGTGATGTCTTAAAAATGCTGAAGAAGTCTCTTATTATTATATCAAATAATGCCGTAGATCGAAAAATAAAGAAAGCCGAAAGACAGAGAAAGGTAAAAAGAAAAACTAGATAAAAAATTGGTAAAATGGAAGGAAGAGAGAAGGAGAAGAAAAGAAAAAAGAAAAATGGGAGATGAAAAAATTATGGAAATGAACATAGAGGAGGGGGAATAGGCATGAAACAGTAGGAAAAATTAAAAGATTCTTATTACTTAATAGGAACATAAAAAATAAGAAGGAAAAAGAGAAAAGGAAGACTGAGGAGAAGAGCAAAAAAGAGAAATCACAACAAAAGAAAAAGCAGATTCAAGCGAAGATGAAAGAAGGAAAGAAAAGTGGAAAGTAAATGACAAATAAAGACAGAAGAAGGTGGGGAAGAGAAAAGAGAAAAGAAGCAAAAAGGAAGAAAAAAGAAAAGTTAAATCGGATAAAGAGAGATATGAAAATAGAATGGAGAAGACAGAAGCAAAAAGAAAGAAAAAATAGAAAAAAAAACAAAACAGATGAAAAGAGATAGAGGAATAGAAGAGTGTGAAGTTCTAAAGCAATTTTTATGAACTTTTCAAACTCTGTTTTTAATTAAGTTTATCGATTGTTACGTAATATTTACATTGTTACTTATCCATTATGGTGTTCTTTATTAGTCAGTAAGGAAACAATTGTTCTTTGACTAATTATAAATAAATGAAAAATGAAAATGAAAATAAATGAAATGAAAATGAAAGAGATGGAGAGAAAAACATAGAAACTTTTTAGAGAAAAGAAAGAAAAAGTAGGAGAAAAACAAAAGAGATAAAAAATATAGAGGAATAGAGTGTGAATGAGATGGAGAGGAAAATATAGAAACCTTTAAGAAAAATTAGGAAAAAGAAAATGATAAGGGTAAATGTAAAGCAAGAAAAGAATATAGTAAATATAAAGTGAAACGGAGGTGGAAAAAGGAGTGAAGGAGTAAGACAAGAAATTAAAAAAAACAGATAGAAAAATGAAGCCGAAAGGGACAAAAAATGTAAAAGAAGAACAAGTAAAGATTGAAAAACAAGTAAAGAAGAAGCTGAAGTAAGCGTAGACGGGAAAAGAAAAAGGAAAGAAAGTTGAAAAGAAAAGAAGAACAAAACGGAACAAGTAGAAGGAGAACAAGTAAAAGGAAAGTAAAAGGAAAGAAAAAAACACAAGAAATCAAAGAAGAAGCTGAAGTAAGCGTAGACGGGAAAAGAAAAGGAGAAGCAAAATTAAAAGGAGAGAAGAATAAAAGAAAACAAAGGAGCAGAGGAAGAATAGAAAAGGTTCGAAAAGAAGATAAAATAATAGAGAACTATGAAAGAGATATGAAAGAAACAAATTACGGACCATAAAAAAAGAAGCCGAAAAAAAGGATTAGAGGCCGCTGAACGAAGTAAATATTGAGTAGGAAAAGAATAGAGTAAAACAAGTAAAAGAGTTAAAAACACAAAAGGAATACGAAAAGACGCAAATGAAGTAAAAGAAAAAATGAATAAATAAAAAGTAAAAAAATAAAAAAAATAAAAAAAAAACGAAAGTGACAAAGGAAAAGAGGGAGAAAAATGAATAAAATAAGGCTTGTTGCTTGTTTAGTAGAAATGCTAGAAGCAACAAAAAAATTGGAGTAACAAAAAGGAGCAAGATGAAAAAAATGAAAAAGTTAAATGAAAAGACGAAAAGTGGGAAAATAGCAAAAAACAAGTAAAAACACAAAAAGGATACGAAAAAACGCGAATGAAGTAAAAAAAAAAATAATAAAACGCGAATGGCGCGCGAAAAGAAAACAATGTATAAATGAGAAGTAAAAATTAAAAAAAAAAAAAATGAAAGTGACAAAGGGAAAGAGAGAGAAAAATGAATAGAAAAAAAGCTTGTTGCTTGTTTGGTGGAAATGCTAGAAGCAACAAAAAAATTGGAGTAGCAGAAAGGAACAAGAAGAAAAAATTTAAAAGAAAGAAGAAGAAATGAAAAGACGATAAGGGGAAAGAGCAAAAAATAAGTAAAAGAGGTAAAAACACAAAAGTGATACGAAAAAACGCGAATGAAGTAAAAGAAAAAATTAATAAATAAGAAGTAAAAATTCAAAAAAAGTGAAAGTGACAAAGGAAAAGAGAAAGAAAAATTAATAAAAAAAAATGGTTGCTTGTTTAGTAGAAATCCTAGAAGCAACAAAAAAATTGGAGTAGCAAAATGGAACAAAACAAAAAAATTGAAAAGAGAAACGAAAAGACAAAAGGTTTCCCCCTTTTTGAGCGAAAAACAAATAAAAAATCAGAGCAAAGAAATAAAAAAAAAATAATAGAAATAAGATCAAAAATCAACGTTTGGAAATAGAAAACTAAGACAAAATAAAATCAATTAAAAAAAAAGTAAGAAGTCGAAAAGGCAAGAAAAACAAGCTAAACAAAAAATTTTGATTTGCAACGTTGCACAAATTCCAAAGTACCAAAAGCAAAATTGTCATCAAAATAAAAAAAAATGGCAGCATTAAAATACAGTAACCAAATATTTGTTACATGGTTTGAGGCAGGATTCATCAACCATTGACTGAACCATCCATCACAATTGAACTATCGCATCAGCTGTAAAACCGCTCAACTCTCATTGAGCTCAAAAGTTCTCATATAAAAATTGAGAACTCAAAGCTGTTTGCTGCAGTCACAGTTTCTGTTATTCATTGACTCAGTTACGCAGCCATGTCGAATATTTTAACAGCGCACGTGCTTGATGCTGTTAAAATTTCCCCAAACATGTTGCCGCTCATAAAACAATTCACGTTACACTCATTCACAGCTGTGGCGCGCTGTTATTGTGGCTGCAACAGCGCGCAGGATGCGCACAGCATCCGACTGGTTACAGCAGTAAAATATCCCAAAACAACATTTTCACACCGAACAGACTAATTTTGCAGACGGCCGTTGTCGTTGGCGTCGTTGACGGTTGTCGCAGCATCTAGTCGACGGTTACGGTGACTGTGTCAAACAGTTCTTATCGTGTTTTCAAAGGATAACGACGCGGCAACCGGAACGAAAACGTCAACCGTGTCGACGACATCAAACGCTCTAACAGTTGCTAACATTCAGGCTTTGTTGTCGCTGTGGTGGTGGTGGTGTGTGTGTGTGCCAGCCACAATTACGCGCTCGACTACGTGCGGCTTAAGTGTGCGCTAAGCCGCTTGATCACGTGTGCGGCTCGTGTGTGTTTGTGTGCGCGTATCCTGCGGCATTTCACCTCGAATTCTTTTGAGGCAAATTGAAAGTTGTAATTTCGCTGTCTTTGTGCTGTATTGGCCGACTGAAAGGCCCCGCGGTCTGCGATACGTTGACGGTACGGTGCGTTGTCGAGCGTCGTGCGTGTTGTTTCCGCGTCGGTCGAGCGTTGCATGTGTGTGCGTGTGTGTGTTCGAGAGCGGTGCGTTTGTTTGGCGGCACTGTGAGCGCTCGTAGGCTTTTCGTAACGGTTCAGAAGCCAATTGAATTAACACAACCGCCAACCGCTTTATTTGACGTTTACGTGCGCTCGACGTTGTGTTCTGTTTTATTGGCTTTTTAATGGAATTTAGTGCGCGTCGCTGACTTCTGATGCAAAACTGCAATGTTTTGCTGAATGTTGAAAGGGTGTGTTTATATTGTTTAAAAAAAAAACAACAAATTTAGTGAATTTTCACAATAGCATCAAAAGTAGGGAAAGAAAATTATAAAACAAAAATTATAAAAATATCTGAAAAATTTCGAAAAATTTCGAAAAATTTCCTTACAAAATTGAAAATAATTTTTAAACATTGTTAATGAATTTTAAACACTTTTTAAATATTGTGAAATTTTACAGTAGCAGCAAATGTGGAGAAATTAATTATGAAAATCAAAATTAAAAATATTAAAGAAATATCTGAAAAGCAAATTGTTTCAACTTGTGAAATTTTAGAGTAGCAGCAAATGTAGAGAAAGAATTTTACAAAAACAAAGGTTTAAAAATATCTGAAAAATATCAACAAATTACAAAAAAAATTAAAAATATATGAAAAGCAAAGTTTTTAATCATTGTGAAGAAAATTTAAAAATATCTGAAAAATTGCTCAAAATTTCGAAAAATTTTCTTACAAAATTGAAAATAATTTTTAAACATTGTTAATGAATTTTAAACACATTTTAAATATTGTGAAATTTTACAGTAGCAGCAAATGTAGAGAAATTAATTATGAAAATCAAAATTAAAAACATTAAAAAAAAAAATATCTGAAAAGCAAATTGGTTCAACTTGTGAAATTTTAGAGTAGCAGCAAATGTAGATAAAGAAGATTACAAAAACAAAGGTTTACAAATATCTGAAAAATTTCAACACATTACAAAAAAAAAATTAAAAATATATATGAATTTTAGTCATTGTGAAATTGTAAAGTAGCAGCAAATGTAGAGAAAGAAGATTACAAAAAAGGTTTACAAATATCTGAAAAATATTAACTGTTTTTCTTAAAAAATTTAAAATATCAAAAATTCAAATTTTAAATATTTAAAATTTTACAGTAGCAGCAAATGTAGAGAAATAATGTTACAAAAAAAGGTTTAAACATAATTCAACAATTTTTCTAAAAAAATTTCAAATATCTGCAAAGCAAACTTTTTGAACATTGCAAAATTTTACAGTAGCAGCAAATGTAAAGAAAGAAGATTCCAAAAAAAGGTTTACAAATATCTGAAAAAATTCAACAGTTTTTCTAAAAAAATTAAAAATTAGTATCTGAAAAGCAAACTTTTTAAACATTGTGAAATTTTACAGTAGGAGCAAAAGTAGAGAAAGAAAATTATAAAAAAGTTTAAAAATATCTGAAAAGTATCTAAAAATCTTCTTAAAAAAATTAAAAATATATGAAAAGCCAACTTCTTCGACATTGTGGTAAAAATTATAACTAAATAAAAATTTTTTGTAAGCCAAGTTTTTTGAAATTGAAAAATGTCTTTCATGCGAGTTTATGTTTAACTAAATTGCTGCTACTTAAATCACTCGCATTTGGCCTACGTTTTTACACGGAGATTTATTTTTGTGCTACTTGCATCACTTGAATTTACAACTAGTCTGACCACAACTGAGTTCTTCGAGTTTTTCCCCACGCTTTCGCAAGCATTTATTTTCACACTAAAATTGCTACTGAAAATTTATTGTTAACACTTCCGTCGTTCGTTGAGGGAAAAATAAAAATAGTGTAGAACGTGAAGTGAATCACTGAATCACACAAATACCAGTACACACACATTCTGTCTCTATGTGTGTGTGTGTCTCACTCAAAAAGTTGTGAGCGCATTGTTCCAGCCAAGTGTTGAGTGTGCGCCAAGTAACAACCTTGAAAATAAAAACCAAAAATAATATCGTAAAAGTTGTAAAGGAATAAAGGCCAAAACACAAAAACAAAGCAGAAGATAACGTTTTCAGCATCAATGGCATAATTTCGGCGAACTTTACGGTGAGTGCTTCCGATGATTTGTGTTTATGTTTTTGTTTATGATTATGCATGCTCGCCGCCCACATTCGCGCGGCACTAAATTCATATTTTAACATGAGCTGTGATGTCCATGTTAAGTGCCCTGTCAGTTGGCCCAAAGTGCTTCTTCAGCGTTGATATTGTAATTAAAAGGAACGCTTCAATAACTCGCTCAAGGCGAAATCGATTTGTGCTCTTCAAAGAATTCAGTTCTAGCTGGGCGTACCCAGAACTGCTCAGAAATGTTTGAATTATTGATTGTTGTTAAAACTACTTTACTGCTTTGGCATGGCCAAAAAATTACGGCAATGTTTTGCTGATTTTTAGAAAAAATCTTTGCAAAATGTGTGGGAAAATATGAGAGAAAAAGTCAAATTGGAGTATAATTTGTATCAAAAAATTATCAGTTGTTTGTGCATTATATACTGAAATACAAATGAAGCTGGAATAATTCAATTTAAATTAAAAAATAATAAATGTTTTTAAATATAAAAAAATTAACTAATTTAGTTAAAGCATCCACAAATTTGAAACCATATTATTTTACTGTTTTTAAATTGTTTTTACTTATATAATTTTTATTGTTCAAATTTTGTTTAATTCATTAAAACATATTTGCAAAATTTATATTATGAGAAAATAAATTTTTTTTTAAATTATATTAAAAAAGTTTTTTATGAAAAAATTTTATTTTTTTAATTATTATAAAAAATTAAATTAAATTAAATTGAATTCAAATTAAAAAATCAAAAATCGTTTTGAAATCAAATGAAAACAAATTTTAACTTATTTAGTAAAAGCAACAACAAATTACAAACCATATTATTTATGGTGTTTTTAAATTGTTTTTATTTATATACTTTTTATTTTTTAAACTTTGTTAAATTATAAATATGAGAAAATTTATTTTTTTTATTTATTATAATTTTTTGTCTTTATTGAACTGTTTTTTTTTAGGTATATACTTTTTATTGTTTAAATTTTGTTAAATTTTAAATATGAGAAAATTTATTGTTTTTTAATTATAATCCTTTGTTTTTTCTAAATTTAATTTTTTTATTATAATAATTTTATTAATAATATTGGAAACTTTAATATAGCTTAGCCCATTGCTGCCTAATGGGTAAAATGTTACCCATGAAAATTTATTTTAAAAAAAATCACAAAAAAGTCAATGTTTGAGATCTCTCAAAACCATTGACAGGGATAGTTAGGGTAAAGATGGAACTACCTTAACCTAGTGAAGGTCACCTTAAAATTTTGCCATCTAGCTAGAGTTACCAGACTCCAAAAATCGTGAATTTTCCGGAGGTGGAAAATGTGGCGAAACGTAGTGGCCTTACAACTTCAAAAAAATCTGCCTCCTACCTCACCTGTAAACAATACAACTTTTGTTCACGTGTTTAGCTGATCACTTCACAAAGTATGGAAAAAAGCTACCATTGCTGCGTAATGGGTACAAAATACCTAATGAATATCTCAGCAACGTGAAGAGATATAAAGCTGAAATTGTTGAATTGAATTTGAATTTGAAATTGAAATTGTTTCTCATCATTTTGGGTCAATTCTAGGTCGTGTATGAAATTTTATCAAAATCGTATGGGCGGAACTGGTACTCGGCAGCAATGGATTAATGGGTGTAAATAACATCTGCAAAGTATTCCCACTCGGCGGCATTATTGTCCATTATGACTATGTACACTCTATGTGTGTTAGGTGGAAGTACATCTTTCCAATCGGAGTTTTTATAAGAAGTCAAAGTATTGACCCTATTAAATCATTCCAGTTAAAATTCAGATAGTCCCATAATTTTAGTTTCCATATCTTTCTTTGACCTCTGAGGAAGCTTAACCCTAAATACTGAAACCAGATTTGACTATAACCTTGAAAATCGACATAGAATGGGCTCCACCTATTCATTCACAGCAATAACTGTGAAGAAGGAGCACAAGTAAGGATACGCCATCTTTGGAGCATTGTTGCATTAGATCAGTGCCCAAAGATGACTTCTGTTAGTTCTGTAAAGTGTTTGCACTAAAATTTAGATGTGGATTGTACGTATTGCAAAGGCGGATACATCTGGCTATTGTTTTATTTGATGAATTGTGACAGAGAATAAACGATTTTGTCTCAAAGTCCGATTGATCTCTGAAGCATTTGTGAGCTGTTGCTGTAGATCAGTGATGACCACATCAATAAAATAAATTTTTGTTAAAAGCACATCAGTGCAGCAAATTAAGTTTGCAGTTTCTTGCAACTTTGTCTTCAGTGGTCACATGTAAACAAACCACTGTATTCTAGGACCCATTTAGTAATCTTTTCAAGTCAGGTATTGGTGAGAACAAAACAGGTGAACATAGAATTTAATTTAATTTGAAGGGAGTTACACAAATTTTGAGTTCAAAATAATTTATAACAATATTTAGTCACAGAAAGGATATTTGTAGATATTTGTAGGATTTGAGGACTCAAAACAGTCTTGGAAAAATCTTGTTTTGAAACTGTCAGATGGACATATTGTAATCAATACCAACGCTCAAAGCAGCATTGCTCAATTCATTAAGTGTTCTTTAAATTTGATATCAGTAAAGCAGAAAACGATTTATAATTTGATATTTGAAAAGTTTTTGCTTTTAATTTATTTTTAAACATTTTTTAAATAAATAATTAAATGATGAAGTGTTTCTAAACTTTGATATCAGTAAAATAAAAAAGCATTTATAATTTGATATTTGAATAGTTTTTGCTTTTAATTTGTATGCACTATTCTTAAAAATTTTTTAAATAAATTTATCAAGAAAATGAAGCATGAAAGGGTTTATGAACAACTATGGAAGGCACTCACTCAACCAACGATTACATGAACAATTATTGTTCAATTTTTGTTCAATTTTCAATATTAAAAAAAAATATTGTTATTTAAATATGATACTTGATTTCAAAATTGTGCTTTAAAAATGAAAAATAAAATACCTAAAAAATTTCACAATGCTCAAACAAAATGTTTTAGACTGAGTGCTATGAAAGGTTTGCACTCACTCAACCAAACATTTCATGATTAAAGTTTTGTTTAATTTTAATTTTTTTTTTTTTGTTTAAGTTTATTAGTAAAAATATTATTATTTAAATATTTAATTTCATAAATTATGCATTAAAAATATTTTAAACTTTATAACAAATATCACAAAGCCACACAAATTTCTCTCTACTTGAAAAGAGTAAATTGGTTTTTAAGGAAGAATCAACTAAGCGAGTTTAAAAATATTTTAAACTTTATAACAAATATCACAAAGCCACAAAAATGTCTCTCTACTTGAAAAGAGTACATTGGTTTTTAAGGAAGAATCAACTAAGCAAGTTTCAGTTTCGCTTTTATTGCTTTGAAAGTTTATTCGTAATGAGCTTTAAAATTACCCAAATTTCGCAGAATTTCAAGCATATCTTGTGGCGCTTAAGGCTAAAAAAAAACGCGTAAGACTTCTTAGTAATTTGCATAAGAGACAAAGACTTTCAACTGAATTCAAGTGAAAGTGGAATAGAGTTAGGAGCAAAAAAGGAAGACAGTAGTTGTTGTGTTATGTCTATGCGTCTCACGCTTTTTACTTTCTTTAGCTATTTTTGTGTAGCAGAACAATGATAAATTAAATAAAAATGCAACAAGGTCTAATTTTGTAAAAAAATTTCAGCGAAATATTGCACATTGCTGAAAATTTTTTTTATAATGTTGAGACAAGTTTGCCTGAAATGAACAGCTGGCATGCTTCTGAATCTAGGATCTCAAATACTTTCGTATTTGATTTGTTATCTATTGCAGTTTTTTTTAAAGTTAGACAAATTTGTCCCAAAAACAGAAAACATTTTAATTACGCTTGAAAAATTTAGCTAATGTAATAAATCAAGCCAAATTAGTCAAAGTCATTGAGCGCAGCTTTCAAGTCTACTGTCCCGGCATTTAATCTCATCAACCCTATCCATCAGTCACAACGTTTAAAGTAATTTTTTCGTTGTTATTGCAGCTACAAAAACATTCGTTTTCTTTCATTAATTTTTATGTTGGTCTTTTTCACAGCACAACGTGCAGCTTTTAATTAAAATGTTTTGAATTTCTGCTATTCTTTCTCGTTTTTTACTCTTCTTTCTTTCACCAAAACCAGCTCTGGCTGTTCTATACGAACGTAAGTAATGCGAAAAAAATTGCACAGCAGCTTACAAACCTTTTATTCTTAACAATCAAGTGGAAAAGTTTTGCAGCAGCCGCCACATAACAGCTGCCGCCAATGACTGATTTCAACTTTCCCTCAAGTTTATAGTAAATGCTAATTCTTATGCTCTTTTAGTTGGCATATGAAAGCAGTCAAATTTACAAAGTAAAATTCCAACTACTAACAATTTTTATACGTAGTTTGCTTTTTAACTTTTTAGCAACAACGTTTTCGAACAGAAATAAGAAGAGAAACAAATTCTGCAATTGTTTTTGTGCAGATCTTTGAAGCTCACATTCTTTGAATGCATCCAAATGCAATGCAGAGCGCTACAAAAGAATCTTCGAATTGTGACACAAATGTAAAGCGAGCGCACATCATCCCAATGAGTCAACTCTGGTTGGGGATTTGCTGCTAACAAATGAACGAACTTTGTTAATTTGCATTGCATTCTTAAAAACTTGAGCCAACTAATTTCGACATACAATAAAACAAAAAAAAATTTAACAAATCGTTGTTTTCCCCCATTGGCCTTCGGCGATCTGTGAACTCGTATGGGGCAACGTACGCTTTACGTTGTTAATGAGTCTGAAATGCAAGATGGCTGCAAGTTTTGCGCACAAGTTTCATTAATTTTTATAGTCAACTATGCACCATTCATCACTTCACTTGGCTGCAAGCCATGAGAATCTGTCTGTGTGTCAGTGTTTTTAGTTGTTGAAATTTTCTTTCACTTTAACGCAAAGTATGCGTGTGTATGTGCAAGATTTGTAGCCATTCGTTTTTTCTTGAAACTCATATTTTACTAAAGTTTTTCCTTTAGAATGCTTCCATCAGCGCTGAGCACGAATTAAAATTGCACGTCCAGCAGCGCCATAAATCGACGCCAATGTTGTAAGCACAAAATGACATTTGCGCCTCAAAATTCAATGCTGTTGGCTAGTGGCCAAGCGCTATTTTTCATTGTTACAAATTGTGTGGGACACTAAGGTATACACGATAAAGTGCAGAGCAATGCAAAAGTGTTACAAAACAGTGTAATTCTGTGCAGAATGTGTTCTTAAAAATTGAAAATGTATTAAAAAACAAACTATAAGAATTATGAAAACTAAATCAATAATAATTGATAATAATTAATTAATAATCAATAGCCACAAAAAATAGTAATTTAACTATACATTTATAAAAAATAATAACAATTTTGTGGTAGAATTCTTTTTTATAGTGATTTTGAGTATAATTTTGATTTTGGGACAATGTGTCACAAAATTAATATTTGTCACAAAACACTCTGAACGCACAGAATTTATTATGATAGCAAAAATATTATAAAATAATTGTTTCTAAAGTACTTTTGAGCACAGTTTTGATTTTGGGACAAAGTGTCACAAAACGAACATTTGTTAAAAAACATTAAATAGTCATAAGATTATAAATATTAGCTGAAGCTGTTGTCACAAAGTAAGTATTTGTCACAAAATAATTGTCGATTAATGTAGAGATGGATGAAGAAAAGACGTGTTATAATGAATTAGTGTTCATAAACTAATTCACCATTCCATTCCAGCATGCAGCTATCATATTCTAAAAACTCTGAAAAATCATACAACTCAAAATGTTATCCAAAGCTGTTCCAGATTATGAATTTAGGAAAGTGTCACCAGTAATAAAATTAAAGAATTATCCAAACTTTTTTTTTAACATGACTTGATAATTTGAGCCAACTCACCTTCAACTATTTGGTGACTATTTTCACAAAAATAAAAAATATTAAAAACTATAAAAAATTATTAATAAACGACTTCTGAGCAAAAATTTCAATTTTGGGAAAATGTGTCACAACATCAATTTATTGCAAATAAATGTTTGTCACAAAATACTTACAACTATAAAGCAATCAATTAAGCTATTTTTAAGAAAATATATCTGTTTTGGGGGACAATATGTCAACAAATAAATATTTGTTGCAACAAAATTTTAGTCAAAACTTTATTGTTCCACTTTAAAAATATATTTAAATTATAAAAATTACAACTTGAAAAATTGAAACTATTTCTAAGCAAAAATTTCAATATTGGGACAATGTGTCACAAAAGAAATATTTGTCACAATATGAATATTTGTCACAAAACCGTGGCAATGATAGTACGACTGTTGACAAATTTTTAAAATTAAAAAATTATCCTTTGTAACTAAAAAATATTTTTAAACAGATTTTATTTTTCGGAAAATGTATCACAAACAAATTTTAAACCATTGTTGAAAAACCATTTTAATTCTGGAACAATTTGTCACAACAAAATATTTGCCACACAACACTCACAACTACAATAACTATTAAAAACTATTCCGTTTAGAACACTTTTCTGTTTTAGAAATTTTGTGAGAATATGTCACAAACAAAATATTTGCCACAAAACGCTCACGAAACAAAAAACTACAACTAATATTTAAAAATAATTCGTTGTGAATCATTTGGGTTTTTAGATATTTTGGGACAATTTGTCACAAAATTATTTGTTGTCACAAAACGTTTAAAAACACAAAAAGCAGCTTTTATTCAAAACTAATCCGCTTTGAACAATTTGAGTTTTTTGACATTTTGTGACAATTTGTCACAAAGTCAGAAATTATTATAAAACTGAAGTTTCAGTTTAATTTATTTTCTAATCCAACAAAAAATTAATTGTTTGTACCTGATTAATTTTGAATAACGAAATTAACAAAATCCTCGAAGCAAAAGTTCATAAAATCATTTTTGATCTGAAGAATGTGACAACAAAGCAAAGTATGTACATTCAATAAAGCTATTTTAATGCTTCACTCAAAATTGGCTCAAAGTGCATTGAACAAATGTAACCAAATATTAAACCGAATACTTTCCGAACAGAGCACAATTTTGCGGCCGCTTTGTAAGACATCAAAATTCAAATACCCTCATAAATTAGATAAAAATTGTTTACCAGCATACACCGACTCATGGCAGCTGTAAACAAAGAGCCACTGAACGAAACTGTTTCCGTTAGCAATGAAATTTTCAGTGCAATCTTGGCAAGCTCGATACTTCCGGTCGCACAGCGAAAAAATAAGACACAAAATCACTTTATTATCGGCAGCAATTTGGGCGCACAGGAAAGGGTTAGGCTGGCTTCCCAACAGGAAGTGCCGACACATTTACCTTGGCAAATGGCCCATTAAGCGAGGAAAGAAATTAACAAAAGCGAAACAGCAGGAAGCAGCAATAAATCTAATTTTTGTGTTAAAAATACCGTAAAATGTCCAACTAGAGGCAGGTGGAACATTTTTGGAAGGACGACAGAATGATAGAGTAGGAGCAGCTATAGAAAAGGGAATCAAAAAGCAAAGACAAACCTTGTGAAGATTAATTACACGCGGAAAAAGAATGAGTAATATAAATAAATGCCATAAAAGCGAAATTAAATTGTTGGATTTTGTGCAGAGTCAACAATTTTCTGCCATTACAGCAACTAACTACTGGCAATTAATTTACGACACTATTTAATATTCTTGTAATTCACAGCAAATGTAAATGTGAAAAATTGTCTCGACGATGAAGAAAAATAAGATAGAGTCAAGTGAAATTTGGCTCTGGAGATGACAAGTATGGGACTATTTGTTGTTGTTGTTGTTGTTGGGTACAGGAAACAACTGCCAAGTAAATGCAATACGAGTACTTAGGCAACAGTTGGCAGTGCATTTTATTGGCCACAAATGATAAACAAATAACACGAGAGGGAAACATACAAAACAACTGAGAGTTTGCTGTGAATGGAGAAATGACGAAAATATTGCTGTCAGTACAGAAAATGCATTTCTCGTTTGTTCTGACAACAGTTGCCAGACTTTTGCGACGCAACAATAAAATGCAAGCACTGAGAATTTAGTGGGAATTTGCAATGAACAATCAAATAGATTGTTGCGAGAAATGAACGATTATTGGAATTTTTTATGAGGTGCTGAGGATGAGTCGTGATAAAATCTCTGTTATATGGAGTTCGTTGTGTCAAGAAAGTGCTCCAATAAAAGTAAAATTTTGTGACAGATGATGAGGAAGGAATGGAGTCTGTACAGCATTTTCTATGTGAATGTTCGGCACTTCAAACTATACGACACTACTTTTAGGAAATTGGATGTTTGGAGATCTGATCATAGTAAGAGGATATTGCCGGATTCATTGGAAGTCCAGGTTTATTTGAACCATCACAGAACATAGATTAGAGAAGAGCTCTGGCACATTTTCCATAAGGCATCACATTGGATCGTTTAGGATTTTTACTGTACCTACTAGTCGAGATATCGAGATTCTTGCCTAACAAAGTAGGTCTGAATATTTGACAGCTGTTGTCTACCAGTGTTCAAATTATTAAAAGAAAATGTTACAAAAAGGAAGGATTACAATCAAGACATCACAATGAACCGTTTAGGACTCAAAGTGTACAAGTCGAGATATCGGCCTGTTTTACCTAACCTAAGCCAACTGACAGCTACTAACTTTTGACGATGTTGTTTCTATTGCTCTGTTTGTGTTCCTTAATCTGTTGTTATAACAACAATGCCATTTTTTTTATTCTTTTGTTTTTTTTTATTACTGCTGAAAATTTTATTCGCATTGATGTACTACAGCAGTTTTTATTAGTCCGTAGTCTATTAAGTTTTCGCTCTTTTCACAACTGTTATTTTTCTCGTTATTGTTCTTGTTCGTTTTCTTTATAGTTGTTGTTGGCTGCGTTGTATTGGTTTGGTTTTTGGGATTTTATTAGCTCGTCGCAGAGCGACAATTGATAAGGTTCATCCAATTTTCTACGCGCTTCCGCTAAGCTTCACTCACACCACCAATTAAATTGGCTAATAAATTTGCTTGCCACTGCTGTCTAAATGCTAAAAAAATTAACAGCAACAACAACCCAAACGTCAAAAGAAAACCACAAACAGAAACGCCAAGTGGCAGACAGTGAATCCATTAAACGCAAAGCGATGTGTGTGGTGGGCGAGTGGAAACGGAAGTGGCAGTGTTGAAGGAAGAAGAAGTTAAGCGTCGCCATCAGATAGTTCACAAAATATTGCGCAAGCATGCATTGGCGTTTCTCTTTATATGCATTGTTGTTCTTATTTATGAAATACTGTTGTCCGTTGAAAGCGCTGCTGCTACGTTGACAACGACAGCAACGGCGGCTGTGCTGTATCAGCTTTTCGCTGTGTGTGTGTGTGTTGTGTGTTGTCTTTGCTCTACGACACGCCCTGTAACTTTGTGAAAATATCCTCCAACCGCACCCGCAACCGTGGCAATGAAGTTGTTTTATTGTTGTTGTTGCTTTGTGGTAAGCAGATGTTAAATTGCTAATTAAGATCACCTTAGATGAGATAAATGTGCGCACATTTGACGTTGTGCCGTAGTGCGCGTGTTGCAGGCATTTTCGCTGATTTCCCTGAATGTTGCTGGGATGCAGCGCAATGATAGATGGGAGAGGGGGTGAGGAGTGTTTTGGGCGAAAGACATGTTCGGCGGTTGCCAGTTGCCGCCTCCGGGCAGCGCCAAAACAGAGCACTTAGTGTAATATATGCTTCGCGGTTGTTGTTTTTGTTGTATATTTATATATAAATACGTGTATGTATGTAATTGTATTTGTGTTCATGTGTGTGGGTGGGGGTGTGTGCCTGTATGTGGATTATACCTGTTGGCAATGTAAATTTAAATTAAAATGTGTGCAGTTCTTTTCTTGTTTGTGTTTTTGTCAAGTTCGCTGTCTGTTTCTTCTTGTCTTTTTATGTTTCTCTACATAATTTTTCAAGATGAATTCGGCGTTTGGACGCAAAAAAAGCCCACAAGGATAAATGTTTTTTTTTTATTCTTTGGCATTCTATTTAATTAAATTCAACAATAATTGCACCCATTTTTTTAACGTTTCATGTTTTTATTATTTTCATTGTCCTTAACATTGTTGTTCTGTGTGTGAAAAAGCGTGGAAATTATCTTTCGAAAATAGAGCGACAGAAACGACCTTTTTCATTAACCCTTTAGGGCATAGGCAGGACTTTAGACAATTTAATTCGCTGCCTTTCCAAATGAATGAAATTGAGAGTTTGAATGAAAAATTGCTTGAAATTGTTGAAGAATTAAAAAAAAGAACTAATTAATTACATGTAAATAATCTCGCTTTGGCTTGGTTAATTGAAGAGATTTATTGCAGTGAGACTTCTGTGTGCTGAAAGTAAGATTAGGTTACAAATGAATTGTACGCAACCTTCGAGTCCATTCAGAGGCCTTGGGTTCATTGTGATTCCCTTCCTTTCCCATCTGTTTAGTTTCCTATTTATCCATATCCATTCTTATAGATATTGATCCATCTGTTGGAAACCCTTTGACCTTAACGAGGAAATTGTGTGTATCAGTAAACTGTGCAACATCATTTTTTATTTTATTTTATCTTATTTTGGTTTATTTTATTTTATTTCGTTTTATTTTATTTTATTTTATTTTATTTTATTTTATTTTATTTTATTTTATTTTATTTTATTTTATTTTATTTTATTTTTTTTACTTTATTTTATTTTATTTTATTTTATTTTATTTTATTTTATTTTATTTTATTTTATTTTATTTTATTTTATTTTATTTTATTTTATTTTATTTTATTTTATTTTATTTTATTTTATTTTATTTTATTTTATTTTATTTTACGTTATTTTATTTTATTTTATTTTATTTTATTTTATTTTATTTTATTTTATTTTATTTTTTTTACTTTATTTTATTTTATTTTATTTTATTTTATTTTATTTTATTTTATTTTATTTTATTTTATTTTATTTTATTTTATTTTATTTTATTTTATTTTATTTTATTTTATTTTATTTTATTTTATTTTATTTTATTTTATTTTATTTTATTTTATTTTATTTTATTTTACGTTATTTTATTTTATTTTATTTTATTTTATTTTATTTTATTTTATTTTATTTTATTTTAAAAATAAAACCCATATTTATTAAGCAATTGGGGATAATTTTATTGAAATATAAAGTAGACATTGTCCAATTAAATATGGAAAAAAAGTATCTGACAAACAGCTCTGATTACAGATCTTTATTCTTTTAAAATTTTCAATGATATTTTATCAAAGTTATGTCTCAGACTGGAGCTCAGGAATTGTTTGCGGTCTATTTGCATAGAACAGCAATTTCACAAAACCCCATCTTAGTGGTCAGTTCACAGTAATATTTCGATCTCATTCACTTCACTTTACTCTATCAACCATTGAACGAGTTGTTAGCATTGTACATAGTCTGCCGATTTGAGTCCCTGAGTGAGTGTCTTTCGTGCTGAAGAGCCTGAGTTGACTACTATATGAGGGAATAAATTCTCCCTCGGAAATCCCTAAGTACGAACCAACATGCCTAGCAGAAAAGTAGATCCACAGAAATAGTGCTATCGACGCTGGTAGGTATGATAGAGAAGAGCCTGGAGGATAAATAATTCTGCAGACTAGTCTCGACTAGTACAGTTAAAATCTTAAACAATCTATTGTGATGCCTTATGGTAAGTGTGGCAGAGCTCTTCTCTAAGCTGTGTTCTGTGATGGTTTCAACAAACCTGGAAACTTTGGACTTTCGGGCCAAATTTCCCACATGTAGGGGATCAGCGCTAAAAAACATATTCAAGAGAACTTAAAATAATTAATTAAAAAATATTTATTTTATGTAGGAAAGCTTTCAATATGACAAAACCGCCATTTCGCAAAGAGCACTGAATCCTTCTTCACCCTTAAACCGCACAAATCTTATCTTTTTAATAATTTTTTAATACCATAAAACCTGTTGCAACCAACAGGATTCAACCATAAAATGGACACTGCCAACACCAATCAATAAATTCAACTTTCAATTGCACACTTGATGAAATGAAAATAAAAAATATAAAATCGCAGCAAATAGATAACTGAGCTGTGCAATTGCAAAGTATATACAAAAAGAAAAATAAGTAAAATATTTCGCCAGCCACATGCAGCACATTCCAGCAGCATGCAACGCAGTTCATGCAAGAGACGGAGCGTTGAAAAACAACAACAACAACAACCAGCATATGAACAACAGGACGTGCAAGTTTCACTGCGCAACGAAATCAATGCGGCGGAAGCGCTTAAGTGGTGGTTACTGTGGGTGGAAGAGCTCTTGCCAGACTACGTACATACATCTGTGTATATATTTTGCGAGTATATCTGTGTATGTGTATTCACATACAGACATACATCAGCAGCTGTCAGCAAATCAATTTGAGTGTTTTTTTACAACATTTGTGAGGTCCGATTTTGAGAGTTCTTAAGTTTTGAAAATTTGTCTGCTAACAACAAAAACTCGAAAACCAAATTTCGTATCACATATGAAACCTTTCCCCAGCGCTAAGACTTTTTTCAGTTTCAAGTAAATGCAAACTTTTCTTGTTTCGTTTGTTAGCTCCATAAGCTGAATTTACTAAATTGAATTTCATTGTTTAAAAAACCAATTATTAAAATTAAATTAAAATTGCCACATTGTCCAATGAAAAAAATGGCCAAAAACGAGCACAACACCAAATACTGGCGTTCTTTTCATTTTGCATTGCATATTTTTGTGCGCGCACTGCTAGAAATGCACTTTAGTAATTTACAGCTGAAAGAGTTAGAGCGCAAAAAATATGCAAATTTCATAATGAAAATTGTGTAAGCGAACATTTGTGCGCAACATGAACGAATTTGAAATCTTATAAAAAAAAAAATAATACAAAATAATGAAATTTTGCACTGTGCCAAAAAATACGCACGGCCATAAATTGCAGGCGGTAGCAAAATCGCTAGAATAGCTCAACATTTATTATAACATTTGAATTTGTTATTATTGCCGTCAGCAATCGGCCAACTGGCGGTTTGAATTTTTGAATTTTAAATACAAAAATATTATTTATAACAAAAAACACAAGTTTTTTTAATCAAGGTAGGAATATGTAATGATTTTTTGATTTTATTTTAAATAATTTAATTTAATTTTAGTTCTTATTTTTATTTCTGTTCTTCCTCTAATTTTTGATTTTAATTTTCATTTTAATTTTAATTTTAATTTTAATTTTAATTTTTATATTTAATTTTATTTTAAATTTTAATTTTTGATTTTAATTTTAATTTAAATTTTAATTTTAATTTTAATTTTAATCTTAATTTTAAGTTTAATTTTAATTTTAATTTTAATTTTAATTTTAATTTTAATTTTAATTTTAATTTTAATTTTAATTTTAATTTTAATTTTAATTTTAATTTTAATTTTAATTTTAATTTTAATTTTAATTTTAATTTTAATTTTAATTTTAATTTTAATTTTAATTTTAATTTTAATTTTAATTTTAATTTTAATTTTAATTTTAATTTTAATTTTAATTTTAATTTTAATTTTAATTTTAATTTTAATTTTAATTTTAATTTTAATTTTAATTTTAATTTTAGTTTTAATTTTAATTTTAATTTTAATTTTAATTTTAATTTTAATTTTAATTTTAATTTTAATTTTAATTTTAATTTTAATTTTAATTTTAATTTTAATTTTAATTTTAATTTTAATTTTAATTTTAATTTTAATTTTAATTTTAATTTTAATTTTAATTTTAGTTTTAGTTTTAATTTTGATTTTGATTTTGATTTAAATTTAAATTTAAATTTAAATTTAAATTTAAATTTAAATTTAAATTTAAATTTAAATTTAAATTTAAATTTAAATTTAAATTTTAATTTTAATTTTAATTTTAATTTTAATTTTAATTTTAATTTTAATTTTAATTTTAATTTTAATTTTAATTTTAATTTTAATTTTAATTTTAATTTTAATTTTAATTTTAATTTTAATTTTAATTTTAATTTTAATTTTAATTTTAATTTTAATTTTAATTTTAGTTTTAGTTTTAGTTTTAGTTTTAATTTGAATTTGAATTTGAATTTGAATTTGAATTTGAATTTGAATTTGAATTTGAATTTGAATTTGAATTTGAATTTGAATTTTAATTTTAATTTTAATTTTAATTTTAATTTTAATTTTAATTTTAATTTTAATTTTAATTTTAATTTTAATTTTAATTTTAATTTTAATTTTAATTTTAATTTTAATTTTAATTTTAATTTTAATTTTAATTTTAATTTTAATTTTAATTTTAATTTTAATTTTAATTTTAATTTTAATTTTAATTTTAATTTTAATTTTAATTTTAATTTTAATTTTAATTTTAATTTTAATTTTAATTTTAATTTTAATTTTATCTTTAATTTGAATTTGAATTTGAATTTGAATTTGAATTTGAATTTGAATTTGAATTTGAATTTGAATTTGAATTTTAATTTTAATTTTAATTTTAAGTTTAAGTTTAAGTTTAATTGTAATTTTAATTTTAATTTTTATTTTTATTTTTATTTTTATTTTTATTTTAATTTGAATTGAATTTGAATTTTTATTTTTTTTATTTTTATATTTTTATTTTATTAAATTGAAATCTCCCTGCTCGATGTTTATTCGTGTGTTGGTTTTTATTTCCTCGACAAAACAAACATACCGTCGCTTAAAATGCAATAACTCTGCTTGCACTCAACCAAATGTCATGCAATTTTGACTAAAAATTTGGAAAGGATTTTACTTTCCCAAGATGGGTCCTTCTTGCCTCTTCTTTGGAATTTAGCGGTGAACACATTGCTAGTCGTCTGGAGAGGGCAGAGTCCAGGGTTGTCGCCTACGCGGATGATATTTCGGTCTCCGGAAAATTTCCGTCCACAATCGGGGATGTGATGCAACAAGGCTTACATATCCTTGCAAATTGGGTCACGGAATGCGGTCTTAACATCAACCTTCATAAAACAGCGCTGGCGCTCTTCACAAACAAACATCGAATACCAGAGATGGATACTCCACGGCTGATCCTTCCCGCTCTGAATTTCTCTGATACCGCAAGTATACAACAAATGTCTAGGATTGGTGTTAGACACGAAATTCAACTAGAAACCCAATGTCCTGGAGAAGGCCAAGAAAGTCAGTATTGGCATTTATTCGTGTCAGAAGATGATAGGAAATGTATGGGGCCCAAGACTTCGTATTGTACACTGGTTGTATACCGCCGTGGTTTGGCCGCTTTTGTTATATGGAATAATAGTCTGTTGACCTTCGTTGGACATAATTTGGCCCACTCCCAAATACTCAACAAAATTCAAAGGTCCGCAGAGTTATGTATAAATGGAGCCCTGCGGACTACTCCCACTAATGTCTTGGACATTGTGGCTTACCTAATTCTATTAGAGATGGCATCACCAAAAAAATTCCGTTTTTCAACCTTTTAGATCTAGAAACCGTGATAAGGCTAACTGAAATGTTCTGAGTTGTTGGTTTTTGTTAAATTTAATTTAATAATCACTTCCGTGGTAGAATTCTAAATGTTCCCTTAAGTGTGCTTCCTAATTGAAATGTAACTGTCCGAAACGGTTTAAAAATTGTATTATCGCAATGGCGGCTAGCGTGAACGAATACGCGTGACAGCAAAAAAAAAACACTTGAAAGTTGCCATAGCTGATCATTACATCTTCAATTTTTACATTTCTTCTCTCGATTGGTGGGTTTTTTGCGAGTCATTTGTTCGACAGTTGCCATTACACTTTAATCCCATTAAATTTAACATTCAACGAGCGTGCACCACTTGCAACTTCAATGGCTTTTTCGACGACAGCGACAGCTGTTGCTGTGGCCGCTGGCTGCTGGTTGTCAGCCATTGTTCCCAGTAGCAGCAAATACTTACGAAGCAAAAGCAGAAAAGAGAATTAAACAAAAGCAGCAGAAATGCTTAAAACATTTGAAGTCGACATGGACGCACTTTAATGCGGCCAGCAAAGCGTACAAAGGCCATGGCCAATGTGTGATCGTCTCGAGCTATCGGTCGGTTGGTCGGTCGGTTGGTGTGTCAGTCTATCAGTCGCACGACGTGCAGTTTTCACTTCAACGCACTAATGTCGCATGCGTCAATTCACTTGCGTTGTGTTGCTGTGTGAGTGTTGTGTGAGTGTTGCTGTATGTGTTTGTGTGGTAGCGCGCGTGCTCCGCATCGAACTGTGTCGGCATGTGGCATTGCGCCTAAAGGCTTTTTGCATCGTTATTCCAAATTAGTGCAAACGAAATTTAATTCATGCGAGAAGCAACGTGTGTGAGTGTGTTTGCGCGCAACCTTTCTCGAGTGCTGCGCCACAGCCTACCAATGCGGTCCAAGTATTCGCATTTATTAAGGTCAATGGGTGCTGGGCTGCAGAAGCGATGAAACCGAGCGCAAAAGAGAGCCACTGAATGAGTCGTTATTCGAATATGAACGCTTGAGTGCCGCAAGCGCGCAGTTCGCTTCGCCACACTGGTCCGTGTTGTATTTCGCCTTTTCGCCTGCTCGTTGCCAAAATGGCAGATAAAGTTACCTGAGTGGGCAGCGCGGCTGCACAACCAAAATTTTCGTCGATAATTAGACTTTATTACGATGGCATTATGAGGGTATTAAAGGCGGCAAAGTGATATGGGAGTTGGGATTAAAATTTTACTTAATTAGTTCGCATCAGGCAGCACTAAGCGGCAAGTGGGCAACGTTTGTTCTG
Organism: Melieria crassipennis; assembly: GCA_963668005.1. Lineage (NCBI taxonomy): Eukaryota > Metazoa > Arthropoda > Insecta > Diptera > Ulidiidae > Melieria > Melieria crassipennis. Next base: position 9,085,635 of record OY764963.1, read on the forward strand.
GGCGATGTGGAAAAGTGCGAAAGGGAAGTAGAAAAATGCGATGGAAAAGTTTGAATCAAGTTGCTGGAAATTGTATGTGTGTATGTGATAAGCTTGGAAAATGCTTAAAAGTAGAGGAAGTGGGAAATTACTTGGGAATACTTAATGTTATTTTAATTTCAATTTTTTTAAAATTTATTTATTTAATTTGCATCTCTATCTGTTGGGTTGGCAAGAAAGTAATTTCGGTTTTTTTAGGGTGAAATAAAATTAAGTTTTTTAAATTTAAATTTAAGTTTTTTTTACAAATGGTGGCAAATGTTAATTTTGTTTTGACATTTGTGAGGCAAACAAAAAAAAAGCAAATTTTAACATTTATTTTTTACATAAATAGTAAATAAATGCTTTTTGCAAACCTTTTTGTAAACCTGTTGGGTTGGCAAGAATTCGGTAATTTCGGTTTTGCAGGGTGAAGTTGGTGCAGAAGTCACTATCGGAAGATGCTTTAATTTTTACAAATGGTGCCAAATGTATATTCTGTTTTGATATTTTTGAACTAAACATATACAAAATAGATGTCAACAAGACTTGAATAGCTGTTCTCTTCAAGAATGCGAAATAATGAATTTAATTTTTCGTTTTGGCCATTTGCACTGGCCGACAGGATTGTCCGATTTAATTGTTTCAGACTTCTTTTTGTGAGGGATTTTTGAAGTCACAAACTTATATAACAAAATTAAAACTTTTGAAGACATCAAATAGAATATCCTCCAAGAATGCGAGAACTTATTGCCGGAAAGTAATAAATAAATAAATAAATGAATAAACAAAATAAATGAATTAAATAAATAAATAAATAAATAAATGAATAAATGAATAAATGAATAAATGAATAAATGAATAAATGAATAAATGAATAATTAATAAATGAATAAATGAATAAATGAATAAATGAATAAATGAATAAATGAATAAATGAATAAATGAATAAATGAATAAATGAATAAATGAATAAATGAATAAATGAATAAATGAATAAATGAATAAATGAATAAATGAATAAATGAAAAAATGAATAAATGAATAAATGAATAAATGAATAAATGAATAAATGAATAAATGAATAAATGAATAAATGAATAAATGAATAAATGAATAAATGAATAAATAAATAAATAAATATATAAATAAATAAATAAATAAATAAATAAAAAATAAATAAATAAATAAACAAACATAAGTAAGTCAATAAAAATAAATACAATTATTTATTCATGGTTCGATATCATTTTCTTGATTTAATGAAAAAAATGTAAGATATGAAATGAACATAATCCAAAGGAGAACCCAAGTTGCCCATCATTCATGTAAAAAATTACAATAAAAAAAATATCGGTAGACAACTTTTGTGCCACCTTGTACAAAGAAAAACTATTTAACTTTACTCAATAATTGATTTTAATTTTTTGCGTTGATCTTTTGCCATCTTTCTGGCAGCTTCACGATTTCTTGCTCATAGAACTTGTGGTCCTAATCAGCAAAAAGCTTAATGAAGATAGGTTTCAGGTCTTCAACATTAGTGCAAGTTTTACGTGAAGTTTAAAGTGAATGGGACCAATAAATCAAGTTTTTCTTAACCCTTTGTTGATCCCGTCAGATTTAAAAAAAAAAAATACTTATCTATTTATTTCTCATTGGAAGTGTTTTCACCACCTTTGAAGTCAATTGGCGCATTAAGTCATGTTTCATGTTACAAACTCTTAACCCATCGTTGACGCCGTCAGGTTTTTACTTTCGAAAAAATAAAAAACACGTGTTAAATTATATTTGATTTCAAGTATTTTCACCAACTTTGAAGTCAATAGACCAATCGGTTCAGAGTTTTTTCGTCGTCTTTCCGGTTTGGACTGGGCGATGATGAATCAGTCAATCAGTCAGTCAGTCATGGCAAACAATTATATGTATAGAGATTAACATTAATTCCCCAGCAAGGCTCATTAATTTTTAAACCAAGGTCCTTCAAAGATGTGTGAGGCCTTTGCAATATGCCAATTCTGGTCGTCCTTCTTTGAATGCTTCATTCAGTTATCAGTAAATTGATAACAACAACTTTTTTTGAAGCAATTCAGGTTACGATGTAGTTTGTGCTTGGTTGTATTTGAAATTTGTTTCACTCATTATGAACTCCAATTCTGTCCGTCTGTCTTTGATTACTTCCTTCAGTTTTATTAGTTGTTGAAAATAATCAACTAAATTTGATCGTTGGGTTCTGTGAAAGAAGCTCGCAGTCAACATTAGTATTTTAGTGCTACCTAAGTGATGGCATCATCTCTTTTTGATATATTTCAGGTTTCGATGAAGTTGGTGATGGTTCCATTAAAAGTATAGTTTAACGCTGAATCCGAACGGCGGTTGACAGTTTTTCTTCTCTTTGGAAATTTTTGCCATTGCCATAGCGATAGAAGTAGACAAGTGTTTCATTAGCCCGAGCTAGGAATCGAACCCAGGGCCTCTGGTATAAGAAGCCAGCGCTCTACCCACTGGACAATCGAGGCCGGCTAACTTTCTATCTAGTTACATATTTGGTTGCATACTTCGATTGAAAGAGAAACTAATGAATGGAAAACTAAAGTGAGCACTAGAAGTGGGGGCGTGGTACCACCAATCAAGGTTTTAATATGAAATATCTTTGGAATAGGTTGCACAGCATTAAAATTCCACTTCTCGTCGTGCACTTTTTAAATTTCATGAAAGTTGAACAAAGGTTGTGGCATTTTTTATCCATCCAAATTTTCTTTATGACTTTAAAACAATGAACTCTTTATCAATGATACTCGATATGAATAATTTATTAGTAAAAATAAAACTTCTTGTTGCATTTGTTGTATTTATTTTCTTCTTTTGTGCACATTTCCTTTTCTCACTATGGATTTGCTTTTGTATTGCGATTTTAGCGCGAATTTGTGAAACTATTAAAGAATTGACAAGAGGAGGGCAAACAAAATGGAGAGAGAAATACTTTTGTTATTTTAAAATTTTGTAGAATAAATACATAAAATCCCCTAATGGAGGCGCACAGCGGCGAATTGTTGATTATTTTGTACGATGCACAACATGAAAGGAGTAGCAAGGAAGTGCAGGCGAACAGTAACAATATGAAAGAAATTTCTGCAAGGGATGCTGTTGTTGGTTTATGGGGGCGAATGATGCAGCGTTGCATATGAAAAAACATTGCATGCATTGAAAATGTTGCGTGCGGTGCTTACAACCAGCAACGGACAGCTGGGATAGGGAACAGAAAACGCTGGCCATATTGATTGCGTTAGTGGTGGCTGTGTTAAAACAGAAGAAAATAAAATTACGCAGATTAGCTGTGAGGCAGCAGAGCAGCAATAAGGCGATAAAGTGTTGTTGCAAATGCATTAAAGCAGGTAATTGTAAAAAATGCTTTCTGCATTGCATATTAGAGAATGGGTTGAGTGAGTGGGAAAAAAGTGGAAAATGCTGTTACTTAGAACGTTAATGCTCTGTGGACTCATTAAAAAGACGTTTGCACTAAATTATTTAAGCTGCGTTAGGGGATTTAGCGAAGAAAAACTAACAATGACTGCGATTTAAATGTGAGATATTTTCAGCTGTTTGGCACAAGAGATAAGCGTTGATTATTCAGTTCTCAAGCATACTTTCTTTTGTTCTTTTATTTTATTATGTGCTTTAGTCTCATGTTCTATTTTTTATATGTTCACATGACTGCGTATATAAGTTACATTTTTAAAGACCTTAATTATTAAATTTTGTCATAAAAGCAACAATGTTTAACTCTTTCGCTATTTTGTTGCCATATGGCAACATGCTACTTTGTGGACGTCTGCATCCTCTATGGTTGCAATAATACAGTTTTTTGTTGGGCTTTAGAATAGTTTGAAGTTTTAGAAAAAATACGAAATTAATAAACTGAATATTTAAGTTTAAAGAAGAGAAGTATACACATTTTTTAATGGTATATCTTGACATAGTAAAGGAAGAAGAAGCCGAAAAAATTAGAGAGCTTTTTAATTTGACTTTTCTTTCAATTTAGATACTTTTTGCTTTTAATTTTTTTAATTTTGGCTGAAGTAAATGAAGAAATATTCAAATTTTCGTTCTGCGTAAAAATTTGTAGTTTAAGTAATTATTTCAGCCACAACGATGTGGTTGCTCTCATAGAAAAACACTCTAAAATACAGCGTCCGAGTATAAAAATTAAAAAATTTCTAATGGAATGTTGCTAATATAATCACATAGAAGCCTAAGAAGTAAAATTTAAAATTTACCTTTCCCCAGTAAAAACCTGTAGCGAAAGGGTTAAGTGTTATTTTACATTAATGTTTCAAAATTAGATTTTTAATTTTTTTATTATAATGCAATAATTGATCAAACCCATATAGAAAGGAAACCTAACCAATTTTCAGGAAATACACTTTTGAGGAAATCGATTTTTTTCAGCCTTCGCCTAATGTTCGTAAGTAATGTTTTGAAATAAATATTTTTAATCTAAGTCGTGTTATGATCTGCAACACAAATCACTTTTGCTTTTACTTTGTTGTCTATACAAATTACACGCAATTAAATGATTAAAATTCCTTGACAATGTTACGCTCAATTTTTTCCAATAGCTTTCAATATTTCACGTACACACAGCCGAACAAATGCTAAAATTTCTGTCAATCAGCTTAAATTATTTCACATAGCATTATTGATCAACTGAAGATTTTCCCAACTGACTACAAACAACTTTTTGGCATTAATTTAGCATTCTCCTTAAAACAATTAAATAAATTAAAATAAAAATATATTAGGATTCAATAAAACTTTGAACAAACTTTCCATTCGAAATACTATATTAATTTTGAATTAGGAAAATTTTCATACAAATGAACCAACAATATCAGTCAAACTTTCTAAAAAGTTTTTGGCCTTTCATTAGCATGCTCGGTCGTACATTGCGCTTCATCAACGCAGCCCTGTTGCCATAAATTTCAATTTAATTAATCTTATTAGCATCGACATTGAAATGCTTCGCACCTCTTCCTCGGTGTCGTTACGTTGCCGGAAATGCGAGCAAATTCCAACGGCGAGTGTGCTGCTTTTGTCGCAGCATTTGTTTTTATGGTTAACTCGCATATGACGGCACATGGAATGACGCATGCAGTGCACGATTCTACTGCAATTTTGTGCCATTATTTTGCATTTTCCCTTCATGCAGCTGTGTTTTGTTTTTTGCTTTTTCCGCCGGCATTATTTTGCGTGCTTTTGTCGTGTGTGCGCGCACCTTGTGCAGAGTTGCATAATGTCAATGCGTTTATTATGCAACGTTTTATAGCGCCGCTGCCGCAAGCATTCGCCGCCTTCGTTCGGCAGCATGCAGCCGTTTTCATGACACCAATTGGATGCGCCGTCGGCTCATGAGCGCAACGCTATGACGCTACGTGATGCGCTCCGCATTCCGGCAGGCAACCTCGTTTTTCGGTGCACCGCTGTCGCGCTGATTGCACGCACTTTGCCAGCGGTAATGTTGCTGTTGCTTGTACCATCACAGACAGCAGCAGTCGCGTACGCTTTACGCTTCACGCTGCGATTTTTTTCCATATGTTCGTTTCGCGTTCGTAGTCATTTAGAGTCATTAAAATTGTTGCTGTGCATTGCATCGTAAACTTGGCAAGAGTCAGCAATATGTGTGGTTTTGTTGTTGTTGTAATGTCACCTGTTTTTGTATGGGCTGTTAAGACAGCTGCTCAAGCGCTGGCATATGTACGCAATTGCGCACGATACGTGCTTTGGCATACGTGTCGTATGAGTAATAAATTTGCACGTTCATGAAGCATTGCAATTGCATTTGAAAGTATGCAGTTTTCGAGTGATAGTATTTTAACACTTTCGCGTCCGATCACGTATTTTTACGTTTTTTGCCAAACAATCCTAGGAGCCGTTCACGTATTTTTACGTTTTATGCCGAACAAACCTAGGAGCCGTTCACGTATTTTTACGTTTTATGCCGAACAAACGTAGGAGCCATTCACGTATTTTTATGTTATTAAAAATTGTAATTTAACTGTTTCCGGGGCACTACTAAAAAAAAAAAATTAAAAATAGCGGCGCCAACGCAACGGCATACGTAAACAAAGCGGCAATAGGTTTTAGTTTAACTGCACAGAGAGCGGACGCGAAAGTGTTAACAGAAAATTAAATGTTTTTGTAAAATGCGGGAAAAATACTTCAAATTGAATAAATCGTATTTTAGAGCAAAAATATTTGCTTTAAAAATGTTCATTGTTGAAAAGTTGAATTGTGAAGTTGAAAACTTACTGAACTTACTTGAAGACTTACTGAAAGCATTTTAGGAGTTTTTTTAAAAAAGAGTTTTGATAAAGTTTTCAAATGTACTGAAAATTGTTGGCTTTAATTGGCTGCAGCTATCTTTTTAAGTTCGGTAAAAGTTCTGGATCTGGATCTGGATAATGTTATGCACCTAAACAGATTTTTAATATGTCCGAGGGTTGTTGCAAAAATGATTGCTTTAGCGTATATGCAGCGTCTTCTACTTCAACTTCTATCTTTTATCTTTTATCTTTTATCTTTTATCTTTTATCTTTTATCTTTTATCTTTTATCTTTTATCTTTTATCTTTTATCTTTTATCTTTTATCTTTTATCTTTTATCTTTTATCTTTTATCTTTTATCTTTTATCTTTTATCTTTTATCTTTTATCTTTTATCTTTTATCTTTTATCTTTTATCTTTTATCTTTTATCTTTTATCTTTTATCTTTTATCTTTTATCTTTTATCTTTTATCTTTTATCTTTTATCTTTTATCTTTTATCTTTTATCTTTTATCTTTTATCTTTTATCTTTTATCTTTTATCTTTTATCTTTTATCTTTTATCTTTTATCTTTTATCTTTTATCTTTTATCTTTTATCTTTTATCTTTTATCTTTTATCTTTTATCTTTTATCTTTTATCTTTTATCTTTTATCTTTTATCTTTTATCTTTTATCTTTTATCTTTTATCTTTTATCTTTTATCTTTTATCTTTTATCTTTTATCTTTTATCTTTTATCTTTTATCTTTTATCTTTTATCTTTTATCTTTTATCTTTTATCTTTTATCTTTTATCTTTTATCTTTTATCTTTTATCTTTTATCTTTTATCTTTTATCTTTTATCTTTTATCTTTTATCTTTTATCTTTTATCTTTTATCTTTTATCTTTTATCTTTTATCTTTTATCTTTTATCTTTTATCTTTTATCTTTTATCTTTTATCTTTTATCTTTTATCTTTTATCTTTTATCTTTTATCTTTTATCTTTTATCTTTTATCTTTTATCTTTTATCTTTTATCTTTTATCTTTTATCTTTTATCTTTTATCTTTTATCTTTTATCTTTTATCTTTTATCTTTTATCTTTTATCTTTTATCTTTTATCTTTTATCTTTTATCTTTTATCTTTTATCTTTTATCTTTTATCTTTTATCTTTTATCTTTTATCTTTTATCTTTTATCTTTTATCTTTTATCTTTTATCTTTTATCTTTTATCTTTTATCTTTTATCTTTTATCTTTTATCTTTTATCTTTTATCTTTTATCTTTTATCTTTTATCTTTTATCTTTTATCTTTTATCTTTTATCTTTTATCTTTTATCTTTTATCTTTTATCTTTTATCTTTTATCTTTTATCTTTTATCTTTTATCTTTTATCTTTTATCTTTTATCTTTTATCTTTTATCTTTTATCTTTTATCTTTTATCTTTTATCTTTTATCTTTTATCTTTTATCTTTTATCTTTTATCTTTTATCTTTTATCTTTTATCTTTTATCTTTTATCTTTTATCTTTTATCTTTTATCTTTTATCTTTTATCTTTTATCTTTTATCTTTTATCTTTTATCTTTTATCTTTTATCTTTTATCTTTTGTCTTTTGTCTTTTGTCTTTTATCTTTTATCTTTTATCTTTTATCTTTTATCTTTTATCTTTTATCTTTTATCTTTTATCTTTTATCTTTTATCTTTTATCTTTTATCTTTTATCTTTTATCTTTTATCTTTTATCTTTTATCTTTTATCTTTTATCTTTTATCTTTTATCTTTTATCTTTTATCTTTTATCTTTTATCTTTTATCTTTTATCTTTTATCTTTTATCTTTTATCTTTTATCTTTTATCTTTTATCTTTTATCTTTTATCTTTTATCTTTTATCTTTTATCTTTTATCTTTTATCTTTTATCTTTTATCTTTTATCTTTTATCTTTTGTCTTTTGTCTTTTGTCTTTTATCTTTTATCTTTTGTCTTTTATCTTTTTTCGTATACCTTTTATCTTATACCTTTATCTTATACATTATACCTTCTATCTTCTACCTTCTACCTGCTAGCTTCTACATTCCACCTTCTAATATACCTTCTACCTTTTACTTCTATTTCCATTATTCCTAGTCTTAGTGAGAGATCAATTAGGGTCTTTGTGAGAATGGATATCCCATTGATTTTAACCCTTTTGCTACAGCAGGGACACTCATCTCGCACGACATGTTTGGGTGTCCTTGAAACTTGTAATTTGTATTTTAAAATCAAACTTAAAAGGTTTTCCGAAAATTGAAAATAAAGTTTGTGCAAACGTTCTGCCAAAGGGTTAAGACTGATGAACAGACAGATGAACGTTTCCTATCATAATTAGGCCACGTAAGCCTCGCAGTTTCGCATGAGGAGAGATTTTCTCAACGCTTCTGAGCTACGTTTGAGTGAGTTCTAAAGTCTCCTTGACTCGAAGGATAAGGGCGGTCCTGCCTATTCTATATTGTCAGCTTTATGTTCCCATGTCCAGTCACTCATTGAGAGATACGCTACACCCAGTGAGAGATTTGCCTATCAGAGAAAAAAGGCTTGAGTTCTTCTTTCAAGTATTGGATTCAGGCTTAGACTGGCCACTGTAGCGTCACTGTCTGCGCCTGATAGTTAATGCATTAGTCAAGGATTTGAAAAGAGATTCTATGTACATTTCCTATCATAACTGGGAAATGAAGGCCTCGCAGTTGCTCGCAGATTATACCAGCGCTTCTGAGTTATGTGAGTTATGAGAGTTCTAACGTCTCCTTGCCTCGAAGGATCACTGTGATAGTGCCTTACTTTGCTAGATCGCTCGCTTTACAGTTGCTTTTAATGTTGCGGTGTCCAGATATCCAAATGAGGTAATAACGTGTTGGCTCACCGAAAAAAATTCAGGGAACCCATTGAACTGCTTTCTTCCTTTATTCAGGATGATTGCTTAATATTCGCGATGCAAGTATGGCATTCCAGCCCAGTTCATCATAAATCATTTCTTGGGTTAATTTTGGGTTTTAATAAATTTTGGACTTCAAGATTGCAGTATCAGACGAAGGTTTTGGGCAACATTCGCAAGATTTGTATTTAACAGAAATATATTCAGTCTGCACAATGTTTGACTGTTTGCTTTGAAACTGCAAATTAAGTATTTTAATACTATGGCAAATCTTCTTAGAACCTTCTTACTTTAATTGTATTCCGAAATAATTGCAGTTACACAAATTATATTTTAGTTTAATTAAATGTGCCACAAAAAGCACCTCAGCTTATGCTTTAAAAATTCCTTTTCTATCGATCAATTCGAAATATGGCACAACATAAAAACCACACACCGTAAAAAGTTCCTAGTCTGCCATTTTCAGTTGCATCACAAATTTGCTTTTAATGTTCCAATCAAAACATTTATGATGCTTCAACACATTCACTAACTTCTCAGCAATTTTTCTGCCCCTTTTCTTTTCATACTCAATCCTTTGTGTATAGTTTTCACAACACATTTTTAATAGTTGTTGTACAAATATTTGCACATCAGTCAGCACATATCAGTCAGCATAAAACAATATATTATACGATATTGTAGCAGTAAGTTCAAGTAACCACTTCTTAGCTTCCGGCACTCAAACGAAATCATGCCTGCCATATTAAGCATGCAATGCACATTTCTTGCTGCTATTTCATCCTTTTTTCTTGCCAACGTAAACGGACTCAAGTTCTGTCACAGTAGTGATTTGGAATGGCTCGAAGTTTATAGCTTCTGTGCCAAACGACCAGCCAGACGGCATTCACCGAGAAAAGTATGAAATATCTTTAAGAATGAAAGAACCAAGGCTAAAAGAATAAAAATATCGTCAAATCGCAGCGCATAAACATGATTTGAACAAAATCAAAACGCACATCAAACGGACATTCAACCGAGGCAAGTGGCGACTATCAAAAACGTATGAAGAGTAGGAAAAATAAGACATGAGGTAAATATGCAGTAAATATGAGGAAATGTTATGGCGTAGCTTTTATGCTTTTTAATATCCTGCTCTCGCTGTTGTTGCTGTTCTGCAATTTGCTGTGCAATCTTAATATTTGAATGTCTTTTAATGGCAGATTTTGCTTCTCTGGCGTGGCTTTTAATATTAAATGATGCAAGGCTTATAAAACGTAAGGACGATATCGTAATCATATAAGAGGAAATTTAAGTGGTTAAGAATTGTGTTTAAAAAAATTTTAAGAAAACGTAATCAGGTGAATTAAGAAATTAAAATTTCAAGACGCTTCGAGTATACTCAAAACAAGCGTAAAGCAGTTTAATTGCAGCATGAAAATTTTAAGACTAAATACCAAATGGAATTGCGAGTTTGGTTACTGGATCATCTACGACAAGCGTCCATGAAGTGACTGTTGCTATCATGTAACCTGACACCCCTCGATTATTTTCTCTGGAGCGCCGATAAGTTAATGTCTTAGTCTACATTAACAAGCCAACAGCTTTCGAGACGCCATTTTTCAACGTTGCACATATTGTATCGAGTTATCAAAACTTGAGCAGAAAGTTTGAAGCACTGCCAAAGAAGTAGTTAAGAATTGTGTTTAATAATTTTAAGAAAAAAAATCAAGCAAATTAAAACATGAAGCACTGTCAGCAATGTCGAGAGAGCCATTTGAATGATTGCTTCAAAACTCAGCCAACATCATTTTGATATCTCATATCGTTGTTGCATTATTTAAATATCTTTTCTTATCATTATTAATCTGGTCACCTTTTGCTAAAATTATAATCAAATCCATATTTATGAAAGGAAAAATTTAGGTTGTATATTTCCTGAAAGGTTGTGGCTAGCACTTTAGAAAAGTAAGAAAATTTCGTAATTTTGTGGAGGATTCTGCAAAGGCTCAGGCTTTGAATTAGTGATTTCAATTGACGTCCTATGCCATTTCAGTTTGCATTCTTTTTCGTTTAACCCTTTCAATACGACTTTTGGCCAGTGAAGATATTTCTGTATAATTGAACTAAATGTGCTGTAAATAAGTAAAAGAACGTATTTACATAATTTCATATTTTTTTTTTTTTTTCACAAAGAGCCCGCTTACATTTCTGAACGTATACCAAGTATGAATTAGTTAGGTTATGCTAACCAAAACACGTGTTGTGAAGTACTGACTACAGACTACTGTTTAGTCCCATCCCAGCACTTTAAAAGCGAATACTTTTTTTGAATTGCTGATAGCAGTTTTCTTTCTAATATGATCCAATTTTTTTCAACTAACCGACGCGTAGGGCTATTTAAAGAATTTAATTGCTTTGAGGCAAACTTGAGCTCATCCAAGGCCAAGTTTCCCTAGTGACAGGTTGTAAAATCTAACCAAAATCAGAGCTTTTATGAAGGACAAAGAGAACTCTTTTCTTCTTTAAGCACTGTTTTACACAAATTTTGTGATTTTTTGTTCCATATTGATACGAAAAAATTCCTTTGGAACAAATTTAATTCCACTATCTTTGCCCCATTTCAAGGCCAAGTTCCCATAGTGACAGGTTGTAAAATTCAGCCAAAATAAGACAGAATTTTTGAGAAAACTTGTCAAAAGCATGAGTTGCTTCTTTTAGCTCTCTTTTATATAAATGTTGTAGTTTTTTGTCCCATGTGGATACATAAAAATTCCTTGGAAACAAACATGAATCCATTTTAAATTGGTACTTCAAGGCCAAATTTCCATAGTGCCAGATTGTAAAATCCAGTCAAAACAAGATAGGATTTTTTAAAAAGAAGACATACCAAAAGCAAAGCATACCAAAAGCATTGGAAATTTTGAAGGTTATTCAAGGATAAAGTTTTAAAAGAACATTTTCAATACTTCTTCGTACTTTTACACCAAAACATTAAACTTTTTAAGATTCTATGAATTTTTCTCTGTCATTGGATACCCATATTGTTATTCTACGATGCGCTTAATTTTCCAAATTTTTTTAAATAAACATGTCCTTGAAATTTCAAAGTCCTTTTAAAAAAAATCCTGACGTCAGAGAGAAAAACTAAAAACGCAGTTTCACTACATTTGGCCCCTAGTTTTGCGAGTATATAGATTGTTTCTTGTGTTTTGAAATTTTTTGATTTTTGTCACACGGTGTAATTGGACAAACAGATTTGCTTACAACCAACCTGATCATATAAATCACTGAACTCTCAAACTGTAAAATCGAGATGCGTCTTAGACTGCCGACAGTCTGTGAAGATAATCAGCACCAGCACAACATCAAACTCTTCTGAGTGCCCAGTCACAGTGTCACATTGGGCTACGAGATCGTTTTGTTATGAAAAGTAATTCTGCTACCTAACGCAGGCGTATTCGTTTCCCTGGATTGTGCTCAAAAATAAAACACACAAAAATTCTTCAATGCATTTGAAAACCAGTTTTAATTTGTATTACATTTTTACACTTTCTATTCCGTGTAGTGCCTTATGTTTGTATTTCTTGTAGTTTCTGTTTCCTATTGATGAAACTCTCACTCTTTCTCTCTCTCTCTCTCTCATGGTGAACTTTTTTCATATCAATCCATGCAACATAGCCACAATATTTAGCACATCTCTGTTAAAAAGTCAAAGATTTCGATTTAGTAAATACTTGTACCACTTTTTTGAGCCTTTTTTCTCACTTCCACTTAACTTCCAACTTTACTTGCTGTAGGCAAACTTTCATTGAACTATTTAAGCACATTTATGAGTTTCTAATATTTATATTAATGTTTTTATACTTATAAATTTTTTTTTTTAAATATTTTTTAATATTTTTATATTTTTACAAATGTGTTATTTTTCCATTCGTCTTAGGATTCTCACGAATGAATAATGTTCTTCTCCTTCTTCTCTTCGTTTATCCGTTTCTATTCCAAAAAAGGTCCGTCCGCTTCTTGTCATCTTTATGTTTGTCAGAGTTGTACTCGAAAGGTCTGTCCGCTCCTAATTGTCAGAGTTGTAATCAGAACGTCCGTCCGCTTCTTATTGTTCTACGTCCGTTTGTCACTCCTACATTTATGTACAATTAAGTTGCAAGTTGTCGACATCGTTGAGCTCATTTCGGACACCAAATCAGATTTCTAACAAAAAATTATGCAATAATGAAAAGCAAGTCCTCTGCTAAAGGTTTTTATATATTAAATACTTGTAGCATTATTTTGGACAAAAGAGCTCTTATTTGTTTCTGGCCATCTTTTATAATTTTTATAAAATTTTCATAATATTTTAATTTGCAATTTCTCATTCTAAACTGTTAAGAAAAATATGCAAACAATGTGCAAATAATCTAGAAAAAGATCGCTAATGCTTAGCTAAGGTGCACATAATTTATTTAATCGCTACGCATATATTTCCGTCTAGATTCCTTAACTACACCTTTTCAGGATTTTTTATATTTTTTTTATGAAATCAACCGACAAAAAAATACACAAGAGAGTCTGGTCGGGCCGCGAATGCAAGAATTCCGAGAATAACCTAAATTATTTCTATTGTTCCCACAGTGCACATAATTTGGCACACAGTAGTCTGCTGGTGGGTGACGGCTCGTTAGACTCATTTGCCGGTTGCTTTCATTACATTTTTGTATTTGCGTTGGCACAGCGAGAAAATTAAAAATGCACAGAACAAAAAACATTAAGTTACATAAAAATGCGCGCGCCGTCAGGGATGAACAGCCGCGCGACGAGGTGTAAATGATGTACGAAAAAAATATGTCAATGTCAGTAATGAGAATCCGCAATTCCAAGTGAAATTGTGTGCAACCAAAAACAAACAAAGCAAAAAAAAAAAAACAAAAAGAGAAAAAGGAAACTGCAAAAAAGGCAAACTTAACTGAAAGTAACGTATACGACATGGAGACCGCGCGAGAAATATTTGTCTTTGGATGAAATGTTAATGAGCGTATGGGACAAGTTGACAGCGTTGATAATTGAGGTCGACTTGCGAGAGAACGAGATAATTGTGTGAGTGAAAGAATGAGATTGTAGCCACAATGAAAAGTTGCAAGAATTAAGTGAAAAAGTTATCAAGAGAGAAAAATGTCTTGAAAAGGAAAATTAAAATATATAATTAATCTGAGGGCTTTATTTAGCATAGTTTTCTAGATTCAATTTCGGTCAAAGATGTATCGTTGGGTTCTGTAATTTGTTGTCTTTTTGAGATAATTAGAAAAATCAAAAATTAAAAATAAAAATTAAAAAGTAGAAAACTGGGACAGTTGATATTCTCAAACTTTTTAAGCAAAATAGTGTACCATCAAAATAATTTGCTATAGACAAAAATATGTGGAAATAAGTAACTTGATGCCATGGTCGGACTGCCAAACCAAGCTCCCGGAGCTTCTGCCACTAATGATGTGTGTGGTCTGGCGTTATCCTGGCCGCTCCTGGGCTATTGGTTGCTTCAGTCGATCTAATTGTTAACAGTTGAGGTCCCAATCAAGAATTGGGCCGTTAGATAATAGAGTTCATAGTAGATGATTCTATAAACAAACAAACAGCTAAACATTCCGGATCGTCAATCCTGGCTTGATTACCGTTTTCGCCGGCATACTTCTTCCTTTGACATTGTCTGAAGAGAACCACTTTTCATCACCAGTCTTATTCTTGTTCTTCTTCAAAACTGGAAGTTGATAGTAGATGGTTCCCTATAAATTCGACCAAACAAACAGCTAAACCTTCAGGATCGTCAATCCTGGCTTGATCACCGTTTTCGCCGGCCTACTTCTTCTTTTGACATTGTCTGAAGAGAACCACTTTTCATCACCAGTCTTATTCTTGTTCTTCTTCAAAACTGGAAGTTGATAGTAGATGATTCCCTATAAATTCGACCAAACAAACAGCTAAACCTTCCGGATCGTCAATCCTGGCTTGATCACCGTTTTCGCCGGCCTACTTCTTCTTTTGACATTGTCTGAAGAGAACCACTTTTCATCACCAGTCTTATTCTTGTTCTTCTTCAAAACTGGAAGTTCATAGTAGATGATTCCCTATAAATTCGACCAAACAAACAGCTAAACCTTCCGGATCGTCAATCCTGGCTTGATTACCGTTTTCGCCGGCCTACTTCTTCTTTTGACATTGTCTGAAGAGAACCACTTTTCATCACCAGTCTTATTCTTGTTCTTCTTCAAAACTGGAAGTTGATAGTAGATGATTCCCTATAAATTCGACCAAACAAACAGCTAAACCTTCCGGATCGTCAATCCTGGCTTGATCACCGTTTTCGCCGGCCTACTTCTTCTTTTGACATTGTCTGAAGAGAACCACTTTTCATCACCAGTCTTATTCTTGTTCTTCTTCAAAACTGGAAGTTCATAGTAGATGATTCCCTATAAATTCGACCAAACAAACAGCTAAACCTTCCGGATCGTCAATCCTGGCTTGATTACCGTTTTCGCCGGCCTACTTCTTCTTTTGACATTGTCTGAAGAGAACCACTTTTCATCACCAGTCTTATTCTTGTTCTTCTTCAAAACTGGAAGTTCATAGTAGATGATTCCCTATAAATTCGACCAAACAAACAGCTAAACCTTCCGGATCGTCAATCCTGGCTTGATCACCGTTTTCGCCGGCCTACTTCTTCTTTTGACATTGTCTGAAGAGAACCACTTTTCATCACCAGTCTTATTCTTGTTCTTCTTCAAAACTGGAAGTTGATAGTAGATGGTTCCATATAAATTCGACCAAACAAACAGCTAAACCTTCAGGATCGTCAATCCTGGCTTGATCACCGTTTTTGCCGGCCTACTTCTTCTTTTGACATTGTCTGAAGAGAACCACTTTTCATCACCAGTCTTATTCTTGTTCTTCTTCAAAACTGGAAGTTCATAGTAGATGATTCCCTATAAATTCGACCAAACAAACAGCTAAACCTTCCGGATCGTCAATCCTGGCTTGATCACCGTTTTCGCCGGCCTACTTCTTCTTTTGACATTGTCTGAAGAGAACCACTTTTCATCACCAGTCTTATTCTTGTTCTTCTTCAAAACTGGAAGTTCATAGTAGATGATTCCCTATAAATTCGACCAAACAAACAGCTAAACCTTCCGGATCGTCAATCCTGGCTTGATTACCGTTTTCGCCGGCCTACTTCTTCTTTTGACATTGTCTGAAGAGAACCACTTTTCATCACCAGTCTTATTCTTGTTCTTCTTCAAAACTGGAAGTTCATAGTAGATGATTCCCTATAAATTCGACCAAACAAACAGCTAAACCTTCCGGATCGTCAATCCTGGCTTGATTACCGTTTTCGCCGGCCTACTTCTTCTTTTGACATTGTCTGAAGAGAACCACTTTTCATCACCAGTCTTATTCTTGTTCTTCTTCAAAACTGGATCGATTTTGCTGAAATTTGCACAATGAAACTTCGGTCCATGAGGTTTGTGCAATCACTCGTCTATCAGCTTTTTGTATTCAGCCTCACTCAAGTGGTAGCAAATGGTTTAATGGTTGTGCCAGGTTTAGCTTATGGGTAGTTGAAACAGTACTTACATTTCAGTTCTATTCAAAGATTTAAATGATTTTGTGGATATTTTCAATAATTGGCTTTGATATCAAAATAACCAAAATGGAATAAAAAAAACAAAAATTGTGTGCGATTGATTTTTACGTTCCTAGAGCCATAAACTTCTTTGTCATTTTCAGCCACCAGGCTTTCTTTTTCAGCCTTACTGAAGAAAAGGCGTCCATCTTTGAGGCCCAATCAAACCAAACTGAATCAAGCAATCAGAAAACTGTCTGAGAATTATCTTATCTTTCTCCTTGTTGGCGTCCATCTTTGAAGCGCAATCAAACCACACTGACTCAAGCAATCAGAAAACTGTCTGAACAGATTTTCAAATATGAAATCTTTCTTTCTGGCGTAACCTAACACTTAGCGGGATAAACATTGCTAAAGCCATCTTTTGCAAAATGTATGGATTTTTTTTACTTACTTTACTTTATAATAAAAATTAAATTAATTAAATTAAAATTAAATTAAATTAACTTATAAATTAAAATAATATAAATTCATGGCATAAATTTATTTACAGAATATATTGAACAATAAATATATTTATTTATCTGGATACCTGAAAGTACCAAAAATTATTTCAGATTATGCAAAAATTTTAATTAAATATTCCTTAAATATTTCAACACACCAAAAGCTAACAAATGCCCAAAAGTCAGTGATTTCAACAACTTGACATTTAAACATTTCAAAGCAGACATCACAAAGGTCTGTGTCCAAATTCCACAGACCAAAGTTGTACTCGTGTGGCATATTAATGAGAAACATAGGTTAAAGTCAACAACAGAAATAGCCTTTCGGCAATTTTTTGGGCAAAGCAACAAGTGAAAAAAATTACTGACTAATTTCTGCGCTGCGACACTGAACATCCGAACACAACAACAGCAACCAAACCAAAAAAATATTCGCTGAAACATTCTCGTATTTGCATAAAGGCCAAAAATAAGGCAAACTTGTCTGACAAGTACAGCTCAAAGCGGCAAGGATACCAACAACAAATACAACACAAATTTTGTGGGTATTTTTATTGCCAAAATGCATAAAATAAATTCTACACAAATTGGGCGAAGCAAATGAAATCCACTAAAAGTTCAGTACATAATTCAATTAGTGAAAATTAATTGCGCGCTGCATGAAGGCGGCGCAGTCTAGTAATTGAATTTGAAAATACGACAACAACAACAGCAACAATAATAAGCTATGTGAGAGTAAGAACGATGCGCCCACCGCACTTTAAAGTGCCGAAAATGTTGTTGCCCGAAAGCGATCAATTAAAATGAGCTTAAAAAATACTTAAGATAGAAGTCTAAGAGATTACAAAAATAAGAGAACAAAAAATGACTGTAAGGGGCGATCGCAGAATGTCGGGTCGCTGTCTAATTGATTGTTTGGCAGGCACGTAGGTGCCTTATTTTATTTTTTTTATTAAATGAAATATATTAATTAAAAGTCTAAAAGCGGACTATAGCAATTAGTCAGATTAAAATGTGAAATTGTTACACTTACATATGTATATGTCTATGTATAAGTGTGCATGTTTGTGTGTGTGTATGTGTTTTGAGAACGAATTTTCTGGTTTGTACTTTAAAGAACATTAATTGTGCCTACTTTGACTCACATGAGCTCACAACGCTAAGTTGTATAAGAAAAGCAGTTTAAGTGCCTAAAAGTAGGCTTTAAAATGTATTTGCATTGTATTTTGTTAGGGAACTGTGTGCGTAGCACAGATTGCACTTCCACTTGAAGGCCAAAATGGACCAGTGAAAATCTTTCTTCTTTGTCCTTAGAAGCTAACCAACCGTTTTTATCTGTGGCGACCCATTTCGACCTCTTTAACTCTAAACCATTTCGCTAAGGGTTTTACTTTTGCATAGCGTTTGCAACAAACTTTATTTTCAACTTTTTGGAGAACCCTTTTTGTTTGAGTTTATAATACAAATTACGAGTTTGAGGATCAGTTGAACCTGGTATGGGGCACCAGTGTCGCTGCTGTAGCGAAAGGGTTAATAAAGAAGGGGAGCAAATTAGGACTTTCATCACGCTAGTCAGGTCTGTCACGAATCTTACTCCAGGAAAGGAGTCGGTGTTCCTATAGTGCGGGGTATTTTCACAGAAACTATACAAGTTTCTACCTCTCCCTCATATCCGCAGATACTGCAGACATTGATGAGCATGGACCCAATAGAGCAGTGTCCGGTGATGACTCCAACGACTCCAGAATAGAAGATTAACTCATGTTTTGTAATGTAATGTAACGTAATGTAATGTAATGTAATGAATTTTAATGTAATGAAATGTAATGAATTGTAATGTAATGAAATGTAATGTAACGCAATGTAATGTAATGAAATGAAATGAAATGTAATGAATTGTAATGTAATGTTATGTAATGGGATGTGATATCATATGATGTGATATGATGTGATGTGATGTGATGTGATGTGATGTGATGTGATGTGATGTGATGTGATGTAATGTAATGTAATGTAATGTAAAGCAGTGTTATGTAGTGTAACGTAATGTAATGTAATGTAAGGTAGAGTAAGGTAATGTAATGTAATGTAATATAATGAATTGTAATGTAATGAAATGTAATGTAACGTAATGTAATGTAATGTAATGTAATATAATGTAATGTAATGTAATGTAATATAATGTAATGTAATGTAATGTAATGTAATGTAATGTAATGTAATGTAATGTAATGTAATGTAATGTAATGTAATGTAATGTAATGTAATGTAATGTAATGTAATGTAATGTAATGTGATGTAATGAATTGTAATGTAATGAAATGTGATGTAATGAACTGTAATCAAATGTAAAGTAGTGTAATGTAATGAATTGTAATGAATTGTGATATAATTTAATGTAATGCAATGATTTGTGTCGTAATGTAATGTGATGTAATGCAATGTAATGTATTGCATACAAAATTTAATGTAATGTAATGATTTGTGACAAAGTAATGTAAAGTAATGAGTATGGATTGGTACTGGAACTGGGTAGTGTAATTTCACGTAATGTAATGTAATGTAATGTAATGTAATGTAGATAATGTAATGTAATGTAATGTAATGTATCTAATGTAATGTAGGTTAAAGTAATGATTACGGATCGAGATCAATATTGAGTAATTAAATGTAATGTAATGTAATGTAATGTAATGTAATGTAATGTGGACAGTGAGACTAAAAAGTTTTTATACAGAAATAGGGGAACTCTGCGCTGGCTGACTGAAGCATAGAAGCTTCAGAAGATATCTAGCATGATTCAACGGAGTGAAGAATGTTACTTGCGACAAGTCCTAAGAAGATTAGACAGTTTAATAGATATTGAGTGTGTAGTACTGCCAACTGTAGGTAACCTCTATTGGCTTTAAATAAGTCATTAGACAATGAGACTAAAAACTTTCTTGGTATAAATTAGGTAACCGTAAAATGGCTGACTATGAACTACCAACTGCAGACAACCCCTATGGGCTTTAAATAAGCAATGAGGTAGTAAAGCCAAGAAGGTTTACATTCTCAATTTGAAAACTCTGATATAGCTGACTGCACTAATTACATCTTATATAGGGTGTTTTTTTTAGAGGTTTGTTTTTCGAATAGAGATAAAACTGGCATTTTGTGGTCAAATCTGGCAACTCTAATGTCATTTATGTTCAGTTTGGTTTGCCATTTCATCATGAACAGGTTGACAAAAGAACAACGCTTGCAAATCGTGCAAATTTATTTCGAAAATAATGGTTCAGTTCGCGAAGTTTACCGCAAGCTCCGTCCATTTTATGGTCGACATAATCGTCCATCAGAGCAATTAATTCGGTTAACCATGGGTCGTTTTCGCACTACGTTTACTCTATGTGATAATACGCATCCGCAGAGACGTCGAACAGTGCGCACCGAAGAAACAATTGCCGCTGTAGAGCAAAATGTTGAAGAGGACCCAGTCAGAAGAGGAGTCAGTTACCGTTAATGGAGACCGGTATAGAGCCATGATAACCGACTATTTTGTTTCCGAATTGGATGGCATGAATGTGGATGAGTTGTGGTTCCAACAAGACGGCGCTACATGCCACACAGCGCACGTCACAATCGATTTATTGAAGGAAACATTCGATGAGCGCATAATTTAGCGGAATGGACCTGTCAATTGGCCACCAAGATCGTGTGATTTGACACCATTGGATTATTTTCTTTGGGGATATGTGAAGTCGCTCGTCTACGCCAACAAACCAGAAACGTTAGGGGACTTGGAAGCCAACATTCGTGGCGTTATTGCCGACATACGGCCCCAAATGCTCGAAAAAGTGGTTGAATATTGGACCTGTAGAATTGGCTTTATTCGAGCCAGCCGCGGCGGCCACATGCCCGAAATCATATTTAAACATTAATGGCATAAAATTATCCTTCCAATAAAGCCAAATTCATGGACATTAAAACGATTTTCTTGTGTTTTATTTCAATTCGAAGTTCTATACCTCTAAAAAAAACACCCGATAGAAACTTTAGAAAAAAATTACCATGCCACAAGCCGTTTAAGAAAGTTACATGTAGACCAGTAACAACCAGTTTACTGCCCGCGTAGCATTGTCGATAACTCATACAATTTGTAATAAATTTTATCATCAAAACCTAATATACATTCAGGCATTACATCAGAAATCATTCTCTGCTTCAACTTAGATTTTCGTTTTGTTTATGTTGGCTGCTTTCGATAGATGCAAAATTTAGCATAATGCTTGAAAATTCATATTACACATACAACATTTTTGATATTGCAAAATATTTTGCTTTGGATGAAATTCAGGCAGAAATTTCAGCATGAATTAGCTGAATATTGCTACTACTTGTACTTACTTGTATCTAAAATTATGATGGCAGAAAATTTAATTACATTGATTTTACATTAGAATTGCCAACAAAATCACCCAATAGAGCAACTCAAACGCGTTTAAATTAGAATGAAGCTAAAGTAGTTTGGTAAACAATTTCAATTAATTGCTGGCTGAAGGCTGAATTTAATGTTTTTGAACATATACGACATTTGCGGTATTGAGTTATCTTTAGGGTCAATACAGTAATTTGCATGCTTAAAAAATAGGTCGAGTAAGTGTTTTAGATAATTGGGCGGAATGTCGTTCAGTAGTTATGTCGATACAAGTCTTCTGAAGGGCTTCTAAGTCCTCAAAATGCATTCTTCTTATGGGTTAACGAATTTTTTTTTAAAGGTTAAAGTAACACAGTATCAAATATTAAAATACGGGGAGTGATTGATGGTCATAATGGTTAATGGTTTTTAGTAAAAAACAATCGGTCACAAGTGTTGATCGATGAGTTGGCGTCAGATAATTTGTGTAGAATAAGCCGTATACATACTTTTTGGTAGTCAAATGTTCGGGTTAAAAGCGGTTAGCTGATGTTCTTGAAGTGCTCAAATATAATTTCAAAAATTTTAATAAAGATTTTGGCTGTTCTTTGAAAAATTTAGGCACAGTTTTGATGTAGGCTGCAGTTATCATTGATTTCAGTTGGTCAACATGTCGGTTACCATTTATGTGCTCCAGGTAGTTGAACTTCCATGAACTCTGCTATGGGTAAAAAATCAGTACCGCACACAAGGGGAGTTTTGGGGTTCAAACTCCCCGAATACAGCAATTAGTGGTGCAAAATATGGTTTCGAATGGTATTCGGCTCAAAAATTGTACGCAAGCCCCCCAAATGAAATCGTGTGTGCGCCACTGTAAACATTCATCACTATAAACTTTACTATAAGCAAATTTAAAACAAAATGTAATATTGGCTCTTGGTTCGAGTCTCATTTTTGTACCGAAGACATAAACATACTTTGGCTTCAGATGCAATAACTTCACTTCTAGTGAATAAAAGATCATAAAATTTTGACTAGAAATTGCGTAAGGATGTACTTTTCGAAAAATTTAAAAACATTACAGATAGGTGGTGCTATCAGAAAATGCATTATTTCAAAAATCCTGTTTACTATGGAACGCACTTTATTATCTAAAAAAAATTCAATTGATATAAATTAAATACGAATCTACTCACAGATTAAATAGACATGGTTTCATATTTCTTGATATTTTTATGACAACGCTTTAGCTTATTTCAGTATACTAAAGATAGACAAAACTAGTTGATTGGTGAGTTATAAATCTCTGTTGTTGTCGTTGCCATCATGTTTTCTCCATTCTTTTGCATGCAATTACAGTTGTTTCCGCTTCATATTCGCTCATTTTAATAAATATTTGTCAGCATGTACAAATATAACAAAGCATATGTGTCTTTAATTCTCGTTGTACAATGTGTACAAAGTGATTCATTGTCATCATGATCGTCGCCATTGGACGTGTACGCACTCACAGCATTTGGTTGCCACATACTGGTATGAAGCTGTATGTGTGTGTTTACTTGTGCGTGTATGTGTGTGGCGATAATTTTGCTCTCCGGCATTTCTGGCATGAATTCAGACTCACACACGAGCTCGCTGGCAGGCAAGCAAACTGGCGATTTAATTAAGTTGTGCTAATGTTGTGCGGTTCTGGTGTATGTGTGTGTGTCTGTGAGTAAGAGAAAGTGTGAGTATGTATAGGATTCTGTTGCAGGCAACAGTTGGCAAGGCAGCTACACATTGTTAAATCAATTAAATTCATGACTTTCAATTAATTTCAGGATTTATTTATTGAAAAATTGATAAAAATCCTTTTTTCTGCTGGACTGTACAAATTGTCTTCTATATTAAAGTTTAAAAGTCAATTAAAAATAATGTAAAGTTTTTTATTTTAAAATTAATTTAATTTTTGTATTTGAAAATTGATAAAAATCCTTTTTTCTGCTGCTGGATTTTACAAATTTTCTTCAATATCTAAGCTTAAAATTATATTAAAAATACTCCAAAGTTCTTTAATTTGAAAATTTGTTTAATTTTTTTATTGTAAAATTTATAAAAGTTCAATATTTGTTCAATATTAAAGCTTTAAAGTCAATTAAAAATTCTGAAAAGTTTGGTTATATCAAAATTTATCTGATTTTTTTAATTCACAAAAATCCTTTTTGCTGCTGCTCGCTTTTACAAATTTTGTTCAATATTAAAGCTCAATTAAAAATACTGCAAAGTTCTTTTCATGAAAAAACTTTTCCAAACATTTGTATAACTTTTTACTAAATTTTTAAAACTTTCAATAAGCAAAAACCTTAAAACTTTTTTAATTCTATTAAAGAATTACTTCATTAACTAAGTTTCTTACTGGCACAGTAAGTTTATCAGCCAAAAATATTCTCCTGGCTTCATAAAAAAGTTCATAATTTGAATATTTTTTTGTTTAGATGAAACTAATACTTTAATGTTTTTTAATTAGATTATTTTCTAATTTGTTAATTTAATCATTAATTAATTTTCTAACCTGCACAAATATAATTGCACAATTATAATAAAAATTCATTTTCTATGTTTTCATCAGCTAAACATTTGCTCTTTACTTTCTAAAAATGTCATATTTTGAATATTAATACTTTAATGTGTTTCATTATGTTATTCCTTTAATTTGTTAGTTCATTAATTACTTAATTTTCTAACTGGTAAAAATCTTTATAAAATTTTCGTTTCCATTTTTTTCAGCACACATTTTCTCTGTGCTTCATCGAAAATTTCAAAATTTGAATTTTTTTGTTTGTTTAGATGAAAGTAATTTTGAACTAATTTTGACCCAAATAATTCACTAAGTCATTGATAATTTAAACTATTTTAATTTGATCTTTTTCTATAATTTGATAATTATTTAATTAATTTTCTAACTGGCACAAATTTATATAAAACTTTCTGTTCCATGTTTTCATCAGGCACACAATTTCTCTTTGCTTCATCAAAAATGTTATAATTTGAATATTTTTGTTTGGTTAAGATGAAAGTAATTTTCAATTAAGTTTGATCCAAATAATTGTTTAAGGTCATTGATACTGAAATGTATTTCAATTTGATATTTTTGTTATGTGTTAATTAATTAATTAATTTTATAACTGGCACAAATTTAGAAAATTTCATAATTCATTTCATTCGCTTCAAAAATTTCATTAATTGAATTTTTGTTTTGCTTAGATGAAAGAAATTGTCAACTCATTTTGACCTAACTAATTCATAAAAGTCATCCAAATTGTATTTTTTTTTATACCTCAAACATTTTCATGAATTTTTTTATATTTCTATAATTTTCAAGTTTTCTTCAGCACCATACTCGTTCTGTAAAAAATTTTATAAATTTTCTCACCAAAAAAATTTATTTTAATTGAATTTCTGTTGATTCCTTGAAGCTTTTGTGCTTCTTAAACTGTTATTGACGCACTAAAAGGAAACTAAAATCTCATTTGTTATATATTTAACTTTTTTATATTCCTACACTATTCTTGCCCACTTCCTGTTTCCGTCGAAATGCAAACAGAACCAAGCACACAAAATTGCACTGCATGAAAGCGCTGCAAACATTTGGATCGCGTCCGTCCCATAGCCCAAATGGCAGTCATCAAAAGGTTGTGCAGCTCATAAATATAAAAGAGAAGTGTAGATAGCAGCACGACACGGACGCATGAGCACCAACGCTGAGCAATAACGACTGACAGACACGCCCACACAAACACACAAACACTCAGACAATAAGACAACGAACAACCAACAAATGACAAACGACAGCCGACAACCGAGAACACCAACAGGAAGCGCATGAACAATGAAGAGAAATGAATTTTCCACACTAAAAGTGCGCTAATAAAAATGATTCCCCTGCAACGCATTTGTACAATGGCAAACGCACAAACACACACACACACACACACATAGACATGCAAACACACTCGTAGACAAATATACACAGAAGGGACATACAGCGAAATGGCCATGGAAGCAAAGCAAATAACTCAAAATGTCCAAAGTAATAAATAAGTTGACATTTTCCTTATGTTTTATGACCGCAACCGAGCGCCCGCCCGCCAGCCGCACCTCTTCTGCCATGTCATTTCCGCCCTGCACAACCTTGTGCGATGGCAACCCTGTGCACAGCCAACAGTCAGCACGCACACGCACTTGACGCCACACAGCCAGACAGACAAACAGACAGACAGATAGACAGAAATCTGCTCGCTGGTCGAAAATATCCTTCGCTGGCTTCGGTTGTTAGCAAATTTCAAGTCAATTTTTCTCCACAATTGTTGTCTACTTACGACCGCAATTGCGCTGAACCCTTTCGCTGTTTGTTGCGGCTCCCCTCCGGCCAGTTGTCCACAAGTGTCGGCACATCGTCAACGCAGCGCCAAATAAAAATGCCATCAACACGCAACAGCTCAAACAAATCGCTTAAATTGCGCGGTTTGAAGCAAGATTGGGACCGAGGCGGGGCCGAGGGGAAGTGGATAATAAAAGTGAAAATGACAAACACGCGCAACATGGAGCAAGCAGAAATGTGTTGGTGGCATTTAATGCCGACTAAAATGACAGCAACAAATGTCACTTTTGCGGCGAGCATCTGAGTGGCCGCTTTAACTTTGAGGGCCGCTGAGATGAAAATGACTGACTACTGTTTCCTACTGTCAGCGAATTCTTTTAGTGGGTCATGCGAGAAGAAACATTTGCAAGTCGAGGTGTTGATTGAGTGAATAATGATTCAAGAAATCATTTTTGAAGACCAATGACTGAAAGACTACACATTTGAAAATTAATGACTGAAGAACTTAATAAATGAATAAAATAATAAAATAAAATGAATGAATTATAATAATGACTGAAAGACTAATCTGACTGAAGAACTAATGATTTAAGGTATAATTATTGAAGGACTAAATTTTGAAACCATACAAATTTAGGCACTTTTAATAAAAGTCATTCAGTATTTGATTGAGTTTTTTATGAAGTAATTAGATTGAAGAATTAAATAAATAAATTAATTAATTAAATTAAAATTAATTAAAAAGAATTAATAATAATTAACTACTAATGATTGAAGAATTCATAGTTATGAAGCGAATAAGTACTGAATGAGATTAATAATTGAATAATTGACAAATAAAAGAGGGACTATTTATGTAAGAAACACTTATTCGTATGGGATAACTTGTTGAGTGAAAAATTAATGATAAATAATTGAACGACAAATTGTAGAGCGACTATTTTTGAAACTTGCATTTTTGTTGGCAATTGGTTGAATTAATAATGAATTAATTGTCAGTGATTAAAACCTAACGCACTAAGAATTGACAGATTACAGATTGTGCAACTATCGGGTGTTTTTTTTAGAGGTATAGAACTTCGAATTGAAATAAAACACAAAAAAATCGTTTCAATGTCCATCAATTTGGCTTTATTGGAAGGATAATTTTATGCCATTAATGTTGAAATATGATTTCGGGCATGTGGCCGCCGCGGCTGGCTCGAATAAAGCCAATTCTACAGGTCCAATTTTCAACCACTTTTTCGAGCATTTGGGGCCGTATGTCGGCAATAACGCCACGAATGTTGGCTTCCAAGTCCCCTAACGTTTCTGGTTTGTTGGCGTAGACGAGCGACTTCACATATCCCCAAAGAAAATAATCCAATGGTGTCAAATCACACGATCTTGGTGGCCAATTGACAGGTCCATTCCGCGAAATTATGCGCTCATCGAATGTTTCCTTCAATAAATCGATTGTGACGTGCGCTGTGTGGCATGTAGCGCCGTCTTGTTGGAACCACAACTCATCCACATTCATGCCATCCAATTCGGGAACAAAATAGTCGGTTATCATGGCTCTATACCGGTCTCCATTAACGGTAACTGACTCCTCTTCTGACTGGGTCCTCTTCAACATTTTGCTCTACAGCGGCAATTGTTTCTTCGGTGCGCACTGTTCGACATCTCTGCGGATGCGTATTATCACATAGAGTAAACGTAGTGCGAAAACGACCCATGGTTAACCGAATTAATTGCTCTGATGGACGATTATGTCGACCATAAAATGGACGGTGCTTGCGGTAAACTTCGCGAACTGAACCATTATTTTCGAAATAAATTTGCACGATTTGCAAGCGTTGTTCTTTTGTCAACCTGTTCATGATGAAATGGCAAACCAAACTGAACATAAATGACATTAGAGTTGCCAGATTTGACCACAAAATGCCAGTTTTATCTCTATTCGAAAAACAAACCTCTAAAAAAAACACCCTATATTAACGAATGGGAGTTTTTAGAGGCATTGACTGGTTGAATAATCAATTAATTACCAGCCGTTGAAAGCCTAATGAATAAAGGGTTTCGAATTACTAATTGAAACACTTAAGTAAACCAATTAGCCTGTATTAAAGAATTGAATGATGAATGATTGAAGGAAAAGTTATAGAGAGATTATATATCATATCATTTTTTTCCAAATAGATAACAAATACATTTTATTTAAATTCTTGAGCATTTCTTCTTTAATTTGATATACATATCGCCATATTCGACCGAGGTTAAGTATTTTTTAATATTTTTTTTATTTTTTATCCCCTTCAAAATTTTGAAGTCCTTTTAAACCTTCACGCACATACATATATGTAGATTCTTTCCGGTGTGAAAAATTTTTTTAATTTTTGTCGCACGATGTAATACATAAACAAGAATTTGAAAAAAATATAACATGAAGAAAAACCAAATAAAAAGGAAAACGAAAAAATATAATAAAAAATGAAGGGACAAAAATATAGACTCACACAAGGAAAAACAGGAATACAAGAAACATAAAAGTTATATAAAGACATATAAAAAGAAAAATTGAAGAAATTTAAAACAATATAAAAAATAAAAAAATAAAAAGAAAAACTAAAAGAAGACGAAAAAGATTTATAAAAAGAAAATTATAATAAAAATAGAATAATGAAATGGATGGAATGGAAAATAAAAGAAAAAAAATAATAATGACACTAAAAAATATAAATGAGATTAAACGAAAATGTATATACGAAGAAGAAAGAAATAAAGGGAAAGGCGAGGATGGAGAACATGAGGGAGATCATGAGGATGGAGGTGAAGATGAAGATGGAGATGAAGATGCAGATGCAGATGAAGATGAAGATAAACATGAAATTGAATATGAAGATGAAAATGCAGAGGAAATTGAAGATGAAATTGAAATTGAAAATGGAGATGAAATTGAAGATGAAATTGAAATTGAAAATGAAGATGAAATTGAAGATGAAGATGATATGAAGATGCAGATGCAGAAGCAGATGAGGATGAATATGAATATGAAGACAAAGATTAAGATGAAGATGAAATTGGAAGTGAAAGTAAAGAAGAATGTGAATATGAAGTTGAAGATGAAAATGCAGATGAAGATGAAGATAAACATGAAATTGAATATGAAGATGAAAATGAAGATGAAGTTGAAGATGAAATTGAAATTGAAAATGAAGATGAAATTGAAGATGAATATGAAGATGCAGATGCAGATGAGGATGAAGATAAAGATGAAGATAAACATGAAATTGAATATGAAGATGAAGATATGTATGAAGATGCAGATGAAGATGAAACTGAAATTGAAAATGAAGATATTTTTCTATAGAAAAAAAGTAATACTTACAAAATACAAAATAATCAAATTTTCCTCAGTGAAAAGTCAAATCTTAAATTGAAGTTTTTGTATGGATTTGTTATCAACGAATAGCTATTTTGCTCCAATATTTTGGTGCGTTCCCATATTTTCATTATCTTGCATGTCTGAACATGATTATTTATTTATTATTTTATTCAATTAATTTAAGCAAAACATGATTTAATTTAGTCGACAAAATAACACTTGTAAATTATTTACTCAACAAAAACTTAAAGCCAAACACGGTCAGAAACGCTCATTGCCCTAAGCGGATTAGTTAAAATTAAATTTTCACAGAATTGTTAAATCATAACAAAAGCAATCAATAATGTATGATTTCAAGAATGGAGCAATTGCTGTCAGTTTCGGGAATTTCAAAGCCAAATAAATATGTAAATATGTACAAATAAGCGTCAAATTATATTAAATGTTATTTTATATTTTTGTTTTCAATTTATTCTGAAACTAATGTGCGGAAAAAGTAGTAATTGGAGTTCACACTAACTACCAGAAAGAAGTATTCATATGTTAAACGATATTTAGGCGTGAAATTAATGCCAATTTATGGCACGTGTACGTGTGTGAATGTGTGGTGCAGTGTGTGTAAATGTGTGTGAGTGTCTGCGTGCGTATGAGGGAGAGTTGTATGGAATCATTCGATGTTAAATTCAATTTCATGAATGAAAATTAATTTATTATTTCAGTAGTAGTTATTTAGTAAAAAAAAAGAATTTTTTTTTAATTTTTTGACAAATGAAAATTAATAGAAAAGTTTTCTATTGTGATTTCAAACAAAATGTTCAATGTTTTTATTTGCAATATTTGCAATTGCAATATATGAAATGGTTTTGTTTAGTGAATATAAATAAATTAAATTTGGAAAACACGTCTGACGTGAAGTTTTTGATAGTCTTGTGTTGATGTTTATTTGTTTTATTTATGGTATTATTGACATTTGGTGGGTTAGTTAAAGCAAAAGAAGAAACATTTATTGAGAAATTAAAAGTTCTTTGAAATAATTTCTTATACTTAAAATACAAATAAAGCATTGTCAATCTTCTTTCGGTCATCTTTGTAGCTCGCAGCAGATTTGCATATCTTGTAGTCGTGCTGGCGCAACAAAAAAACCACTAGCACCAAAGTAAGCTTATCAAAGACACCAATCAATCTGCATGTTCAAACAACATCTGCTATCTAGCAGTAAAGGATAGCCCAGTAATAAACTTTCACATATAAATGCAAGTGGAGCAAGCAAGAAGTTTTTCCGAGTCTAAAAACCTAACAATATCTATGACAAATATGGGTTTAAATGGTTGATTTATTGGTTAAGTGGTTGCTATCACAGCTAAGTAGCACAATTAGTACATAAAGTGCCATTTTGATGTCACATCTTCATTTGTATTCTTATTTGCTGCCATTTAAATCCACTTTTGGAGTTCCAGGAACTGTAGAAGCTCCTGATCTCCATAATTAAAAATTGTTTTGAAGTCTTTGGGGACAAAAGTCCTGAGTGAGCGTAGCCTGTTCCAAAACACAGTACACAGAAAGTAGGTCAATGTTACTCCCAAATGCTCCTCCCGTTTCAAATTGAATTTGCATAAAGCGTTGTGCACAAATCTCAGAGGGGATGATTAATTTCAGTGCCATCGCCTAGGAGTGCTAGCAATAAGCTAATCACCCACCCTAGCAGATTTTCAATAAATTTACGCAATCAAGACAAGGCGCTGGACTTATTGAGGCTCTTTGCTACCAAGTGGAGTAAATAAGGAGAAAATAATGTCAAGTGTTCACAAATTGTGAACCAATTCAGAGCCAATGTGCTGAGCTTAGCTTCCTCTTGAAATCAATTCAAAGCTGCGCAATAATTTAAAAAAATGTTTCCTTTAATTTGAACTCAAGTTTAAGCTCTTTTAAAATTGAGCTTAATTTCAAATTTAATATTTTATGTGATCATTTATTAGACATTGTCAATTTTCTAGCCTTGCCAATATTCTGCTTATCATGTTATCATATTGAAATTATAACAACAACAACAACAATAACACCAACCATAGATATACTATGACCGCACAATTGCCATTTACTTAAATTTCGAATTTATTTGCACAAAGAACAAACTGCTACACCAAATGCAACCAAGAAAAAATGTAGAACCCAAAGCAAATAACCCACAAAAAAAAATTCAACTTCAAGCAAGCAAGAAAAGCAATTTTTCAATTATCCTATTAAAAAGTTTGCTTTACGCGCACTGCTGACATTGCGCTCTTTCTCTCTGTCCCTCTCCCTTTCTCACACGCACACACTTTGTATATAAAATCGAAACAACTCAACGCTGTAGAGTCTCAACACTGCCTACAAAACCAAATCAAATTGAATTGAAATGAAATAAAATAAAATCTAGTGAAATCCTTCAAAGTTGAAATGTTCTCAAGACAAGAAATAATAATGGCATGGAAAATTATAGAAGCAACAATACAGCAAACTTTGGCGCACAAAAAACCAAATGGAAGCAGAAAAGCAAGCAGACGAAAACAGCGAACACAGCGCAATATTTGAGTTTGTCAGGTGAATCAATTTTGATGGCGCATTGCCGCAACTCTATGAATAAGAATGAATGTATGTATGTGTGTGTGAGCTGTATGTGTCTGTGTGTTTGTATAATTGTATGTGCAGTGATATTATGCAAGCAACATGGATACCTAAATTTTGCAAAGTAAGCGGAAAGTGAGCTATGCTACTTTCAATTGCAGCTACATACAATTTTTGATACATGTTACAAATGCGAACAATGAAATTTTGCTAAAAAACTCTAGAAAAACTTGAACCAAACAATACAAATATTTGTATAGCAAAAATAATGTTTTTGTTTTGAAAAATTTTCCAGTTAGCTGCAAACTGAAACTGTCTGCAGTTGAAAGTCAGCTACACTTGCACATGGGGTCGTATGAGTAACAAACGTTTGCCCAATTTTGACAAGCTGCCACTGCATTCGATTCGCCTCTGCCATGCTGTCAGAACTCAGTGTTTGCTTGTTTTGTATTGGGCAACTTGGAAAATTTAAATTTGCCTAAGTTTGCCATCAATTGTGTGTGTACAAATAGTACAAGTAGCACCGAATCGACTCGAGTGCACTTGTGCGGCACTGCTTTCGCCATGTCTGGCAGAGGAAAAGCAATGTCGTAATGCTGCTTTTACGCTCGTTTCAATGGCACTTTCTATTCGTATTAAGTTAACTATTGGCTAATTTAATTATATTGAATTGGTTGCCTGATTTAGGCGCCAGGCCATCCAGGCGCATGAATGACGAATTGGATCTATTATTGCCGTCGGTCTTATTGTCTGGCAAATGTATCTGTGCATTGTTGGGTTTTTGCAAAGATAAATTGCTTGTATTATGCACAATTTGGAGTATTAGTTCGACTAAATTAGCAAAATTATGCGCATTTTATTGTTATGCTCCAGTGAGTTGCCATTATGTGTTGACAGAAATATGGCATTAATATAAAATTTAATAAATATAAGGAAATTAAATTGGTGTGCTTTCGTTGATTTATTTGTAAGAAAAATGTAAAAATGTATTTTTCTCTTATAAACAAAAATTTTCAGATATGATAAAAATCTCATAAAATATAAATTTGTTATCAATCATTTCGACTTCAGCGCACGTTATATGCCATTTATTTATTCCTTCTATCTAAGACATTATATCGCAATAAACTGAGCGATTTATGATTTTTTAATAACTGAATGGTTGGTTGGTTCCAGTGGCAATGTTTTAGCAACCGATTAGCTCGTAGGTGCCGTTTTGTTAACACTTTTATCGGTAAGTGCGATGGTGTGTTGCCTTCTGAGCTATGTTACCTCGAAAAATAAAAAAAAAAATTTTCCACCGGAAAAACGCCATATGGGCGTGAAACTAGAGACCAAACATAGTAATCCTGCGTACTCAGTTTTTCATTTCTACATCATTTGTCCTTTTAAAAGGACTTCCAATTTTTGAAAGGGATACAAAATTAAAAAAAATATAAAAAATACTTAACCTGGATAGAATATGGCGATATGTATATCAAATGAAAGAGGAAAGGCTCAAGAATTTAAATAAACTGGATTTTGTATATATTTGTAAAATAAGGATATGAGAAAGGTTCTTTGAAAATTTTAATCCTTTATATCCTTGAAAATTTATATAAAATTTTCTTGAAAAGTAAGTATGTTAAAACCCAAAACCTCCTTGATCACTATGTAAATTGTCAAGGATATAAAGGATTAAATTTTTCAAAGGA
Organism: Melieria crassipennis; assembly: GCA_963668005.1. Classification (NCBI taxonomy): domain Eukaryota; kingdom Metazoa; phylum Arthropoda; class Insecta; order Diptera; family Ulidiidae; genus Melieria; species Melieria crassipennis. The sequence goes on from OY764963.1 coordinate 9,119,379, forward strand.
CCTTTTTCATATCCTTTTTTCAAATAGATAAAAAATCAAATTTATTTAAATTCTTGAGCCTTTCCTCTTTCATTTGATATACATATCGCCATATTCTTTTCAAAATTTTGAAGTCCTTTTAAAAGGACAAAGGATGTAGAAATGAAAAACTGAGTACGCAGTATTGGTATATTTAGTCTCTAGTTTCACGCACATATGGATTTTTCTCAGTGCAAAAAATGCTGTCGAACGGTGTATCCAGTCAGAGAGGTTGATAAAGGCAAATAAATAACGAGTACACGTTGCACTTTGCTTTCTCTCCTAAATGTTGATATATTGGTTTGGTTTGTATAGCGTCTTTCACCTCCTTATTGATGAGGCTGGACAAGCGCAGAGAAATCAATGGACGGAGAATCTTCTCCAAAAAATTCAAATCAATATCTCAAATCCAAGTGCTTCAATTCTTATCCAGAATGAGGCAATGGAGAGAGAATCTTCTCCAAAAAGTTCAACTTAATAATTTAATTCGAAGTACTTTAATTCTTGTTCCAAATGTTGGATGCAAGACCGGTTATCTGAGTAGTACCAACGTTCGTTTACGCAGTCTATCGCTGTTTGAGACGCAATTAGGTCTATAGGGCCCATTATGATGCCACAATTTCATACGTTTGAAATGAGTAACTATGCAACTTTTCAAACGAATGTGGAAAGTGATCAGCGGTGAGTCACATCCAACTTTAAAACAATTTTTCTCTGAACAATCTTTCTTGTGCTGATGTTTTCTATTCCAAGTAAACGGATTAATCAATTTGGCTTAACTTGTATTGAATTATATGTAATATTTCTAATAACTAATAAAAAAAAAATTACGTTTGTATTGCAAGAAAGCGGATTGCTCGATTTTGATTACCTTTATTTAGTATTTATAATTTAAGTATTTATAATTGTGCCCAATTTTATGTAAAGTTTAACACGCTTTTCCCTTCGGGCAGCAAGTTGAAGCGGTACGCATCAATTTTTACAAAGATGGGAGTCATCCTGCACGCAGACGGTTCAAAGATGAACTCTGTGGTTGCAGCAGAGGTCTACTCCAGGGATCTGGTAGTAAATAAGACCTTTCATTTTTCATAAAATTAATTCGATAATTTGCAAGTTTACTGTCGTAGGGTTCTTAGGTGGGAAAATGATTGGAAAATGTCCAAGAGGAAGTGAAGTAGGACTGGCTTTGGAGGGATTAAATAAAGCATTTCCACGAGGTAGACGGAAATAAGATGCTTTTTTGGTTCCTAAAATGAAAGGAACGCCTGCAGGATTCTGATACTGCAAGACGTCTTGTGGTATTTGGAGGTCTGTAGTGAAAAAGGTGATTGTGTATCCGGTGGAAGGACCAACTTGAGGACGTTCTATTATCTCTTGGGAGAGGCGCCTGGAGATTGTTTTTGCGGCAATCTGTAACCCAGTAATGAATTGATATGATATATCAAGTCCTATTTGGAGGGTACGGGTGACTCTAATGCTAACTATTTTGCTCATGTAAGGAAGTCCTATTTGAAAAAGCGACAATTGAGCGAGTTCAGGGTACTAAGAGTCGCTGCTACTACCTACCTGACTATTTATTGAAATATTTTCTAGACACTAGCCCTACTTTGTTTAATTAAAAAGATTTTTTTTGATGTTTTAATCTGTTAAAGAGCATCAACATACCACAGACACCACTTTCTATTTGGCTTTACACACTTTTGTTTTCAGATTTAAAACTTACTCGTACTCCGTTTGTTTTTCCTTTTAAAGTAGTAAATCTTTAATTGGTTCAGTTTCCTTAAACATTGTCTCAAGGAAAGGGATTATTAGAACCCCACAACTATTTAGCCTTTAAATATAAAAATTGTTACTTATCTGCAACTTTTTTGGCCTCTCAAAACCCACTTTTTTTTAATTTTAATTAAAACTATAAGACACACGAAAAACATCTCAAACAAACTGCAAGTCCCCAAAAGTACCAACAGCAGTCGCAGCGCTTTAAACAGCACAATTTTTCTTGTGTGATGATTTTCAGCGAAAATCGATTTCGCAGCACTAAAGCAACGTTCTCGAAAAATCACATTTTACCAAGTCGCCGCACACAGCTAGCAAATAAAAATTGTTGGCGCTCAGAAAACCGTTAAAGCAACGCTGGTCGAACGTGCAGAGCAGCGACGCGCTCAGCACATAAAATCACAAATTTATGCGCATTAAAATTAAATGTTCACACACAAAAATGCGTACGCGAAAGCAGTAAAATACGCGCAGCTAAAGAAAAATAAGTAAACACGCTTTGAATTTTAGCTGAACGCAACAGCAAGTTGTGTGTTTCCTCGCTGTTTGCTTTGTAGTTGTGTGGAATTTACAAATTACCGATGGAAAGCCGAAAAGCATTTGTTTTAATTTAATTTTTACGGTTCACTAAAGTCCGCTAAAAGTGCATAAAAAGTCATAAAAAAACATTTTCAGTTTAAAGCAAAAACAAAATCAACGACTTCAGCGTTTGTAATGGGCGCGAATTGTTTGTTTGATATTTCTCAACAAATAACTAATTAGGCGGTGCAACTCGAAGCGCTGCTATGGGACTATTTGCTGTTTGGTTTATTTGTTCACCTTGCCGACTCAACGGCAAAACATTGTTGAAGAAAAGAGGCCAAAAAACTGGCCTTAGGCTGTTCAAAGAATTGCTTGGATTACGAATAGAATTACGAATGGCGCGCAGAAGGTCAATGAGAATGTTGGTTTTGCAAAGTGAGCAGCAAATGAAGTGCAGGTCACTGAGTTCAGCTTAGTAGGTCAAAAATGGCTGCAAAAGCAGTGAATGAATGCGAACTTTGCGCGTGAGTTGAGCTGCTTTGCTGCTTTCAGTATTTGGTTTGCACACCTGGGCGTATACGTAACATGCGGCAAAGTGTTTGTATGTAAAGAAATAATGAGTGTATAGTGCTGGCAATGGCTTCAATGCAAAACTACAGCAACGTAGATATTTGCTGAATGTGCACGGCTGTGCACTTCTTCTTCTTCTTCTTTCACCTTCAAGCAACACAAATGCGTGCAATTTGTCTGCTGTTTGAGTGGCGGAAATCAGTCATTGCAGTGTTAATATTGTATTACAAAAGTAAAGTTTTCTATTTCGTCGAAGATGAGTGAACAGTGCAAGCTCAAATTTTCGGTATTCAAAGTTTTTTGAGCGTAAATCTAAGCCACTTATTTGCTTTATAGCTTGCAATGCTTATAATCCAAAAACGCGTTTATGATTGCAACAACTGGCTTTAGTGGTCATACGTTTGACATTAAAGTCACTGCAACTTTGTAAAAAAAAAATATTTATAGCTAGTCGCGCAGTGCTTAGCCAGCGTTGTGTTGCAGTTGTATGCTTTATTCGAGCACTCTTTACTCAATGTTTTATGGTCTCTGCTTGTGTTATTTTTAGCGTGTTGAATGTTCAACATATTTCGTATGTTGATAACGTGGTTGCAAAATTTGTTGTACGCGCCAAAAAGTTGAAAACAGAAAAGTTGTTAGCCATATGTTGACCTGCGTGGTTGGTGAAAATTGTGTTGAAAATGTTGCTGTCCCGTGTTTGGAAATGTGTTTTGTAAAGCACGTTTCATATTTCAGCAGCGAACTTTTAAAAGTGGCAAAACGGTGCTGAAAGTGTTAAAAAGTTTTGTATAAGAGAAAAAAAGGGTAAAAGCAAGTTTGAGTGATTTACAAAAGCGTTGCTAGCATTAAATTGCAACGGGCCGTTTTGTAACTGTATTTATGTTAAAGTGTCATTGTTTTCTTTTAAAAAGTAGTTTGTGTCATTTTGCTAGAGTGTGGACAACATACTTTCTTTTTACTTTAATGTACTCATGTACATTAGACTGGAATTAGTGGACGATTTTTCGATTTTGATGCTCCGCACCCTCTCATTTTATGCGGTTTGGTGAAAAAGTGCATGAGCCAAAAAGTTTTGGGGCTAGGGTGGAGCTAAATGTCGTCGCATCGAGGTCAAAGTTCACAAAAAAAACTGGGAAAATAGACAAACTGCTCCACAACTGGTCAGAAGTATCTCTGAGAGGGTTAAAATATATGAATGACCCCCACTAGTTTTCTCTACTGAACATTTCTTTCAAACATACTCATCCCCTATCTCCAACCCTTGATGGGGCTCCCATACAATATGGTCATTTTTATAAAATAGGCTCCCACTGCTCCCAGGTTGCCCCCAGACGTGTGAAATGTATGACCGACATCCATTTATTTTCCCTTCCGAATGTTCTAAACATACCTACCGGCTATCTCCAAGTCTTAAGGGAGCTGCCATACAAAACTGGCCATTTTCTATGCCATAGGCTCCCCACTTGCAAATGTATTAGTTAAGTAAGCAAGAAAACATCGTACATCGGAAACTACTGAACCGATTTCAATTATTTATTCAGCGATCGCCAACATTCTTGAGTACAAAAAATACAAAATTAATTAAGGTTCAAAAGTTCACCACCAGAGGGCGTCCCCCATACGATCGGATTTGTGACGTTGTCAACTTTTGGGTTTCTACAAAGCAAAAATCAAAATGTATTGTCGAAACCCCACTAAAATCCCTACTTTGAATATAATTGCAATCGCAATTGAGTGTTAAGAAGAAATCATAAGATTTTTGTGAGCCCATTTTATAAAAACGACCATTTTGTTTAGGAGCCCCATTAAGGGTTGGAGATAAGGGATGAGTATGATTGAAAGAAATGTTCAGTAAGGAAAACTAGAGGGGTCGGTCATAGATTTTAACCCTCTAAGAGCAACTTCTGACCAGCTGTGGAGCAATTTGTCGAATTTCCCAGCTTTTTTGTGAACTTTGACCTCGATGCGACGCCATTTAGCCCCACCCTAGCCCAAACATTTTTTGGGTCATGCACTTTTTCACCAAACTGCATGAAATGAGAGGGTGTGGAGCATCGAGAACCCATTATTAAGAATCTCCATACAACACTAATTCCACTCTTATGTACATGTCAAGGTGAGTGCCAACTATACATGACTTGCAGACTAAAATCACCTTTCTGCATAAGAACGTGCAGCCACTTGAAGCAAAAGTCTTCAAGGAAGCACTGGATGTACTTCAACGGGATGTCCTTTCCCACCTGCCGTATTTACCACGCATTGCTCCTTGCAACTATCACTTAATCCCCTCGATGACTCATGGCCTGGACGAGCAGCACTTCTCTCCATAAGAATACAATGTTTGAATGATTCTTGGATCGCCTCAAAAGACGAGAAATTTGTTCAACGCATAATCCATTCAAAGATGGATAAAGTCGTAACTAATGATGGACAATTCTTTGAACTAAATATATTGTATAATTTTTTCTGCATAAAGCTGCAAAGCAGCAAAAAAAACTCAAAATTTTTTTGTATTCCCAAGAAAGAAAATATAAATATATCCTTGCATAAAGCTGCAAAGTAGCAAAAGGAAAACCTTCCAAATTTATTTGTAGGGGAAGGTGGGGAATTGTGGGCCACGTTTTTATTTTGCCAGATATCTTGAACAAAAATCAAAATTTTTCCAAATTTCAAAAAGGCATTGTATTCTACGTGTGTAAGGTTACTGTAGATCTTTGCTTTCTTTTTTTTTTTTGTTTTTCATAAGATTTTGGTGGATAATAAAAAGGTGATGTTTTTACGATTTAAAAAATTGTTGGGGAATTGTGGGCCACCACCTCAATTAAGTCAATACCCAAAAATTTCTGTGTAAAAACTTTATTGAAAGATTGGAAATGACAAATGAATAGTTATTAATTGAAAAAATGAAAAAAAAAATCTGTGCTACCATCAATCAGATATGCAATTTGGGCACATGAACGTGTTGGCAGAGGTATGGATAATTAGAGCCTGTTCTTCTTGATCACTAAAAATCTGAAACAGGAACAGGAGTTAAGAGTTTCAATAGGTTCAATACGATTGCTTAAACAAATTATCTTGTTAAAATAATGGTAATTTCAGCAAAATCACTTGTAAATTCACGTTCAGCGACTCCAAAAACCGCGGAAAACACTTACGTATCGCAAACAAGCAATTGTGCACTATTTTGCAAATAATAATAATTATTAATAACAAATAAATTACTATAATAAGTTTTTTTCACTTGAATGTTTGTAATTTCGAAATAAAAACTCACCGGCTTGGCGCCTGGCACAACGATTCCTTTCAAAAATGTGATCATCGCATCATCGGAAGCAGTTGAAACATCGATTTTTGCTTTCTCCAGCTTGTCAATATAACGGCTCAATGTAACGCGAGCTATGTTGGTGGATTTAGCGACGGCACGGATGGAATTCTGGCTAATTTTGATCAGCTTAATAGCCTCCAAAACAGCAGGAAAGTCAATGTTCTCCTCATGTTTGCCATAGTAACGTGGCATGGTGGCTGGAAAGTACCTCCAAAAAAAAACAATTCAGCGAACCATTCATTTTTCAATTCACAGCCTCAATTTTGAAAAAAAAATAATAAATACACAATAACAATGTGCATGTATGTCAAAAATGTCGAAACACTGGTGGCCCACAATTCCCCACAAAAAGTGGCCCATGATTCCCCACAAGCCATGTTTTGACATATCGCGGCTTGATTATGACTCGACAAAATTTCATGTGAAATTCCTTTTGTATATTGGAATGCCAAGGTACAACGATGATTATCAGCATATTTACCTCAGTTGATTCGTAACGATGCGTTGGAGATCGATGCACGAGAACAACACTCATAAATTCTTGAAGCAACTTTTTTTTAGGTTAGTATTGCACTGCACGCTAGAGACGTATACACTGATCAACTACAAACGTAAAAATATGCTTCGGGTCAAAGATGACCTTGACATTTGTGTCGCACTATACAACTCGGCATACCAACGATAGATGGCGGTGGCCCACAATTCCCCGTGGCCCACAATTCCCCACTTTCCCCTATCTAAAAGAAGAAAATATAAAACTAACTTTGCTATGCACAGTTGTTATATAGTACTATAAGATCGCCTCCTTTGTTGTAGGTTTCAAACTAGCCCCATAAATTTTGAAATTTACAAAACCTTTGTTCCTTTTCGTTTCGGTAAAATCGTGAGTTTTTTGTTTTTATTTTTTAACAAAAAGCAACAGGGATGCAAAGTAAGCAGAGAATAGTTTGAACCCCTTTTACACCTCTTTAGCTACTAGAGAAATAATTTGTTTGATGTTCTAAGCTACTGCTCTCTTTACAAAGAGCGGAAAAGATGAAAAGTTAGTTGAAAATGGTTTCCATCTTTTCTTTGCCTCTGTAGCTACGGCAGAAATCGTTGGCCTGGTGATCTTCGCCAATCTTCTAGCATGACTGCTTAGAATGCCTTCAATGACCTTCAATCACCCCAACGAAAACTGTCAATGTTTCCTTATTCAGCTTGAACAGACTTTGGTGCATTTTGGTTCAGTTTTAGTCAGATTTGTTGCACTGAATTGCATATTTCTGAAGCCATTGAAGCATTGTTGGCCTACTTAAAAATTCGTAAAGGACTACCGAAGTTGGTGAATTCTATGCCGCTTATGGGTCATGACTTATCTGGTCTGGTTGTGGTACTTCAACCGGAAACACGGCCTCCCTCTTCGTCGTAGACCTCCAATTACCGCATTGAACATTTTCTTCGTCAAAGCTTCTTCGTCTGTGCGGGAGACATGGTCAGCCAGTATAGCCAAAGGATATTGATTTGCTGTGCTATTTCCATCACTTTTAACAGCTCATATAGCTCGTTGTTCCTTCCTATTCGATGGTCGTCGCCAATACGACGAATTTTGTTAGTACTGCTAATAAAAATTACTACAAACAATGTCAAAATAATAAAAACTAGTTTTATTACTTTACTTCTATAAAATTTCTCTGTTTCCCTCCCTACACCCAAAGCATACTTTTAGGCAACACAAATTGTCTACACAAAAAACTACAAACGCTGCTATTCTTTAAAATAATAAAAAAAATTATGCAAATTTCAGCACATTTCACATGAAAAAATCGTAGCTGAAAGTAGCAATTCGAGAGAGAAAATAAAATAAACTAACTGTCAACGCCATAAAGTGCTGCGGCCGTCGCTTTTGTTTTGCAACAAATACAAAATGCCGTGAAGTTGTTTTGTTGAGTCTTTTTAAATTTTACGCTTTTATGCATTTTAGCGCATAGCTAAAAATTTGCCAAAGGTGACAATATCAACGATTTCAGTTGTTTTTCTTTTGCATATTTTTTATGAAAGAAATTTAAAATGCATTTTTTATGTTGCTTTATTTTTAAATATAAAACCACAGCTAAAATATGATTGAGTGACAAAAATTGGTCCCTTCTGCGAAATTTTGTCACTCTATAAAAAAAAATTGACAAAAATTGGTCCCTTCTGCCAATTTTTGTTACTCAGTGGAAAATGAAAATAAATGAAATGCTTAAAACAAAGAACGTAAATTTTGAAGCGTAACTTGTAAAGTAAAGTGGCAGACGTCTGCGTGATAACCAGCCAACGTTTGTCAAGGTTGCGTGCGCGCACACACACACACACACACACAAACACAGCTAAAATTGTGGCATTAGAAAAATGAGATGGTGAAGTCGGCAAAGTTATGCTAGCTGAGAGCAATGACAGACGTTTCAATTTTGTACACAATGTAAAAAATTTGTTGTGAGATTTTGTTTCATTCTTTTTATTTATTTTGATTTAAAATATTTATGTCTTCTCATGATTAAAAAGTTGTGTATTTTTGTACAAAAATTTTGTTTCGTGGTTTGTTACTTTGGATGGCATTTTAAATTTTACTTCTGAAGAATTTCCATAAATTTCTGTTACTTATTTTAATCGTAACGCAAGCTTTATCAGCGTGGCCTAGGTAACATTTTCGCAAGAAAAATGAAATATTTTCAACATGTTATTAAACAACCACAGCATTTTACAGTTAAAAAATCCCCTTGGGGCAAATCTGAGACAATTGCTAGGTTTAGAAAGAAGCCTACAAAACGGCAAACTTTTCTACAGATGGTACAAAGATGAACATCGAAATAGGCGTCTATTATCTAACATCTATCATCTATCAGTTATCATCTATCATCTATCATCTATCATCTATCATCTATCATCTATCATCTATCATCTATCATCTATCATCTATCATCTATCATCTATCATCTATCATCTATCATCTATCATCTATCATCTATCATCTATCATCTATCATCTATCATCTATCATCTATCATCTATCATCTATCATCTATCATCTATCATCTATCATCTATCATCTATCATCTATCATCTATCATCTATCATCTATCATCTATCATCCATCATCCATCATCCATCATCCATCATCCATCATCCATCATCTATCATCTATCATCTATAAACTATCATCTATCATCTATCATCTATCATCTATCATCTATCATCTATCATCTATCATCTATCATCTATCATCTATCATCTATCATCTATCATCTATCATCTATCATCTATCATCTATCATCTATCATCTATCATCTATCATCTATCATCTATCATCTATCATCTATCATCTATCATCTATCATCCATCATCTATCATCTATCATCTATCATCTATCATCTATCATCTATCATCTGTCATCTATCATCTAGTATCTACCACCTATCATCTATCTCTCTCTTTGCGTCCATTATCCACCACTTAAGTATCAGCAAAGATTAAATGAATTGTGTGTTACTCATACGCCTTACGCGGCTTAGGTTGTCAACCTTTCAACTGCCAACTTTTTAGTTGTGTAGTTATGCTTTTTTACGAATTTTGTTATTTTTTTTTAATCGATTCTTGTTAAAAATAATTACTGCAGATATTTTAAAACTGGAGGTGGACGACCAAGAGCGAGGCAAAAATCGTTTCAAATGGAATTGGGCTCAAATGAAATCTCGTGTGCGCCAATAAACAATGCCTCAAATTTTTTTTAGCTAGAATGGGCTCTATGTAATGCAGCACTCCCATCTGCGGTTATCAGAGCCACTGTTAACAAATGGGATGATGAGACGGCAAACAATTTTCTATGTGTCTGCTTCGCTTTCGCTTCAATTCGGTGTGCGAAATTTGGCACAATTGTGTTGAGAATCGACCACATTCGCTGCTTGGCACCAAAGGATCTACTCAGATTTCTGCGCAAGTCGGATGTATTTAAAGAAAACGAACAGGTAACTTCAAGTTGCAATACAATATCTGAGTGTTGCGCCTACCAGGCTTTACCGACTTTGCTTTTCAAGCAAACTCAACACCGGCAATTATTGGCCAGACTCAAAGTCTGGTTTTGCTCTGCTAAAATTATGGTTGCTTGTTTTTTTTTTTATATTTCGGTATTTGCGTTCGCAATAAAGCAGCCAGCTTTGCAGATTGTGGAATTGGTTGTCTTCTTTTACACTAAATTGAATACACATCACGCAAATCAGTTGAACATACCGAACACATAGACACACACAGGTAGCTTATTTTAGATGTGAAAGCAAAACAAAAAAGTACACAAATAACTGAAGGTGAACCCATAATTCCGTACGTCAGCACCAGGTGTGCGCTTCTTCTATTAGGCACAAGTAGGCTAAGCGGCACTCAGAAGTTCGCCCATAAGCCCAAAGCTTCTTCTACTTCTTTACATACAAACGGCTGCTTTAAGGCTGCTTGCCTTTACGTTAGACTTTTATGCGAGTTTAATTTATTTTTTTTATGATAATTTTTGGGCAAAAACTGATGAGCTCAATTACCGCAGTCATTATTCCCAGCGTAGCGCTTAAAGTAGTCGTATGAACCATAACTCATACAAACACACATGTATACGGTTTTTATTAGAATTCAACGCAAATGTATTGTCACCCACACACATAAACACATACACACTTACCACAAGCCGCGTAACGAGTCAATAACGCGAGAGCCATGGCTGAAATATACATTCGAGTATAACAAAAAAGCTTCAAAATTTACGATGTAGTATAGCAAATGATTCTCGAGAATCATGGCAGCGCCGAAAATGGCCAAAAATGTAAAAAATATTTATTAGTATGCGCAGCAACATATCATTGCGCACGTAGCATATCTCTAGGCGCCTTGCAGTACACAGTGCAACAAAATATATAAAAAGTGTTATGTTACAAGCGTTTTGCGTTGAAAAGAGAATGTAATTACATGACAGAATAGTTAAGGATTTCTTAAGTTTGTTAAAGACTGATTTAAAGATGGCGTTCAGATGCACTCCTAAGCTCTCAATTTGTCCAAATATGGGATAACTATGTTGAGTTTAAATGTACCACATGTTGCTTTACACTTGAACTAAACAACCTCATTTTCAAATTACTGCAAAAAGTATTTTAAAAAATACTAAAAAACATTCTACCATGTCCGCATTTTCCTATCATGTTCATTCCTTATCAAACTCGATCAGTTGTTTAATGTTGCACAGTGCTTTATTCACGCATGAAACAAATTTATACTTGTACGTATCTCGATATGTATGATGTATGTTCATTGACATATATACTTTCATAAGATTAAAGTGTCACATGCTGGATTAAGCGAAACTGCTTGTAGGTAAATGTAACAACAAAGTTGGGCAATAAAGATGAGAAACCAAGACAAATATATACAAGGTGCGTCCCAAAGTAAACAGGACTTTTGCAATAGGGACGTTTCTGGTGGCGCCATCTATGTGTGAGGACATGCGTTGGAAAGGTACATCTTTCATTCACATACTGTCTAAATTTCATGACATTTGGTCTAGTAGACGCCGAAATATCCCGCTCAATGTGACAGTATGTTTTTAACTTTGGTACGAGAATGTCGATCGAACAAAGAGCTAATATTAAGTTCTGTTTTAAACTTGGTAAAACTTTTACCGAAACGTTTAAATTGTTAAAGCAAGTTTATGGTGATGATTGTTTATCCCGTGGCCGTGTTAATGAGTGGTTGAATCGATTCAAGAATGGTCGTGAAGACTTGAATGACGACGAACACGTCGGCCAGTCGAAATTTGTGATTACTGACGATGCCATCAAAACTGTGCGTGATTTTATCAAAATGCAGCCAAAATCATCATTGGAATTGATGGAAATGGAATTGAACATCTCCAAAACATCAATTGATCGCATTTTAACCGAACATTTGGGTCTCCGTAAAGTGTGTTCTCGCTTCATTCCGCACACTTTAACCGACGACCAAAAAGCGCAGAGAATTGAGCACGCAAAAGACATCGTTCGGGAAGCCAGACGTGATCCAAATTTCTTGTTCAACATCGTAACCGGTGACGAAACGTGGTGCTTTCAATATGATCCCGAAACAAAGCGTCAAAGTGCCGAATGGAGCACCCAGATGAGCCAAATCCGAAAAAAACCCGCCGTGAGAAGTCAAAAATCAAAACTCATCTCATTTGTTTCTACGATTCAAAGGGAATAATTCATCGAGAGTTTGTTCCACCGGGAAAAACAATTAACGCTTTGTTTTATGTTGAAGTTTTGAAGCGTTTGGTGCATCGCATTCGTCGTATTCGGCCAGAATATCGCGAGGAAGGAAGTTGGCGTTTATTGCATGATAATGCACCGGCTCACAGAGCCCTAGTTACGACCGATTATTTGACCAAAAATCGCATTTTTACCATCAATCATTCACCGTATTCGCCTGATATGGCTCCCTGTGACTTCTACTTATTCGGTCAGTTGCATTTGCCGATGAAAGGAAACCGTTATAAGGACGTTGAGGACATCCAAAAGGCTTGTACCAACATTCTGAAGGCGATGCCGGCCGATGACCTAAAACACTCATTCCAAATGCTTTTGGACCGTGCAAAACGTTGTATCGAAGCAGAAGGAGAGTATTTTGAATAAATAAAAAGAATTATACAAAAATAATCATCCGTTTTCTTTATTTTATAAAAGTCCTGTTTACTTTGGGTTGCACCTTGTATATGGACAAAGATATAGTAAAAGCACGCAGCATATATGTTCATAGGTAATTTTGTCGAAAATGTGTTTTTGCTCAGCTGACATTGTGTGCTTCTAATTAAAAATTTATATGCACACAGATACGACGACCTGGTAATCCACTTTATGCGTACAACTGCGTAATGTGTGCTGCTCCTGTATGCGAGTATGTGTGTGTGTGTCTGAATGTGTACGGGCATGCCGATGTGATGCAAGATGGAAAATGTTTGATTTAGGCGCGGTCGTAAAAGGCAAAAAGGTCGTAGCAAACAATCAATGTCATTAAAAAGTAGCAACCAAGATGCGCTTGAATAAATTCCATTCATTAAATGCCGAAGGACATGAACCTTTGGATGAAGAAATTGCAATTTTAAAGCACTTAATTGAGGTGACATTTTAGAATTAAAACAACTTAAGGCAATGATCATTAGAGGAGAGTTGAATTATTATATGATTTGATTAATTTTTCACATATTTAAAAATTATAAAAATAATATCGTTAAATTAAAATTCCAAAAGGAGAATTCTCAAAAACGAGATTTAAATTTAAATTAAATTTAAATAAATTTAAAACAATTTGGAAATATTTTTTAATTCTTTGTATAAATATAATTAACATTAAAATTAACGTAAACATTACAATTAAAAAAAAATTCAAACTAATTTCAAAACAATGACTAAAATTTAAATTAAATAAATAAAAATAAAATTACACCTAAAACTGAAATGAAAATCAAACCTCAACCTAAAATTAAAACTAAAATTATAATAAGAATTGAAAGTAAACAAAATATTAATTTAATAATTATATTAAAATTAAAAGTTTATAAAAAATTAAAATCAAAATTAAAATCACAATTAATATTAAAATTAAAATCACAATTAATATTATAAGTAAAATAAGAATTAATACTGAAATTAAGATTTAAAATAAAACTACATCTTAAATTCAACATAAAATTATAATTAGAATTAATACTGAAATTAAGATTTAAACTATAATTAAAACTAAAATTAAACTTAAAATTAAAATTAACATAAAAATAAAATTAAAAATTAAAATCAAAACTAAAACTATACTTAAAAAGGAAATTAAATTTACAATTAGAATTAATATTGAAATCAATATTTTAAATAAAACTCAAATTAAAATGAAAATTACACCTAAAGTTAAAAATGCAAAAAGTTTAAAAATAAAACTAAAATTAATATAAAAATTAAAACTAAACTATAAATTAAAATTAAAATTTAAATAAAGATTTAAATTAAAATTAAAAACAAATATGAATATTATTAAATTAAAACTATACATAAAACTAAAATTGAGCTTAAAATAAAAAACAAATTAAAATCAAAGTTATAATTAAAATCAGAATCAAACTTAAAATTAAAAATTAAAAATTTAAATTTAAATTTAAATTTAAATTAAAATTAAAATTAAAATTAAAATTAAAATTAAAATTAAAATTAAAATTAAAATTAAAATTAAAATTAAAATTAAAAATTAAAAATTAAAAATTAAAAATTAAAAATTGAAAATTAAAAATTAAAAATTTAAAATTTAGAATTTTAAATAAATAATAAGAATTTAAATAAAAAAATTTAAAATTAAAAAGTTAAAAAATAAAAAAATAAAAATAAAAAATTAAAAAATAAAAATTAAAAACTAAAAATTAAAAATTAAAACCTAAAAATTAAAAATTAAAAAATTATAAAATTAAAATTAAAAATTTAAAATTTAGAATTTAAAATAAATAATAAGAATTTAAAATAAAAAATTTAGAATTTAAAATAAATAATAAGAATTTAAAATAAAAAATTTGGAATTTAAAAGTTAAAAATAAAAATTAAAAACTAAAAATTAAAAATTGAAAATTAAAAATTAAAAAGTAAAAATAACAAATTAAAAACCAAAAATTAGAAATTAAAAATTAAAAACTAAAAATTAAAAATTAAATATTAAAAATTTAGAATTAAAAATTAAAAATCAAAAATTATAAATTAAAAATTAGGAATTCAAAATTAAAATTTAATATTAAGCACTTAAAATTAAGAATTAAATTTAAATTTAGAATTAGAATTAACAATTCAACTCGAATTTAAAATGTATAGTATAATCTATTAACTTATTTCTTTACAGGAGCTGCACTCAATCTTATGTTAATGCCTCAGGTAAGGAGCTGTGAATCATAAAGTAGAGCATAAGACTAAAAAAAATCGCCAGTATTTAATCTAATAATTTTTTTAATTAATTTAATAATTGACTGGCACGACAGCCCGCTTACGCGAGACTAAGGCCTAGCTTCCCGCAACCACCCGTGTTGTGCGTGTGAATTTGTACGCGGGTGGAAGGGACCTACAGTTTTATGCCGGTTCCGAACGGCAGGTTGGGAGCTCTTTCATAAGCATATCTAAGCATCAATAATCATAAACCACAAAATGGAATCATTTCACAAAATTCTCAATAAAAAGACTCGATATAAAATTTAAATGTGAATTTGAAGAAACCCAACTAAATGGCTCTCCTTCACAAAACTAATTTACAGCTTACTAAACACGCATCACTTATCGCCTTAGCATAGCTAATGGCAACTGCAAACTTTACATGTCAAAATGCAACTCTTTAAAGTTTAAAACTTGCTTGAAGCTGCAGAGAGCATACGATTGCACGTAGCCAACGAGAAAAATTTTAGCCAGCAAAACGAACAACCAAACTATGGGAACTGCAGCTAACCGCATAAAGATGCAAAAGTTTTCTCACTCAAAAAAAAAGAAGAAAAAATTACAATAAAAACAGAAAATCTCAAGGAAACAAATTTTTAAAATAGAAAAAAAATCTCAAGCAAACAAAGAAAATGTAAAAAATTATAAAAAATTTGTTGAAAAATAACTGACGGCAAAGTTTCAGTCACCATTTCAGGTGCATATGCACCGGTTTACTGCGTGTCGCCAGGCTCCCTGCGTGCTGTGTTGGTTTGTTTTTGTTGTGGCTTGTTTACGCAGTCGCGCAGCCACTGCGGTACATTGTTGTTGTTCACGTTGTTGGTTGAAGTTTGTTGGCACTGTTGCTGCATGGCACTGCCTGCACTACACTGCACAAACAGTGGTAAAGTTTGTAGAAAGTGGCACAGCAAGCACAGACGACATAAAGATTTGCACTTTTTTGCCCCCTTCTCGCCGCATCTTCCAGCTATGAGGCACTCATGCACGTTCATATTTTTCATTTTCTATTTTTCCTATTTGCTTTGTGCAAAATTCGTAATTTGCAAACAGATGGTCGGTTGAGTTGGTTGTGGCCTCAGGAACTGAAGCTGTTGTTGTTGTTGTTAACCCATTAATGTAGGCACATAACTTTTGCTGTATATTTTGTAACAAAAATTGCATTTCATATCAGGTTAGGGAAGTTGTTTTTAAACTTTAATTGCCAAAGCATAAATCTTTCTGAATGGTTTAACACTTTCGACCCCGAATTTTACCCCGTGTCTCGATATTACTTTTTGGTATATAAATCATGAAACACTTACCTAAGAAATGTGCACACGACATTTGAAGTCGCCACGCCTCTTTGTTAGAGTTCTAGAGTTAGTTTACTTTTGAACATTTTTAGCTTAAAACGGGTTAAATAAATTTTGTATCAATATTTTTTAATTGCAAAAAACTTATTTCATATTTATGGAAAAATACAAAATTATCACCTTTTGATTTTATTTAACCATTACTAAAGAAACAGGGTTTGGATCAAACGCGCCCAATTCGTAGACTTCAATTAGAACACAAACTTTCCTTGATATCGCTGCAAATTATTGGAAATTATTTTGAGGATAGCAGTAAAATTTTTGTAATTTGCTTCGAATTAAAAAAAAAAAATATTATATAAAAATAAAAAATATTAATTTGTTGGTGCCTACTTAAATTAAACCCATAAATAAATCGTAGCTTTTGCTAAAAGATGACAAATAGGTGAAGTTGCTCTCAGGCAACTTTGTGGTCGAAAGGGTTAAAAAAAATTTATTTTTTATTAGTTTGTTGATGGTGAGATGATGGGAAAAATTAATTTTTAACTCTTAACATATCGGACATTTGTAAATTCAGGTGCAGTGGCGCACACAGGGTTTCACTTTGGAGGGGTTTTGCGTACAATTTTTGAGCCCAATTCCATTCGAAGCAATATTTTGTACCAGACATTTTTGTGTTGGGGGGGGATTGAAACCCAAACCCCCCACTGGATAGTTGTACAGTTCTAACTGACAGTTGGCAATTTCTCTTTCACACATTTCACAGATTTTGCCTTGAACTAGACTCGTTTTTTTCTAAACATCGCACAATTGTTTAACTATCCCCAACTAGGAATCGAACCAAAGACCTCTGGTATGAGGCCAACTATGACCTTTTGCCTCAACACTCTTCTATGTCAACTTAAAACCTCATGCGGCTGTCATGGGTTAAAACGCATTGAAACTTGTATCCAAATATTTGTATGAACGCTTTTGTTGATTTTGGGTCACGTTGCTTTTGTTGGCATTGTTATTGTTGTGGGTGTAGTTATTACTGTTGTTGTTGTTGTTGTTGTATAGTGAGTATGCATTACCAGGCATCATTAGTGCGCATCATTTGATAGCGCTTGACATATACCATAGCCAGCAGCATATTTTTCAATGCATACATTGTTGATGGAATTTTTTTTTTATATTGCTTCAATATTGTTTCGATGACATTAATTGCTAAATGTTGTGTAGAAAGTTGCCTAATGTAGCTGAAAATATTGATTGAAGCGTACTTGGTATCGCTGGCGGACATAATATAAATTGATGTTTAGGTAAATTTGTTTAGATGAATGTAAATATTACAACATGGGACGATAAGAATCATTGTGAAGAAGACAAAATATTATCATGCAGTTTTTTTTTCTGTTCTTGCAATTTGCGACATCATTTTCCATAGCTCAGTCATTGTGTTGCATAATAGAATAATTACCCCCAATAACTTTCAAATAGTTGTAGAGATTTTCTGTTTTTGTTAGGAAAGTACAAAGTGCAAGTAATTATGAGACAGTTCATCTTGCGTTTGAATGTTCTGTGAATGTAGCCTAATTATAGGTGATTTAAGGTGTAGAAATATTAGAGGGAAATCTTGTTCAAATTACTTTTGTTCGTACACATCCAGTACGAACAAAAGTAATTTGGTTTTCTCTGAGAAAAGAAAGAAAACAATTTTAAATATATTCTCTCAAGGTGGAGAAGTTGTAAATTTCTTAAAGAAATTAATTAAATGAAGCTCAAGAAAACTTGCGTTTCTATAGTGCAGCAGTAAATTAATCAGTCAAGATGATTAAAAACACTTTTATCGTGCAAAATGAAGTAATTCTGTACTCAATTGTTATGCTCAATTTTTCACTACTTGGAATTTCTTATCAAGAATTCAACTTCATTGCTACCACTTTTTCTCAACCTCTGCTCGGTACTCTTTTCTTCCATCTCTACTCACTACTTTTCTAACGATTCTTTAATTTGCGTCAAGCATGTCTTTTCCACATTCGAACTCATTCAACGCCAACTCAATGCCCCAAACTTGTACAAAGTTTAGCAAATCTAATAAATTAGCACCTCGATTATTCAACTAAAGCACACAATCACACACACACACACACACAATCCGACACATGAATAGCAGCAAAAAGACACACAACAACAAATGGAAAACGCACAAATGTCAATGACGCTGACGACCAAGCGACAATATCGCCAGAGTGCAGCAGGCACACAGGAACTCATTGAACCGGAAATTGAATGGCAATGCGAGACGCAAACGTCGAGTTGAAGAAGCGAAGAAGCGAAGAAGCAAAAAACACGCGACACTCACTGAGTGAATAAACGAATCAAGACAACAGCGACTGAGTGGGTAAAGTGTGTGTAAATCATAAATTTTATTGTGATACAGGCGAGTGATGCGAAAGCAAATGTCAAGGCGAATGTGCGCAATTTTGTTGGGCAAAAGAAAGAGAAACGTGATAAACGTAAGAGGGAAGAGAGTGCAGGCAGATTAAATGGAATTGTGAGAATGGGTACAATAAGAGTGAGAAGTGAGGAACGTAGTTTGGAACAGACTTCTGAGTTCTGAAAGCAATAGTTCAGGGTAGCAAAAAATGGGGGAAAACTTCAAATGGTTAAAATTAAAAATTGTTGTATAATTTTATGACCCTTGAACTTTTAATTCAACACATTAACCCTCTAGTTCCCAAGAAGGCCTGTAGACATCCTAAGCTTAAACAAATTCTGTAAATTACACCTTATGATTTTTTTAGCTGATTTTTCACGTACGGAAAGGGGAATCTCCATTTTATACAATAAATGTTGTCAGATAACGCTGGCACATGCACGACGGCAGTAATTGTAAGACAAAGTTGAAGTTTTGTGAGAAAGTAAGCAAATAATTATTTTTGAAATTGTATGAGAAACAAAAATTGTTTTAAATAAATTGTGAGCCTCAATAAAATTAAAAAAATTATTTATGAGTAGCTGTTGTGTTCTTTGAGAAAATAAAAAAATTTTGAAAAAAAGTTGTTACACTCCCCCTACCTAACCCAAGCCCGAGAGTGTCTGTAGGCCTGCTTGGGACGATAAGCGTAAACAATTTACGGTCATTGATGATATTTTTTAGCTATTTAAGCATTATTTTTCTATTTGAACCGAAATTTTGATACACCGCAATGTAGGAGAGATCATATCACTACAAAAATTTATACTAAGGCGTAGTCCGCGGGGGTAGATGAGAGAACTAGTCTCCCCTAGTCCTTTTTTTCATGGAGTAGATTTGTCGACATCGGTGTGAAAAGATAACAAGGCATTAAAAAATAATAAGAACCGCCATATATATATGCCTATACCGATTTTTTTAGTTTTCCTAGTCTATACACCCCCCAAAAGCAGTGTATAAACTACCCCGCGACACATTATCGCTCGCCTTAGCCCTACCCCTTTTTATTTATTGTCTATTGCACGCAGAACTGAAACTGTTACCCGTTATTTATGTTTACATTTATTTAAAAAAAAATTAAAAATTTAAATTAATTACAAAAAAAAATCTTCATATGAAATTTTGTTTGGCTTTGTTTCCCAAGCAGGCCTGTAGGCCTTCTACTTTCTACACCCTCTATCACGCCTCCTATTGACATTAAATTTTTTTCCCCGAACAAACATTGCTTCTCCACCACAAAACTATCACTGGTAATTTTTTCAACAAGATTAAAAACTTGGGTACTAGAGGGTTAACGGCTCAATAGAATTGCAGTCGTTACAATTGGCTTTCATTCTCAAAAATTGCATATCCCTTTTGTTATGCCTTGAATGAAAAAATACCCAAAATTTAGAACTTGAACCAAAAGTAGTCAGATATTATTACACTGTGCGAGAAAAACGGTTTTTTTCAAGACCCATACGAAAAATGATATAGGCGTGAAGCAGGAGGTCATTCATAATAAAACTGCATACTCAGTTTTTATTTTCTGATTCGTTGTTCTTATTTTTTTATATTTTACAAATTTTAAGGGACTTTACTGACCTTACTGCCATATTTTGGTCCTGAAAATATACCTTTTTGACATATTTTGGTCAAAATAGAAAATTAATCAAAACTCCGAATATTTAAATAAATTCTTTGAAAGGTGTATGTCCTTAACAATTTAAAATACTTTTATTTTAAAATCCTTTTTTTGTATATATATCATGTTTGAAAAGACCTAACTGACATATTTTGCTACTGAAGGTTCAAAATAGAAAATTGAGTCAGGCGACAAGTTCCCTATTAAATTTGGTGCCATAATTCATTTCAAAAGATGTATGTTCTAAACAATTAAAAATACTTTTATTTTAAAGTCCTTTTTTTATATACAGTACTTTTCGTTTATAACGAACCCGTTTAAAACGATTTTCCTCCTAAAACAAACCAATTTCAAAAGTACGCGCTGTATGTTTTCGCTTATTACGGGCCCCTTTTAAAGCGAACTTTCGGTTAAAACGAACCATTTTGCCCAGTCCCTCGAAGTTCGCTTTAAGCGAAAAGTACTGTATTACACTTTTGAAAAGACCTTACTGACATATTTTGCTACTGAAAGTTCAAAAAATTGAGTCAAAAGGCGACCAAATTTTTCTTTAATTTGGTACCATAATTCATTTTGAAAGATGTATGTTTCAAAAAATTTAAAGTACTTTTATTTTAAAGTTATTTATTTTGTATCTTTTACACATTTTAAAGTACCTTACTAACATATTTTGTTCCCGAAAGTTTAAAATAGAAAATTTAGTCAAAAGGCTAAATAAATTCTCCGAAATGTGTATGTCCTTAAAATTGCAAAGTACTTTTATTTTAACGTCCTTTATTTTTTTTATATTTTACATATTTGAAAGGACTTTACTGGCAAGTTTTGGTCCTGAAAGTTTAAAATATAAAATTTGGTCAAAAGGCGACAAGTTTTCTTTTTCATTTGGTACTCGCATATTCGTTATTACACAATCGAAAATATTTAAACAAATTGTTTGTCCATAAAATGTTAAAGTACTTTTATTTTAACGTCCTTTATATTTTTATATTTGACATATTTGGTCCTGACATCATCACATTTGGTCCACTGACATGTTTTGGTCCTGAAAGTTTAAAATAGGAAATTTAGTCAAAAGGCTTCAAGTTTCCTATTTAATTTCCTACCCATATCTTCATGATTGAACAATCGCGAATATTTACATAAATTCTTCGAAATGTGTATGTCCTTAAAATTTCAAAGTACTTTTATTTTAAAGTCCTTTGTATTTTAATATTTTACATATTTGAAATTACCTTATTGGCAAAATATTTGCTACTGCAAGTTCAAAATAGAAAATTTATTTAAAAGGCGACAAATTTCCTCTTTCAATTGGTACCCATGGTGCATTTTGAAATATATAACTTTAAAGTACTTTTTTTAAATATTTTAATTTTCATTATATTTGACATATTTGAAAGGACCCTACTGACATATTTTGCTACTGAAAGTTCAAAATAGAAAATTTATTTAAAAGGCCACAATTTTCCTATGTCCTTAAAATTTTAAAGTACTCTTATTTAAAAATTGCTAATTTTATTTTATATTTGACATATTTCAAAGGACCTTTCTACATATGTTGTTCCTAAAAGTTCAAAATAGAAAATTCAATCAAAAGCGGAATGTTTCATTTATCATTTGGTACCCATGGTTCATTGTGAACTATGTATGTCCTTAAAATGTTAAAGTACCTACTTTTAAAAGAACATTTAAAACACTGGCAAAAACTACTTTAAGGATATTCAATGCCAGTTGGTTGTCATTTCATTGCATGCAAATTAACATGCGTTGAAGTGTGAAAATCATTTACAGACTGTACTGACTGTCGTCCCAGGCAAAAAGTGGCAAGAATGCTGCAAAAAACGGCCACACATATATTGTTGTTGTTGTTGCTTTTGAAGCGGGCATGCAATTTAGACTTTAACTGGTGACTGGTGGAATGTGACAGTGTGTCGAGTGATGGTAGTGCCATGCAATAAAACCAACAACAGAGTAAAACGTAAATAAAATAAAAATCAACCCAAAGCCACAATAAAGTAGACAACAACAACAGCAACAAATAGAAGTACATAGAGTAATGTTGGGCCGTTTAAGGCGACGAACGAGGCATAAAAATGTTAAGGACTCGAACAGAATGCAAAAGGCAAAAGAAAAATTGGTAAATTATAGTGGAATTTATAGAAGAATGAAAGTCGGAAAATGCCAAGATGCCAACAACTTTTTGTATATGTAGGAGATGGAAAATCTTAAAAAAGATGTTTGTATGTATGTGTGTGTGTGTGTGTTTTGTTGCAACTTGTGCGACTGTTTGGCTTTTTCATTGTTGGCATTGCCCTGGTTGCCCGCAAGAAACTTGAAATGTTGTCGTTGTTCTTGTCTTCCTTGTAGTCCTTATCGAGGCGCAGGTATGCTATAGCGATGGTTTTGGGACTATAGCGCAGCTGTGGGTGTCAGTGGCTGTTCGGCTAAGTGCAGTGTGAAGTTGACTATGTGTGTGTGTGTTAGTTTGCGTGTTTATTTTTATTTTAAGAATGTTTTTTTCAGATGCATTGAAACATGTGCTACACCAGGTGAACTAATGCTTTTTAAACTGTTGCATTTTATGTTGTTTTATAACATTTGGCAGCACTTGGTAAAATTTTCATTGGCGGATTTAATTCATGAGTTCAAGTCATGACTTTGAATTACAATTAAAAAAAATTTTTGAACATCCTTTCACCGACTATTCACTTCGTTGGTAACACCATGCGACAGTATTTTTGACCAATCCAGAAGATAATGTAGGCATAAAACTAAATTGTAACCTGGCATACTCAGTTTTTAATTTTCTGAACTAAATTGTAACCTGGCATACTCAGTTTTTAATTTTCTGATACAATGTCCTTTTAAGAGTACTTTAAAATTTTAAGGACATACATATTTTAAAGAATTTATTTAAATATTTTTACTTAATTTTGTATTTTGAACTTTCAGGACCAAAACATGTCAGTAAGGTTCTTTCAAATATGTAAAATATAAAAAAATGAAGGACGTTAAAATAAAACTACTTTACAATTTTAGGGACAAAGAATTTGTTTAAATATTTTCGATTGTGCAGTGATGCAGATACATGTACCAAATGAAAGAGGAATCTGGGCGCCTTTGGACCAAATTTTCTATTTTGAACTTTCAGCAGCAAAATATGTCAGTAAGGTCCTTTCAAATATGTAAAATATAAAAAAATTAAGGACGTTAAAGTAAAAGTACTTTAACATTTTAAGGACAGACACATTTCAAGGAATTTATTTAAATATTTTTGATTTTGGAATGATGAAGATGCGGGCACCAAATGAAAAAGAAAACTTGTCGCCTTTTGACCAAATCTTCTATTTTGAACTTTCAGCAGCAGAATATGTCAGTAAGTTCTTTTCAAATATGTAAAATATAAAAAATTAAGGACGTTAAAATAAAAGTACTTTAAAAAAGTACTTTAAAATTCAAGAAATTTGTTTAAATATTTTCGATTGTACAATGATGCAGATACAGGTACCAAATGAAAAAGGAAACTTGTCGCCCTTGGCTACATTTTCTATTTTGAACTTTTAGTAGCAAAATATGTCAGTAAGGTCCTTTAAAATATGTAAAATATAAAAATATTAAGAACGTTAAAATAAAAGTACTTTAAAATTTTAAGGACATAGGTACAAATTTCAAAGAATTTATTTAAATATTTTTGATTGTGCAATGATAAAGATGCGGGCACTAAATGAAAGAGAAAACTTGTCGCCTTTGGCTACATTTTCTATTTTGAACTTTCAGTAGCAAAATATGTCAGTAAGGTCCTTTCAAATATGATGAAGGTATGAAGTGTTGTTGAAGGTGACCATATCGCTGTAAAACGATTTCAAGTTCTTTTAGCTACTCTTTTGCGCACCAACTATGGCCAACCTTAAATTTCCATTGTTCAAGAGAGCCACTCTCACTAAAAAAGGATCAGATAAGAAGCATGATTGCTGTTCTGATGGGTCACTGTGCAATTGGCAACCACGCTAAAAGTTTGAATTTCCTTTTTAGTGACAGCTGCCGAAACTGTATGGAGAAAGAAGAGGAAGAATATACATTTAACCTCTTTTATAGTTGCCTTGTATCTAGAAGGAAGACTCACACAGGCAACTTCTGCTTCGACCATCTAGGCGATCTATCCGATAAGACTAGTCACACTTTACTAGGCTTCATAAGGACCTTAAAGTAGTTCAATGAAGGGCTGAAGAGTTCTTCTATATAATTCATGTTGTAAGCCTTTATAGGGAACTTCTCTGACTGAAAAGGCACCATATGAGAATCATGATGGGTGTTCGGAAAGATCACTGTTGAATTGATACCCCATGACTTCTATCAAAACTGTGTATCGATCTTCTTTGCGCTTGTCTTGCATTATTTTGAAGAAGGAAGCATCATCTGGCCAACTTCTTCGTTGACAATCCGGGCATCTAACCAAAAGTTTATTAGGCTTCATGAGAAGTTCAAACTGGTTCAATAAATAAGTAGTCTTTAGCTCGATTATTTATGGCTACGCCTTAAGACAGCCGCTCCTATTTAACTTCCTTAATTACAACTATCAAGTATAAATTTATTTATAATAAACAAAAATGCATAATGTAAAAATGTATTTAAAAATTAAACCTCATTGCAAAAGATGCAGAAGATTACTGCGGCTGCTACTGCAATTTGCATAAAAAAGTCTTTAAAAAAATCGTTTAAAATCGTTGCAGCAAGCGTACACAAACGAATTTTATTTTCGTTCTCTGATAAAATTTGTGTAAATTTTTTTATTAAACAAATATAAATAAATCAAATATACAAAATACCTTCAGTCTTTCTATCTAAAAACCTATACAAATTTATAACAAAAAAAAATTATACATATGTTTTGAACTCCCAAAGGATTTGCGCTACTCGAATCAAACAAAAAAATCCTCTTAAAAATTTCTTCCAAAATGCTTAAAACAATATCAACAAATTGCACGCCTTACATCGAAAGGAGATACAACTTTTGCCTTTAACATTTTGCAAAAATTCTGTACATTCTTTCAAGTGCTATGACAATTCCATTAGATAGAATGTCTGGAAAATGTTGGTATGACATCTTCGACACATGTTCGCCAGCAAATTTTATTGTCTGAGCCAAAGACGTTTTTATGCAGCATTTGATGGCGCGATAAGAACAATGCGCCGCCGAAGGATTCAGCAATTCGTTCTTATGTAAGCAGAGCGGTAGTAGTAGACGGAGTGAGAGTGAGTGAAAGAGTGGGAGAGAGAGAGAGTTGGGGAAGCCGTCACAGGAAGTGACAATGAAGGGAGCCGCGTGAAAAGAGGGGCAGAAGGACTAGCAAGATAGAACAGGAAGTGTTCAAATGTACGAAGGAAAACTTGTGGCAAGATACTCGCATAAAGAAATTTGCGTGAGAAAATTTTAGACAAAGAATGAAACAAATAAATATAAATAAATATAAATAAAAAATACATATGAAGCCATGAAATGAAGAAAGAAAAAATGCAATAACCTGCAACTATTTAGTCGTAAAAAATATTTGGAAATGTTCAAATGGAATAGTTTACTGCACCCGAATTGAAAATTGAAAATCAAATTCACCGAAACGTGCAAATAAGGTTCGGTTAGGTAAGACAGACTTTGTGATGTCCGAAGAAAGTGTGGCAAGCTCCTTGCGTCCCTTCTGCGTCTGCATGAAGTTCATGACTAGTCATCCGGAGGTCTACCATAACCTGCGAACGTCCTTCAAATTGCTGTGTTAAACAATATCTCTACTAGATTGTCATCTAGTAGGTTCCAGATTGTATCTGTAGAAGATATATCAAGCAATATTTCTAGTAAATTTCTATGACCAATTGTCCATAACTTGTTCTCTTTTCTGAATGGTTGACCCAGAAATGACAAATTGTGTGCAACTGTCTCGTCATCTTGAAAGCAGAGTCTACACATAACTCCATCGTTGATGAGGTTTAACCGTGCTAGGTGATTTCTGAATACGTTGTGCCCCATTATGAGTGCTCTCCACTTAATCAGGCAACTTTTTGACTTCTTGTCTCCCTTGACTCACTACGTCCACAGCTTATTAATTTGTATGAATGTTTATCACAAACCTGCTCAGAAATTACTCTGAGAGGGTTAACATCTATGAATGACCCCCAATAATTTTTGTTTTTGAATATTTCTTTCAAACAAACTTACGCTCTATCTCGAAATGTTAATGAGGCTCCCATACAAAATGATTGTTTTTTATATAATGGGCTCCAACTGCTTCCAAGTGTCTCCCAGACATATCAAATGTAAGACTGACCCCCATTTATTTTTTCTTCTGAATGTTTTTTCCATACACACTAACCTGCTATCTTCAACTTTTAAGGGAGCTGTCATACAAAACTAGTCATTTTCAATGGAATTGGCTCTTTACCTGTAAATGTGGTAAAGTAAGCGAGGAACCACCATATCTCAGAAAATACTTTACCGATTTGAATGATTTATTCAACAATCCTTAAAATTTTTTAGTGCAAAAAATACAAAATTAATTAAAGTTCAAAAATTCACCACCAGTGGGCGCCTCCCATGCAAATGAAGTTGTGAGGGTGTCATCTTTTGCGTTTGGTTGTTTGTTGAGTCTAAAGAATCAGCAAAATTTTGCTCTTGCCAGATCTAAACTATATAAAGCTTATAACAATAGTAAGTTTTAGGGAATGGTTTATAATTTATTTTAAAATATTATACCCAAAAGTGAAAGCAAAAATTAATTTAACAAATAATTTGCTATTTACAAATTTGCTATTTGCTGTAAGTGCTTATTTTAAGAGCTCATAGTTTCTATGCTGACCAATATTTTTTCTTCAAATTTGTATATATTTTAATTTAAATATTTCCAACAAAACCTCATACCGAAATTTGTGTGACTATAATATTTTATTGTGGCATTTTTATCACAAGTGACTCTTTTGAGTTTCTCCATAAAATTCATGCGCCAGTTTCGACGTTATTATTCTTTGTTTAATAATCTTGATCATATTGGAATATTCTTACCGATTATTCAGATTTCTGTGGTGATTCAGTAAATGCATTAAACCAAAAATCTTGGCTCAATGTACATTATTCTCTCAAAATTCAATCCCTTGTGCGGCGCTGCATCAATGACATCCTGCGTACTTATTAGTTAAAAGAAATCTTCAGGTTTCTCTAATACGTTACATCAAGTATTCGCCTATGTCCTGCCTTAATTTTATTTAGTATCGCAGCCCATTAGGTGGAAAAAGTTTAAGCTCATCGGCTTTGCGTATCGTAAAGCTAGTAAACTTGTTTCAGCATGTCCTGAAGCCCATAAAATGGAATATAAGATTCTTAAGCAAACTCAGAGGTATGTATTAAAGCAACATTAGGTTGTCTGTAGCAAACAAATTACTAACACAAATGTACTTATATACTAACTGCGGCAGGCCAATCGCCTACGCTGGCAGAACAACACAACCGATGAACGTAACCAACACAAGGCAACAGCGCAGAATCGTGTAAGATGGAAGAGTCTTGCGAGGGCCCTCTGCTTCAGAGAGGAGTGAACCAGAAAAAAAAATGTACTAACACACAAACAAATATGCAAATATGGCATAATCTCGTGTCTATGGTTAGTCGACTTTTATCTGCTCGGGCCGATAAGCTTTGACAGAGCCGACAGCATAAATAATGAAGCTCACACCATTGAATTCAATTCATCGGGCAACTTGGCAGACTGTCAAATCGGCAAAGTGGCGACAAAAGAATAATTTAAAATTAATAAACACACAAAGCGAAAAAATACATAAAGCTCACATATATTCACACACACACATACACACACAAATATTATGCGCTAATCATATGACATCACAGAAGATAACACTGCAACATATACACAGACAAGAATACAACACGCACACCAATGCTTTCATATAATTTACACACACACACGCAGAGGGAAGGAGAAAGCAAAACTTGACAGACAATCAGGCAGCGGCTTTTGACTATTCAAGCATTTAGATTGATTAAAGATTGCTTGATGGAAACATGGAAACAACACCCAGCATGACAACAACCACTGTTGTAGTAAAGAGAACAACAAAAACATTTATTATGGCACAGTTTAGCTTTTCGGCATTGATGTTGTCTTTTGTTTTGGTTTGGCCGTTAAAACTATACAAATAGCAGAAAGGTGTAAGAGTGGGAAGCTGGTCGGTCGGTGTGAAGTTGGCGGCAAACAATGTGGAAATCATTGGGAAGCGATGTCTGCTGAAGCGCTGAAGCGGTGAAGTGTAAAACGAAATTTGGCGTAACGGTGTATGGTGAACGCATGGGTTAGTATGAGAGTGTGTGTGTGTGTCTGCACACATGTAGAGCCATGTGTAAATATAATGTATGCAAATAGCCGAATATATATGTAAATGTACGTTATTGACAGCAACACCAGCGACTTTCTGTGCAATGACTACACTAAAAGCGCAAAGGTTAATGGAATTTGGAATCTAAGTTCAAGGACTTTGAACACATGAACTGCTTAACGTATGAGTGATATTTTTGTTTGCCAGTTTAGTGCAATTAGTGTGCGATTTTATGGAATTTATTTATGCAAATCTTTTTCAGTTTAGGGAAAATTCAATGAAATAAGGACTAAGTGGTGTGTATAAAAAAATAACAAAAAAAAAATATACTATACGAGTTGGTCTCTTTGTAGCGAGACATAATTTTATATATAAGTCTGAAGTCAATTGGTCCAATGAATAAAGCTTCTCTGAAAGCTTTCTTGCGAAAAAAAATGAATAATATTTCTCTAATTATTTCCCACTTGAATTTCATTTTTTTTTTGTTATTTGGGGTCAGCAGGCCCATTAAATAATATTTATTCATACAAACTGTTAACCCTTAATTTACCCCATTATGTTTTATTTTTCAAAAAAGTTAAAAACATATGTCGAAATATTTTTCATTTCAAGTGTTTTAACATATAATTTAAGTCAATAGGACCTTTTAAGAATATTTTTTCTTAGAAACTCTTAACCCATTATGAATGACCTATAGAATTCAATTTTCGAAAAAGTAAAAAAATACATGTAGAATTATTTCTCATTTGGAACACTGTCACTGTCACACTGTCAATAGACCAAATAATTCATGTTTTTTTCACTTTCTGCCGGCGAATCGTTAACTCATCGTTGATCCCGTTACATTTTGATTTTCAAAAAAATAAAGAACACATGTAGAATTATTTCTTATTTGAAGTACTTTCATCAACTTTAAAGTCAATCGACTCATTCATTCATGTTTTTTCAACTCTATTCTTACAAACTTTTAACCTTTAGTTGAGCCCGTTACTTTTTGAATTTCACTAAGAAAATATTTGTCGAATTATTTCTATTTTGGAGCACTTTCATCAACTTTGAAGTCATAGGCTCATTATTTCATGTTTATTCAGTTACTTCCTGCAAGCACTTAACCCTTAGTTGACGTCGATACATTTTGATTTAAAAAAACTAAAAAATACGTATCAAAATATTTCTCTTTTGGTGCACTTTCGCCAACTTTAAAGTAGATAGGCTCATTATGTCATGTTTTTTGACAGTTTGCTCATACAAACTCTTAACCCACCGCTGAGCGTCTTTAATCTTGATTTAAAAACAAACAAAAAATTGAATATGTTGATTTATTTCTTATTTGCAATACTTCTTCTAAGTTTGAATTAAAAAAATATTAAATCACATTTCTTCATACGATCTTTTAACCCTTTATCTACCCGTCAAATTTTGATTTTCTTAAAAATAACAAAAATGTTCCAATTATTTCGAATTTCTAATGCTTTCACCAAACCTTACGCCAGCAGTTGATTAGTTCTTTTTTCAGTATACAAACCTTTTCGTATACGAACCTTGACTCATTTTTGACCCGTCAGATTTTGATTTTCCAAAAAATAAAACACGTGTTTATAATTATTTCAAATTTCAAGTGTTTTCACCAAATTTGAAGACAATACTTATTTAGTTCATGTTTTTTTTTACAAACCCATTCTTTATATAAACCTTAACCTCTTTGTTTTCCCCACCGGAATTTGATTTTCTAAAAAATAAAAAAATAATAATAATAATTTGACTCTTATTTTGGATTTTGAAAATATTCTTTGAGTTTGAAATAAATTAGTTAATTTTTTTTCCATAGTCTTTGCGTGTAAGAACCTTAACCCATTGCTGACCCAGTTAAATTTTAATTAAATAAATAAAAAATACGTGTCGAATTATTTTCCATTTAAATGTTTTCCCCAATTTTAAAGGCAATTTGTTCTTTTTTTCAGTCTTCCAGACGAACCTTAACCCATGATTGACCCAGTTAAGTTTTAATTTTCGAAAAACAAAAAAGCTCTTGTCAAATTATTTTCATTTTAAGTGTTTCCACCAATTTCTTAAGGCAATTTGTTCATATTTTTTTCATAAACTTCCCGTGTTACGAGCCTTAACCCATTGTTGACCCAATCAAATTTCAAATTTTTTTTTAAATTTTCGTTAAACAAAAAAAATACGTGTCCAATCATTTTCTTTTTGGTTTTACTGTTCATAGTTTTCCATACGAACCTTAACCCATTGTTGACCCAGTAAAAGTTCCGTTTTCGAAAAACAAAAAAATGAGTGTCGAGTTATATAGTTTATTTTAAGTGTTTCCACCAAATTTAAAGTCAATCCGTTCATATTTTTTGCATAGCCTTCCCATATACGAACCTTAACCCATTGTTCACCCAGTTAAGTTTTTATTTTCCAAAAACTGAAAAGCACGTGTCGAGTTATATTCCATTTTAAGTGTTTCCAACAATTTGGAAGGCAATCTACTCATGTTTTTTTTCAAAGTCTCCCCGTGTATGAACCTTAACCCATTAGTAACCCGTTAAATTTTAATTTTCGAAAACCAAAAAAATAAGTGTTGAATTATTTTCCATTTTAAGTGGTTCTACCAATTTTGAAGGCAATCTGTTCATGTTTTTTTATAGGTTTCCTATATACCAACCTTAACCCATGGTTGACCCAGTTAATTTTTTATTTTCGAATAACTTAAAAATACGTGTCGGGTTATCATTGATTTGGTGTATTTTCATTAAGTTTGAAATCAATATCAAAATAAATTTATTCCTTTTTATCCATATGACACCTTAACTCATGTTTTGCCCCGTTAGACCCCAAACTTCAAAAAAACCTTCATTTCATTCATTTTCTAAAGTAAACCTACAGTTCATTAAGTTTTGCCTATAAAAGCGCTTCCTTAATCGCTGCGATCAAAGTAAAAAAAAAATTATGTAAAATGGAATAAAGGATTTCCCAGCAAATTAAGCCAACCAATCCCTTGGCGGAATTAAATGTACTGTGCAGATGCCAGCTGAGCTGTCACTCAATTCGGCGCCGCTGAGAGCAGCAATTTTTGGCAGCAACATTTAGCCGACGGCATTAGTTGAACCATTTGAATTAATTCTTGGCGGATAAGTTTATTTGGCGTTCAACGCTGCAGGGTTACCACTTTGCTAATATAAAGAATTTTTATTTTTGTTTACATTCTTTTCAAGTCTGACACTCGACGCTCTTTGCGCGGTGCTGTGCTTTTATTTTATGATTAAAATATCTTCGCTGTCGTCTCGGTGTCATCGGCATAGCAACAGCCATGCTGTCAGCTTTCGTCAGTAAATCGCCAAAAACTGCTTTACATATAAATTCAATTTTTGAAAAAATTCCTTTACGTCGAAGAGCTGAAAACAAGTGCAGATAAGTGGCCAAAGTAAAACGACAGAACGGCGACAAATTTCTGATATTTGCAAGCACATTTTGTAAAACAAGCAAGAGAAGAAAAATAAAAACAAGACAAGAAAATGAAAATGAAAACAAGACAAGAAAATGAAAACAAGACGAGAAAATGAAAACAAGTCGAGAAAATGGAAGCAAAAAAGAAAACGAAAATAAGTATAAAATAAAATGTAAAAAATTAAAAAAAAAATAAAAAAAAAAAAACCAAAAAAAAGAAGAGACTGAAATGCTCGCATGTTGGTTGCAATGATTTTTTCACAGATACTTTCTGTTGATTTCTGCTATTTCCGCCGCTGGATTTCTCTTCGCCACTTTATGGCCGTGACGAGTGCGGAAAGCGTTTAGACGTAACAGTGTTACAGCTCGGAAACGGAAAACGCAGTGTAAACAGACAAAAATATCTGCTGTTCTGTTGTATTGAGTGCTGTTTTCTGGCGTTCAAACTGCTTTTAGTGCGCAGTCGGTGTGAGGAAGACTGTGAGCAAAGTGTACAAATAAATACAGGAAATCACGATTACGCGCATGAAAAGTGTTAGCAGGCAAAGAAGAAATCGTAGAGTGAATTTTTGTGGTAAAAATCCGAAAAATTGTTGCTTCCATGTTTGATGCTATTTGCCATTAAATGACATTTGAAAGTAAAGGTTTAAAGTTGAAGGGCAGCCTGAAAGTATGCCTCAGGAAAAGTGATTGGCTTTGCTGAAAATGGCATCTTAACCCATATAGGCCCAGAGATATTTTTTTTGTTAATATTCAAATGAAACATTCTTTTTTAGCGTTAAATGAGGTCGGAGAATTCAAATTTTGGGTCGAAAAAATTTTCCGATTTTTAGTTTTCGAGATATTTGGTGTTCGATTAATCGAACGCTGGGCACCACTTGGCATTTTTTTGTATGATTGATGTATGCATTGAGTTGATACTAAATAAATAACTGACCATTGACCAGTACTTTAAATTCACAGTTTATTCCATATTTTTTTCTAAATGAATGGTTCAAAACAATTAGTGTGAAGTGCAACGTTACATCTCTTACACAAATACGAAATAGGTTTATGGCAAGCCTTGCATATCCATTTCTTATTGTTTTCTGTTATAATAAGATGTTGCCCCTTTGTTCGGGGGGAAGGTGTTTTGGTTGAACCTTCTTTAAAAACCCTGATTGAACCTCAAATAAACTCCCTTCGACGCTATCACTAGACGATTCTCCTTCATCCGGGTCATTATGAGGGAGTAAGCAACCTCCGCCCGAAAGTCTTTTTGATGAAGAATATTTTTCTTATGATAACGACGATTGAAGCAGTCAAGTTTCCATGCGTTAACAATGGCTGAATTTAAAACAGATATAAATAATGGTCAATACCACTTCTTAGATCGAATAGCAATATAATAGTTCTGCGCAGCATTATCATAATCCACCCCATCCATCCCTCTGCTATAATTTTTCAACAGTTGCGGTTGGTTATAGTTGATAAAACGACCAGGTGCAACAATTTTCCCAGCATTTGTTTTCGATTACTTCCATCTTTTTGTAGGTACTGTTGGTAAGATTTGGTCGAAGTTCGTTGCAACCGTGACTTCGCTGTTGTCCTACCAACCACAAATCAAAATCTTATTACGGTCGTCAAATTGGAAATCATGGTCGCCGTTCAATGTTCACTTTGAAACTGTTGCTGCGACAAAGGTATTTCAAATAAAATCTTTTGATTCGAATATAAAAGAAATAGTAACTAGCGCCCAGCGTTCGATTAATCGAACACCTGACTATAAATATATATTCTGACTATAATATTGGTTTTATGCGAAAAGTGTAAATATGTTTTTAAGAGTTTGATCAATTTGTAACAAGACTGCATAATTACTTTTTTAAATATTATTGTTTTTTTTATGTTTTTCGATACCTTTAAAATTATGTCAAAAATTACCTTTTGTTTGGGGAATTCCTACAACAGGAAAGGGGTCTGAGAAATGGATATATTTATTTCGTATTATACAAAATACATCATACCATCATATCATGTAAGAAGTTCGCGTTTAAAATTAAAGAACAGCCCAAAAAAATTTTTGGAAAATGCTAAAATTTACTGTTCGATTAATCGAACATTGGGCCGATATGGGTTAACACTGTTGCAATCGATGGGTCCAATAAGATAAGAAGGTTCAATGCATGTCGAAGGACAGCCTGAAAGTATGCTTTGGGAAGGGTGATTTCCTGTCTAAACACTTCCGATGTGCATGAACTTTTGGGTTTGGACTGGGACTTGTCTTTATCTTTTCAATTATGGCAAATGTGAGTCATTTCATGGGGTTTTCAAGTGTTGGAAGAAGTCCCAGTTGGTGAATAGGGAAACTGAGGTTAAAATAACAAAGTTGTTTTTGGCCAAAAAATCTCAAACAAACAATTACTTATGTGTGAGCTTCACCAATGCAAAGGCTATGATTTTTTTTGACCACAAATCGAAACGCTTTCTTTAAACTGATTAGCACAAAAGACTTACAACTTACAGGTAATATTTCTTATTGATGTTGAAACCTGCTGGCAAAAAATCACAATGTTTCAAGTCATTGAAATCGTAGAAAGAAAGAAAGTTTGACCGAACTTGGTGTGCTTTTTTGGATCTTTCCTCGCCTGGTTGTTTCTATTGCTATGATTGGGCCTTGGTTTCAACGTAAGAACCATCAATACTTGCTTCATCACTAGTCATGAACCTTTGGAGCAAATCTGTTTGGTCGTTGATGTCATTCAACAACTTCTGAGCGATGCTCATCAAAAATCAAAATTTAGAGAAAATTCAAAATTTAAAAATTTTAACACTAGAATGCCCAAGGGAGTCATTTTGACTACTTTGAGGTCTTTTATTGTAAATAACTTTTGTTGCATCACTTACCAAAAAAATATCTTACGTGACTTTTATTAGTTTTTAAAGCTAAATGGAATAAATAAATTAAAAATATTGTAAACAAATTTTTTACCCCAATTTTGCAAAATTTACCTTAAATGCCCAAAGGTAGTCATTTTGACTACCTATATACAATTTTCAGCAAATCTTACTGATAAAAAGACAAATATGCATCTTCAATTGCGAAATATGAAAACTTCAAATAATTGCAAATATTAAAAAATAAATATCATAGTAGGCTGTGACAATGCCCAAGTTTTTCAATCAAAAATTCACACACAAAATTCATTCACAAATTCCAATTTCCAAGTTTCATTCCATTTTGTCCCATTGATGTGTAAAGTACGCCATTCTATTTTAGTGAATTTTCTTTGTAAACCATAAAAAATAAAAATGAAGTACTTATTTTAATTTAATCTAATGTGCATTTATTCATATTAGCTACTTGAAAACCAATAAAATTTAAAAAAAAGTCAGTAAACAATATGGTAGTCAAAATTACTACCTATGGGCATTTTAGGTAGGTCAGATTTTCGGGCATTCTAGTGTTAATAAAAAATTTAGCAATTTTGGCTCAAACTTTGCTGTCAAACATTTTATGCCCAAAAAATTTGAAAAAAATTGCATGGCATGGGCCAATCGATATGCCAGCATCCGCCGAAACTTCACTATTAGAAAAGTTTCTAAGTATTTGACGAGTCTTCATAACAATTTTCTTCTTTGCTTCAACGCTTTTATTAGTTGTTAACGTGCTGGGACGCCCAAGGCGTTCATTGTCCTTAATATGTTCTCATCTTGCTGAGAAAATATTTTACTTATAAACAATTATTTTGCTCAAATTAGACTCGCCAAAGGTCACAGTCAACATTTGAAGTGCTTTGGAGCACATTTTCACATAAAAATCAATGCAGATTTGTTGATCCATCGATGCAAATTGCTAAGCACAGAAAACTTACTAACTTTTATATCAAACAATATTAAACAAAATAAGCAAACAAAATAATAATAATAATCCCAACATATACTGACAACTTATCAGCCAACATCAAACAAAAACAAGTAGGAAATTGTATGTAATATATGTAAGAAGTCACTCTTATTCACTCTTTCGACTCTTTATTCACCCTTTTAATCATTGATTTTTATTTTTGATCCAAACCATTTTCGAACCGAACCAATGGTTCAAGAGTGAGTGTTAACTGGTTCATGCTCGAAACTAAAGGTTCGAAATAATCATGAATCACTCTACGACACCAATTCATGAATTTCTGATGGTCACAGATCCTGATTTTGACTATTGCGAGAGAGTAAAGAGTTCAATTGTGTCATGGCTTGTATGTCTCAGGGTCTCTCAAAAGGTGAAAATTTTGCACATTAGGCAGACAGGTAGAAGTGACTGACTGCCCAAGCCAGACCCCGATTGGGTCATGAAGGCCCATTGTAATAACGGAATCAATCGAGCTTAAGTCTGCTTACACATCGAACCACTTTGAGCTCCTTACGAAGCCTAGTAGACTCCTTCAAACTAATTCCTATCGACTAGATTCCCCAAACTATCGAAGAGGAAATTGCACAGATAAGTCTTTTCTCTTCTGGATATTATGGAACATGTTCATAAAAGGTAAAGTGGAATGTTGAACAAAGCAATTTATATGCAAATTTATTTGTCAACTTATCATCTCACTTCAAATTTTAATTAGCGCTGCAATTTCAACGAAAGTAATATTTAATATTTTTTCTTCTTAAAACCAATTAATTCCAAAATAAGTAATTATAAAACTAAAAGATTTATCTTAGTTCCTTTACTGTTATAAATTAGATATAAAAAATGTTCAATTTTAAAACCCCATAATTAATTTGTTGACATTTTTCTTGATTCATCAAATCTTGCCCACTAAACTCGCCACTCCTTCCTACAAAGTGTCTACAAAGCAAAAAAAAATAAATAAAGACGAAAGCGAAAAATAACGACGCGGTTATAAAACCAAATATGTGTTGGTTTTTGTGTGTGTGTGTGTATATGTGTGCCTTTCTCTTCTTGTTTCTTCATTCATTTTGAAGGCATTGGCTGTAATTTTCTTGCTTTTTTGTTGTTTGGTTTTTGTTGCTGTTTCGTTAATGGCAAAAATGTTTGTTTTGGCTGGTATTTGTTGTTGTTGTATGGTTAAACACATTTTGACAGCATACCATAAAAGCAATAAATGGAAACGAATGATGCCATGACAGAGTAGAGAAAGGAGTCTCAAATTTCTGTTTTGTTTCACTTTATTATTACATATGTATGTATGTATGTACATATGTATGTATGTATATGCCCATATGTAAGTATATACGTATGGTATTTAGGTGTGTTTGTCTGTGTGTGTGTGTGTGTGTGGGTATCTTGAGTTATTTTAAAAGTGCCTTTTTTCTGTATAAATTTGTTATTAATAATTTTTTAAGGAATTTCAAACGTGCACTTTGAATGTTTGGGGCTTTGCGGTGTTTAAACCCCTCAAATATTATTATTATTATTATTTATTTGGGTGACAAATATGGTTTCAAATGATATTAGGCTCATCATTTCTGTATAATATATCGCCCGCAAAATAAAATCTTGTACGCTCCACTGTCTTGGGGGCTTTCAAAAGTGGTGCAGAAGATGTGGGCATTGTTGAGCACCGATAAAAGTGATTTGAGGGCGTTCGAAGGAAAAATATTACCCAGAATTTTGGTTTTCTTTGCGTGGGAGATGAGTAACGTATTCCATGCAATAGCGAGCTTTCTAATCTTTACAGGAGTTATATACATAGTCAAGCTGGGCCATATTGTCCGCATGTTTGAAGATGCTCCGGCAAGGCGGATATGCGAAAGCTTCAAGTGGACGGCACGGAAGAGTGTAACCACATCTGCGTTGCAAGGATCAAATATAGCGGAATTTGTCAACGCTTGGGATTTCCAACCGGCACCAGCCAGCATAGAACACAAGGAGCTGGCGCTTTTTTGAATTCAGCCAAAATTGATAAACGGTTCTAAGGCTGTTAACCTTCAAGAGAATGCCCGGTGTCGAATCGAAGACAGAACCTTCTTCATTAAGGAATTCATAATGTATTGAAATGGCCTTCGAGTGGAAATAAGACTATCACACACCCACACTTCCCAACCTAACTTAACCTAACCTAACGTAATTTTTGAATATCCTCTTCAATTTTTGTAGCATAGAGATGGACACATCACCTCTAACGAGTCTAATGACATCAGCTAAAGGTCATTGTTCTACTACTAACTTAGATATTTCCTTCAGCCCGCCAGTGCAAGGAGTACCAAAGCAAGCAAATTTCATTCTCCAGCTCGTGATCAATCCCCTGCTTCGCAAAATGGGCAATCAGCCTACTTTTCTGGCCATGAGAAGAGAGGAGATGATTGACATCAATAGAGACTTTCTGACATTCTAGTGTGCTTTTGAAAAACATGCAACTTGACCTCCCTGAATCATGACTTAGCCAAAAATTATCGAATCTGCAAAAACAAAAAAATCTTGTAAAATAGTGTAAAAGCTGAAGCAGCAACAATAAACGAAAAAATAATAATTCGGTAGTTTTATTTCTCTTCTATGTAAAATATTATGCGACACAACAACAATGAACGGGCATTTGTCGGTAGCAGCAGCATTGCCTAGTTTTAGGGGTCATATAAAGTTTGCAGCAATTATCGCAAAAACGGTTCGAGGCGCTGCTGGAATGTTCGAGAACGAGTTGCGCAAGTTGTATAAAATGCTGCCGGGTATGATGCTGCTAGTCAGTTTGGTTTTAATAAGCAAAGTGATTTTGGGAAATTGGAAATAAAGTTT
This sequence comes from Melieria crassipennis, assembly GCA_963668005.1. Lineage (NCBI taxonomy): Eukaryota > Metazoa > Arthropoda > Insecta > Diptera > Ulidiidae > Melieria > Melieria crassipennis. The sequence goes on from OY764963.1 coordinate 9,158,485, forward strand.
TAACAGTGGTGAACTGCGTTAACACTTTCACGGATAGTAAAAATTGCAGTGAATAAAAAAATCAATAAATTCAAAAATTTCAGTTGTACCATCCAAAATCTGAATCTATTTTTTTTTTAAAAGGGTAGTCAGAATATGATATTTTAACCGTTATATATGTACAATGAATGCAAAAAAAAATTTTAAATACAAAGGGAAAAAATAAAATAATATGAAAGTACCCAATAAATCATTGAGTTATTACTTTTAAATAACTTTTAAATATATATTATTAAAAAAAACTTAACACTAAAAAGACCTGACCGCAATTGTCCTTCTAGTACTTTGACAGTTTTTCATTTTCAATTATATGTATTTTCTTTAATATTTCTATCAACTTTTGCTTTGATGAATTTTATATTTTTTATCAGGTTCTATAATTATTTCTACCATTTGAATTCCATAATAAAAATTAAACAAATTCGAAAAAATTGGTATGAAAAATGAATTAATTTATTTTAAAAATGAAATAATTAATTGAATTTAAAAATTGGCTTTAAAATTGAATTGGCTTTAAAATTTTAATTTCTTTTAATATCAATCATGAATCATTATGAAAATGCATCACTATGATCAATGAATCATTCATATCCGCGAACGTGTTAAAGAATTGCAGAGTGTTTTACTTTGGCACAATCGAGCGATACGAACTACGCTTGCTTTGGCCATGTAAAACATTTTCGGAATTTCGTATATTTTTGTAACAATATACTAAACTGAAGACTATCAAACAAACACAACACACCAACGCAAAATTTAAAACAAAATATTATTTTCGTACACCAAATGTAGCTTGTTTAGTTGAACAAAATTCAGAAGAACAGTGAAGAAGTAACATAACGAATCGCTCATACCTGATGAGCGCAGATTTTGGCTCAGCCTTCTCGCAATTCAACTGTTCCATGGAAAAATCTGTCGCATGTCAACTGCCACAACTGGATATTGCGAAGATTTTTTTTTCGAAAACATTGGTTTTTTTGCGGTGTCAACAACAGCCAACACATACAGCACAATAACAACAATGCTGCTAAAGTGTAAATGGCATTCGAGGCACTGAGTTTCGCTCGATGGCTGACTGGCTGACTGACTAACTTCCTCGTTTGCGTTCGCTTGTGCTTGCCACTTCCTTACGGGCATTTGAGCATGTAACTGAATTTATTTTGCTGCTGCTTCACCGGCACACTGCCTCACAACTGCGTCGTGTATGTGATTTGGCGTTATTTGGTGTGAGCTCTCTCCTTTACTGTGTATGTTTGTGTTTATGTGTGTGTGTGCGTGCATCAAGGTGTATACAAAATATGTACATTGATATTTTGATGAATTTGCGGCTGACATTCACAGACACACGGACACATCGACGAACAGACAGATGCGACAGACTGATGTGCTCTACTCTGACTGTGACTGATGTGCGTTGCCATGCAACACATCACTTTAAATTAACTGCAAATTGATTTTTCATGCCGCTCGCAGGCAAATGAAAATATTCAGCAAATATATCAACAACAACAAATATCATAAATGTAACATCATAAATTTAATTAAACCAAATGGAATGCCCGGAATGCTGTTTCATAATGAAAATTGTATACAATTTTTTTTTATTCACAACAAAAACAAAAAACCTTTCGCTGTTATTGAAATTGTTTGCCTACCTGTCGCTGTAGCGACACAATTTTTCATATGAATTCCCATAAACGACGGAATCATTTGAAGCCAATTTTAAGCATCTAAATTTTTGTTTGCAAACTTGCATGTTGTTAGCTTTTTGCATCTTCCGCTGTTCTGTTGCAAACTACCAACTCTTGTCCAATTAGTTGTTAGTGGCAAACAGAGGTAAATTGCCGCAACATGTGTGAGCAAATACAGGAAATTTAATTAAATAGCAAAACGAATGGCAGCTGCAACACTGGTAGCGTCACAGTTAGTGTTGGATTTACTTTACTGAAAACCTGTGGCAATATTTAGTTTTTCTGGGAATTTTTTGTTTAATTTGTAGCTTTGTAAAAGTGTTGGGTTTTAGCAAACAATTTTTACAGAGAGTTTCCTGGGAAAATTTTTTAAAGGTAAAATAATTAAATGAATTTTGAATTTTGAAATTTGAATTTTGGCTTTACAAGCAAATAGGAAACCTAATTGAATAATATTGCAAAGTAACGATTTTCAAGAGAAAATATTTCGTCGAATTTTTAATAATGAACTTGCTGCAGACAGTTGCTCGAAGTACTCTTTGAGGTATGTCTCATCTTTCATAGAACAACAAAAATATACAAAACAAAAATATTGTAAAAAAAAAAATATTAATACAGTTTCCTGGCTCTTTCGCTTCGTTCTTCCTATCAACGCTTCGATTTAGAACTTTTGGTACTTTGTATGACTTAAAGTGAACATTATTTAAAATTTCTTAGGCCTATCTTTCTGAATTCGCACTTTGACCGCAAAACCCCTAACAGAGACATTTGGGTTCTTTTCAACTGGGCTTCTACTGAACTGGCAAGTTTTCTGTTTTCAGGCTCAACTTTTCTGCAAAAAGCTTAGATTTTCTCAAGCAAAATATTCGGCATAAACTTTTGTATATATTTTTTTTACCATTGCAACACCAGCATTGATTTGATTTTTTGTTCTCTTTTGGGTCCACGCAAGATTTTCCTGCACATAGTGTGCGCTATTTATTTCGTGTCTGAATTTCAATGGCTGCAATTTCGCTCAGATTCAAAATTATAGTGATAATGAAAATAAATTGCTTTAATGACGCTCAGATTTTTGAAATCTTTACAATCTACGAGTGCTGTGTGTAATTTAAATTTTGTAAAAATTAATTATGAGGGATCAATCTTTACATGAACAATACTTAAGTAATTTAAAATCTTTTTTGATTGGAATGGGAAATGTTTAAAAAATTTTAGAATCCAGAAATTCAAAATCTTCTTGGAATTGCTTGATGAATATTTAAATAATTTCAAAATCTATAAATAATTTTTATATAAATGCAGAAAAATCTGTGGAGAAGTAAGCTCACGAGACTGTTAGAAAAACTTTAAATAACAAAAGTTGTTTCATAAAGTTTCTCTATAAATACTAATAAATAAAAGAGACTATAGGTTCTTGTGGTAAATAAAGAATTGAACAATTCTCTAAATAGAAAAATAGTTTGTGCTTATGTGTTCCATCGTTGGGCACCATGGCGTATGAGTAATAATTGTGTTTGCATGTTCGCCTAACAAATGCATAAATATCACGTATACGCCTTCGCGCCTCGGAGATAAAAAACAATAAAGGCACAATTTCTTACACGGCACAGTGTAAACAAAAACAAAAAACAACAACAACTCATGCAAAGCAGCGCATCACAATCCCATCACTTTGCATCACTTTCCTATCAGATTACCATTAATTTATGTAGGTATAACTGACTGTCCTATGAGCTATGCACAGAAGCAAAGGATGTGCTCCAAGGCCATCCAACTAAGTGATACCCGTCTTAGTGCTCTGTTTTAGTGCGAGTAATAATAACAATCTTTAGTAGAATCTTAGGTCCTAGAAGCGATATCCCTTTCGTCCCAGCGAACTCAGATGCCCCCAGGGTGGCCAAGCGATATCTCAAGTAACAGAGCCAAAGCAGAGAATGTAATAGAAAATATTGTTACGAAAATGACTAGTTCGTATCTGATTGTGCTTGAAAATAAAACTACTTCAGTGATTCAGCGCAAACGCAGACAAAAATCAACAATTGCTTTATTCACAAATTTCACACTTTGCTTGTATTTACACTTGTTTCTACTTTGCTTGCTCAGCTAAGACTCCTTTGCTTGCTCAACACAGACAGACCCCTGTTGCGCCGCGCAGCGCTGCTTATATACCAGTTTTCTTATCGCGCCGAAGTTTCTTGCAACTTCCAATTGGAACACGCTCGACCATTCTCGCACAGTCCATTCGTTCGCGAACCATCCTTGCCATATCTTCATAACACCAAGCGAATTATATAACACCAAGCGAATTCGCCGTGCTTCAAAGTGCATGCCTAAAAGTATGCTTGGAAAAGCATTCAGCATTCATAGTACAGTGTGGGCCAACACAAAATGCCTCCTCGTAGCACTGCCCACCACTTAGACTTGTTCGTCCCGAACAAGTGCCGAGGCTCCGCCGGGGGAAGATGCCAGGCGCTCCAAATGGACTACTTTCAACCTGGCGTTTCTGTTGCAGCAGCGTTGAATCCTGTACACCACGTCATTAATCCTGGTCACGACCTTGTACGGTCCTTCCCATGACGTTTGAAGTTTTGGGGACAAACCTTCCTTCCGCTGCGGGTTGTTGAGCATTACCACATCGCCTTCTTGGAACCCTTCTGGGTTAGCCCGTAGACCATAGCTGGCGTTTAACCTGTTTCCGACTAGTTGAATGCGGCTCCGCGATTTTCTCATCGGCCCTTTCGCAGCCGAACACCGATCGCAGCCTCTGATCCACTCAGCGACAGACTCCTGGCATCCTACCCAATAGAAGCGCCTTCTTATCTTGGCGACAGTTCTTGCGATGCCTAGGTGCCCTCCACTGGAGTCGTTATGGTTTGCTTTGATGACATCGTCGATCCGACCTTTCGGGACCACAATTAGGGATTTTCTGGTCCTGCTATCCCTGCTCTCCCACTCGCGGTATAGGCAGCCGTCTTTCAGACGTAGACTTTGCCATTGCGCCCAGTAAGCCTTCGCGATCGGGCTCTCACCAGCCATCTCCTGCCAGTCCGGCCGTACTCTCCGCGCTTTGCCTTTGATGATCTTTGCGAGATCCGTATCCTCGCGCTGGTCCTTCTGTAGCCTCCCGCAGGCCAATCTTCCTCTTGTAGAACTCTTACCGACCGAACATCCACGATTTGTCCCTTGTTTTCGGCTTGCGAATCATGCCTGCGCTCGGTTTTGCAAGAATGGAGTGGCCGAGCGTCAGCACATCTTGGCGACGTCTGTTGTCCGGAACGCTTCTCCCGCAGATGACAATCTCGTGATATGTGGCCTTGCTTGCCACATCGCCAGCAACTGACTCTGGATGAAACAGCCCGCGGTCTCGCTGGTGCCCCTGAGCTCACTGTCTGGCTTTGCGTGACACGACCAGATTGGGCTCGGCTCCTTTCCGCAGATGAATGTCGAAAACTTCCCCTCCAGACCGCCTCATACGTCAATGCGCTTGTCACCGTCTCACGGAATGTCGGCTTCATCATCATCAATGTACTGCGACGTGTCTCCGGGTCATGAAGACCTTCAATAAACGCCTCAATCTTCAGCCTTTCCAAACCTTCTATGCTGAATTCTGGGTAGGACAGTGGTACCAGCCGCTCGATATCTGCCGCATACGTCTGCAGCGCCTCGTTGGCTCTTTGTCTACGGCTCTTCAGCTCGCAATAATACAGCATTTTGTTGTGCTCGTCACTGTATCTGGCTGCCAGTGCCCTTATGACGGTGTCGTAATCACCTCTCAAACCTTCCGGAACGGTTTTTATTACCTCAGCCGCAGGACCTCTTAGAGCCAGTATCAGCCTCCGACCTTTCCTAACATCGGTCCACTGACTCTCCAAAGCAGCCATATCGAATTGTAGTTTGAATGTGTCGAACGACGTAGTACCATCATAAGTAGGCACTTCTATGGCAAAACTTTCCTCAACTGGCTGCACCCTTGCTCGTAGCTGTACCTCTCTAAGTCGTTCGTCGATTTTTCTGTTCACCGAATCCTCCAGACCGTCAACTCGTCTGTTCAGGGAATCATCCAGGTTGTCGACCCGTTTGTCCCAATTGTCCATTCGCGTCTCGAGATGCTCAACTTTCACGTTCAGGCTATCGGAAATTTCCTCCACCTTCTGCTCTATGCGCGCAGAATTTTCCGCCATTTCTCGGTTCGCACTTTCGACTTTGGCCGAAATTTCCTGATTCGTAGTTTCCAATTTCGCTGCCATTTCTCGGTTCGCAGTTTCGACTTTGGCCGAAATTTCCTGATTTGTAGTTTCTAGTTTCGCTGCCATTTGCGCCGAAAGTTCCTGATTCGTGGTTTCCATTTTCGCTGCCATTTCTCGGTTGGAAGTCTCGAACATGCCTTTCATCGCAACCATTAGCTGGCTCATGTCTAATGCTTGTAGTGGCGCAGCCGCGGCAGCCGTACTTTGCAGCGATGCAGGCGATTCCTCCACCTTGGCCGACGAATCTAGCTCCTGCGTCCCGAACTCGTGCGCAGTCCAATCGACGCCTCGTGCCTCACACGCCTCTCGCAAGCGCAGCTGCAACTCCACCTTTCCACCAGCAGTCGGCAAATTCCAGCCAGCCAGCTCCTTCTTCAGCTGGTCCACCTTCAGTTGCTCGAGTTTAACCATGTCTGCGTTTTACAATTTTGATTTAATTCCAGTAGCACAATCCCACTTCTGACACCAAATGTTACGAAAATGACTAGTTCGTATCTGATTGTGCTTGAAAATAAAACTACTTCAGTGATTCAGCGCAAACGCAGACAAAAATCAACAATTGCTTTATTCACAAATTTCACACTTTGCTTGTATTTACACTTGTTTCTACTTTGCTTGCTCAGCTAAGACTCCTTTGCTTGCTCAACACAGACAGACCCCTGTTGCGCCGCGCAGCGCTGCTTATATACCAGTTTTCTTATCGCGCCGAAGTTTCTTGCAACTTCCAATTGGAACACGCTCGACCATTCTCGCACAGTCCATTCGTTCGCGAACCATCCTTGCCATATCTTCATAACACCAAGCGAATTATATAACACCAAGCGAATTCGCCGTGCTTCAAAGTGCATGCCTAAAAGTATGCTTGGAAAAGCATTCAGCATTCATAGTACAGTGTGGGCCAACACAAAATGCCTCCTCGTAGCAATATATTGGAGTAATTTTCTTGTTATTTTACGTTTTACATATTCCCAACACTCCGCTGATCTATTCAATTGACACACTGAAGCGCCACTCATTGCAACTGCTTTCACTGACTTTATTTCTTTCACAATTTTACGGTCAGGCATCCCACAGATGTTTAGCCTTCCGACTTTGACTTTCATTTTCATTGCTGCCCAACATTGCTGAGCACATCCCACATTGCTGAACACATCTGAATGACATACAGTTAGACACAATTGCGTTGATTGCTGCCTGGCTGTTCTGTATTCACTTGGCGCTGCCGATTATTGCAAAAAAAAAAACACACAAAAAGGGCAAATGAAAAAATATTGCTAAGCTCATTGTCTCAAGCTGGCAACAGTAAAGGAAAAAAAAATGTCAGTGATAAGAAATAAGCGTACAGATCGCAGACAAATCAATGCTGATAAGGGCAAAGGCACAATTTTATGGCTGATTTGATGCCAGCAACAATGCCAACAAAGTCGCTGCCAATATGTGACTGTCAGGCATTAGGCGCAAAGTAAAAACAAAGAAAAAAAAACATAAAAGTTCGAAATGAAGTATAAAGACAAAACAAAAACAACAACAAATAGGCGAAATAAGGCCAAATATGCGCTGGAATGTATGTAGGTACTCGAGTGCATGCTTGTGTGTATGTTTGAATGGATATGTGTGCATGAGTATGTGTTGTGTGTATGTGTGTATGTTGGCAAGTATTGTGTGCATGTTTGTATGTGTAGTGTGTATGTTTGTACGCTTGTGGCATGTTACAATGAGTGAATAGCAAACGAAATGCGATTAATTAACAGACTGGCAGAGAAGTTAAGCCTGAAATGAACTATGTGTATCACATACACAAACATACACACACACATATATGAGAAAAATGGACATATTTTTTCTGATATTCATATATGAAAAAGGCTGTGAATACAGGGTGAGATAAGAGAGAAACATTCGGAACAGGAACAGGAAGGAGTGGAAAAACACACATTTTCTAAGTGGCAAATAGAAGATTTAAAAAAAGATTTTTTTAATATTTTTGTACTATTTTTTATGGCACAGATAGTACAAATCAGTCATAGATCCGAATGAATCTATCTTTGTTGTTGTCCTGGTTTTTTAATAATGTGGAGGTTAGGCAAGAAGGCTATAAGACTTGCACAGCACTCAGTCCCTAAGGACCATTTTACTGTGGCCAAAGTGAAAGCTAGAAGAGAAGAAAGTGATAGGAGAGCTGAATCGTGGAAGTGGTTAGAGATCCTCATTGCCTCTGAATGTCGAAGTTCCTTTGAGGCACCAAGGAAAGTCGCCAGGCTTCATTCATACTCAATTCATCACTCCCCATTTTCCTATCTCCTGCTTCTCAAGAACAATGGAAAGTACGAGATAAAGTGTTTTGTTGTATCTAGTGTCCGACCGAATATTCGGTTTCGGTTTCGGCCCAAATAAGTGGTTTCGGTTTCGGTTTCAGTTTCGGCCAAAAAATGGCCGAACGGCCGAAACCGAAACTTTCTAGAATATTTTTTACATTTTATTATGTAGCAGATATAGTGAAAGGAGGAGTAATTTAGATGCTACCAATGTAAATAAACTTATTTTTTTAGCATATAATATTAAATTATTTAATTTTGAATATTATCGAGTAAGGTACGAAACCGTGATTTTTTTCATGTTTATGTTTTTAAAAAATGAATAAATTATTTTTATTAAAGTATTCCTCTTTATTCAATGAAAAGAATGATCGCTCTCTTCTTACTAGGCGTTCTCACAAAACAGTATGCAATTCTACAGAATTAAATTCTCTATCATTTTCTTACCAGATTAAGCCTTAACATAAGAATTGCCACTGCAATCTCTCACACAAAAATCTTTCATTCATTTGGGCGTTTCACACACAAATTTTGAACCATTTCCATTTTCATTCCATCCATAATGATTGTAAAAAAAATATATTTTGGGGAGTTTAAAATACTACACCACCACCTTACCTGCGCTACTGTCCTGCTGAAGGATTAGTTGAAGCATACTACAACAAAATACTACTACATACTCTTACTACTATAAAATCTAATTATTATTATTGTGCCTCTATCTCCTATTAGTCACGTCCCATTTGCTTAATATTTGTCATCATATTTATGTCATCTTGAGTAGGGTTTGGTCCATTCAAGAACGTGAGCTATAACCGGGTAGCTATGATCAGCTGTAGGCTACGCTTAGGGTAAGCAGTTTTAGAAGGCTTCTGCTGATCATAGCTAACCGGTCATAGCTCCCTCCTATAAGCTTGATCCTATTACTAAATATGTGATCCTAAATTCTTGGATTCATGGTACTTGGTTGTTCTGAAGTAGATTTTTGTGACTAATGATCCTTCGAACATTGTCTTCTGCGAATAATCGTTCTAAACCGGGTTTTTTTTAAATTTCATCGGCCTGAGGTATATATTGTAACGATGAGGCACTCTGTCGCTGTGCTATGCATGAATGCTTTTACGGGCATACTTTTAGGCATGCACAGTACGGCAGACTTGCTATAATTTCGATGTGGCAAGGATGGCTCGCGATGGTAATGGGATGTGCGAGAACGATCGAGAGCTAGTCCAACTGGAATGTGTGAGAACAATCGGCACGATAAGCCGACAAGTATAAAAGACATCCGGCTGCAGCGCAGAGAGTCGAGTCTGATTTGAGCAAGCAAAGGGGAAACATGCAATAGTCCAATAAGTAGTAGCAAGTGTAAAGAAAAACAAGTGTAAATTTGTAAATAAAGTGATTGCTGGTTTTTGACTGCGTTTGCGCTGAATAATTGAAGTGGTTTTATTTTCAAGCACAATCCAGAGACGAACTTAGAGAAGTCATTTTCGTAAGAATATATATTGGAAGCAGGTACATATGTATTTTTGGGCAGATACATGCAGGTTCTTGAACAGATGCATGCCGGTTTATAAGAGACTCAAACCACCTCTGTGAACTGGTTCCTCGATCTTCATGGCACTCACTTTTTCTACGACAAACAGACAGACAACTTGCTGCGCTTTGCATAATATCCTCTGGTATGTTTTCAGAAGTCGGTTCTTCTCCAGCAACCTGCCCCGTGTACTTTCTTATTGGAAGCGCCCAAATTTGCAGTAGACGTGCTGTGTGTCCTCCACTTCACTGCAGAGCTTACAGTATAATTCTTTGTCGTCCTGAAACCAAAAAAGGTACACTTTGCAACAACTATGCTCGCTGAGTATCTGCGTCAGGTGAAATCTACTTTGCCATGTCGTTTCTCATCCCACTCGTCGTAAACATGGAGCTGTTTCAGTAAAGTAGATTCGTGCTCCTTAAGTTTTCATGCCTCAAAAATGAATGCTATCACAGCTTTCCAATTTAAACTAACAGATTCAGTGTTGCACACAGGGAGGGGTTTTGGGGGTTCAAACCTCCCACAAACACAAAAATTCCTGGTAGAAATTTTTATTTCGAATGGTATTCGGCTCAAATGTTATGCGCAAACTTCCTTCCCCCTCCAAATGAAATCCTGTGTGCGCCACTGGACAGATTACACAGAGCAACAAAATCGACATTATTTTTTTTTTTTGAAATCAAACCATACTTTTCTCAAGGATTTTTGGACGCTGATCACAACTGCGTACTTAGTTTTTTGATTGTTTGAGCGGCTTAGGATATATTGATGGTTTTCCTTGGAGGGCGTTTTACATGTTTTTTGACCATTACATGCATGTAGCTCCTACAAACCTGAAGTCTTAAATGGCATTTTTTTAACATAGATTAACAATACTCTAACCATGTATTTAAAATTTAAAACATTAAAATCGGTTCAAATTTGCAAGAGTTATTCATTTGCAAAGTCAAATTTTCAGTTACTTTGCAAGATTGCGAATAATAATAATAATAATAATTGACTGGCACGACAGCCCGCTTACGCGAGACTAAGGCCTAGCTACCCGCAACTACCCGTGTTGTGCGTGTGAATTTGTACGCGGGTTGAAGGGACCTACAGTTTTTATGCCGGTTCCGAACGGCAGGTTGGGAGCTTTATCATAGGCAATTTTTACTCTCAGAGGTTTGCCATTTCCAGCTGAGAGGACAGCCACCGAAAGAGAAAACGAATTTTCCCGTTATTTTTTTTTTAGGTGTTATTACGGGCAGTATTTGAACCTGCGGTTTGCTGCCTTCGACTCGCGGTCCAACGCACTAACCAACTGAGCCACGGCGGCTGCGATTGCGAAGATTGCGAATACACAAAAGAATTTTGCTTCCAAAAAATATATATTGTCATATAGTGAAAGAAGAATGTTGGGGCTTTCAATTAAAAAACAAATTTTTGAAATACGATGTTTGTAATAGAGTAGGTGTACAAATATGTAAGTTCTCCATGCATAAATTCAGCAACAAAAGCAAGGATTTACTTTTGAGCTTTAATATCGGAGCACAATTTTAGGCAGCTCGCATACAATAAATGCCCTCAATTCATAAAATTTTCTGCTTTCGAATTTTGAATTTTTTGTGCCCTAAAAATATGTCGCAATAAAATATGGAAAAACAGCAAGTAGTTTGCTTAGTGTGTGTGGTTGAAATTTTTACTTGTGTGATGCAACTCTTTTTAGAATAGCTCCTACAGTAATGAACCAATTCAAATTTTGTTAATGCCCTTGAAAAGACAAATATTGACGCTTGCGAAAATACTTTAGATACTTTCGTCAATGACGCGAAGAGCATTAGAAAATTTCAATACAAACACGTGTTCAGAAGGTGAAGTCGCATTTACACTCTAATGAGTATAGGCCGAGAATGGCACATGCAACACAAAAAATCTGTTCTATAAGTTTAAGTTACAACCTTACACTATACATTGCACACTAACTCCTAGTTGAAAACTGCAACCCCGAATTTAAATGAATTTTTATACAAAATTCTTGAAAATTGAACTTTGAAGAGCCATAGCCGTGTTAACCCTTGACCAATCGAAATCGACTATGGTCAAAATTATAGCTTGAGCATTCGTTATTGTGTCATAAAAAAATTATCGTGTTTTTCAACATATTATAAATGCAATAAAAATTCAAAAATGAAAAATCGTGGAAAACACCTCCTAACAAAAACCACCAATAACTTACAAACCGCTCAAACAATCAAAAAACTAAGTACGCAGTTGTGATCAGCGTCCAAAAATCCTTTAGAAAAGGTTTACTAGAACTCGGAAAAATTTTGGCTGTTGCTCAGTGTTATTGAACTATCAAACAGTTCAAAGTAGTTTAGACGCGAATATTTGTTGAATTTTTTATGCATTTTTTACAAAGAAGTTTCCTTTTTCATTGTATTCTATTGCACTTTTTTTGTATCCTTGTGCATGATTTAATTTAAGAAAACCTAAGAATATAATAATTTAATAAGATATTTGTATAGACACCCTACGACACCCAGTTTGGCTAAAGTTTGAATAAAAAATTGTCTGCCATATAGAAACAATAAGCCCTAAACAGATACACACACAGTCATAAATACACATAGTGAAATATAACAAATTTATAGTACAGCAATGCGGCTCTTCGATTCTATTCATAAGAACGCAAACCGCTAACTGTAAGTGTGCATGTGTGAATGTATATCTTTGTGTCTTGAAGCGTTATAGTTTGTATGTGTGCTTGCCGAAGCGAAAATTGTTTTAACTAATTAGTTAATTTAGCCTTAGAGCCAAATACATAACAAAAATACCGAAAACGACTGGCGCCTGCGTCGCACACTTAGCGACGCAGGTCAGGCGTGCGATTGTTGGCCGACTACAAAGCGGATTAAATTCAAGCATAACAACGCGTTTTGCACTCACTAACTGCGTCGCTTTTTGCCGCATGTATGCTGCTATGTATGTGTGTGTGTTTCTGTGTGAGTCTTTTGTGCGTTGGTGTGCAAAATGAGTTGGTACGCCTAAGCGGCTTTGACACTTGATGAGGCAAGGGTCAATGCAATATTTCACTCAGCTCAGTGAGTGTCGCCTATCGGCGCGTGGAGCGGGATCAGGTTAACCGCGCTGTAATTAGTTTAGTTTAGTTTGTAGTTTTATCTTGTAATTTGTTGGGATTTTGTGCGTTAACTCCATGCGAAACAAATCAAAAAATTTTAAACCACACTGACAAATTGATATACTTGCAAAACTGAAGGACCAAATAAATTAAAATAAATTAAATAAATTAATAAAACTTGGTTTTTAGTTTTTCTTGTTGACGTTACGATTTTTTTTTAGAAGGGTTTTGAAATATCAAGAATATGAATATTTCAAAATATTACTATATTTAAAAAACAAAATTGGCTCAAAATGAAAGAGAAAAATTCCAAAAACTAAAAAAAAATAAGTTTTTGATGCACAAGCACGAATAGATATTGAAAAGGTCCTTTTAAAACTTTATACTTGAATATCCTTGAAAAGTTGCACTGATTTTTTTTTGGGAAAAAAATATGTCTTGAGGACTAGAAATCCCTAGCATTAAGAAAAGTTCTTGGTGCGCAAGGAGGAATAAGTATTGAAAAGGTCCTTTTAAAAGTTTATACTGGAATATCCTTGAAAAGTTGCACTGTTTTTTTTTTGGAAAAAAATATGTCTCAAGAACTAGAAATCCCTAGAATTAAAAAAAGAATAATTTTTTTGATGCACAAGCACGAATAGATATTGAAAAGGTCCTTTTAAAACTTTATACTTGAATATCCTTGAAAAGTTGCACTGATTTTTTTTTGGGAAAAAAATATGTCTTGAGGACTAGAAATCCCTAGCATTAAGAAAAGTTCTTGGTGCGCAAGGAGGAATAAGTATTGAAAAGGTCCTTTTAAAAGTTTATACTGGAATATCCTTGAAAAGTTGCACTGTTTTTTTTTTGGAAAAAAATATGTCTCAAGAACTAGAAATCCCTAGAATTAAAAAAAGAATAATTTTTTTGATGCACAAGCACGAATAGATATTGAAAAGGTCCTTTTAAAACTTTATACTTGAATATCCTTGAAAAGTTGCACTGATTTTTTTTTGGGAAAAAAATATGTCTTGAGGACTAGAAATCCCTAGCATTAAGAAAAGTTCTTGGTGCGCAAGGAGGAATAAGTATTGAAAAGGTCCTTTTAAAAGTTTATACTGGAATATCCTTGAAAAGTTGCACTGTTTTTTTTTTGGAAAAAAATATGTCTCAAGAACTAGAAATCCCTAGAATTAAAAAAAGAATAATTTTTTTGATGCACAAGCACGAATAGATATTGAAAAGGTCCTTTTAAAACTTTATACTTGAATATCCTTGAAAAGTTGCACTGATTTTTTTTTGGGAAAAAAATATGTCTTGAGGACTAGAAATCCCTAGCATTAAGAAAAGTTCTTGGTGCGCAAGGAGGAATAAGTATTGAAAAGGTCCTTTTAAAAGTTTATACTGGAATATCCTTGAAAAGTTGCACTGTTTTTTTTTTGGAAAAAAATATGTCTCAAGAACTAGAAATCCCTAGAATTAAAAAAAGAATAATTTTTTTGATGCACAAGCACGAATAGATATTGAAAAGGTCCTTTTGAAACTTTATACTTGAATATCATTGCAAAGTTGCACTGGTTTTTTTGGAAAAAAATATGTCTTAAGGACTAGAATTAAAAAAGGAATATTTTTTTTTGTGCGCAATGACGAATAGATATTTAAGAGGTGCTATTAAAACTTTATACTAGAATATCCTGTAAAAGTTGCACTGGTTTTTTGGAAAAAAGTATGTCTTAAGGACCAGAAAATCCCTAGAATTTAAAAAAAATTATAACTTTTGGGTGCGTAGGGACGAATAAGTATTAAACTTTTAAACTTTATACCTTTATAAACCTTTTAAAACTTTATACTTGAATAACCTTGAAAAGTGGCACTGGTTTTTCTGGAAAAAAATATGTCTTACTAGTGACTAGTAATCCCTAGAATTAAAAAAAAAAAATTATTTTTTTGTGCGCAAGGACAAATAGATATTGAAAAGATCCTTTTAAAATGTTATACTCGAATATCCTTAAAAAGTTGCACTGGTTTTTTTTGGAAAAAATATGTCTTAAGGACTAGAAATCCCTAGCATTAAAAAAAAGAATTTTTTGATTCGCAAGGACGAATAAGTATTGAAAAAGTCCTTTTAAAAGTTTATACTCTAATATCCTTGAAAAGTTGCACTGTTTTTTTTTTTAATATATATGTCTTAAGGACTAGAAATCCCTAGAAATAAAAAAGATTATATTTTTTTGGTGCGCAAGGACGAAAGGTATTGAAACGGTCTTTCTAAAACGTTATACTTGAATGTTCTTGTAAAGTTGCACTGATTTTTTTTGGACAAAAATATGCCTTAAGAACTAGAAATCCCCAGAATTAAAAAAATAATAATTTTTTTGTGCGCAAGGACAAGGTCCATTTAAAACTTTATACTTGAATATCCTTGAAAAGTTGCACTAGTTTTTTTAAGAAAAAAAATGTCTTAAGGACTAATATGTACACTAACACATCCCCAAATTTCGTTCTTATAACTTTAATAGTTTAGAATACACAAAATTTAATACTCCTCCCTATAAAAAAAAGAATTTTTTGCAACGTGCGGAAAATTAAAAAAAGATATATCGATATGTGTGTCATATTTTCTATGTTATTAAATAAACCATTCCGCTTTTATTACACTCATATTTGCTTTTGATTTAGTTTTGCTTGTTCTTGTTTGGCAGCAACAAAGGCAAACTTCATTATGTTGCGCCACATTGGGCACAAACAAGTTGCACACACACAAACACACGTACGTACATGTATGGCAAAAACATAGACAATAATGCGTAAAGTCCACCAGCAACAATAGTTGATTTCTTTGCGCTCTTCCTTCAACCTTTTTCCCCCCACTTGACCTTCTCACCCATTTCCCATAACCCAAATACTACACGCAAGTTTTGCGGACTGTTTGCGGTGCCGTTGGAAAGCAAATAAGCGGCAACAAACCGCCTAAGATATTTGTTTTCCAACAAAAATTTATACACGCACAAGAAAAATATCTTAGTAAAAGTGCACACCAACAACAAGTAAACACTCGTAGATTTCCCTTCACACATTCGAATTGCCAGGCTGCCAGTGAATTCCGCTTAGCTCAGGCATTTCCCTTTTTGCGTGCATCTTTTTTACTTTTCTTCTATTTTGTTTTTGTTTTTTTTTTATGAGATTATAATTTCAGCGCTTAACATTTTCATATTCATGCACCGTCTGCTCGTTTACATTGGTTTATTTTTTTTTTAGGCGCTCACTATTTTTACATTACAATTGCCTGAACCTTTCCGGCGCCCAGACCACACAACGAAACATTTTGGTGTTCACTTACCGCTTTTTTGTTTATGCTTTGCGCCTTTTCTCGGCTTTTGCATTGTTGTGTTTCAGTTTCTTGTCTCAGTTTATATGCTCTTTTTCATACCAACTTTGGCGCCTATTTGTGGCTTATTTTATGAGCGCCTTCAATCTTTGCTTTTGTTTGGTTTAGCCTGGTTTTTCTATTTGTTTATTTTTTTATTTATCTATTTTGGTGTGATTTTTTGGCTGCATTAAGCCTTTTGCTCATTTTTATTTCCGTCAGCATTTTCTTCATTTCCTGCTGCCGCAATGCTTTTAGTATATTTGCTGATTTTGGTTGTTTGGTGATTTTTGGTTCAAATAAGACCGACGCAGCGTTGTTTTTGTTCTTAGGGTCCAAATGGGGTTTTAGTGCTTTTTTAGCATTTTTAATCATAGAAAAGTGTATGTTGTTTTGGCTTGCAATAAAATTGTTTAAGTTTTTACTCGCCATTTTTAATCATAGAGAAAATTTTATTGCGTTTATTCACCATACAAATTGTTGAGCTTGTACTCAGTCAGCATTTTGTATGCTCTTTTCCTCTGGTGAGGGAAACAATAAATTTCAATATCGATATCACTTTCTGATAGATGATTTTTTTGTATTTCAGGAGCAACTTGTCAGTGGAAACTATCAGGTGAGAGCCTTTGAAAAAGCATCGAGTAGGGTTTTCAACTGTGCAATGAAATGAAATGTGGCAGAATCCTATTTGAAGTCTTAAAATGATTATCGAGAGTACTTTTAGCATATTGTCACATATAAATTGTCACAATCTATTTGTCGTAATCTACTTGATAAAACATAGTTGTCATAATCTATATGTCACAATCTATTTGTCACAATCTACTTGTCGGAATCTGCTTGTAAAAATCTACTTGTGGCAATTTGCCGAAATCTTTTTGCACCAATAAATTTGTCACAATCAATTTGTCGGAATCTATTTGTCACAATCTACTTGTCAAAAACTACTTTTCATACTATACTTGTCACAAACTACTTGCCGCATTCTGTTTGTTATATTATATTTGTTTACAAACTACTTGCCGCAATCAACTTGTTACGACCTATTTGTCACATACTACAAGGTGCAACCCAAAGTAAACAGGACTTTTATAAAATAAAGAAAACGGATGATTATTTTTGTATAATTCTTTTTATTTATTCAAAATACTCTCCTTCTGCTTCGATACAACGTTTTGCACGGTCCAAAAGCATTTGGAATGAGTGTTTTAGGTCATCGGCCGGCATCGCCTTCAGAATGTTGGTACAAGCCTTTTGGATGTCCTCAACGTCCTTATAACGGTTTCCTTTCATCGGCAAATGCAACTGACCGAATAAGTAGAAGTCACAGGGAGCCATATCAGGCGAATACGGTGAATGATTGATGGTAAAAATGAGATTTTTGGTCAAATAATCGGTCGTAACTAGGGCTCTGTGAGCCGGTGCATTATCATGCAATAAACGCCAACTTCCTTCCTCGCGATATTCTGGCCGAATACGACGAATGCGATGCACCAAACGCTTCAAAACTTCAACATAAAACAAAGCATTAATTGTTTTTCCCGGTGGAACAAACTCTCGATGAATTATTCCCTTTGAATCGTAGAAACAAATGAGATGAGTTTTGATTTTTGACTTCTCACGGCGGGTTTTTTTTCGGATTTGGCTCATCTGGGTGCTTCCATTCGGCACTTTGACGCTTTGTTTCGGGATTTTTGACTTCTCACGGCGGGTTTTTTTCGGATTTGGCTCATCTGGGTGCTTCCATTCGGCACTTTGACGCTTTGTTTCGGGATCATATTGAAAGCACCACGTTTCGTCACCGGTTACGATGTTGAACAAGAAATTTGGATCACGTCTGGCTTCCCGAACGATGTCTTTTGCGTGCTCAATTCTCTGCGCTTTTTGGTCGTCGGTTAAAGTGTGCGGAATGAAGCGAGAACACACTTTACGGAGACCCAAATGTTCGGTTAAAATGCGATCAATTGATGTTTTGGAGATGTTCAATTCCATTTCCATCAATTCCAATGATGATTTTGGCTGCATTTTGATAAAATCACGCACAGTTTTGATGGCATCGTCAGTAATCACAAATTTCGACTGGCCGACGTGTTCGTCGTCATTCAAGTCTTCACGACCATTCTTGAATCGATTCAACCACTCATTAACACGGCCACGGGATAAACAATCATCACCATAAACTTGCTTTAACAATTTAAACGTTTCGGTAAAAGTTTTACCAAGTTTAAAACAGAACTTAATATTAGCTCTTTGTTCGATCGACATTCTCGTACCAAAGTTAAAAACATACTGTCACATTGAGCGGGATATTTCGGCGTCTACTAGACCAAATGTCATGAAATTTAGACAGTATGTGAATGAAAGATGTACCTTTCCAACGCATGTCCTCACACATAGATGGCGCCACCAGAAACGTCCCTATTGCAAAAGTCCTGTTTACTTTGGGACGCACCTTGTATATGTCACAAACTACTTGTCACAATCTATTTGCAAGAATATTCTTGTTAGAATCTTCTTCTCGCAATCAATTTGTCGAAATATATTTGTCACAATCTTCTTGTCATAATCTACTTGTCACAAACTAGTTGTGGCAGCCTAATTGTTACATACTATTTGTTACAAACTACTTGTCGCAATCAAAATGTTGCAATTTGATTGTCACAATTTACTTTCCGCAATCTGCTTGTCATAATCTACTTGTCACATTCTATTTGTTACAAACTACTTGTCATAATCTATTTGTCACATACTTTTTGACACAAATTACTTGTCGCAATCAACTTACTGCAATCTTTTTACCATAATCGACTTGTTAAATTCTACTTGTCGTAATCTATTTGTCAAAAACTACTTATGGCAGTGTATGTTCCACAATCTACTTGTCGTAATCTACTTGTTTCAATCTGCCTGTCACAAACTACTTGTCCCAATATATGTTACACAATCAACTTGTCATAATTTACTTGTTGCAAACTACTTGTAGCAGGCTACTTGTCATATGCCATTTGTCACAAATTACTTGTGGCTGTCAAATTGTTGCAATCCATTTGTCACAAACTATTTGTGAAAATCGACTTGTCGCAACCTGTTATATTAATCATTATTTACTTTTCATAAGCTACTTGTCACATACTATTTGTCACAACATACTTGTCATAATCTACTTGTTAAAATCTAGTTGGAATATATTTGTCACAATATACTTATAATGATCCACTTGTTACAATTTCTTTGTCACAGTCTACTTGTCTACTTCTCTACTAGTCGAATTGTGACATGATATTTGTCCTAATCAACTTGTCATAACCTATTTGTCCTAATTTACTTACCATAATCTACTTGTCACAAACTATTTGTCACAATGAACTTGGCACAATCAATTTGTGACGAACTACTTATCACATACTATTTGTCATATTGCGTTTGTCACAATCAACTTGTTGCAATATTCTTTTCATAATTTACTTGTCACAAACTTTTTGTCGCAATATACTTGTCACTATTTGATACAATCTATATGTCGTAGTTTTGATAGAGTTTTGACAAAGAAATATTTAAAAAAATGCCTTCAGCCTTCATCTTCTCTCTTTGGTCAAATCACGCAAAGGTAGTGCTTCTTCTTGCCCCTATATCAAAAATATTGGCATACACCTTCTTACCCCAATATCAAAAATATTCCCATACACCGACTTTAATTGCTTTTTATCGACTCCGGTTTTCATTCATTTCAATGTGCAGCAAAGTCGGCTATCGATTTTCACCGTTGCCCACAGATTCCCAGATCGTTGTTTAGTCATCTTGAAAGTCCACCAAATCAGTTCAAATATTTTCATTTTTGCTCAAAGGTGTTCATTACTGTTCATGCATTTCAATATTTCTTCATCGTAGCTCATTGATTTCTATCACTGTTCACCAATTTCAATATTTCTCCTTCATGTTTTATCTTCTTGCAACGTGTTTTAGTCTTCCATCGTCAAAGTCTCTCATCAAATTTTCTTCTCATTCACTAACTTTTATTGCTCTTCACTGAGTTTCATCATCATTCATCGATTTGTTGTCTACCACTTTCTTCCGTTCTGCACCGACGTTCACCGTCGTCCATCAATTTTTGTTTGCACACACTGACTTTGATTATCTTCCACAGACTTTCATTGTCATTGATTGGCTTTAAATGTTGTTCATCAACTTTTATCGCCATTCGCCGACTTTCAGTGTTGTCAGCTGACCTCAATCAAGTACACAGAAATTCATTGTCATTTAAGTACTGAATTTAATATTTAACCACAACCCTTTTTTGTTTACCAGCGACCGAAAAAACCAATTTAAATTTAATAAATGTCGCGTTCAAATCTTAATAACTCATGAACTGAACTGATATTTGTCTGCACATTCACCGTCAGTCGTTCACTGTTTTTCATTGTTCATCACTAACCAATTTAAGTTCATATTTACTGATTTTGAAGTTTTTCTTGACGGTTCAATGTTTGATTTAACTCTCTATAACTGTCTCTTTATTCATTAACTGTCTTCGATAATAATAATATCACCATTAATCATTTCGGTTTTATGATCTTTTACAAATTGTTTATGATCTAACTTTTATTGAAATCTATTGTCTTCTACCCACGTTCGTAGCTTCTCATAAATTTCTAACGCCATCAATGGACTTCGGTCTTTTCAATCAATTCAATAAATCTATTTCCGTAGTTTTTTCACCATGAACCAAACTTCATCAGCATTCTCCAAGTTCCATTATTGTTTAGCTATCGTCATCCTCAAACTGACTTTTATGATCTTCCACCGATTTTTTTTTGCAAATATATATTGACATTTATCGTGTTTTACCCACTCTTCTTTTATTGATTTCTAACGTCATGAAATACTTTCGTTCTTTACTTAATTTCCGTAGTTTTTTCATCATCAACCGAGCTTCTTCAGCTTCATTGTTTTTTAGCTATTGCCATCCTGTATTTTACTTTTGTGATCTTCCACCGACTTTTTTGATCAACTATTAACTCACATCTATCTATCTTCCACAGATTTTTTTTATCAAATATGTATTGACATCTATCGTCGTTTGCCCATTTCCGTAGTCTTTTATTGATTTCTAACGCCATCAAAGACTTTCGTTTTTTACTCAATTTTCGTAGTTTTTTCACCTTCAACCGAACTTCTTCAACTTCATTGTTTTTTAGCTATTGCCATCCTGTGATCTTCCAACGATTTTTTGTATCAACTATTTACTGACATTTGTCTATCTTTCACCTATTTTTTTTATCAACTAACTATTTACTGACATCTATCTATCTTTCACAGATTTTTTATCAACTATTTACTGACATCAATCGAAGTTCATCTTTTACTCAATTTCCGTCATTTTTTATCGACTTCTACCACCAACAACCGATCTTCATCAGCAATCACCAACTTGTATCCTACTTTTCTAATCTTCCACCAATTTTAATTTTTATGCGATCCTACAACTTTCCTTATCTTCCATTAACTTCTATTAGTTCATTAGAACGATGCAAAATCAAAGATTAGATTGAAGTAAGGCAACCAATGTCTCAGTTGAAAAAATCTAATCAAAGAATCAGTACTTGCTATACAAAAAAGTGAAAAGTGGAGAAGACCAACGTGAAGTAGAAGTGCACAGCTTGCTGTATGTGTCGCTGTATAAAATGGGCAACAGAACTTCCAAAAACTCATTAAATTTTTATACTAGTTACAATTTAATCCTTTTTTGTTGTAGTTCAAACTAAGCTTAACACTTTCTCATTCACATTGTACAACAATTTTTGTTGCGCCTCTCACATATCGCATAGAAAATTTGTTCTCATTTCACGCCACAAGTTGCCGGCTGTGTGTCGTTTCAATTAAAAGTTGTTTACCACTAACATACAAACAACAACAGAACAAAAACCATGACACTATCAGCACACAACAACAACAAACGGCAGCCAAAAAAAATACCCAAAGCCAATTTAGCGCCAATGTTACTCATACGTTAAGTTTATGCAATCAATTAATATGCAAGCGATGTCTGTCTCTCTGTCTGTCTGTCTCTCTATCTGTCTGTCTGTCTGCCATGTCTGCTTTAGTTGTATGCCGCATGACTGCATTATACTTTTTTTGCTGCGGTGTCGCACCTCTTTTTTTGTTTCAATACCCGTATCGTCGCAACTGTTCATTTGGTTGTGGTGAATGTGCACAAAAGTTCAGAGCCAATGACAAAAAAGTCAACGCTGTTCATTTCGTTCATTTCCGACTCCCATTTCCTCGACTTCTTGCTCACACCTCGCTGAATTTTATAATTTTGTGCATGAGTTGGCAGTGCTGTTTGCAACACTGTTTTTGTTGTTGTTGTCACAACTAGTTGCAATTGCAAGTTCATTGCAGCAATGCAAACATAATGTTGCAACAGTCGGCGCCAGTAAGCGAATGATGAAAACTGAAGCTGCAACTGCCGACACAAGCAAAAGTAATTTGCGTTTTTGGCAAAAAAAAAACACTCTTGCATATTTTATTTGCTTGTTGTTAGGTTATACACTGCGAAGAAAAGCAAAAAAAAAATTATAATGAAAAAAAGCAAAATTTACTGACACGTTTCTTGGCAAGTTTTAATGTAGAATTTTCGTATTACCTGCATTGCACAGTGATTCGACTCCATACAACCGCGGGACAAAATTAGAAGGAGTGGTCCGTTCTCCATAAAATTTGGTATACTAGTTAATCATGGTCTGCTGAATTGAAATGTAGTTTGGCAATGCCTGAGGTTTAATTTTGCAAATTTCGTCATTTTTGGACAGCTATAGCACCAAATGTGTTGGCTAGATTTTTCAGATTTTACATTTAATCGGTAACGTCAACATTGATTATTCCAAAGAGTAACATAAATTGTATCGGGACCCTCTGGTTTTGCAATAAAAACGATAATAATAGATGTATGTTTTGTGCTAATTGCATACTTTTAGGCATATATAAAATAAATTTTGTCGAAAAATACGTGTTTAGACCACTTTTCAAATTTAATTATTTTCTGAGATCGGAAGGTATCGGAGGATATAGTTACATTATCCGACAAAGAAAGAATGCTTCTTAAAATAAACAAAATCCAGGAACATACTTTCACATACTTTTTAGATATTTTCGTCTAAGTTTTGCCAATTTTCAGATTTTTAACTTAGAAAAATATTTTGAATTAAAAGTGAAGTAAAAGCCTACGCTTCGCAAATTTTGGGAAAACATTAAAAACGAAAATGGCCACGTCATTTCGTAATCTATATTGAAAGTTGAAGCAACTTCGTGCAAACCATGTATTTCTAAAATTTTGTTTACTCAATAGACTAAAAAACAGAAAATATGAGTTTAAATTTTTTTGTGAAAAAAGTTTCAACTTTGAGCGGTTTTTGCGCAGACACTAATTGATTTTTTGCACAGATTTTTTGGGGTTTTCTTAGTTGGAGTTTTTTCTTTCAAATGACATCAAAATCGTTAAGTTCTGAGACCATAAATTTTTTGAATTTAGTCTATGGAACGAATCACTGTGCATTGGTGTGAAAAAGTGCCAACAGTGGAGGTGCGAAAAACTTTTGCCTTTTCGTTATGCTGCACAAAAGGTTGCATACTTTCCGGTACCTGCAACGAAATGAAAAAAATTTAATTTAGTTGTAAATTGTTGCATGTTATATGCAATCAGGCTGGTTTTGTGCTCAAGTAGAAAGTTGGCTCAGAAGATAGCATACTTATAGGCGTCACGTGTATGATATCAAGGATTTTAAAATTCAAACAGAAAAGGAAATTAAACAAAGGAAATTGGTGTTAATTATGAGTAAGTTGGAAAGAAGGCGGTTAGAACTTGACAAATTAAATGATATAAAGTGCGATAAAGATATAGAAAGATTGAGCGAGACTGTGGAATAGGAATAAACCAGAGTCAGAGATTTTAAGTAGCTTGAGAAAGAAGCAGAGCTCGACTCTAACAAAGTCTGGATCGAATAACAGAGGTGTTAATTAACGCAGATAAATAATATAAAATTAAACTAGATAAATTAATAAAATTAAACTAGAAATGATTGACATGAATAAATGAATGATGAATGAAAATGACAGAGAGTTGAAAGGAGTCGAAAGCGAACTTGAATGGACCAAAATGAATGAATGAGTAATGAATGGAAATGATGGACAGCTAAAATTGACTAAACTTGGTTGGAGTAAGAATGAAATCGAACTTGAATGGATTCAAATTAATGAATGATAAATTAAAATGATGGATATGGATGGAATTAAAAAATCCATCTTTGATACTTTGCGCAGAGACATGTACGACTAAGGATATCTCTGATCAAGAAATAAATATTAAAACTTATAATTTGATAAGATCTGATTCCCACAGTAGACATACTGGGGGTGTTCTGATTTATGTTCATAACTCTCTGAAGTTTGTTACAAAATTCAACAAAACAATAGATAAAAATATCTGGTGAATTTTTATTAAACTAAAATGTTCAACGGTGAAATGGCAGATTGGTGTGGTATACCATTCGCCAAGCTCAAGTGACGCAAATTTTATCAACTATCTAAGTGATGTTTTAGGAAATACTTGCGAACTTTCTGATTGTAATGTTGTACTGGGTGACTTTAACATTAATCTTAACAATCAGACAACGTATAGCAGCAAACTATTAGAGTTATTTAAGTCCCATTCAATGCAACAAAAAATTGATTTTGATACGCGAATAACTGAAAACACTAAAACCAAAATTGATTTACTGTTTTCAAATACAAATGATGTCTCGTGTTATAAATTAGATGACTTTAAAATCTCAGATCATGAAACTATTGACTTTAAAATTAAAATTAATCCAAATTTTAAAATGCGAAGTAGCCTGGTGATTACTTCATGGGAATTTTATAACAGTCAATTACTTTTGAACCAATTGCGCTCGCAAGATTTCAGTAATTTTGATCGATTTGACTTGGAAAGTAAGGTCCGGTTTCTAAACAATGGGTTAAAAATTGCCATGCAAAACCTTACAAACGAGAAACAAATAACCATAAAGGTCATGAATAAATGGTACGATTATGAGCTTGCAAACTTGAATAAGCGAAAACTTAGTCTTTACAAAGAAGCTCTGGTCTCAGGAGTTTGGTATGAGTACAAAAAACTTAGAAATAAATATAAAAAGTTAGTGAAAGTAAAGAAAATTAAGTATATGGAATACAAGATAGATAGCAACAGCAAAGACAGCAAAGCCATGTGGAAAATTTTAAAACAAACTATCAATATGGTCAGTGAAAAAACTCCTATTTCTAAAATATTAATTAACGGACAGCTGTATGAGAGGGAAGTAGATATTGCCGGGGGCCTTAACAAATTTTTTGTTGACAGCATAATTGAAATAAGTAATAACATTGAACTATTAGTAAGCAGAGATTTTCCCATACAGATTCAATGCAACTCACATTTCAAATTTAATCAGGTGTCAACTAGTGAGATTGAAGAAATAGTTAAAAACAAATTCAAATATAAAATAGGTGGAAGAAAGTTGCTCTCGGAAGGTGTTATCAAAGATTCTATTATTTATTTGGGTTATTTTTACGCGCAAGCAATTAATGAAAGCCTGACGAAGGGCATTGTTCCAAAATTATGGAAAACATCAATAATTGTTCCCATTGAAAAAGTTAAAAATACGGTAAAAGCTGAAGAGTTGAGGCCAATAAACACCTTGCCGTGTGACGAAAAAATACTGGAGACCATAGTAAAAAATCAACTTGTGCAATATTTAGAATGTAATAATATCCTTATACAAGAACAGTCCGGATTCAGATGTAAACACTCATGTGAAACTGCGTTAAACATGGTTTTAGCTTGTTGGAAGGAAGAACTAAATGAAAAGAAATCTATTTTTGCCGTTTTTGTAGATCTCAAGAGAGCTTTCGAGACCATAGATCAAGGGATTTTATTAAAAAGTTATTCAATATTGGTATACAGAATAAAGAGTTAGAGTGGTTCAAGAGTTTTGTCACAAACCGTAAGCTATGTGTTGCGATCGGGTCATCAATTTCCGATGAAATTGATGTCAAGATTGGGCTGCCCCAAGGCTCAGTTCTGGCCCCAATTTTGTTTAATGTATACATTAATGATATCGCATCTATACTCCAATTTAGTACCATCAAGCTTTTCGCTGATGATGCCTTAATCATGATCAGCGGGACTAACGTAATTGACATCCAACGCAAGTTGCAATTGGACTTAGATTCTCTCTATGGTTGGCTATGTACAAATAGATTGAAGTTAAATATTGATAAAACTAAATATATGGTCATATCAAGAAATAACAATCTAATATTGGAAAATTTTAAAATAAATAACGTCGAAATTGAAAAAGTTGATAAAATAAAGTACTTGGGCATTCAGATTGATGATAAATTAAAATTTAACGATCACATTGACTACACTTTGGGAAAAATTTCGAAAAAAATCTGGTTTATGAAGAGGAC
The DNA here is from genome assembly GCA_963668005.1 of Melieria crassipennis. Classification (NCBI taxonomy): domain Eukaryota; kingdom Metazoa; phylum Arthropoda; class Insecta; order Diptera; family Ulidiidae; genus Melieria; species Melieria crassipennis. The sequence goes on from OY764963.1 coordinate 9,185,281, forward strand.
GTGCAAACTTTTAAGTAAACATTACAAAATAAGGGTTTATAGATCGATCATTGAGCCACATTTCATTTACTGTCCAACAATTTTTTTCATTATGAAAGACTCGCAAATTGACAAATTGCAAAAGATGCAAAATAAAGCGATGCGCTTCATCCTTAATAAGCGCTATGATGCGTCCGTTAAGGACATGCTTATTTCACTCAATTGGCTTAGTGTCAAGCAACAAATTTTTTTCTATACGATGAAGTTTATTAATAATCTAAAAAATGGCTTATTACCCGAATATTTGAGCACCAATTTAGTTGTAGTTTCTAGTACACATAGTGTGAATACAAGAAATAAAAATAAATTTAAGATACCATTTTTTAGAACAGAAGCGGATAAAAATAGTCTTTTTCACAAAGGCATCAAATGTTTCAACGAGCTGCCTGAAGGAATTAAAAATTGTGATATCAATTTGTTTAAACGAAATCTGTTTAATTTTTGTAAAACGATAAACATAAGGTAACTATTAAGTAGTAATATTAATGTTACACTATTTTTAAGTATGTAAAGAATTAGGCTGAATAAAGCCGTAAGAAATAAAGAAATGAAATGAAATGAAATGATGGAGATTTAAAAGTAACTGGAGTTAGTCAGAGTTATAATTAAATCGAACTTGAATTGATTTAAATGAATGAATGAGTGTTGAATGGGAATGATGTAGATTTCAAACTCGCTGGAGGTAGTCAGAGTTATAATAAAATCGAACTTGGACTGATTGAGATGAATGAATGAGTGATGAATGGTATTAATGGAGATTTAAAATTAACTGAAGTTAGTCAGGGTTATAGTTAAATCGAACTTGAATTGATTGAGATGAATGAAGGAGTGATGAACGGGAATGATTGAGATTTAAAATTAACTGGAATTAGTCAGAGTTATAATTGAATCGAACTTGAATGAAGTGAAATGAATGAATGAGTGATGCATGGGAATGATGGAGATTTAAAACTGGCTGGAGTTGGTTAGAGTTAGAATGAAATCAAACTTGAATGAAGTAAAATGAATTACTGAGTTATGAATGGGAATCATGAAGAGATAAAACTGGCTGGAGTTAGAGTTGGAATTAAATCGAACTTGAATTGATTGATTGAGTAATCAAAACTGGCTGGAGTTAGTCAGAGTACGAATGAAATCGAACTTGAATGAAGTAAAGTGAATGAATAACTGATGAATGGGTATGTCAAATCAATTGACTCAAAGTAAGAAAGCGGGAAAGACTTAGAATATCAAAGAGTCGGTAGAAAAATTATTGCGTAACTGCCAGAGTCAAATAAATATTTATTGATATATTGAACATTTGAACCAGATCAAACATTAAATGAAGTCAAAAGATTTCAGAATTTAAATGAGTCTCTTAGAATTTAATAAATGAAGTTCTTTAAGTTTTCAATTCGCTGCAATCGAATTTAATGACAATGGATCACTTATTGTTCGCCGGCTTGAAGTATCTATTATTCAGAGTCCATGCAGAGTCCATAATGAAAACTAATAAAGTTGATCGTATAGGCAGAAAACACTACAATCACAGCAACAACAATAACAAAACTCAACTATTGTGCGTGTGGGCGGAGCTAATTAAAATTAAGTTGCGTTAACGCCTGCAACGAAAGACAAAGACACACCCACACATATGCACATCACACATACATAATGGAGAAAAACCCACCCATATGTAGAAATATATGTGTATACCATAGAAATTTGGCTCATAATACTAATAAACATAACTTTGGAGTTTTATGCATGCGACGTCAAGTATCTCAAATGTCAAAACAAAATGTGCATTTAACCAAAGGCAGCGAAATTATAGATGAAAATTCTGTGCTAAAAGCTGTCATAAGCATTAAACGGCGTAATGTTCAGTTGGCGTGAGCAAAAAATGCTATTCAAGTCATTAAAACTTGTTATGATCAGTTATTAAAGCATACTTGCAGGCGCATGTGTTATTAAACTGGCGCTCACTGGCTTGTTTGCTGGTTTTTATTTAATTTTTTTTTTGTCACAAAAGTAAAAATACAACCCTTAGTGAGCCTGTCTGCAGGACAAATGTTTATGATTTATTAATGTGCCCGATATCGTTGTAACTATTTTGTATTTCATACATTTCTGTTGGGTTTTCCTTCTTTTGATTGTGTTCTCTCCTTATTTGCATTGTTGGCACATTATTATGGCATACTTTTAGGCTTATATGCGCTATTTTATGTTTTGATTCATTATGTTCTTATTTTTGTTATACTTGCGTCATATTAAAGACCCTTGTGAGCACTTTCGTATGTATATTTTCCCTTTCTGTGCTACAGCTTCTGGTATCACAATGGGCCTCTTTGGCCTACGTATGCTCTGTTCTGAGCAGCCACTACTATTTACCTGCCTAGCTAATTGAGTTGACACAGATTTGTTTCAGACTGCAGTATATTTGCCAACTTAAAAGTCAAAATTCAACAACACATTAACACTTTCATTTTATTAACAGGCTGGCAGGACACTCAAAGTCCGTTTAATATTGTGCACAAATATTTATGCTGAATGAACTTAACAGTTGACTTGTTGATGCAATGCAATGCTTTGCAATTACGAAAGCCTAAAAATATGCTACACTTGTGCAAGATATGGATACGTTGAAAATAGTTTGAGGCGTTATTCTGTAGCATTTGTGTGGCATATTTTTAGGCAGCGGTTTAGTGAAACTTAAACAACTTTGTTGTTGTTGTTGTATAATTACATAACATTAACAAAAATATGTTTCGAAATTAACGCCTAAAAACACCTTTTAAAGAAATTTAAAATAATTAACTAAATAATTTAAAAATAAATAATTTAAATTTTAAAGTTAAAAATGTTTCTAAAAATCTCTAAGTCTAACTGAGCTAATTGCTTTTTATATATTAAAAAACCATTCCCTTGAATCCTTCACCTTAAACCTAATTTTCAATATCTATTCCTGAAGTTAAAAATATTTCGAAAAATCTCCAAAACCATTATAGCTCTTTTTTTATATTTTAAAATAAAACAAAACAACTTTATGCTGGTTGTATAATTGCATAACATTAACAAAAATATGTTTTGAAATTGGCGCCTAAAAACACCTTTTAGAACAATTTAAAATAATTAATTTATTAATTTAAAACTAAGTAATTAATTTTTTCAAATTAATAATGTTTCTAAAGATCTCTAAGTCTAACTTAGCTAATTGCCTTTTTTATATTAAAAAACCATCCCCTTGAATCCTTCACCTTAAACCTAATTATCAATATCTATTTCTGAACTTAAAAATATTTCGAAAAATCTCCAAAACCATTATAGCTCTTTTTTTATATATTAAAATAAAATTAAACAACTTTATGCTGGTTGTATAATTGCATAACATTAACAAAAATATGTTTCGAAATTGACGCCTAAAAATACCTTTTAGAAAAATTTAAAATAATTAATTTAATAATTTAAAAATAAATAATTATTTGTTGAAATTAAAAATGTATCTAAAGATCTCTAAGTCTAACTTAGCTAATGTCTTTTTATAAATTAAAAATCCATCGCCTTGCGTCCTTCACCTTAAACCTAATTTTCAATATCTATTCCTCAAGTTCAAAATATTTCGATAAATCTGCAAAACTATCATAGCTCTTTTTTATATTTGAAAATATTCAAATATAAAAATGCTGCCCACTTTAATTGTGTCCATCCAACACATTTACATATCCAGTCTTCAGATTCTACACAATCCCCCTCCCCTCTATTTTATTTCTTCTATTATTTCTTCATTTTGCATGTTCCGTCGAGACTTTCCCACCAACAGACAGCACTTTTGATTGCTGCAGTTTTCGAAATTGACGCCTAAAAATACCTTTTAGAAAAATTTAAAATAATTAATTTAATAATTTAAAAATAAATCATTAATTTTTCGAAATTAAATTAAATAAAAATTAATTAATAAATTATTAATTAATTAATAAAAATTAAATTGAAATTAAATTATATAAAAATATTTCGATAAATCTCCAAAACTATGATAGCTCTTTTTTTATATTTTAAAATATTTAAATACAAAAATGCTGCCCACTTTAGTTGTACCGATCCAACACATTTACATATTCAGTCTTCAGATTCTAAACAATCCCCCTCCTCCCTATTTTATTTCTTCTAGATTTCGTATATCTTAATGGCCGTGGTTCGTTTTGCATGGTCCGTCGAGACTTTCCGACCAACAGACAGCACTTTTGAATGCATTGTTTCTCTGCTTACGTACCGTTATACTTTTTTGTTTTTGCATTTCTTGTATTGCATTGAATTGTTTTCTATTTTAAAAATTTATATTTAACTTTTCGACGAGTTAAATGGCACCTGCGGGACTTTGGGCGGTATACAATTTCTACATTCGTCTGATTTCTTTTCTTTGACTTTTGGCTGTTACTTAAGCTCTCTTATGCCATGCTTTGTCGGCCTTGTTATGCCTGTGAGTGGTGAGTGTTGTTGTTGCGGCTGGGCTTTGGTATACATTCAGTGCATTGTTGCATGCCCTGCGGCACTTATAAATTAGTACTACGGGGCGTATGCGGTTGGCTTTGTGTTGTGTGAGCAGAAAGTGCTGGTTTCTTATTAGCGTTCAGTGTTTACTTTTACTTACTTTTGTTCAAAATATTTTCATAAAAATATTTTCTAACTCAAAAGATGCGTTCAACGCCAACGTCTGTTTGACTCCTCTTGCCTTCTGATTTTATGCCAACTTTTCAACTTTATATATACTTAAAAACAACATTTTAAAGAGTACAAAGCGTACTTTTTCAATGGAAAAGTATACTTGGCTGCCTTGATTGCAGCATATCAAAGCAACACTATAGGCAAACAACAACAACAAACATAAATGATAAATGAAAATGTATGATTGAAGACGTATGACTGCAGTGGCCTTGTTGCGGGCTTTTCATTTTGCTTGGTGCCGAGTGAATTCGATGCCGATGGGAGTTTTATGCCTTTGTGCCAGCAACTGTAAGCAAAAACAACCAGAAAGCATTGCATAACAGCAGCTGTGTGAAGTGATTTTAATGCAAAAACTTGTGGGTGTTTTAAATTTGATTGTTTGTTTAATGTATTGATTGAAAATAAATTGGAATGGGTCCGCGAGTTTTATTGACCGTGAAGGAAAATAAAAATGGCAATAAAATGGAATATAAAAATGATCTAAAGCACTCAGTAGTGGCAAGTTTGGAGCTGGAAATTGTAGTTACAAATTTTATTTGTATTGCTCTAGAGTGATCTAAAGGATTAATTTGCTATGTTTTTTTTTGTTGTTCTTAATCACTTCCGTAGCATAGATATAAAGCAGGCACCAAAGAAAGAATACAGACCAATTATTTGTAATTTTTATGTCATAGACGCATCACGTTCTGGAAAGTGAATTGTCAAAAATGTTGATAAAATCGTGAAAATTGTCGAGCTCGAGAGTCAGGAAAGAATTGTTTCGATTTCGCAGAAGCTAAATTTTGCACAAAAAACTTGTTGGAACCATTTAACTAAAAATGGATACAAAAAGAAGCTCGATGTATGGGTGCCAGAGGAGTTAATGCAAAAAAACCTCGTGGGCCGAATTCCCCTCAAACGAAATCAAACGATTTCTGAAGGAAATGGTGACTGGTGATGAGAAGCGAATCACTTACCACAACGTTAAGAAGAAATGGACGTGGTTGAATGGCAGTGAGCCTTCACAAACGGTGGCCAAACCAGGAGTGACGGCCAGAAAGGTTTTACTGTGTTTGATGGGATTGACCCGGAAACATCCACTTTGTGCTGTTTCTCCACAACTAAACCCTTAATTCGAACCTGTACTGACAATAGTTGGATAGTTTGAAGGAAGCAATTGCCCAGAAGTGGCCAGTTTTGGCAAATAGGATAGAATTGTGGAGAATTGTGTTCTATGAGGCCACACACATCGACAGCTACTCACCAGAAGATCCGGGATCCTGGTTGGGAGGTTCTTGTGCATCCACCTTACAGTCCAATCCTGGCACCAAATGTTTACCATCTATTTCTGTCCATGACATATGATTTTGCTGGTAAAAAAATTGCCTCCAGAGAAGTGTGTTAAAATCGACTGTCGCAGTTATTTGCCAACAGGGACGAGGGTTTCTATGGGAGAGCCATAATGGAACTAATTTAAAAATGGAAACAAATTATCAAACAAACCGTTGCATATTTGCATTATATCAGATCCTTCTAATAATGCCAAATTTTAATTGGTATAACCTTTGGTTGACGTTGTTACTTCTACGAACCTTCGGGACATTGTGGAAGGTCACCTTTCACTTTATGACCTTTCAACTCTTAGAAGTAACAATAACATTTTTGTTCATATATTGTATAACTAGTTCTATAAAAAAATTTAGAAATCGTGAAGATTCTAGACAGTTTTTAAATATGTATAATGTTAAACAATTTTAGAATTCACAATTTCTATGATCCGAGCCTCAATAAGTTTGTAGATTAAATTATTTAAATTACAAATTACTAATTTTTTTCTTTTTATCAGCATTTTTAGCATTCTTTTTACTATAATTTATAAAATTTTTTTTTAATAAATAATTAAAGCATATCGTTTTAGTAAAAATATATTTAAATTTATAAAAAAAAATTATTTTCAAAATATTTAATAAAAATTGTGTAATAATTACTTAATTTAATAATTACTTAATTACTTAAAATTTTAATAAAAATATTTATTTTTTCATTACACTACATACAATTTTTTTTCTTTCATTAAAATAAATAGGTAAAAAATAAATAATAAAAAAAAATCAAAATTATTTTGAATAACGAAAAAACATAATTAAAAATATTTAACTAAAATAAAAATATTTATAATATACAGTCCCCCTATATATACCCCCTATATAGTGAACACCTCGATAGAAATATAGAAAAAAATGTTCAAGCAAAAAACAAAAATTGTATTTTGAGCAAATAAAACGAGTTTTTGAACAAAAATATTAACCATGATATAGTGAACAACCTCAATACAGTGAACAGGCCTTGCAATAATTAGTTCACTATATCCAGACACCACTGTATATTATACATACAGGTGTCCCTCGTATAACGCGGTGGTTACGTTCCAGGAAAATTCCGCGTTATGTGATTCGCGTTATAGAAGACTTAACTTTCATATAAATTTTAGGGTTGTTGCAATAAGCTTTTTCAAAAATAAAATATGTACTAAATTAAAGATGTAAGTACATTCCAACACAAAATCAAAATTCATACTTTATTTAAAAAATTAAAAAACATAATGAAACAAAATTGTTTTTTTTAAATCGCGTTATATCGAAAACGCGTTGTAAAAGTACCGCGCTATACAAGGGAGACCTGTATATAATATTTAATATATTACCAGAAAAAAAATTAATTAATAACAAAAATTGTGTAATAAAAATGACTTTCATAAACATTTCTTTATATAATTTTAATAAAAATATTTTATTTTTTATTAAAATTACTTTTCTCTATTTTGTCATTAAAGTTAATAGATAAAACAAATAAATAATAAATTAAAAAATAAAAAAATATTTTTAATAACAAAAAAAAATTTATTAACAAATATTGTAAGTTAAAAATTATTATAAAATTATTTTTATAATTATATTGTATATTTTAATAAATATATATTAAGAAATTAATTTTCAAATTAAAATTAAATATATATACATATAATATTTAAAATATTACAAAGAAAAAATAAACTAATAACAACAATTGTGTAATAAAAATGACTCATTGTCATAAACATTTTTTTATATAATTTTAATAAAAATATTTTATGTTTTATTAAGATTACTTTTTTTATTTTGTCATTAAAGTTAATATATAAAACAAATAAATAATAAATTAAATTAATTAATTAAATATTTTAAATAACAAAAACAAATGTATTAACAAATATTGTAAGTTAAAAATTATTATAAAATTTTTATTATAATTATTATGAATATTTTAATAAATATATGTTAAGAAATTAATTTTCAAATTAAAATTAAATATATTAAAAATAATAAGAAAAAAAATAATAAAAATAATAAGAAAAAATAATAAGTAATTCAATAAATTAACAAAATAAAGGTTAATAAGTAAAAAGAAAATTTTACTCAAAAAAAAATATTTTTATGAAAAAATATTAAATCTTTTCTGTTTTAATTTTAAATTTTTTAAAACTTTTTTTTGTTTGTGTAAAAATAATTTTTTTATTTTGTGTGAATTTGTGTAATTTAAAATATAATAAAAAAATATATAAAACAAATTGAAACAAGCATTTAAAAAACTATATAATATTTTTTATTCAAAAAAGGGAATTTTAATAAAAAAAATTATTTTTAAAAAACAAAATTAAAATATTTTGATAAATTTCTTTTATTTATAATTTTGTTTTAGTTTAAAATTTTTGTTATTTAATACTTTTATACTTTTTTAAAATTCTCTTTTACTGAAAGCTTTTATAGATTTATTAATTTTACAATTGATCCAATTTTTTCAAATAACCTTGAAAGTAGACTACAATTTACAACACAATTACTCTTACTTTGAGCTTTTATAATTCAAAATGACACAAAATCTTCATCCTTGAAAAATTGGCTAAAACTTTGATACGCAACTTATTATCTGCAGCTAAGTAAATTCATTTAGCATATTTGAAGTCGACATCAGATTAACCTCGACTGACGGTAAGCGAACTGAGCCAAAGTCAACGTTTGACGCAGAATAAAATTAAAACAACCTCAAACTTGAATACAGTCGCCACACAAACAGGCAGCTTTAACAGGCGCACGCACCCATACACATACACACTGACACACACAAGTGCAGAGAGCGCTTAAGCCACTGTAGCATAAGTGCTCAAATTTCGCTTTCTTTGCAATTGGGGTGCAAAGTTTTTGTTGGTACAAGGCAGTTATTTTTTGTTGCCAATTTCTCTTTAGTGGTTTTTGCTTTTGTAAGTAAAAACGAAGAAACGAAACTGAAAAATTGGCGCTTTAAACATACAACAAAAACAACAATCAAGGCAGTAATAACAATCATAAAAACGTGCGCACCCAACCGCAACTAAAAAAAATAAAAAATAAAAAAATCAACCAAAGATTGGTAAAAGGAGGAGCCAACAAGTGGGCCCCAAACACCGACTGCGGCATTCATCCGGCGCTGCGCAAAAGCGGCACAAATTTATTCACACCCACAAGTGAGGCACAAAAGTGATAAAAGAAAACTTCAGGAAATTAAATTTGATGCCAAAAAACAGTAAAAAAAAAGAAAATTAAAAATTAAAAGCAAAAGAAATGCAAGCAAACATTTGACAGAACCGGCTAGTGAGGACATGAGGCACAAGAAATTGTGTGTTTTTTTAGAGAAATAAAATTTTAACTAAAGCAACGCGAAGGCAGAGAGTTCAGCTGACGTTTCACCTCCGTCGCCACCACCGCCGCCGACGAGGCCAAGTGTTGCATCCGGATGAACGCGTTCTGGTTGTGTCACCGTTGAAGCGTTAATTTTGTTCCCCCACTGCCATACACTGAAATCAGGATCATGCCAAAGCCAATCATGGGACCGAAGTGGAGCGGCAACGTCGGAAGCAAAGCAAAAGCGTAGACAAAGCGGCATCGAATTTGAATAACAGTGTCAGGGGTCAGTTGTCGATGGCGAGCGTGAGTACTTTTGAACTACAGTTGGCGTTGATGTTGTTGTTGTTGTTTTTGTTGGTGTTAAGTTGGCTATTATGACAGTTGCCGTTTGTTGCTGTTATCCGTATTGCTTTGCACTCGTGTGCACGCAGCACGTGGCGCTGTTCATAAGCTTATGCCGCAATGTATATATGTGTGTGTATGTATGTATGTATAGGTGCGTGTATTTGTCTGACGACCAACGCAGTGTGCGAGTGAAATTCAATTTGCTAAATTGAATATCATTGTTAAAATTCAATTTATCTAATAAACATGCCCAAATAAGCTGATTACATGCATATTTGCATGCAGTTGGCCCTGGCATCGGTCCAAGCCACACACACACACACACACATACACGCACATACACTCACAAACCCAAACACACTTGTGCATGCTTGAATGAGAGCCAAAATATTGAATATCTTCCAAGTGCTGTGCAGCTGTTTGGTGCAAAGTTGTTGTTGTTGCTGTTAGGTTCGTATACTTGGCTCACTTCGTCGCACTTTGCTTGGCGCGTTCATCGTTTCTTTAAGAATTCATAAATCTGACAGCTGAGTGTGTAAATTGGGCACCTTTGTGTCAGTTTCTCGTTTCGTGTTTGTGTGTAACATAAACACATAATTCTATAAGGCACATAATGTGCATGTTTTTATGTGTTTGTGTGTGATTTTCTTGGAATTTTGTTTGTAATTCGTTCAGAACGTTTTTTTTTATTCATTTTGATTCACGATTTTTAAGCAACAAGTGGTAAATTACGCAAAATTTGGTTGAAAATAAAACATAATAATCAATAAAAAATTGTAATAAAAAATAAAGAAATAAAAAAAGTAAAATAATAAAATTAAAAATAAATTAAATTAAAATAAAAATAAAATAAAATTAAAAATTAAAAAAAAATGAAATAAATAAAAATAATAAGATATATAACGATTTGCTTTCAGTAAATTTTAAAGAAAAAGAAAAAAAAATGTTTCATTAAACATTTTTTTCAATATTAAAAAAAAAATAATAAAAATATAAAAAAAATCTCTGAGTGGATATAACTATTTGCTTTCAGTAAATTTTAAAGAAGAAGAAAAGAAAAAATATGCAATTTTTAGCATTTTGTTTCATTAAAACTTTTTTTCAATATTAAAAAATAAAAAAAGAAATAATTTAATGCAAAAGTTCTAAAAATTCTCTGAGTGAATATAACCATTTGCTTACAGTAAATTTTAAAGAAGAAGAAAAGAAAACCACATGAATTTTTTTGTATTTTGTTTCATTAAAAATTTTATTTCAATATTAAAAAATAATAAAAGAAATAATTTAATACAAAAATTCGAAAAATTCTCTAAATGAATATGAACGATTTGCTTTTAGTAAAATTTTTAGAATTTTTTAGCATTTTCTTTCAATATGAAAAAACAATAAAATAAAATAATTTAATACAAAGGTTTTAAAAAATCTCTCAGCGAATATGAACGATTTGTTTTCAGTAATTTTTAAAAAAGAAGAAAAAAACATGAAATTTTCAGCAATTAAAAAAAAAAAATTAAATTTATTTTATTTTAATTTAATTTTTTTAAAATTTAAAATTTATTTATTTAAAAAAAAAATTGTTTCTACATTAAAAAATAATACAAAAATAAAAAAATAAAAAAATATAAATAAACAAAAAAAATAAAAGAAATAAAAATAATAAGAAATAATTCAATAGAAAAATTTTAAAAATACTCTCAGTGAATATAACGATAAAATAAAAACATATACTATTTTCAGCATTTTATTTGAATAAAAATATATTCAAAAATACTAAACAAATGTTTCAAACATTTTTAAAATGCTGTCAAAGAACATAAATACTTGCTTTCTGCTGTGCACTATTGGCTTCAGCTTCTCAATGAGACATGATGATTCTAGTGGCGCACACAAGAGGGCGTTTTGGATTTAATTTATTATTATTTCTTTGCGAAGAAAATAAGAAATTGTTTCTCCAGAAGACTGTTTAACGTAGTAAACTTGCCAAATTCCATAAATACCCTTTTATGATTTTATGTCTCATTTTATTTCAGAATAGCTTGACGATTCTTTCCAGCATTCTTCTCCATTTTTCTCTTCCTCAAATTGTCAGCCGTCTTATCCAACTGTTCATTAAGTTCGTAATTTATGCTTATTCCATATCCTCTTTTTCTTTTATACAATTCTCAGACTACTCAAAAGTTGGTCAACTTCACACTACAGTCTTTTAATTTGTTATGCAACAACTTTCTCATTTCTCTTTATTTATTTTTGTTATTTTGTCATGCTGATTTTTTTTACTTTTAGTGCTCTTCATTTCCAGCATTTTGTTCATTACTTGCAAATTTCTTTTGGATATTTCCATTTTCCAACTTCAATGCCAATCTCCAACTTTCATTCTAAACTGCAGCTTTTTCTATATTTTTTCTCAAAGTTTCATTTCTTCGATTTCCCTCATTATTGACACATTTATGTTTATTCATCATTCACATTTTCCGCCCGCTCATATAATTATCCTCATTCATGCCAAAACTCACCATAGATGCGCTCGTTTTATGAAATATTTCAAAAATTATTAAAGCATTACGTCATTAATGTTTGTGAAACGCAAACCAAAAACAGCAAAAAAAAACTTCGTTATAGAAGCGCCAACCATTAGCAGCACATAAGAAGAATAATTTTTTAATATGAAAAGTTTATGCACGTTGCCGTTTATGCCGCCACGCTCGTAATTAACATTTAAATACTTTGGCCATAAATGCACGGGGCGTATGAGTGATATTAAGCATTAAGCCGTTCTCGTTGCTGACTGTCACATAAAACGTTTCACCAGTCTAGCAATGGATGTGTCTGGCCAGTTGACTTCACAATGCGTGCGACTTCTAGTCTACTACCTCCCTCTGTAATAATTACAACGGCCTGCATCACACTTTAACAGCTGGCAGAGCAAGTTTTTCCTTCCCTTCCCGGTCGCTTTTGGTATCTCGCTACACATTACTCTTCTGTTACTCCACTAGCTGCCTTGTTGCACTGTTGCTCGACTTTTATAGTTTTAGTGCTTTTCTAATCGGTTTTTGTTTTTTGTTTTCCATTGCTCCTCTCTTTACTTTATGTCAGTCTGGCTCTGACACACATGCCACATTTGATTTTATATGACTTATTATTAGCTGCTTCTTTTGTTCCATCGTAGCTACAACTAAAGCTATGACAACAACAACAACAGCAACAGCAGAATGTTAATAGCTATAACCCAGGATAATAAAAAATACTTTGCACATAAAAGAAAATCTCGCAGATTTACTGCGTGCAGCAGGCGCGTCTAGGCGCCTGTTTTCATATAAAATAGGCTACACTCAGTTTTTCGTTAAACTATGTTACGAAGGAGTGGTTTTTAGTGCGGGAAATAAAAAAAGCCAAAAAGAAGTTGTGCTCTTCAACAAGAATTCTTAACCAAATTTTGCCATTTTTAGTTCAAAACTTTCAAAAGTAAGGTAAAGTTTTAAGTGAGTTTATTCGTTCATAAAAATAGACATTGGGTCTTAGATATAAAATATACAAATCTGTTATTGATTGGTAACTGATTGCTCAGCAAAGTTTTTGCACAACCTCTGAAAGCACCCGAACTAGATCTTGGTTTGCCTGTTGCATCGGTGAAGTAAAAATATTAAAGCAAAAGTATTCCTAAATAGGTTCATTCTCAACATTGGAACAGATGCCATTCTTTACCTGACAGCAACTTTTTCCATCATATTTTCTCTCATCTTTTTCTATCATTTTCTGCCACCACTAGTCCAGTCCAGCTCTAGTTCTAGTAGTCTAGTCTAGTCTAGTCTAGTCTAGTCTAGTCTAGTCTAGTCTAGTCTAGTCTAGTCTAGTCTAGTCTAGTCTAGTCTAGTCTAGTCTAGTCTAGTCTAGTCTAGTCTAGTCTAGTCTAGTCTAGTCTAGTCTAGTCTAGTCTAGTCTAGTCTAGTCTAGTCTAGTCTAGTCTAGTCTAGTCTAGTCTAGTCTAGTCTAGTCTAGTCTAGTCTAGTCTAGTCTAGTTCTAGTCTAGTTCTAGTCTAGTTGTAGTCTAGTTCTAGTCTAGTTCTAGTCTAGTTCTAGTCTAGTTCTAGTCTAGTTCTAGTCTAGTTCTAGTCTAGTTCTAGTCTAGTTCTAGTCTAGTTCTAGTCTAGTTCTAGTCTAGTTCTAGTCTAGTTCTAGTCTAGTTCTAGTCTAGTTCTAGTCTAGTTCTAGTCTAGTTCTGGTCTAGTTCTAGTCTAGTTCTAGTCTAGTTCTAGTCTAGTTCTAGTCTAGTTCTAGTCTAGTTCTAGTCTAGTTCTAGTCTAGTTCTAGTCTAGTTCTAGTCTAGTTCTAGTCTAGTTCTAGTCTAGTTCTAGTCTAGTTCTAGTCTAGTTCTAGTCTAGTTCTAGTCTAGTTCTAGTCTAGTTCTAGTCTAGTTCTAGTCTAGTTCTAGTCTAGTTCTAGTCTAGTTCTAGTCTAGTTCTAGTCTAGTTCTAGTCTAGTTCTAGTCTAGTTCTAGTCTAGTTCTAGTCTAGTTCTAGTCTAGTTCTAGTCTAGTTCTAGTCTAGTTCTAGTCTAGTTCTAGTCTAGTTCTAGTCTAGTTCTAGTCTAGTTCTAGTCTAGTTCTAGTCTAGTTCTAGTCTAGTTCTAGTCTAGTTCTAGTCTAGTCTGGTCTAGTCTAGTCTAGTCTAGTCTAGTCTAGTCTAGTCTAGTCTAGTCTAGTCTAGTCTAGTCTAGTCTAGTCTAGTCTAGTCTAGTCTAGTCTAGTCTAGTCTAGTCTAGTCTGGTCTAGTCTAGTCTAGTCTAGTCTTGTCTAGTCTAGTACCTCGATACAAATTATATATTAACATACAAATAAAAGAAAACATACATAACATTAGATTTCCATATTCATAACCCAATTTGTAGCAACAATTTGTGCGGCTAAATTTGTTTACAAACGCTCATGTAAATATGTTGACGGAGCGGTATGTCTACGCCACTTCTGCCGATTGCACACATTCATACTTATTTGAATGTGTGCCTAGTGCCACTTGCAGCTGTTGCCGTACACCACCAACAGAGCTCTTTCCGGTATGTGTGTATGTGTGTGTGTGCTTGAGTGTGTGAATTTTCGAAAAGTAAATACAAATCGAGCTGCCTGAACAACACTTGCCGCTTTGCACTTTACATCCGCGTGTATATATGTTTGCATGTGTGTTGTTGCATTACTCTTTGATATGTATTTGTATCTGTACGCCGACAGGCATTTCGTTAAGCAGCATCTTAGGCAAGTAATGTCTTTTTATAACGGGCGCTGACAGCTAAAGAGCGACGATGATTGGGTGGCTCATGTTGCCGCTTTACAATTGTTTTTGTTTGCCGTACAGCTTATTTTTGGTGATTGTGTTTTTCGTCGTCAGTCGTAATACTTCCTTAGACATAATCGTTAAATTTTATTATGCATAATGCAAATGTTGATAAACAACTCCACTGCTGCCACCATTACTTTTCAAATTGTGTTTTGAGCTGCTCGCTGTTGGCTTAAGTGTGTTCAAGCTGACTTTTCAGCCAATAGGTGCTTGATATGTTTGGTTGTCCTTTTGACTGCATACTCGTATTTATCTGTATGTATGTTTGTGCTTTCGCGTTTGTGGCCAATTGTTTCTCTGTGGGCGTTTTTCAAAGGACAGCTGTGACGCGCGGCTTTCAGCTCTTATGAGCGTGTTGAGTGTAATTGTTTCAGTCCTTTAATGATGCTTCAGTTGAAGTGTGTTTGAGTGTGCGAAGGAAATAGGAGCTGCCTTAAACGACGTATGATTGATTTTTATTTGCAAAATTCCTTTAAAAGTAATTACGCGGTGGAAGCAGTTGGCCGTAATGGCAATGCCGTAACCACCATAACGTTAACATAACAACGGCAATAACCATAAAAGCAAAAACAAAAGCCATTTCCACTGCAACAAAAACCAATCTAGTTTTAAGAAAAAAACAATTTCAAAAACAATAAAAAATTTCATAATCACCAAAAAAAACCCGATTTCAACAAAAAACATAATTTCAGTCACATAAAATTTCAATAATGACTAAAACAATTTCCAGAACAGCAGCTCAATCAAGCACAACAGCAATTTCTACAACAAATCATTTTCAAAGATTAATAACAAAAACACAGTGTAGCAACTGTAGAGATAATTTTTAATGAGAACAAACTTAATTTGACAACAACAAAGTAATTATTATTTAATTAATAATTATTTTTTAATTAGTAATTCATTAATTTCACCCAACAACAACAACTCACAGAATTGCTGTTTAATTTAAACAAGAACAAAACTTATTGCAGCAACAACTAGACTCATACAACAATAACAAATACAAAAAATAGGATAAAAAATAAAAAAGTATTTTTTAATTTTAGTGGCATAAAAAAACGGAATTGGACAACAACAAAGTATTGAATATTTCGTATTTAATTGAAAAGTGGTAATTCATTAATTCTACGCAACAACAACAATTTACAGAACTGCCGTTTAATTTAAACACAAACAAAATTTACTGCAGCAATAAGTAGATACATACAACAACAAAAAAAAATATATATAATAAGACAAATTTCGCCGGAAGAAATAATATTTATATTACAAAACATTAAATTGACAATACACAGTTTCGTACAATAACAATAAGCCTCAAAAACTAAAAATCAGCCTAATAATTGCAACAATAATTGAAGCAAAAAAAAACGCCCCAAAAAGGTATGTTTTAAGAAAAAACAAAATTTTTAGTTGTTGTAGCAACAACTAAATACATAAAATAAAAACAAAAAATACCATACAGCAAATTTCAGCGGCATAAAAAAATTATAAAAAAAATATAATAAAAATACAATATCATTAAACCCCAAAAGCCTAAAGAAAAGCAACCTAACACAACAACAACAAAAAAATAAAACGCACAAAAAAATAAAAATTGTTGTGAAAGAAAAAACTTGAATTTTAATTTAACAACAATACAAAATTTTGTACACTAACAACAATAACGAGAACAAAAAAAAAAACGAACCAAAAAAATGAAAGCAAATTTTGTAAGAACAAACAAGATTTTTAGTTTTTGAAGCAACACCTTCAACAAAGAAAAAAAGAGTAAAGCGAGTTTCAGTGGCATAAAAAAAATTCTACAAAAATAAAAATAATAATAATAAAAAAAACCAAAGTTTGACACATAAGTTTTTGAAATAACATAACCCCAAAAGCCAAAAGAAGAAAAACCCAACACAGCAACAACAACAAAAACAAGAAATAAAACGCACCCAAAAACACAAATTTTTTTGCAAGAAAACACATAAATTTTACGATTCCGGTAACCAAACCAATAACGGAAACCATTTTAACAGCAACTCAAACATGTTTGAATGAATAAACATTTAACGACAGCACAAAATTTTGTACACCAACAAAAACAAAACGAGAACGCACCACAAAAACAAAAATTGTTTTCTATAAAACATACATTTGACCAATTCGATCACCAAAACAATAACAAAAACCATTTTAACAGCAAAAAAACAAACAGCAACAAAAAAAAAACAACAATTGTGTACACCAGCAATAACAACAGTAATTTTATCAGCAGCAAAAAATATTTCAGCTTATGAACAAAGCATTTTATAAAAAAGAGAAAACAACTTAATAACAGTGCAAAATTGTTTTTAACAGCATTAACAAAAACCAAAAGAATAATAAAAAAAATTTTAATGGCAGGTTGGTTGGTTAAAGTGTCGATGCCCAAACTTCCATTGAACGTACATGCGATTTGTATTTCTTTCTTTACTTATTTATTAATTTATTTATTTGTTTTTTTTATTAATTAATTAATTTTTTTATTTCTTTATTTATTTAATTTTTATTTTATTATTTATTTAATTATTTACTTATTTATTTATTTATATTATTTATTTACTTATTTATTTATTTATTAATTAATTTATTTACTGCTCCAACCTAAGGAAAAAACTGATTACTTCGTTAGCCCCGGCTCAAGCTAATCTTTCTATCCTGCTAAGCTTGGCTGTCCATCAAACTAAAGTACCGTATGGAAAAGTTGGATCTGCAACCATTTTGAACATTGACAACATTAACTCTGCTCGAGGATCTCATCTCCATTCAACATTTTTTTAAGCATCAGTCAAGTAAAAACCATGCCTTTTTTATGCTAAATATTTCCCTAAATTCAATTTTGCCTCCACATCAATTCAACAACAAAAACACATACATTTCCACAACAACAAATAACACTTTGATACCTTCAAATAAAATTTAAACCACAATAAAATCCATTTCAATTTATGTAAACAACAACGAAAGGAATTTTAACCACAGCAAAACAAATTTAAGGCACAACAATAACATTTCATAACAAACAATATTTTGTTGTAATCAAAATTGAATTGCCAATTTGCTTGTTGACTTTTAAAAACGATTGAAATTGTTTAACAACCAAAGCAATTCTAACCACAACCAAAAAAATGTCATGCACAATAACAACAACAGCAGTCATCAATTGCTTATTGTTTTTACAAAAAGGAATGCAATTGTTTCATACATTTGCCGCACTTTGCATTCCTCATTTCCAATTGTGGCCACTTCTGCTCCTCACGTCAGTGCTCAGTTGTTTATAACTGTCACTCATACTAACACATTTGAACAGATGAGCACAAAACGAACACAAAACATGACAATTTTTTTTATTTTATCAAAAATTTACATGTAAATTGACTTTTTGATAAACGATGCTGAAAAAAATTAAATAAATGATATAAAATATTCAAAAGCTTTTAAAAAATAACCAACAGCTACGCCATGTCGATATGTTTCTTAAGAAGTTTTTGATGTCGAAAAATACAAACGATGTACTAAACGAGCAATGGAAATATGTAAAAGAGAAATTGTAAATCTGTATAAATTAAATAAAAATACATAAAAATATTACAAAACAAAAAAAAAACTCAACTCGTTACAAACTAAGAAAAAGTGATAGAGAAAACTTTTCTAATTGCTTTCTAATTGCTGCAATTCAAGTCAAATGGTTTGAATCATACGCAAAGTTCGACAGACAGAAAGCCATAAATACACACACATTTACATACAAACCTTAATACATACGTATGCCCAACTTTTTAGCACGAACACATGCAAAAACTGAAAATATCGCCGAAGTACTATAAAAGTTTGGCACTGATGGCCTACATTGCGTATACGTAACATGGCGCCGTGGGTGTTTTTTTTGGAAAATTCATCAAAACTGTTGAATTGTTGTCCAAGTAAAACACCCAACGGCAAGACATTTTAACAAAATAAACAAACAGCACTACAAAAACAACTACAACAACAACATGAACCACTACACTACTGACATTATAACTTAATTGAAGCACAACGCAAGTCGTTTGTTAGGTCGAGCGACGCACTTGAAAAATTCTACTTCAAAAATATATATGCAAAAAACTATTAGTTTATTCTTAGTTTTCTTCGTCTCGCCCACCACACAACGCACTTAAGTCTACTCTATGATACATAGAAGTGGGTACTTGTGTGCCTCTTTCCATTTCTTGCTGGCAATTTTTAGCTGTCTGTCGTTGACAGTTTGATAGTTCATATCGACTTTTGGCCTACAACTGTTTATTTTGTTTGCTGTTGTAAACTTTTCGTCAAAACTGCACAACATTCTAATTTTAACAACAACTGGGCGTTTGAGTGCAGAAACCCCAGAAAATTGAGCAAGAACATGAAAACTCCACCGCTGCTACAATGGACGATGGTCATTGAGCGGGGTTGAGAAACAAGCGATGGCAAAACATTTGTGGCAGTGTGGGACACACACACACAGAGTTCATAAATAAATTAGCAACGTTGAGCATTCAAAGTGGAAAAGTTGGAAAAGGTGTTGTTGGTGTTATTTCTTGGTGTGTTTGTTTGTTTTGCTGTGGCGAAGACAACTCAAGTGCAAACAATTTAAAGTCAAATACTGCATATGAAATATGAATGGTTAAGCGGTGGGAGATGTAAATTATACTGTGGGAAGCGAGAAGCGATCCGAATAATGGGCATTTAAAAGGTGGATGGAGAAACCAAAAGTGGGGTAACAAAAAGCGTAGTAATAAAAAAACTGGACTTGAGTACAACTGGAATGGCAAAAGTGTTCGTTGCGCTCTAGTCAAGTCCTTTTCAAGCCTACTTGAAATTTCTTCTTATCTCCTTTTAAATTTGTATGAATATTTTAACTGTTAAGAGACGAACAAATGAAATAATGCAGTCACAAGAAAATGAAGGGCAGACAAACCATTACAGATTTATGGACAGTAAGACAGGCGGAAGAACAGACAATCTTATGAATAGCCAGACAGACAGATATACACTCGCAGGCACAGAAAGGTGAACAAACAGGCAAGCAGTGGGTGATAAAACAGACGAATGAACTGCCAAACAGATGGATAAACAGATTAAAAGACAAACAGTTGAAGGAACGGAGAGGCTGAAGAACGAACAGTGACGAACTTAGGGACTCTAAAGCACCGGAATGGAGATAAAAATGGATGGATGTACAGACGGACGCATGAACATATGGACGGATAAGCAGATGGGGATGCTAAAGGGGGAGACAAACAATGAACAATTTTATGGATAGTAAGATAGACAAATGGATAGGATAACAGTTGAGCAGAGAATGAGGAAGATGTAGAAGAAAGGAGCTGGTTGAACGATACAAAGGTAGGAAGCGAGATGCAAATAGAGAGAAGGACAATGAGTGAAGGACAAACTTGGTGCGTGTAGAGAGATGGAAAAAAGGTAAGGTAAAGAAATTATAACTGAAATGTTGAAAGATCACAGATTGAAACGAAAAAGCAAGTACAGAGAGCTCAAGGCAAAGAGATAGAAAAAAAGACGTAGTAATTAGGAATGGAAAGTTCAACTGCCAGAGAGACAACAAATGAATGAAATTAGCAGACAAAGGGAAGAAAGGACAAAGAGATGGAGGCGCATATAGACAGATATGAAGAATGAGAAAGAACGAATGAAGAGAGGTTGGAAGAACGAAACATATAAAAATAATGAATGGAAAGTTGAGTAGCCAGGGAGATGTTGTACTGAAATATGGGCACACAGAAGGATGGAGAAAGAAACCGAGGCATGTACAGAGAGATGAAAAGAATGAAAGATAGAGTGACTGGAATGTTGGGCAGCCAAACAGTTGAGTGATTCAAAGACGACCAGACAGAGAGAAGAAAAGAGAGAGAGAGAGACGGTGGCATGTATGGAGAGATGAAAAGAATAAAAGAAAGAGAGATGATTGGAATGTTGGGCAGCCAGACAGATGAATGTTTCAAAGATGAGCGTACAGAGAGAAGGAAAAAGAGAGACAGAGGTATATACAGAGAGATGAAAAGAAAGAAAGATGCTTAGAGAGATGATGGATGGAAAGTTGGGTAGCCAGTCGGGTCAACGATTTAAAGATGAGCAGAAACAAAGAATAAAGGAGAGAGAGACGAAGACATGTACAGAGAGATGAAAAGATTAAAATATAGAGAGATGTTGGTTGGAAATTTGGGCAGCCAAACATATGAAAGACTTAAAGATGAGCAGACAAAGGGAATAAATGAGAGAAAGTTGGACGGATGTATATACAGAGAGATGGACAGAATGCAATATAGAGAGATGATGGATGGAAATTTGGGCAGCCAGACAGATAATAGATTCAAAGGAGAGCAGACAGAGAAAAGAAAGGGCAAAAAGATGGAGGTATGTACAGTCAGATGAAAAGAATGAAAGATAGAGAGATAATGATTGGAATGTTGGGCAGCCAAACAGATGAAAGATTTAAAGATGAGCAGACAGAGAGACGAATGGAGTAAGATAGTAGATGTAAAGTTGCGCAGGAACACAAATGACAGATTGAAGGATTAACAGGTAGAGAGAAGAACACACAGAGTGACAAAGACATGTACAGAGAGTCGAAAAGATCAAAAGACGGAGAGATGATTGATTCAAAAAATGTATAAAGAGACGGAGGTTCTCACTAAAGGATGAACAACGAGCAGGCACAGGAATGCCGGATTGAAATAAGCACATCCGGAGAGATGATGAATTGACAGAAGTTGTAGTGAGATCGACAGAAATCTGCAGAAATTGATCAGAAAAAAGTAGAAGTTTAATGGTAATGTGAATCGTAATTTAATTTATTTTCGGTAGAAAGTATATTGGGCTTTTTTGGGCTTAGAATACTCCACGAAAGTTTATTGAATTCTAGCACATTTTTGAAAATTGAGGAACGAATGATAATAGAGTAAAAAAATACTTGAAAAAAGCAATTTTATATCAAAATAAAGTAAAATTGAAAGCAAAACTTATGAATAAAAAATCAATTGAAAATATTAAGAAACTATTTATTCCACACAGCAGATGTTAATATAACATATACAAAAAAAACAAAGCGAAAAAAGCTATTTGCTTCTGTAACTTAGAGTGACAAGTAAAAGTAAACGTATTTCTTTAAATTATTAAATCATAAAATACGTAAAAAAATTCGTAACTTTTCACATTCAACAAACCAAAAACCCAACAATCTCCACATAATGTCATCCAGAACCACATTTAATTACATTTCACAGGCAAAGAACACCTCAAACAATGCCCCAATGTCATTTTAACCTCACGTTATTAAAACTTTTGCATACTCAGTACAGCTGTTTAAATTGGCACTAAGCAGATGCATAGCCTTTTCATTTAATTGTATTTATTGTAATTTTATATTAGCATACAAACTCGCCGAAATGGACACATTGGGCTTATTTGCGTGTGAAATATTTGTCAGAAAGTATTTCCATCTGCGGCTCTTCTCTCTGAACATTAACCACAAAAAAGCAAATGAAATAAATACATTTTTCGAGTTCATAACACTGAAAATTATTTAAAACGAAACGTCGTTAAAACGCTGCTCGTTGTCTGCCTTTGAAAAGCGAATTGCAAAAAACAAAAATAGACTTAAAACAAAAAACAGGCCAACGACTTTCACTGATTGTGGCGGCGCTAAAAGTGGATTTTCTTTTGCATATTTCACGCATTTTGCCGCAACTGCCAGCAAATCGGACGGGCAGACCGACAAACGGTTAACCCAGCAGCTACACGCAATATGCGGCGAAATGTACGTGAACAGAGAGAGTTGTGTCTGTGTGTGTACGTGAATATAATAAATCATGTATGCTTGCAGTAATAATGCAATACAAATTTGTTTCTTCTTGTTCTTCTTCAATGTACTTTTTATGTTTGCTTGTAAGCAATTAAATGGCTTACTGAGTCAACAACATTCGCAGCAGCAACATTTATGGTATGATTTATGGTCATCAATTAATGTTACTCATACGCCCTCAGTGTGAGTTTGTTTGAGTTTGCGAAATACGAAACGACATTGACTAGCGACTAATTTTTTGCAAACATCTGCATAGATCTGTCCGAGCTTATCTGTTCGAGTATATAGGTATATAAGTAGTATATATAGAGTATATAGTATACTATATAAGGTTGAAAAACCCCTATATTTGTATGGTAATACTGAGTGATGGTTTCAGAGCTGTCAGTATGCAAATTTTTTAACTCACAATGAATTAAATTTTTTCTCATATTTTTTCTATAAGTTTCACTTAACGCCGACAAGCAACAACAGAGCACCAAACTGTCTTTCTTCTGGTGGATAAATATGTAGCACACAAAATATATATTTATTTTATTTTTTTATTTCATGCAAATAATTGAGCTGCATGGACAAATGATGTTTGGTTGTTATATAAGAAATAACTGAGTTTTTCAATGAATAAATTCTGAGAATATAAATAATGATGTTGACATAGATTTCATGTTATGCATTGCGTGTATTCTTCTTCAGATCTGATGAATGTGGTTTGAGTAGCTGCAAGACTCATTGTGATACCTGGTCAGATATGAGTGGGCTTCATTGGTATTTCCGATGCGAGTAAATTTTTTGGTACAGTATGTACCAATGTCAGCCGCCGTGGCTCAGTTGGTTAGTGCGTTGGACCGCGAGTCGCAGGCAGCAACCTCAGGTTCAAATACTGCCTGTAATAACACCTAAAAAAAAAATAACGGGAAAACTCGTTTTCTCTTTCGGTGGCTGTCCTCTCAGCTGGAAATGGCAAACCTCTGAGAGTAAAAATTGCCTATGATAAAGCTCCCAACCTGCCGTTCGGAACCGGCATAAAAACTGTAGGTCCCTTCTACCCGCGTACAAATTCACACGCACAACACGGGTAGTTGCGGGAAGCTAGGCCTTAGTCTCGCGAAAGCGGGCTGTCGTGCCAGTCAATTAAATTAAAAAAAAAAAAAAATTATGTACCAATGTCAAATAGAGGTGATCATCTTGAGGAATATACCGAGATTAATAAATGCCCCGAATGATAGAAATGTTCCAGCGGCTCACAGTGTTACGAGTTCATAAGGCGAAGTGACAGAAATAGTAGGAGCAGTCGTAATAATGCAATTTTGTATGCAATTCTTGTAAGAGTCGATTTTGTCTTCTGTGTGGTTATACTAACAACATTCCATACACACATTTAATTTTTATTACAGAACTCTGTTTTGTAGAGTCTTATTATATATCCTTAAATTTCATCATTTACTTCAGCCATAAATATTTAAAAAATTTGTCTGAATTAATGTTAATAAATTAAAATGAAATTTTAAATTTATTAAAAATTTCACCTTCTTTTTTGTTGTTTATTTTCTTGGCTATGTAAAGACATAACATTCAAAAATTGTATAAATTCATTCTCTTTAAACTTCAATGTTCAGTTTATTAATTTCATATTATTTCTAAGATTCAAAACTATACTAAAAACCAACAACTTTTTTTTCTGAAACCGTAGAGAGTTCAGACATCCACAAGGTAGCATGTTGCCATATGGCCACAAAATAGGGAAAGGGTTAAATGCACATAGGGAGTCCTTGTGGCAACAACCGTGAAATCAACCGTCTTTTAGTCCATACTTGACAGAAACCTGAGACTTCATATAACAGTTGGGCTGAAAAGTTCGTATCGTTTCTATGAGATGGCACCACTGGAATAAAATCAGTATAATTTTTACGTAGTACCAACCTTCAACAGAAACGAGTATAAATTTGACAGCTGTCTGATTATTAGTTTGTCAGATACAGCATTTTGAGTGAAGCAACTTTGGTTATTTTGAAAAAAAATGGATAAAAAGGAATTTCGTGTTTTAATGAAACACTATTTTTTGATGAAAAAGAGTGCTACTGATACCAAAAAGTGGTTTGATGGATGTTATCCGGACTCTGCGCCGGGCGAAGCAACCATTCGTAAGTGGTTTGCTAAATTCCGTACAGGCCATATGAGCACCGAAGACGATGAACGCAGTGGACGTCGAAAAGAGGCTGTTACGGACGAAAACATCAAAAAATACACAAAATGATTTTGGGAGATCGTAAATTGAGGTTGATTTGTATAGCTGACACTCTAAAGATATCAAAGGAACGTGTTGGACATATCGTTCATGAATATTTGGGTATGCGAAAGCTATGTGCAAAGTGGGTGCCGCGCGAGCTCACAATCGACCAAAAACAAGAACGTGTCGATGCTTCAGAGCAAGGTTTGGAGCTGTTCAACCGCAATAGAAGTGAATTTTTGCGTCGATATGTGACAATCGATGAAACATGGATCCACCACCACACTCCGGAGTCCAGTCGGCAGTCATCTGAGTGGTCTGCACGCGATGAACCGAATCCAAAGCGTGGAAAAACTCAACAGTCGGCCGGTAAGGTTATGGCGTTCGTATTTTGGGATGCACATGGAATAATTTTCATCGACTATATTGGAAAAGGAAAAACCATCAACAGCGACTATTATATAGCGTTATTGGAGCGTTTGAAGGACTAAATGGCAAAAAAAGGGCCCCTTTGAAGAAGAAGAAAGTGTTGTTTCAAGACAATGCGCCGTGTCACAAATCGGGGAAAACGATGGTAAAATTGCATGAATTGGGTTTCGAATTGCTTCCGCATCCACCGTATTCTCCAGATTTGGCCCCCAGCGACTATTTCCAGTTCTCAGATCTCAAGATAATGCTCGCTGGAAAGGAATTTAAAGCCGATGAGGAAGTAATCGCCGAAACAGAGAACCTATTTTGAGGCTAAACACAAATCGTACTACAAAACTGGTATTGAAAAGTTGGAAGATCGCTATAATCGGTGTATCGCCCTCGATGGCAACTATGTTGAATAATAAAATCGAATTTTGCCAAAACAATGTGTTTTTCTATAAAACGATACGAACTTTTCAGCCCAACTGTTACATGCAGAAAATATTATTTTCAGGTTGAATTTATTATCAGTTTTAAAACGAATCTTTAATAAATTTTATCCCTTTTTTGATGTTTTAATATTTTTTGTATTTCATATAAATTATGTTTTACTTTTATAAAATATTTTCTTATAATTTTCTATGATATGAATAACAACAAAACAATTTTACATCCTCACACTTTTATTTTACTTTACGACTGAATCGAACTGCCCAAAATTTCTTTGTAGTTCTAGCTTTTTTTTTCTAATTTCTTGTGATATTTTTCTTTATTCAATAAAAACAAAAGATTTTTAAACCAAATTTCAGTAATTATTTTTATTGCACTTCTCAAATGCTATTTTCGCTTTAATATCGATCTAACCTTTTCGGCAAGTTTACATAAATAACTGCGCAGACAAATCTTCGCAAAAAAACAAAACCATAAATATTCACGCACACATTCGAGCCGAATTTTGCCACATAAACCTCACGCCTAAGCCTATGTAAAGACATTTAATGGACAACGCGGCCACCAGCGCAAGGACAACAAATAAACAGCGCCCCCTACAAACATTTAGGCGCTTAAAGCCTTTGCTTGCTTTGCTTTGAATGTCATTGGCGGTCTTCTTGGCGGTCAGCATGAGCACTGCTTCGGCTTAGAGTTCATGTAAAAATAGATCACTCTGTGTATGTGTGTGTGTGTGTGTGTGTGTGTGCGTGTGCGTTGTTTTATGGCTTCGCAATATCGAAAATTCCATAGTCCTTTGCAGCTTATGTGTTCATATGACAGATTTATGGATTACACTGAGACAATTTGTTGCTTTAAGACTCGAAAGCTGAGTTTAAGCTTTCATTTAAAGTCTTAACTTATGCCACATGAGTAACTTGTAAGCCTGACAACTAAATGGCGCATTGAAAATTGTTGTCCGCAGGGCAGATGTTGAAAGCTTGACCGCACATTAATAAAAAAAACACACCAAAAAAAAGCTATTAATAATCTGTGCTAAGCCAACACTGCACGTTGTCAAAGCGTAGCAGCAGCGGCGACTACTTAATTATGTGCTGGGCCGCATTTCCGCGCAGTGTCCTTTGAGTGCGGCCCCAGCGGCCAGCTGGTGTCATTTTTCAAGCAGTCAACGAGCAAATCAAGCAACCGAGAAATATTTAATTATGCCCATTACCGGCAAGCGGCAGATGAGTTCGTTTAAATTTGCATAATGGGCAGTTATTATTTTACGCTGGCGATAATACAATTGGCCGGCACGTCTTGGCGGCATATGGTGCAAGTACGCCTGAGAGCACCGTGCAACATTGGCAGCATGATTGTGTACTTCCCAGTAACGTAAATGGGCAGTGTTGCATGCCACTTACGCCCAATGCACTTTGCACTCTGCACCGTTTGCCATTTGGTTCTGAAATAAATCAGATAGCAAACAGAAAACAAGGCGCCTTTTGTATTTTGCTCGTTTCGAAAGGTTATTGTTTGTGCAATTAGTTGGTTCAAACTGTATTGGCACAGATATATATATGCATATAGTATCTGTATAGGCGTTTGTTTGCATTCAATTAAATTCTTTTTGCATTGGCTTTAATTAAGTGTTACGCATACGCCCCGTAATGGAAGTCAAAGTGCAGCCATTTAAGTGCAATATTTGCACAAACGAACGCCACATGCAAATGCATACAAATGGTTTACGCACATTGTGGTTATTGTTGTTGTTGTTGTTTTAATATATTTTCGTATTTTTCGTTATTGTGTGAGTAAGCGAGGGCGGAAAAATGCTGTTTTTGCTGCAAACGACAGTTGCCGTTTCATACGAACAGCCACCACGCAATGAGCGTAATGGCCGCTTGCACTTGATTGAGTCAATAAAGGCAAATATGAGCTCGAGCATGTTTGCTGCATGCCAAATTGATAAATACACGCAGAATAATTGCACACAAGCTTAAAACGCTTAATTAAACGGTTCGCATTGAGTAACTCGCATTGTGTGCATCAGTTGAACAGAGAGTAAAAAACTTTAAATACATTTGCCGGCATATTTACTTTACGAAAATAAATATAAAATTTATATTTAGTAAAAACTTTTACACTATGACAGCTTTATTTGCCCTTGTTTTGAAGTAGACAGGTAAGAGTGGCTGGCCAGAAACGGAGCCCACTAAAGCCATAACGCCGTCTGGTGGTGAACTTTTAAACTTTGATTAATTTTGTATTTTTGGTACTCAAGAATGTTAGCGAGCGCTGAATAAATCATTTAAATCGGTTCAGTAGTTTCCGAGATACGAAGTTTTCTCGCTTACTTAACTACTACATTTACAAGTGGGGAGCCAATTGGCATAGAAAATGGGCAATTTTGTATGGCAGCACCCTTAAGACTTGGAGATAGCGGGTAGTGATGTTTGGAGGAAACATTCAGAAGGGAAAATAAATGGGTGTCGGTCATACATTTGACACGTCTGGGGGCAACCTGGGAGCAGTGGGAGCCTATTTTGTAAAACCGACCATTTTGTATGGGAACCCTATTAAGGGTTGGAGATGGGGTATAAATATGTTTGAAAGAAATATTCAGTAGAGAAAACTAGTGGGAGTCAGTCATAGACTTTAACCCTCTAAGAGCAACTTCTAACCAGCTGTGGAGCAATTTGTCGAATTTCCCAGCTTTGTTGTGAACTTTTTATCCTAATTCCGCTCACTCTTAAAATAAGTTTGAGCTCCTTGCAAGACTTAGTGTAGACTGTGAATAGTCCTATCGGCTTGATCCCTTAGATTGTCGAAAAAAAGGTGTCCATATGATACTTCATTCTTCAAGATAGTACAGCACAAGGCGCATTGAAGGTAAATCGCGTCTTCTTACTCCTCTTCAGCCATACAGCTCAGTCAAAAGTAATTACAAAGCAATAATAATAAATTTCAAAAAATTATACATACACAATACACAACTATCACACCTGCTCACTTCCCCATGCCAATTTGTTACACCTTCTCGGCTCCTTTACACCTTAACTGCATCAATTTTGCCACACAAATACCTATGCCCAACAGGGCGTATACGCATTTGCAATACCTTAATTATGCTCTTTACGCATTACGTATCACTCTGCAGCTGCAGAAAGAATTTAAAGGTATCACATGAGCACTTAAAAATCAATAAACATGCAGCAAGTGTGCCGCAATTACTGAGCAGCGGTGGTGTATACGTAACTTTAATTAATTTTTTTTGTTTAACGAACTTTAATGAATTTTATTTTATTTGTCCCGCCTGCATTGCGTATGTAAGTATGTCTTGTTTGACTGTGTGTCGGCATTGCTGTATTTCATGCTGCATTGTAAGTTGTGGAGCAGTGTTGCCAATTGACACTTATTACGTATGCACTTTGCAATTTTTCATTATGAGAAATTTTTACTTTTCAAGCCTTGTTTGTTTTTTCTTTTTGTTTTAAGCCAATTTGTGTAATTACATACGCCGTAAAAATATGAAAATTGATACATTCAGCAAAGTTGGCTGATGGCAAAAGTTACGTCTGATTGTTTACTTTACTTTAAATAAAAATATTATTTTTCAATGCTGTAATTAAGCATACAAATTTCGATTTTAATAGAAGAAATTAAATGAATATTAAATTTAATAAGAGAAAAATTTTCCAATGAAATTCTTAACATAGGATTTTTTAAATTAAGTATTTAATTTGTATATTATTTGAAAAAAATTTTTCTGCAGAAGTGAACATTTTTTCCATTAACTCTTTTCGGTACAAAATCAAACGTGAAAAAATCGACGGAAATTATTTACAACGAAAATGTTCGAAACTTTCAAAATCTGTAATACAAATTTCATAAAAAATCAAATTAAAAAGGGGTTTTCCACGTTAAAACAGCCTAACATTCACAAAGTCTGCGTCAATTTTACTCCAACTTGAGGTTTCGTGTTAATTAGTTTTAAATCTACTTAACCTCTGAAGCAATCTGAGTAGATTCTGCAGTGCCAAGCAGCCAAGTTGGTCTCTTTTCGACACAACCATGTCAGATGTCTTAAACTGAATTCAGGCATATAAAAATAGAAAGTGGTCTACCATTTCACTATCATTCTCATAGGCAGGACATGACACACTGTCAGATATACCTAACTTTTTTATGTGATTGGCTCTTGGAAAATGAATCGTCATTAGGCCGACTACATATATTTTGTCAAAAAGTTTCTCGATTAAACTAACACAGCACCCCCCAGTTCGTTCTTTGAATCTATTAAATCTCGCAACGACATCAGAAGACAACAACCAACATCTGGTTGACCTGTGGGTTATTTTTTGCCTTTTTAATTTTATGACAAATATTTTCTCAAAATTTTTTTCTTTACTAAAAAAAGGCCGTCAGTCACCAGGTTGACTTTCCCTTTCTCATTTCACTATGGTTCTTGCAAACTGCTAATCAAATTTTTTACCTGATTTACACCCTTTTTTATTTTTGCTTGATTGTCATTATTTATGTTCACATTTGCCTGCATCACAATCAACTAAACAAAAACAAATTAAAAAAAATAAAGCAAAAAAAACCAAAACCACAAACCGAACAATTAAGCAAACAATTAAATGCATTAAATAAATCAAATAAATAAACAGAATGTCCCGGAATACAAAAAAAATCATAAATTGAATTAAATTCTGCGCTCATATGTTAAGCGGCTTGTCAATAATTATGGGTCAATAACTGTAAATAATAGGCTTGAAATAGCATTTACATCTGCGCAGTTTTGCATTCATTATGTACCTGTAGGATTATTTTTAATCAAGTGTTGATATTTAAATTTCCAAAAGGATTATTGATTAAAAACTCATTCCGACTATTAAAAAATATGTTTATTTGTCTTACTGTCGCTTTAAATGTCTTCAATTGCCTTGCAATGGTTTCAACTTGTAGTAAACATTTTAATGTTTTGATTTTAAATTTAAAATGATATGTTTTGCTTTTGTTTGTTTGTAGTTTGGTTTTACTAGACTAGACTAGAACTACCTAGACTATGATAAGACTCGGACTAGGCTAGGACTAGACTAGACTAGACTAGACTAGACTAGACTAGACTAGACTAGACTAGACTAGACTAGACTAGACTAGACTAGACTAGACTAGACTAGACTAGACTAGACTAGACTAGACTAGACTAGACTAGACTAGACTAGACTAGACTAGACTAGACTAGACTAGACTAGACTAGACTAGACTAGACTAGACTAGACTAGACTAGACTAGACTAGACTAGACTAGACTAGACTAGACTAGACTAGACTAGACTAGACTAGACTAGACTAGACTAGACTAGACTAGACTAGACTAGACTAGACTAGACTAGACTAGACTAGACTAGACTAGACTAGACTAGACTAGACTAGACTAGACTAGACTAGACTAGACTAGACTAGACTAGACTAGACTAGACTAGACTAGACTAGACTAGACTAGACTAGACTAGACTAGACTAGACTAGACTAGACTAGACTAGACTAGACTAGACTAGAACTAGACTAGAACTAGACTAGAACTAGACTAGAACTAGACTAGAACTAGACTAGAACTAAACTAGAACTAGACTAGAACTAGACTAGAACTAGACTAGAACTAGACTAGAACTAGACTTGAACTAGACTAGAACTAGACTTGAACTAGACTAGAACTAGACTAGAACTAGACTAGAACTAGACTTGAACTAGACTAGAACTAGACTAGAACTAGACTAGAACTAGACTAGAGCTAGACTAGAACTAGACTAGAACTAGACTAGAACTAGACTAGAACTAGACTAGAACTAGACTAGAACTAGACTAGAACTAGACTAGAACTAGACTAGAACTAGACTAGAACTAGACTAGAACTAGACTAGAACTAGACTAGAACTAGACTAGAACTAGACTAGAACTAGACTAGAACTAGACTAGAACTAGACTAGAACTAGACTAGAACTAGACTAGAACTAGACTAGAACTAGACTAGAACTAGACTAGAACTAGACTAGAACTAGACTAGAACTAGACTAGAACTAGACTAGAACTAGACTAGAACTAGACTAGAACTAGACTAGAACTAGACTAGAACTAGACTAGAACTAGACTAGGAATAGACTAGGACTAGACTAGACTTAACATAGCCACAAGAAATTGTCGAGTATCGACATCGCTAGTAATGAATCCTTTCGTGCGTGAAGATGTTACAAAAGCATTATTGATGGCGATTTAAGAAATCAACTTTAAAGCATTTCTATATATGTATATAAATAAATGTTTAAAATGTGTCGTATTACACAATTTTTTCAATATTCACAATGACTACTTAAAAGTTTCCATCTGGAACGAATTACATTTGTTCCAATTACATATTTTTCTTGTCATATTTTTGCTCCATGCTAGAATTTGTAACTATGAA
Source organism: Melieria crassipennis (assembly GCA_963668005.1). Lineage (NCBI taxonomy): Eukaryota > Metazoa > Arthropoda > Insecta > Diptera > Ulidiidae > Melieria > Melieria crassipennis. The sequence goes on from OY764963.1 coordinate 9,217,780, forward strand.
AACTCAAATTAAAAATAACAACGGCGCATGCAATTGACGTCAAGTCACATAAACTGAATTCCGCTGCCATTGATGTGTTGTCCTACGTTCTACTTCTATCAAAGAAAATGTATATATTTAACTTAAAAAAAAATCTACAAATATGTCTAAAATTATTAGAAAACAAAACAAAATTCGCTTTGTAGTTTGACATACCTTACGACAAAAGCAAAGAGGCAACAAGAAAACGAGAGAATCTAAATGCCAATGAAGCAGCAGCGCACATAAAGGAGGCAATCAAGCTGCGATGGCAGCTTGGCAGCACATGCACAAGCGGCCATATAAGTTTCATGGCATTTTAAGGACAACAACAACACGCCTACAACATCAACGCACCGTACCGCGTTGACGCGCAGCAACACGCCCCTGCAATCTTGAGGCGTCACTTGCTGCAAATGTCATCGTTTGCATGGTACACATCAGCGTTTTCAACGCGGCACTTTGTATGCAATTGTTGTTGTTGTTGTTATTTAGTGTAGCCACTGTTGCTGTTGCTGCTCTTGGCAGTGTGCAGGGTGCACCTTCTGCCCCTGCCTGCCTGCCAGCATTTAATGCCCACTGCACCTCCGGCATATTTGAGCATCACCATTTGTTGACTGTAGCTTTGCTAGTTGTGGCCGTTGCTGTTATTGTTGCCATGGTTGTTGTTAGTGTTGCTGTGTACTTATTACAATTGTACGTTGTCGGTGGCAAAGAGAGTACGAACGTGCTCATTTGTTTTTATTGTTATTGCGTTGGTGGCTGTTGCCGTTACAGCTGCTGGCGCTGTTTAACACAATAAATCGCAGCGGGAATTTAACGCAATTCGCATGCGACTGCACGTTGCACAAGCAGCGCGCACACCGTTGCGTGGTTGTGGCGCATTGCGAAAAGTCGCTACGCAAAAATTTCACAGAGCAATTGAGCATTTTGCTTTTTCGCACGCCATTAACTTTAAGCCATGGCTATAGGAACGCTTTGAATGCGAAGGTGCGCGCACAGGGATTGAACACTCGGAGAGCGGAACGCAAGTAAAGAGCTGTTTGAAGTAACGTTGCTTTTTTAAGCTTTGATGTAAGTGTTGCGAGTGGAAATTTCCATTCTATGTTTTTGTATTATTTTCTGTTTTTTTTATGCTTTCTTTGCCTAATTTTTTATGAGGGCACACACTTCAGATCAGCTTATAGTCCTTTATAAACATTTTAAAACATGCATTGGTGACCTTGTATGGAGCTGAGTCGATTTTAACTACTTGTACGAAATTTTAGTATTATATTTCAACTTCATTTTTATGGCTCATCAGTGCTTGAGTTGACATTACTGTTATTGTAATTGTTATTGTTATATTGAAGGCTATTAAACACCAAGGACAGAGGTGATCCTTTATGCAAGTTTTGTCTTAAACTCCCCCTAAGTGGTGCTTTTTTATTAGTTTTAAAACCACTCTTTGGTGTTCCAAGTTCCAAATCCTCTCTGGGGCAAAATTTCATAATTTTCATTGATTTATTTTTTTTCCAAAAAAATATTAAGCCAACTGTAAAAGAAGCCTTACAGACTAAAACTAACAATTTGTCTTGTAACTATGATTCAAAGGCGATCAATAGTCGCATCAGTGCACAGTGATTCGACTCCATACAACCGCGGGACAAAATTAGAAGGAGTTGTCCGTTCTTCATAAAATTAGGTATACTAGTTAATGGTCTGCTGAATTGAAATGTCCATTTTGTTTTTCTTAAACTTTTGTAGTTTGGCAATGCCTGAGACTTCAACTTGCAATTTTCGTCATTTTTGGTGAGCTATAGCAGCAAGTGTGTTGGCTAGATTTTTCAAATTTTACATATAGTCGGTAACGTCAACATTCATAATTGCAAAGAGTAACAGAAATTGTCTTAGGACCCTTTAGTTTTGCAATAAAAATGATAATGATAGACTTATGTTTAGCTTTTTTGCAGTTTTCTCGATTTTTCATGCTGATTGCATACTTTTAGGGATGAAAAAATAAATTTTGTCGAAAAATTGGTGTTTAGACCACTTATCAAAAAGAATTATTTTCTGTGATCGTAAGATATCGGAGGATATAATTACATTATCCGACAAAGAAGGAATGATTCTTAAAATTAAAAAAAACCCAGGAGCATACTTTCACATACTTTTTATATATTTTCCTCTAAGTTTTGGCAATTTTCAGATTTTTAATTTAGACAAATATTTTACATTAAAAGTTAAGTAAAAGCCACAGCTTTAAAAATTTTGAGAAAAAATTAAATACGAAAATGGCCACATCATTTCTTAATTCATATTGGCAGTTTTAACAACTTCCTGGTAACCATTATTTTTATTTTTTATTTTTTAGATATTTTCCTCTAAGTTTTGCCAATTTTCTGATTTTTAATTTAGAATAATTTGCGAAAATGGCCACATCATTTCTTAATCTATATTGAAAGTTTTAGTGAGTTGTAGCTAACGATATATTTTTACGATTTTTTGTACTCAATAGGCTAAAAAACAGAAAATATGTGTTTACAATTTTTTGTGAAACAAGTTTCAACTTTGAGCCGCTTTTGCACACACACAAATTAAATTTTTGTACAGATTTTTTGGGGTTTTCTTAGTTGGAGTTTTACATTTCAAATGACATTAAAATTTTTAAATTCTGAGACTATAATTTTTTGAATTTTGTCTATGGAACGAATCACTGTGCAGTGGTGCCCACAGGGGGGAGGAGGGAAGTTTGGGGGTTCGCACCCTCCCAAAATACAAAAATTACTGGTGCAAAATATGGTTTCAAATGGAATCGAGCTCAAAACTTGTAGGCAAAATCCACTCAAAATTAAATCCTGGGTGCAACACTTCGGTTGACTCGTTCGATGCTTTTGTGACCATTCTGGGATTTAGTATAACTTTATAGAGTTAAGGCCTCCCAATCCACCTTCAATACCACCACGAACTCGAATCTCTAAGTTGAAGCTTTTTATTAGTTTTAGCACTCTTTTGAACCCTTTAGCACTCTAAGTTCCAGATTTCTCCGAGACTAAGGTTGCGGCCCCTAACTGTAGAAATCTTTTCCAACTGAGTGTTGGGGCTGTGTCTGGTTCTTGATTGCATTTCCCGCTCTCATCCGAAGAGGAAATTCTCATATTATTGAAATAATACCCAAGAAAACAGTATTGATGCAGTCAAGTATCCAGTGAGGATACGGAGATGCTTCTTTCTTAGCGTGAGGAATTTGTTTAATCCTTCTCTGTCTGGGCTTAAGAACCGTTTTGACGGACGTAGTTTCCTTCCACTGGTTCAATGCTTGGCAATAATGTGTTCTACCTTTGATCTATATTTCCTTAGTCATTCTAGAATGTGTCCTCTGTGAAGTTCATAGAGAACATGTATAGCATTTACTGGTTCTTGATTGCATTTCTTGTAGACATACAAAGAGGAAATTCCCATTTTTCTGAGTTAAACCGAGTGAACAGTGATCAGCGAGTTCTTCAGTAAAGATGTGAATCATCCATCCATCTTTAGCATGAGCGCTTTTCGGGATACTCCACTGTCCGCGCTTAAGGATCGTTTTGTGTGGTTCCATTTTATTGATCCATTGCTCGGTAAATTCGTTCTCTACCGTGAGTTCACATTGACACATTCACATTCTTTTATATGTTATATGTGCAATGGCAGTCCATAGAATTGTTCGTGGTCTACCATTGCACATCTTTTGACTTTGGGCATTCGGCTTGTTCGTTGCCATTGCGACATTTCTGTACGGCCCGCAGTTCATTCAGAAGATTACGGCAATCCTTCATACGTTTTAAGGAGGCCGCGTAGGCTTGTGGATCATTTAAGGAAGCCTGACTGTCGGATGTGCAGCAGAAACACACTGAAACGATTTTGGCCTGGAAGACAGTCCTGGCCTGGAAGACTTCCCCATAGTGAAGGTTTAATGAAATATAGAACCAAACGTGCCAGTTCCTACGCTTCTATATTACAGATTTGATAGATGGAAAGATTTTGGCCTGGAAGATGATAGGGACGGATTCTTAAATGTAGAGACATACCTGCCAGCTCCTACGCTTCAATTTTAAAGATTTGATGAATGGATGGATTTCGGCCTGGAAGATGATAGGGAAGGATTCTTAAATGTAGAGCCATACTTGCCAGCTTCTACGCTTATATCTTAACCCTTCGATGGGCAGTAATTAGTTACTACACATTTGGACTTTGTCGTCTGGCCAGACGAAATCTGGGTGAGGCTTTTGACAAAGGTAAAGCGCAATGACAGATGAAGTTTATTATATTTATATGGTAGGCAACGTATGTAAGTATATATATATACAAATTATGTTCATATATACTTACTTGGTTACGCACAAATACACTGTAAAAAGGAGGTGAATCTGTGATTTTTTTATCTCTTTCAACCATTTCGTCTGGCCAGACGACAAAGTCCATCCGAGGGTTAAAGATTTGATGAATGGATGGATTTCGGCCTGGAAGATGATAGGGAAGGATTCTTAATTGTAGAGCCATACTTGTCAGCTTCTACGCTTCCATTTTAAAGATTTGATGAATGGATGGATTTCGGCCTTGAAGATGATAGGGAAGAATTCTTAAATGTAGAGCCATACCTGCCAGCTCCTACGCTTCTATCTTAACACTAGAATGCCCAAGGGAGTCATTTTGACTACCTTGAGGTCTTTTATTGTAAATAACTTTTGTTGTATCGCTTTCTAAAAAAATATCTTACGTGACTTTTATTAGTTTTTAAAGCTAAATGGAATAAATAATATAAACATATTGTAAAAAAAATTTGTACCCCAATTTTGCAAAATTTACCTTAAATGCCCAAAGGTAGTCATTTTGACTACCTATATACAATTTTCAGCAAATCTTACTGATAAAAAGACAAATATGCATCTTCAATTGCGAAATATGAAAATTTCAAATAATTGCAAATATTAAAAAAAAAATATCATAGTAGGCTGTGACAATTCCCAAGTTTTTCAATCAAAAATTCACACACAAAATTCATTCACAAATTCCAAATTCCAAGTTTCACTCCATTTTATCCCATTGATGTGTAAAGTACGCCATTATATTATAGTGAATTTTCTTTGTAAACCATAAAAAATAAAAATGAAGTACTTATTTTAATTTAATATAATGTGCATTTATTCATATTTGCTACTTGAAAACCAATAAATTTAAAAAAAGTCAGTAAACAATATGGTAGTCAAAATGACTACCTATGGGCATTTTAGGTAGGTTAGATTTTCGGGCATTCTAGTGTTAAAGATTTGATGGATGGGTGGATTTTGGCCTGGAACTGCTAACTTACTTCTCAATTGGAAAGGATTTTTGAAATCTGGGACAAAACAATCCAACTTCTCAAACCCATCATCATCTCAAACTTTCCATACATCCGTATGCCAGGCCTGTGAACCTGACACAGGAATGAATCTACGTGTTGATCGTTTCCCCATTAGATCTTCGGTTTTAAATTCGTAATCGTTTTCTAGTCTCAAGGCCTGAGTACACGATTTTTTTTTTACAAATTGCCGTATAAAACTACAGTCTGTCCAGTAGAAGCGTGATCGTCGTAACTTGGAAACTATTTGTCCGATTCGTTTCAAACAAACTGCATTTTATGCGTTTATAATATTTACTGTACGCAATATTTTTAATAACAGGTATAGTCACCCATACATTGCGCTAAGTTCTGAGCAAGTTGCCGAGGCAATCGACTTCAAATCAGCCGAATTTGTCTCGATAACTATTTTGCTGTCCATATAGTATTTCCTCTGAGTTTCTGCTTTACAATTGCCCACACATTTTCTATCGGGTTGACATCAGGCGACTGTGAGGGCCAATCTAACACTTCTACCCCATTTTACTGTTTCCACTCAGCACACATTCGGCTGTGATGTTTGTGGTCGTTGTCTTCTTGTATAATCCAAGAGAGTCCTCTTCTCCCGAACATCTTCGCAGCTGATGGTAATAAAGCTTTTTCATAAATTTTGTTCATCAAAACCGCGTTGAAGTTGGTGGTATTAACGAAAAGTCGCCCAAATCCTTTTTCTGAGAAGCAGCCCCAAACATGGACCTTTACTGGGTCTTTAACAGTTCGTTGGAGCAATCAGTTGATGGCAGCACACCAAGATCAACTTATGCTACTATTTGCCCAAAATTAGGATTCATCCGTGAATATTACATTATTCCAATTCCGATCTGAGTTGGCATAAGCCCAGGCAAGCCGTTTTTGAACGTGTGATGATGAAAGCAACAGTTTTTTCGAAGAGCTCCGGTATTTAACGTCGTTAGTTCTTAAACTCCCTCAAATCGTCTCTTTTGATATTTGAACACCACTTTTCTCTAAAACTGCTTTAGCTTTACGCAACGATAAGCCCGGCTTCGTCGCAAACAAACCAATGATTTTCTTGTCCTGTTTTGGGGAGGTCTTTTTTTCAAGGCCCAGCCCAGCCAAATCGTCAACATTTCTTGCTTCCATATACCGATTCGTCCAATTCGTTACGAATGACTTCGACTTTTTCATATATTTTGCTAAAGCTAAACGTGACATTTACGGCCCTCTAGGGTGTAGACAAATGAATACGGCTTCAAGTCGCTTCTCTCACGCGGAGCTCATCTTGTTAAAACACCCTGTACTTTCTAATTGTTTCACGGGACTGACAATTTTTGCAGTGCGTATTACAAAAATGATGAGGGTACTTAGGTGCATTCAAATTTTTCTGATAACGGTACTCTAAGTGAAAATTTGGTCGATCACGCTTCTACTGGACAGACTGTAACTAGAATTTAAGTATTTCCAGAGCTAAAAAAAAAAATTTGATATTAATTCCAAAATAGCAAGCAGTTCTCACACTTTTTCGCCATCTTCTTTCTGAGAGTATTTTGATTTTCTTTAAATTTCCTTCTTTCATTTGCCGTCTGTCTACACAAATGTTTTTCGTTCATGCCCCAAAATGATTTATCTTTTTTTAAGTGCGTATTTGAAATGTGATTAATGGTAAACAATAGATTTCTTCTCTACACGAGGTCATCAACAATAAATTCCCAACAAACAAACAACAACATTACGCACACCCTTTCTCCATCCATTCTTCCCTTCACTTAGACAGCTTCAATCATTTAATGTTTTATGAAACGGCAGAAACTTGAGCGCGTGTCAAACGCAAATGCCAAACGAAATTTTCTTCGCTCATTTATCGGATTAGGTATGCTTTGCGGCATTTCCGCCTCGAATTTCTCACTTGTCTGGCACTTGAAATGTCTTTATCCTTTGGCCTTAGTGAAGAAAAATGCTCGTGTTGATGCGTCAAACGAATTGCCAGCAGGTGGCCATCGCTGCCAGTGAGCGTTTAATAGAATGAAATATTTTGGGCGAAACGTTGCGCAGGCAATCGAACAATTAAGACGTGAATAAATCAATCGCTACACTTAACGCGACTTTGTATACATTTGAATTGAGTTGCAATTTAATGCGTTCGCTGGCCAACGGTAGCCCCAGCGCCATTGTTGCTGCTATTGACGGCGCTAACTGTAGCCTTCAAGCTGTCAGCGTTTTAATTAAAATTTAGCGCAAGTTTCCGGTTGCAAGTGCTATCAAGAAAACGCTTTTGTTCTTGCGATTTTTTTTTAATTTTTTTGGTTGTGGTTGAAAGTGTTGGATTGGCCTTTGCCGTGGCAACGCTAAATCGCTTTGTCTAATTAGTACAACAGTTGCAAATGTTTTGGTGTGAAGTTGGCGGTGTGGGCAAAGCGAGAAGGAAACGAGCGGCTGTGCTAAGTTTAAAGGAGGTCGAGCAAAGAAAATAATGTGCCACAGCGAAGAGGAGGGCAAAAGTGGCGGCTGTGATGGGAAAAAGTGTGAGCGTGAAAATTGAAAATAGTCGAAAACGTAATGGAACATAGCACAACACAAATAAGGAGTGAGTACTATGAAGTGGAAATAAAGTAGAAGGAACTGTTCTAGGCGCAATTCAGAAGGGAAATGTAAAAGTTTGAGCAAGGCAGCTGATATGAAAATTTAAATGTGGAAGCAAATGTGGAATAGAAGAAGCCACATTTTAGACCTCAGGCGCTGACACAATTAAGTGGAAAAGAGCAGTTCAAAAGACTTTAGTGTGAGATCATTTTGCTGCTTATTTATAGCAATCATACAATAGGGAGGTTAGGCGTATTTGAAGGAAACATACAGGATAAATATTTAATGGCAAAGCAGTTGCAGAAAAGACGATGTCAAAGTTTAAACCAAAATCACTGATTCAGTTAGATGGAACAAAAAGCAGCCTATACAATTTTTATGTAAATTTACTTACTTACTTTTTTACTTACTTACTTAAATGCTTACTTAATTACGTACCCACTCACTTACTTACTTTTCTACTGACTCATTTACTTACTTGCTTTCCTCCTTTCTAACTAATTAAGTAACTAACTCATTAACTAATTAATTAACTAACTAACTAACTAACTAACTAACTAACTAACTAACTAACTAACAAACTAACTAACTAACTAACTTACTAACTAACTAACTAACTAACTAACTAACTAACTAACTAACTAACTAACTAACTAACTAACTAACTAACTAACTAACTAACTAACTAACTAACTAACTAACTAACTAACTAACTAACTAACTAACTAACTAACTAACTAACTAACTAACTAACTAACTAACTAACTAACTAACTAACTAACTAACTAACTAACTAACTAACTAACTAACTAACTAACTAACTAACTAACTAACTAACTAACTAACTAACTAACTAACTAACTAACTAACTAACTAACTAACTAACTAACTAACTAACTAACTAACTAACTAACTAACTAACTAACTAACTAACTAACTAACTAACTAACTAACTAACTAACTAACTAACTAACTAACTAACTAACTAACTAACTAACTAACTAACTAACTAACTAACTAACTAACTAACTAACTAACTAACTAACTAACTAACTAACTAACTAACTAACTAACTAACTAACTAACTAACTAACTAACTAACTAACTAACTAACTAACTAACTAACTAACTAACTAACTAACTAACTAACTAACTAACTAACTAACTAACTAACTAACTAACTAACTAACTAACTAACTAACTAACTAACTAACTAACTAACTAACTAACTAACTAACTAACTAACTAACTAACTAACTAACTAACTAACTAACTAACTAACTAACTAACTAACTAACTAACTAACTAACTAACTAACTAACTAACTAACTAACTAACTAACTAACTAACTTACTTACTAACTAACTAACTAACTAACTAACTAGCTAACTAGCTAACTAGCTAACTAGCTAACTAGCTAACTAGCTAACTAACTAACTAACTAACTAACTAACTAACTAACTAACTAACTAACTAACTAACTAACTAACTAACTAACTAACTGACTAACTAACTAACTAACTAACTAACTAACTAACTAACTAACTAACTAACTAACTAACTAACTAACTAACTAACTAACTAACTAACTAACTAACCACTAACTAAAATTTTCTTTAGCAAATACATTTTCCAAACGAAGCAGATAAAACGGATTTTCTTACAAGTAGCAATTTTATCAAAAACAACGGAAAAGTATGTAACCTGCTAATTCTAATGTCCATGCTGCTTCTTTTTGTCCGCCCCACCCATTCATGACTTCTACAAATTCTATGCTATTTACACATCTCCACTCCTTGTCTCCTTCACCTTTGTCATCCTCGATTTTACTGCACACTCAAAGTAATAAGAAACCCCCAACACCAGTAAACGCAGCCATTATTTCATTTCAAACACGTACCGCAGAGAAAATTGCTCGCCTCTTTCGTCCGAGACAATTGCAATTAAATGATAAGCCCAGCACACTGCGGCTAGCGGCAATGAAAGTGTTGCGCCGACAATTGGAGACACATAATGGCACAATAATTGCCCAAACGGAGTTAGGCCATATATTAGCACTTTGTTCTTATTGTTGTTGTTGTTTTTTGACCAATGTCCATGTCCTGTTGCCAAGTTGCTGCCCACAGCGCGAAGCGTTGGTGTCTGCAGCTGTTGCAACATTTGATTAAAGCTGCTTAATATGCACGTCGCTAATGTCCTGCCGTATATCCTTTTTTTGTGCTTGGTAGCAATTTTCTATTTTAATGCCAACTGTGCGTGTGCGATGAAAAGTGTTTTATATTTTCTTTTCCAATTAATTGTAGATATAGCTCTTTGTCCTGACTGACTGATTGAGTGACTAATTCATTATCGGCCAAACATAAAATTTGAACTGTAGGTTCATTAAAAAAAAAGAGGAATGTTTTGAAATTCGTGTTCTACCTATTGATTGAAAATCGGTGAAAATACTACAAGCCTAAAATAATGCGAAACGTATTTTCCAATTTTTTGAAAATCAAAATTTAACGTGGTCAACAATGAATTAAGGTTGGTAGACGAGAAGACTATGAAAAAAAAACTGAAACCGAAAAACCGACCAGCTATTAACTTTACAGTTGGTGAAGAAATTTGAATATTTCAACACGTGTTTTTTTTTAAATCAAAATCTATCGAGGTCAACAATGGGTTAACACTTTTTTGGGGGAAACTCTAAAAATATATGAATGAATGGGCCTATTGACTTCAAACTTGGTAAAAGTGCTACAAATGTGAAGTAATTCAACCCATTTTTTTTTTCACTTTTTTTAAAAACAAAATCAAATGAGATCAAAAATGGGTTACCACTTTGTTTGTGGAATCATAGTTTAATGAGCCTATTGACTTCAAATATGATGAAAGTTTTTTAAATTAAAAATATGTAAACAAGTATTTTTCTTCAAATTCTGACGGCGTCAACAATGGTTTAAGAGCATCGCGATTTATTGGGAACATTCACTTTAGACTTGCGAAAAATACTCAAAAACAGAGATAATTCAACTCATGTTCGAAAATCAACATCAGACAATCTGAACAATCTGTTTTAAGTCTATCTGAACAAACAAAACTTAACATTAGATAAAATCATAAAGTGAGTAAAGATTATTTTAATCAAATCAAATAAATTCCCTGCTGTTTAGTAGTTTATGCTTTTTAATCCATAGCCATTCGATTTAAGTAGTGAATTTGACACCATTTTCAATGAGTTTCTGCATTATCCTTTGCCAACAAATTGGCCTTTTTTTTAAATAAAGCAAAAAATGTCTAACTGAAGGCGCACACTTTTCACTTTAAACCCCAATAAAAAAGTCATAAAGTGGAATTTTTCTACAAGAAAATTCAGTGGAATTTTGTTCAAGTATTATTTTTGTTGTCTAAAGATTTTAAATTTGTCCTATTTACGTCTGCTTTGTTTTTGTGTCAGCTATAAATATGTTGAAATGTTTATGACGAGAGTTAACAACAATTTTTCAATGACCTCCTTGAACGTTTAGAATAAAATGAAAATATTGTAAAATGTGGTAGTGTTGTGTTTTGTTTTCATTTTATTTGCATATCTACATGGTAGATGTATTATTGATTGCTACTAAAAAATAATATTTTAATCAAATTATTAATTCCTAGGTGGTTTTTAACATGATATGAATTATTGACGTATTATCTTAACCTAGTTATCCTAGATATTAACCTAGTTTTCTACATGCTCATAGTTGTTGACATTGACATTGTCTTCTTGGCATTTCAACAGATCCATAATGCACTAAGTCGTTCAAAACTGTTTTAGTTTTACTCAAACAAAGATAAGTTTAAATTTGTATGTCTACTTCGATGACTTTTCTTGGGAAAAGTATTACATTTTCTACACAACTTCATACATATACATGGCATAGGTGTTTATATAAATGTAAGCGTTTATGAAATCAAATGTTTTTAGATTAAATGTTAACCCAGAAGTTTTTTAAATTTTAATAACTTCAATTATTTACATAATTTTTTACATGATCTTTATTTTCAGTACATTGTTACAAAGCATGTCAACAAGTTCCTAATGTATCAATTCGTTCAGAACTGTGTTAGTTTCACTTTTACATAGAGACATTTTTATTTTCAAGGCTTTCATGAAAGAAATATGAGTCTGAGTCATGTAGGACATTTGAATAAAGTAAAAATTTTTTCTCTCAACAACTAAATATTTTTCTAAAATATTTTTTATAAAAAGTGGATTTAATAACGAATTGAAAATATATAACTTTCTTTTAAGGAGTCATTTTCGCAGCTTGCAAAAAATTTGTAAGGATTATGATGTAGGAGGAAACTGGTGGTTAGAGTAGTATATTTGTCTACGTGATCCGAATGCTTGAAACACTGTCTACATGACATGTCAACATATCAATCATGCACTAATGCATGTAAATGTGTTAGCTTCACTTAAACACACATAAGTTCTCATAAAAAGTCTACTTTGACACCTTTTCATAGGGAAAGTATTACATTTTCTACACAATTTACATGTCTACTTGACATAGGCGTTTGCAATTTCTAAATTACTAACTTTTTGATATTAACTAATTTCAATCAATTACACAATTGTCTACATGACCAGAATTGTTGATACATTGTCTACATAAAAAGTCATACAAAGTCTACCTTGACACCACTTCATAGGGAAAGTATTACATTTTCTACATGATTTACATGTCTACATGGCAGCGTATAAAAATTTCTGAATTACTAACTTTGTGACACCAATTCATAGGGAAATTATTACATTTTCTACACGGCTTACATGTCTACATTGCAGCGTATAAAAATGTCTAAATTACTAACTTTTTGATATTAACTAATTTCAATCAGTTACACAATTGTCTACATGACAAGAATTGTTGACACATTGTCTACATAAAGTATTACATTTTCTACATGATTTACATGTCTACATGGCAGCGTATACAAATTTCTAAATTACTTACTTTTTGATATTAACTAATTTCAATCAATTACACAATTTTCTACATGACCAGAATTGTTGACGCATTGTCTACATGTCATGTCAACAATTTATTAATGCACAAATTTTCTCAAAACTTCTTATATTAAATTTCAGCACACAAAAAAAATCCATAAAAAGCGCATACTGCGCCAAATTTTGGGTCGACAACAAACACCTCAACAAAATGGAAACAGTGTAAAAATAAAGTAATTAATAAGGCTTAGAGCACTAAAACGACAGCATCCTTCACACTAAGCACACATTGACCCTCTGTCCTAATGGCTGTTTATTGCAGACTTTTTGGATGACAGTTTTCCAGTCCAAAAAAAAACAACTGCACGTAATATTTTCACTTTTTTACTTAGAGCCATTAAACAATGCGAATTTTAGGCCTCTGCCTAATCCTTATTGTTGTATGTATTGACATTTCTGCTCTTATTTTTGTTGTTGTTAGTGCTGCTGTATTTATTTTTATGGACCGCTTTAAATTTTCTTAGCAACCTTCTCAACTGTTCATAAACTTTGTAGCATTCAGTTTGTTTACGCTCTGCGCCTGCAACTCAGTTACAGTTATTTCTTTGAGTATGTGTGTGTGTGTGTGTGAGTGCACGTGTCCTTTATGCGCATAACCTTTGATATTTCAAGCGAAGCGCTACTATACATTTGGCAACTTTAGCACAATGGCCTATTGTCGCCATTGGCGTCGCGCTACTAAACTTGGTAATTTACACTTTATTTGCGCTCAGGCGCGAAATTTTCCAGCGGCTCCTTTTGATTTGTACGGCCGACTTTGCCTTTTCATGTCTCTCGTGTAATGTTGTGCCGCGCTGTCAGGGATTTCTTGCTACTTTTTCTTTTGCTCTTAAGAAGTTTCTACTTGCTGAAAGAATAAATGACAAAAATTTTCAACTGTCGTATAGTTAAGTAAAGTAATGTAAGTCAGAGGCCGCATATTAGTTGAGCACGGAAAAAAGAGAACTTTACTTAAAATTACTTGAGTTGATTGGTTGGGTTGTATGAGTTGAACCATTCGGGTTGGTTGTCTTAGTTGTAAGACTTATTGCTCGCGCGTGTCAGTTTGTTGTCAATTTACAATTAATTGAAGTAGCAATTAAGGATTAACAAAATACTTATGAGATTCTAATTTAAAAGTTTAAAAGTGCATACCTTATGGACTTTTGCTAGGTTTGCATGGAGCTCAAATTCCTGAATTTGGTTTAGTGATTTCAAAGTGTTTACATTGGCATTGCATTCGTCAGCTAATTTGTGTTCATGTTTATTGATTTAATTGCTTATTCTTTGAAAGAAATCTTTCTTAACTATTTACAACAATTGTGAATAGATGAATACGAGATGCTGAAAAGATTTCAGGGGACCCTGAGGATAAATGCTAATCTAAGCTTCTTTAGCTTTAGCTTTAATAAAAAATTTGGTTACAAATTTTTCACTGGGCCAACTGGTAAAGATGATACTCAGCAGAAATGTTGTCAAGAGAAACTTAAAAGACTTTGAAATCCCAAAAAGAAATCCGAAAAAAGTATTGAGAATAAAATATGTGAAGAATCAGGACACGAAACTGGGAATTTTTTAATTTTTGAACTTCAGGTAGGTAGAAGAGGAAGCTGAAAGGCGAAGCTGAATTAGGCAAAAAAGGCCACTTGTGAACCACAATCAATCGCATTTAAGTCCGCTCACTCATTCAACCATTCCCTTTTTATTTTTTGCAACTTAAAAAAACTGCATTATAATAAAAACAAATTAGAGAATCAAACAAAACAGATCAGATCAGAAAAGTTCTCAGAAATTCAAAATTCAATTTAATTTTTCATTATTGTCGGAACTGATTACGTTGTAATTTTAGGATAATTTAAAAATTATACAAAGCTCAATTAAAAAAAGATTTTAAAAATCTGAAAATCAAGTCAGACTCAAGTTAAATTAAAATAAATTAATACTTAAAATTTTGAATAAAAATATAAAAATCAAGAAAATTACAAATTCAATATCAATAAAAAAATAACGAAGCAAAAAACTGAAAATAAAGTTTAAAAAAAATGTGCTTTGATAAAAAAAACACTAAAAACAAAATCAAATGAAGAAAAGAAATTGTATTTCAATTCGAAGGAATAAAAAAAATGAAAATAGAGAATATACAAACAGAAATTTCATTGAAAAAATGTTTTACTTTGAACTTTGCATAAGAAAGTTTAAAAATCCAACAGACCATAAAGACAATTTCTTCTTGTAATTATGACGTTTATAAAAAATTTCAACAAAAATAACTAAAATTCATATAATGTTTTTTTCAATTAAAAAAAACATTAAAATTGGCAAAAAATAAATTATCGAAAAAAATAAATCGAAATTCATTTCAAATTGATGAAAGAAATCTAAAAATCAAGTAAATTCAAATTAGATTACAAAAATGTTGCTATAAAATATATTTTAGAAAAATCTGAAAATTTGTCAAGCAATAAATTAAATTAAATATTTTAATTATAACGTTTTTCTAGAAAAAATAAATTAAAACTTATTTATTTATTTATTTATTGTTTGATTTATCAATATACGTTTTTATGATTTATGAATTTTTTTTAAATTAGAACAGAAAAAAATTTAAATCTAAAAAATTAAATCTTAACTCATTTCAAATATATGAAAAAACGAAAAATCAGGTAAAAGGTCTTCGCTTCGCTTAAAACAATCAAAAAAAGCAAGCAAACCATATAGTCAATTAAATTTGTATCTATAACTTTTTGGAAAAGATAAATAAAATTAAATTAAAATTCTTATAACTTTTTTAAGTTAAAAAACAAACATAAGAAATAGAAAAAAATCTATATTCAATTCAAATACATACAAAAAATTAATTCAACCAAACATGAAATTAACATAAAATACAAACAAAATTAGAGTAATTTTTTTTAAGATTTTAAAACAAAAAAACAACAATTAGGACTCATATAATTTTGTTATCCAGTATCGGATTGTTATGGCCAGTTAAGTAGTAAATATATTTTTGTTTTTTTTTAAGATTTTAAAACAAAATTAAAGAAAGAAAAAACTAAGAGAATTGAAGGATTTCATTCAAAGCGAATATATGTAATATTAATATTTTATTTAAAAACAACCGAGTATATTAAAAAAAACAAAATTTGTTTAAAAAACAAACACTTTTATTTTGAACTTTGAAAACAAATATCTCAAACATTATAAATTGAATTTAATTAAGAAACTTTAAATAACAAGAGATGAAAAAAAAATTTTTAAATTAGAAAAAATACCAAAAATAACAAACTAAAGTAAAATAAAATAAAATAAAATAATATAAAATAAAATAAAATAAAATAAAATAAAATAAAATAAAATAAAATAAAATAAAATAAAATGAAATGAAATGAAATGAAATGAAATGAAATGAAATAAAATAAAATAAAATAAAATAAAATAAAATAAAATAAAATAAAATAAAATAAAATAAAATAAAATAAAATAAAATAAAATAAAATGAAATAAAATAAAATAAAATAAAATAAAATAAAATAAAATAAAATAAAATAAAATAAAAAAATAAAATAAAATAAAATAAAGTAAAATAAAATAAAATAAAATAAAATAAAATAAAATAAAATAAAATAAAATAAAATAAAATAAAATGAAATAAAATAAAATAAAATAAAATAAAATAAAATAAAATAAAATAAAATAAAATAAAAAAATAAAATAAAACAAATAAGGTAAATTAAAACCTCATTCAATTACAAAAATTGTTTGCTTTGAATTTCAGTTAAAAAATTTAAAAACAAAATTCTAAAAAAATTTCGCAAATGTGTTTTCTTTTACAATTTCCAAATGTCAACATTTCCTCAAAAAACATTGCCTTTCAAATATGTAGATTGTCGAACATTGTAATAACAACTTTCAAATATTTATTTAATTTCAAAATGATGCAGAGCGTAAATAGCGTCGAGTTAAGGCGACTGCATACAAAAATGCTTTTACTTGAATCCGTTTCTTTTGAAATTTCTTATAATACCCGAATCAACAAAACTATACAATGAACTGTACACGAGCAAGTGGCTTAAAAGTCAACTACAAGCAATGGCCATGAGAAGCAACACAAAAGCAGAAGAAGCAGCAAAAATTGCAGCCATACCTCGTTTCCTGTTGAACCGACATTCGCGCACAACGGCAACAAGGCAATTTATATGGCGACTTGTGCGCCGCTGGTGTGCACAACAAAAGCGCATTGCCCAGTTGTTTATTAGCCACTTTCTATCACCATAGCGAAGAGGGGAGGGGGTAATGCAACTGGCCAATTGACTGGACGCGCACAGCAGGCCGTCAGACAATTGCAATTCCAACGCTGGCGCACACAGCTCGCAATTTCAGCGCTCAATTTCTCGATTGACTGGCTGCCTCAGTCGGACCAACAATGCACCAAAGCGTTGTATGGAAAATAAAACAATTTATATTGAAAATATACAAAAAAAAAATAAAAACGAAATTAATAAAATTGAAACGCTGCTGGGCCACTTAAATTAAAATTACAACAACGACAACATGCAGCAACTGACAGCGGCTGTCAGTTGTTTAGTGCATGTGCCACACATAAAGTTGCATTCTTTATTATTGCTTTTATATATTTTTTAATTTTATTTTTTATTTTTATTGCGATTTCGATTTTGTTGTTTAAATTTTCTTGATTTTTCGCTTAAATGTGAAAGTTTGCGATTTTTGCTATACTCGTTAAATTTCGCTTAGCTACACAATCGTTGCACACACACACACACATACACATGAACAGACACACTGTGAATTCGCCGAATTGTTGGCGTAGCTGATGCTGCTATTGTTGTTGGTGTTGTTATTGTGCCGCTTCCATTGAATCGCATCGAAATGGAATTGTTGATTGTTTTCTTTCATTCATTCATGGAAAAAGTGCAAACAAATTCCCAAATGTATAACATTGCACCGCCCTTCGATTTGAACGCTTTAGAGATCGACATGGCGAATGGTTGGTATTGCATTTTTCAATTTTTGTGAAACGATAATGTCAAGCAGAATCAAACAGTCTTTAGGGCTCGGTGCGTTCATATATTATTTTCTTTATTATTATTCATATATTATTTCCTTATTATTTTCTTATATTTGCTGGAAATGTGTGAATGAAATAAACGAACTGCGAAATCATAAAGTAGAAAAATAAAATTTTCTAAAATTAAATAAAAAAATTAAAATAAAATTAAAAAAGGTTTTTTTTTAAATTATTGGAATTATACTTGTAAATGAAGGAACTAAACTTATCATAAAAAATAAAAATATATTTAGTGTTTTTTTATTGAAGCGTTTTTATTTATTCAGCTTCAGCTTAAAAATAACTTTAAACGAAGAAAACATGTAAAAAATTAGATCATTATAAAATTCGCTTTCGTAACCTTTGAAGCATCAAATTTAATTCAATTAAAATAGTTTAAAATAGACAATTTACTTTCAATATTCAAGGCTTTAGTGACACTAATGATGTCAAATGTATCAAAAATAAAATCTGCTAAACTTTCTCCTAAACATTTCTTCCTCCTAAAAATTTTTCTCAAAGGCCAAGGATCTCCTAAGTCTAGGAGGAAGTCTGCTGATCTGGCAACACTGAAACTTTAGTAGATCCTTGATCTCATTTAAACCACGTTATAAAGTTTATGCTATGGTAATGTTAAAAAATAAATTTAGGTTAAGCTCAATTTTCTTATATTTAAAGTTTCTAATCTTCATTTTAATTGATTAGTAATAGTGAAAAGTTCCTTAGAACCCATGTGCCCCAACTATGTAATTGTCTTCTCTGCCAAACCTAGTTGACTTGTCTCAAGTCCCCAGAACTTAATACGACGCCGCCTCCATAAAACTCCCAAAAAAACCCAGTCTTTACTTAATATTCCTTTATTTATTAAAATTTTGTATCCAGTAAATTATTTGCTCAAGTGGGTCGTTCAACTTTGGTGCATTGCCATTAATGTGGCCGCAAGCGGCATTTAAGCCGCCTTGCCCACGTCAAACATTGCCTACAGGCTTTTTCATTTCAACGGCGTGGCGCTGCCCGCCTTCGTTCGGCTTTGCTCTGTTATTTCGCTGTCACTTGCAGTTGTTGGCCTTTAAAGGTTTCTATTTTTATGCTTCTTATGCATGCTTACTTACTGCCGCTTACTGTCAGACCGTAGCCTGCCCCACTCTTTCGCCTTCGCTCTCTTTCTTAGGCGCAACTCTTCATTAACGCTCTGCCAACATACCCACACCAAGTCCTGGCGCCCACTCGCCATTCATTCTCGAGCTACACATTTAAATCGCATTTTTATGCTAATGTTTACTTTCACTTTTGTTGCTGTTGTTGTAGGAATTTGTTAGTTGTTCTTGTTGTAGGCTACAATCATTTAAACGGTTGTGTGCCTCCGTGTGTTTGTGCATAATGCGGACAATTTAATTAAGGCAGCTAAAGACATTTTCGGCTCGGTTAAGCTGGCAAAGCGGCGCTCGGTACTCTGAAAGTGATGCACGAAAGAGAGCATTCGAGCGAGATGGCCTGAAATGCAGAGCACACAGCTTTTTGGTGCTAATGCCGTTTAATGGCGTTTGAAGTAGACAGCCAACGCAGTGCACACTTTGTGTTGAAATAGTACCAAAAACTAAAAGTAAATTAATTAATTTTTTTCTTTCCTGCTTTTGTTTTTCTCTTGCAGGTGCAGCTGGTAGAGCAAAAGTTGGACTACACTGAATGTCCTGTGGCTTTAGTCAGCAACTTGTAAGTTGGAATATAGTTGCAGTAACAACAAAAATAAACAAAACAACAACATATAATAGCAGCCGCAGCAACAGCCAGAAAATTTTCAACAAAAAATAATAAAAACTGGAGAAGTGTCAACAACACGAGTTGCTACTAAATTTTTGGTACTGTGCCAGCGGTAGGAGGTCAGTGCTTGAAATAGCAACAATAAACACAGAAAAGCCAACAATACAGCAACAGAATTTAAAACCAAAGAAGGGAAAATAATTACTTAATAGAGCACTAATAACTACTAAAGAAGACAGAGAAAAGACGAGAGAAAGGGATGAAAACAAGGCAAGGAAACAACAAAAGAAACGACCGACGAAATCAACAACTTGAATAAACGGAATAGGAAGAACTGTGTTAAAAATTAAGAAGCAAGAAGAAAACTAAAAATGTAAATGAGAACACACAAAATTAGAGAGAAAAGGTATAAAAGGACCATAAAAATTAGATGAAGATTAGATGAAGTTTACTATACTTTGGAATAGAAGCACAAACAGAACTGAACTAAACAAAAAACCAGAAGCAGAGAAACCAGCAGACAGAACGCTTGAGGTGAGAAGAGTGTAGAAAGAAGAGAACAAAAGGGCCCAAAGAGAGCACAAAGAGATAACAAAAGAGCCAAAAGAGGGCATAGAGAGCAAATAGAGAGTGACAAACGCTACAACAAAACTAACAGAGAAACTTTGAAATATAAAAAAAATATATTGCAAATTAAAAATGACTAAAACTAAACAGTTACTGATATTAAAACCAAAAAATAAATGAATAAATAATAAAAACATATATTGCAAATAAAAATTGACTAAAACTACAAAGTTACTGATATAATAACTAAATAAATAAATAATTAAAAAAATTAAGAAATAATTTAAAATAAAATAAAAATACTAAATAAATCAAAATTATTAAAGTTAGAAATAAAAAAACTAAAAAACTCAAATAAATAATAAACAAACAAAATTAATAAAATAAATAAACAAAATGCATGAAACAAAATAAATAAATAAAATTATAATAATACTAAATAAATCAAAATTATTAAGTTAAAAATTAAAAAACTAAAAACTCAAATAAATAAAAAACAAACAAAGTTAATAAAATAAATACATGAAACAATATAAACAAATAAAATTATAAATTTAATAAATTCATGAATTAAATAAATTAAACAAAAATTACATTACAAAATAAACGAAATAAAGCAAATTTATGAAAAACATCAAATAACTTATAATAAAAATTACAAATATAAAATAAAAAATTAAAACATAAACAGAAATCCATATAAAACAATTGAAAAACTTTAATATGATACAAATAACAAAAAAATATATAACACATAAAAGACAACCCAAACAAATAATAAAAAGAAAAATTAAAAAAATATCTTAACAAAATTTAATTAAATAAGTAATTAAAAAAAATTAAATTAAAGAAGCTTGAAAAATAAAAATAATAAATTAATTAAAACAAATACTTAAAAATACAAAACAAATAAAAAACATTATTGACTAATAAAAATAAATAAATAATAAAAATAATACAAATCAAATTAAAAAAACTAAATATGAAAATAAAAAGAAAAAAATTAATAAATTAATTAATTAAATTAAATAAAAAGATTACGAATTAGAAGATTACTAGTTAAAACCTTAGTAAATAAATAGAAAAAGTCTATTAAAAAAAATGAAAAAGTTTAATACCATAAATTAAAAATTTAATAAACACAAAATTTAAAAAGAAAAGAATAAAACAAATTATTCATTAAAAAATAATAAACAAAAAAAAAACGAAACAAACAAAACAAAAATATTTTAATTTATAAAATAAAACTAAAATAAATAATAATAATAATAATGAAATTAGTAAAGCAATTAAAATAAATAGAAACTGAATACAATTAAACAAAATAAACAAAAAACAATATAAATTTATTAAATATAAAAATAATAACTACAAAATAAAAAAACATAAATGGAGTAAATAAAAAACTAAGCATTTAAAATGAAATAAATAATTAAAAATTAAAATAAATAAATGAGTACAGTTAAATCAAAAAATAAAATATAATAAATCAAACAAAATAAACAAAAAATAATATAAATTTATTAAATATAAAAATGATAACTACAAATAAAAACACATAAATTTAGTAAATAAAAAACTAAGCATCTAAAATTAAATAAATAAATAAAAATTAAAATAAATAAATGAGTATAGTTAAATAATAGAATATATAATAAAATGAAATAAAATACAATAAAATAAAATTCAATAAAATAAAATAAAATAACATATTTTAAAATAAAATGAAATAAAATAAAATAAAATGAAATAAAATGAAATAATCTAAAATAAAATAAAATAAAATAAAATAAAATAAAATAAAATAAAATAAAATAAAATAAAAAAAATAAAATAAAATAAAGTAAAATAAGATAAAGTAAAATAAAGTAAAATAAGATAAAGTAAAATAAAATAAAATAAAATAAAATAAAATAAAATAAAATAATATAAAATAAAATAAAATAAAATAAAATAAAATAAAATAAAATAAAATGAAATAAAATAAAATAAAATAAAATAAAATCAAATCAAATCAAATCAAATAAAATAAATAAAATAAAATAAAATAAAATAAAATAAAATAAAATGAAATGAAATAAAATAAAATAAGATAAAATTAAATTAAATTAAATTAAATTAAATTAAATTAAATTAAATTAAATTAAATTAAATTAAATTAAATTAAATTAAATTAAATTAAATTAAATTAAATTAAATTAAATTAAATTAAATTAAATTAAATTAAATTAAATTAAATTAAATTAAATTAAATTAAATTAAATTAAATTAAATTAAATTAAATTAAATTAAATTAAATTAAATTAAATTAAATTAAATTAAATTAAGTAAAACAAGTTTTAATAAAAATTAGTTAATTTAAAAAACCAAAACCAATTAAAGCTAACATTAATTGCAGCTGAACCAAAAAATAAGCAACAACAACAAAAACTCGGAGCTAAGTGCTTGTAGCAACAACAAGAGAACCAACAAACCAATTAGATGCCATACAACGTTAGCCACAAAAATTAGCAAAAGTTTCGCCAACAACTCCCAACTTGGAACCATGTTCTCCCAAACAACAACAACAAATATAATTGCGTCTACCAAAGTCGCCACAAATGGCAACTAATTAGGCAAAGCGAAATTGTATCATCTGAATATTTGCCAGCGCACTGAACTTAAGCAAAAGCAAGCAAATGTTGCTGAAAACTAACAAAAATTGCTGACACGGCGACACATAAAAACAGAACCTTTTTTTGCTAAACACATTTTTGCCAAAAACCGCAACGTTTGCAAGACTTCTCGGCGGCGATTCGTCCAACAACAGCAAATTGCAGTCGGCGCAAATATGAGCAATTACTGCAAATTGCTGCTGTCTGTTAATGTCATAGCGTTGCTGATATTAACGACAATAACAACAACAGAAAGCACTCGGCAACAGCAACAAATTAGTGGCAACCACAATGGCCGGAATGAACATTGGCGCCCTGGCAAAGTGGCTGCTGAATACGACAGCAACAAATTGCAGTTAGCAGCGCCAACGACAGCACAGGTAACCGTTGCAAGGCTGAACGTGACAGAAACACGAATAACAACAACACACACAACGTCAGCAATTGTCGAGCGGAAAGCAAAGGTGGAAACGCTTGCAGCGCACTATAAATTTACGTTGCAGACGAATGCAATAAATGCAACGTTGGTGACGGCGAAACATTTGAATGAGCATTTGACAGGAACAACAGCAGTTGCGAGTAGTGGCACGAGGCCAATTGTTGCCACTTCAATCGCTGCGGACAAGTCAACGCGAGCTGTTAGTGTAGCCGTTGCAACAAAGCAACAAAAACAGGCAAATTCAATGCCGCAGCCAAGTCAGGAAATGGCTGGCAGTGTGATAAATGCCACGTCGGATTATGTTGCAGCGCTAATAAATGCCAACGCAAAGCGAAAATCGTATCGAAATAAAAACAACGAAAATCGAAGCGAAACGGCAGCAACACAAAAGCACCACGACAACAGTAGCGGCGATGAAGAGTTGCGGCGCGTATTAAGTGATTTCAATGTGAAAGCGAATTCAATCAATTGGCGCACTGCGGCAACAACAGGAGCCACTGAAGGAATTGCCAACTTCAATGAAAGCAGCAATATTTATGCACAACTGTTGTTGGACTTTAATGTGAGCGGAGAGCAGCGGCAACGGCAACGACGTGATGGTGAAATTTCGCAACAATTGCTGAATAACAACGAGAAATTGAAAAGTAAGAAGGTGAGCGTTGAAGGCGCAGAGCGACGTAAAGGGACGCCGGCTGAAATATTGCAGGCAACAAAAGCAGCTCCAAATGTTGCAGCGATTGCGGACGAGCGAAGTAAAAATAAACGAAAACGTGCTGATTTAATGGCACCGCAAGCAGAAAGCGATTTGGCAGACGCAGTGCACGTTAACAACAACAACAACAATATTGTTGACAAAAAAACAGCGCAAATTGTTGCTTTGCGTCACGAAATGAATGAGAATGATATGGCAGTTGCGCTTCGAAATCGAATGCAATCGGGACAAATTGCAAATTTGAAACTGAACGCCAAGAAGTATGCAAGAAAAAATGAAATAAAGAATACGGAAGCGCAGGCGACTGATAAGAAAGTTGGCAACTGTGCGAACGAGATGGAGAGTGAGATGTTGACAACAAAAACAACAACAACAACAACTACAATAGATGCAAAAACAACAACAAACACAACAACAACAAAAAAAGCTAAAATCAATACCACGGCGCCATTGAGTGCAACAGTCGGCGAAGCCGCCACCGAAACAGCAACAAAATCATTGCTAACAACAACAAAAACACATGCAGGCAAAATTGAACCAACAACAGAAATTTTAGCTGATATGACAACAACATTGGCAACAAAAATATCCATAAATTCCGCAAGCCTAACAAATGGGCCCACAACAAACATTACAGTGCAACCGGCAACAAGTTCAACTGTAACTGATATTGCTATTAAAACAACAACAACAAGTGCCATGGCCATAAATAACCAAACGACAAATGCTGCAATGGTCAGAACAAATGCAAATATTGCCCAACCCACAACAAGTGCCACAAAAACAACGACATCAGTGAGAGCTGCTTTAAATCTGACTACAAAAACAAAACACCAAACAACAACCGATGTTACTAAATCCCAACTGACAACAATTGAGCCAACAACAAACACTAATAAAGCGCAATTAGTGCCGAAAATGGTGAGAGCAGCAACGAATGCAGCAACAAATGGCACCGAAATGGCACAGAAGCAAACTACAGCAAAAGCAATAACAATAATAGCAACAACAATAAAGCCAGCAGAAATCAAAAATGCTAGAGAAACAATTAAAGCTACAACAGCAACGCACATGGATGATGCCAATACAAATTTGTCAGTGTTTGAGCTGTTGCACGCTGAACAACAACAACAACAAGTCATGGGCAACAAAAATAATAGTAAAATACTTGACAACAACAACAATGCTATTGCATATAAAATAATAGAGGAAATTGCTGCAAATGTGTCCACAAAAGTTGCTGGACAAGCGTTCGAGCAACATGTTGCTAGAAATGTTAAAAATACAAAAAACATTAAAGCGTTGTTTAAAAGCACTCAAGTGCCAGCTGCAGCACTTTCGGAACACTTTGTACATAAAACAGTAACAAGAAGTGCACTAAAGAATAAGCAAATGTCAAAGGACGAAGTGAAAATGAGCGAAGCAGCTGAAAGCAAATTCAAAACAGCAAGCAACATGCGGTCGCACACAGCAAATATGAAGAGTTTGACAGCAACACAAATTGCAAGTGTAAAAACAACAATAATAGCCACACCTCGCAAAGTGCCAATAACTTTGCCAGCAACAACATTTGAGCGACAGCAGACTAAAACTGCACTCAGTGTTGGTCATCAGCATACAAAAAATGCCAAGAATATGTCAACAATTGCAGTCACGGCCACAGACGCTCAAGAACGCGCAAAAATTGCTGTAAATGTTGGTGTGTTGCAGTCACAAGAGACCAACAAAACGCCAACAAGACAGGTGGCAGAAAACCGACCAGCGCTGAATAATGGCAATTTCAACAGCACTGAGACCCCACCGCCAGCAACAACAACAACAACCAAACTTGGCGAACACATTAACATTAAAGCTGCACCGACAGCCATGAAAATGTTGCAAAAACATACCAAAAGCGTTCAAGTAAACGAGACAGCATTCTTAAAGGTAGCGGAGATGGAAAAATCAATAATTCCCACTCGACAAAGTGGGGCAAATAAGTTGCTGGCGGCACGTGAGTTCGAAGTGAGCAAAGTGTATGAAGCGCACGACAGCGCGAAAGTCAACAACATTAGCCACATCCCGAAGGACAAACGCAGCGACGAGTACGATGAGAGCAGCTCGAGTCGCAACAGGAATGTCAGCAGACGACACCGGGCACGTAGTGTTATTGAAAGCAATTTTGAGACCAGCAACAACAACAACAATAACAACAATGATAGAAAAACGAGAAAAAGTGATAGCATTCAGCATGCTGCAAGTGCCCATTCCACTAACTCTGCCAGCAACAATCTCGGTCATGTTGCCGCAAAGTTGCCGGCACGTGTGCCATCTGTCACATCCGGCGTTGCGGTGGAACATGTTGGTGAAGCCAAAATGAAAATATCAATGCTAGAAAAAGCAACAACAATAACTGCAAAACCAACATTAGTGCTTGCAACAACAACAAATGCAGACACTTTGATATTACAAAATTATACAACAAGAAGTAACAAGCCAACGAAAGCAACAATTAGAAAAACAAAAAGAAACACAACAACTAAAAACACAAATTTAGACAGTCATAATGTCAGCAATTTAGCTACACCAACAGCAGCAATGACAAAATTGTTAAGTGCCAACACAGCAGAAATAACAACAACAACAGCAACCATGAATTCACAATTCAACAACACAACAATAGCAAAAACATCAACAACAACTCCGACAACAGCTACAACAATGCTGTCACAAAATATTACCAAACTAGAAGCAGCCAAGTTAGTGCCACAAACTGTCACCAAAATGACAACAATGTTACCGGAAAGTGTTATAGTATCAGCAACAGAAATTTTACCGCAAAGTGTCACAAAAACATTAGCAACAGGAACAACAATAGTGCCAAATACTGTCACAAAAACAGTAATAGCAACCACAACAGCGCCACAAACTGTCACAAAAATAACACAAGCAACAATGCTACCACAAACTGTCACAAAAGTAACAACAATGGTGCCACAAAGTGTCACAAAATTAGCTGTAACAACAATGTTGCCACAAACTGTTACTGAAATTAAAGCAACAACAAAGTTGCCACACATTGTCACAAAAACAACAGCCACAACAACGTTGCCGCAATCTGTCACAAAACTAACAGCGCCAACAAAAGTGCCACAAACTGTCATAAAAACAACAACAACAACCATGTCAACACAACCTGTTACAAAATCAACAACAACAACCATGTCACCACAATCTGTCACAAAAAATGCTGTAACAGCAATGTTGCCACGAAGTGTTACTGAAACAAAAGCAATAACAAAGTTGCCACAAATTGTCACAAAAACAAAAGAAACAAAATTGTTGCCACAAATTGTCAAAAAAACCACAGAAACAACATTGTTGCCACAGATTGTCACAAACGTTTTAGCACCAACAAAAGTGCCAAAAACTGTCATAACCCAGACGCTACATACAACAACACAAACTTTAAAAGCGGTCAACGCTCCAGAAGTTGCAAATACCACATCAGCAACAACAACAACAACTGCAGCAACAATTTCAGCCGCAGCAACTAGAATATTGCCAAAACTTGTTACAAAAGAGGCGCCAAAAGCAACAGCAACAACATTGAATGCATTAGATGTCACGAAAATTGCAAAATCAACAACAACAACAATGACAGCAACAATTCAAGCGACAAACGAAATTAGCACACCTGCAGCCATTTCATCAACGGCAACAACAACAACAACAACAGTGATACCAACAGCTAATACAATAACAGCAAAAGCAATTAGCACGCTATCAATGCCGGCAACAACAATTACAAACACTACAGCAACAGCAACAATAAGCAAAGCGTTGCTTGAAATTAGCGCCAGCAACAACAGTGCCAAACGCAACGATACCAAACATATCAACAGCAGCAACTACAACCAATCTGGCAATAACAATGCTGCGAAAGTCAACATTAGCTACAGCAACAATAACAACAACATGAGCGCGTCAACTAGTCTCAATAGCAGCAGCAGCCATTATATTTACAACAACATGAATGACAACCGCAATGCTGCGAACAACATTACCGTCAAGACCGACAACGAACAACAACCATCCATTATTGTTGCCGACAAGGTAAGCACGCAGCAACAGCCGGCATTAAGCAATGAAGACGTTGGCGCCGACATTGCTGCAGCCGACGTCAGTAATGGCAGGAAGTTAAGTGCCGTTACGGTCGCGCCAACATTACCGACGCACTTCCAAATGGATTTTGATAAATATGAAAATGGCACAACAACAACAACAACAGCTAACCCAACGACAACAACTCCGCCCACGATTCACGCCAGTGCGAACAACACAAGCATTGTTGCTACTCCAATAACAATAACAACAAACACTGTACTGGCAACGCTTTCGCCGCTGACAGCAATTTGGCCAGTGTCTACATTTTGGCCGCTGGGCAAGCAATCGACGCACAGCACTTTCGGACTGCTAACAACAACAACAACACCTATTACAACAACAACAATGAGCGGCGCCGTAGCGGCCTCTTATTTTTACTCGGCCACATCGGGCGCCTTCGCGTCGTCATCCTCCTCGTTGTCTCTCTCGTCCACATCGTCGTCGGCGTGGCCGGTTAAGCACGCCTCCGTTATGGAGGGCGATGTCATACTCGGCGGCCTAATGATGGTCCATTCGCGCGAGGACAGCATCACGTGCGGCCCAATCATGCCGCAGGGCGGCATTCAGGCGCTCGAAGCCATGTTGTATACGCTGGATCAGGTTAACCGGCAGCAGTTGTTGCCGAACATCACACTCGGCGCACACATACTGGACGACTGCGATAAGGACACCTACGGACTCGAGATGGCCGTCGATTTCATTAAAGGTAAGTGCGACTATTATAACAGAAAAAATATTCTCAACTGTAGTCAGTTTTGTTGTGGTTGTGGTTGTCCGATTGGAAAGCAGACGCTAATGTTGCACTCAAAGTGGATTTTATTGAGTGGATTTGTGGGTCAAATTTATTGCCAGCTCTTCTGATATTTGACTATTAGACCAATAAATAATGCTTACAATAGAAGCGGTCGCTGACTACTTGAAATTATGTTTTATGGCTTTTGACTGTCATTATAGTTGAAGATTCTCTTAAAGTTGAATTTGAATTTCTGAGCAAGAAGTGGAATTTTGTTGAATAAGTGGATGATGAAGTGATGAGAATGAAGAAGTGGATGAGTGTAGGATTTCATTTTGGTTGCGTTCTGTTTACAACTTTTCAGCTCAATACCATTTAAAACCAAATTTACCAACCAAAATGTTTATGACAAACAGATATTTGATTGGTTTCACGCTTTGCTTGAACACTTTAACACTTAGAAAATTATGCCATTTTATATCTGAATTATAGCCAACATGACATGGTTTGACTTGATTTCATGTCATAATGAAGAGGAGGAAAAGACTATAAGTCACCTTCTCAGCCACTGCTCGGCTCTCTCAAGGCAAAGATGGCCTCTCGTTTCTATGGCAACTTGAATGACCTCAGTTCAATCAAAATCAAGGAATTGCTAGAGTAAGACAGATCCTTCCAACTTGCGCTAAGACAGATACTTCGTGGCCCAAAATGTGTCCTTCGGAAAGTCCCATGCCCCGATTGCCAACTTAACCTAACCTTATCTAATTTAACCTGACTTCACTTCTAACTTTGCTTGTGTGTTGTTTTGTGACTAGAATTGTGACTTGATGTTTGAATTGACTTGTGACTTTAATTGTGACTTATATCGTCGCCTAAGAAAACGAATGTCGTATGTTCCATTGAGCCTGGTAAGACATACGACATTTGTTTTCTCAGTCGACGATATGACTCCATTTATCACTTCACTTAGGCCTTCACTTGTGACATCTGAGATACTATATTTTATTTGTGACCTGTGTTGAAATTGAATTTGTGACTTTTCTTTTAACCTGTTACCTGACTAGCGACTTAACGTGTGTCTTGAGGTGTGTCTTGATGTGTAACTTGACTTGTAACTTGACTCTTGAATTCACAATTCACTTGACTTGTGATTTCGCTTGTGATATGTGATTTCAAAAATTAATTGTGATTTTTAATTTGTGATTTTCAACATTAATTGTCAATTGATTTGTGACTTGACTTGTGACTTCACTTGTGACTTCACTTATGACACAGCGTGTGGCTTAAATTATGACTTGAAACAAGACTTGGGTTGTGACTTGAATTGTTACTTGACTTGTGGCTTCACTTATCAGTTTTAACTTTACTTGTGATATGTGACTTGTGACAGGACTTGAGGTTTTTAATCTGTGATTTGTGACTTGATATGTGAGTTTACTTGTTACTTCACTTGAGTCACCGCATGTGACCTAAATTGTGACATGACTTGTGATTTGAGTTGCAACCTCACTTGAAATTTTACTTGTGAATTGATTTGAGACTTGACTTGTGACTTGAATAGTGACTTGACTTTTTATTTAACTTATAACTTGACTTGACATGATTTGTCACTTGTGACTTGACTTATCATTTGAGGTGTGACTCAAATTTTGACTTGACTTCTGACTTAATTTATGACTTAACTTGTGACCCCACTTCAGAATTGAGTTGTAACTTGAATTGCGACTTGACTTTTTATTTGACTTGTAACCTAACTTTTTTTGACTTGACTTGACTTGACTTGACTTGTGACTTGACTTTTGACTTTGTTTGTGGTATAAGATTTGTGATATAACCTGTGATTTTTAATCCCTGATTTGTCACTTGTGACTTGACTTGTCATTTGAGGTGTGACTCAAAATTTAACTTGACTTGTGACTTAATTTGTGACTTCACTTGTGACCCCACTAAGGACTTGAGTTGTAACTTAAATTGCGACTTGACTTGACTTGACATGATTTGTCACTTGTGACTTGACTTCTCATTTGAGGTGTGACTCAAGTTTTGAATTGACTTGTGACCCCACTAGTGACTTGAGTTGTAACTTAAATTGCGACTTGACTTTTTATTTGACTTGTAACCTAACTTTTTTTGACTTGTCTTGTGACTTGACTAATGACTTGACTTGTGACTCTGCTTGTGGTATGTGATTTGTGATATAACCTGTGATTTTTAATCCATGATTTGTCACTTATATCTTGACTTGTCATTTGAGGTGTGACTCAAATTTTGACTTGACTTGTGACTTAATATGTGACTTGACTTGTGACCCCACTTGAGTTGTAAATTGAATTGCGATTTGACTTTTTATTTGACTTGTAACTTGACTTGACTTGACATGATTTGTCACTTGTGACTTGACTTGTCATTTGAGGTGTGACTCAAGTTTTGAATTGACTTGTGACCCCACTAGTGACTTGAGTTGTAACTTAAACTGCGACTTGACTTTTTATTTGACTTGTAACCTAACTTTTTTTGACTTGTCTTGTGAGTTGACTTTTGACTTTATTTGTGGTATATGATTTGTGATATAACCTGTGATTTTTAATCCCTGATTTGTCACTTGTGACTTGACTTGTGTGGTGTGGAGGTGTGACTTGAAATTTAACTTCACTTGTGACTTATTTTGTGACTTGACTTGTGACCCCACTAAGGACTTGAGTTGTAACTTGAATTGCGACTTTACTTTTTATTTGACTTGTAACTTGACTTGACTTGACATGATTTGTCACTTGTGACTTGACTTGTCATTTGAGGTGTGACGCAAGTTTTGAATTAACTTGTGACCCCACTAGTGACTTGAGTTATAACTTAAATTGCGACTTGACTTTTTATTTGACTTGTAACATAACTTTTTTTGACTTGTCTTGTGACTTGACTAATGACTTGACTTGTGACTTTGCTTGTGGTATGTGATTTGTGATATAACCTGTGATTTTTAATTTATGATTTGCCACTTGTGACTTGATTTGTGACTTGACTTGTCATTTGAGATGTGACTCAAATTATTATTTTACTTTTGATTTGATTTTTGACTTAAATTTTGGCTTGATTTGTGACTTGACTTGTAATTTGAGATGTGAAATTGAGAACAAATTATATTGAGATCAAATTATAACTTGACTTTTGATTTGATTTTTGACTTAAATTTTGGCTTGATTTGTGACATGACCTGTAATTTGAAATATGATATAACTTAATGTGTGATATAACTCATGAGAATTAAAATCACAAGTTGCTTTGCCTAATTAGTGGACTAAGCTTGCCGATTGGAAGCTGAAACTATGCTATGCTCCAAAAATACTAAACATAGGTTTGAAACAATAAGTGAATCCATTTGTGTCGCAGACAAAGCAAATAAATGCCTTTTCGCATTATCCAAACAAAATTTCACAGCTGAAACAACCACCAAATTATTTGCTTGTTCCTATCCCATAAAGTATTCCTAAATTAAGCTATTTGCCACAATGCTCATACAATTCATTGAGAAAAATTTAAGACATCGATTGAGCGAGTTGCAAAGAACTGAACCCAAATAGGTTTCAGTGTATAAAAATGCCATTTATTATGTTTTGTGTTGGGATCTTTTATCTGCAACATACAAGTATTCTAGCATAGATATAAATATATGTGTTTGTTATTGCTGTAACATAGAAAGCAGTCCGAAAATACACACAAAAGCCATGCCAAATAGAATCTTAATAAATTATTAAAATGGTTCTGGACTCGTACAACATTAGTGCAGACCATCGTTCGACACTTTTGCGCCCAGCCGAGTCAAATGTAACATTTGAGCAGCTGGCCAAGTAGCAGCAACAACAAAGATTATACACGACCTGCTTCATGCTATCATTGTTACAAGCTGATGGGAAATGTGTGGACGAGTGGTCGGCACATTTTTTTCGTCCCGATAATTTATAACACAACACATGACTTTCTATGAGCTGCAAACATAAACATGTACACGTTACAACAAAAGCAACAACGACGTACAGGCCATGCACTTAGTATGTGTGGTGTAAAGCTGCCGCATAAACAATCAAGTCGGCCATTTGGCTGGCACATCCGGTCGTATGAGTAACCTATGTATGTGCATAAATAAGCAGAATTGCAGAATTGTGTTCGCATTCAAGCAGCGACACAGTTAGTGATAGCGAGCAGTAAGGTGTGAAGTGTTCAAACGGCTGTGTAAGTGGTTGTATTAGTTGTAGTTGTAGTCTAGCTGTATGCTGTATGGTTTTGTGGCTGTGGACGCAGCGATGCGCACTAAATATTTAATAAGCGCTTTGATGTGCGTTTGGCTTTCGGAATATATGTATGTACCTACATAAAAAATACATATTTTGAATGCAATTCGATGATTAACGTATAATTTGCTATTTAAGTATATTTGTGGATTTGGTTTTTTCGTTTGGTGTGGCCAATTTTTGGTTGTAGCTAAGGCCACAAAGCATTAATTATGTAAGTCATGGCTCTAATAGAAGATATAAATCTGGACAAAAGCAAGATTATATTGAAAAGGACATAAGCAGTGAAAGCAAATAAATAGGCAGGTAGGTATTCAATTAGATAGTTAAGTGTGTTCAGTGGTCGTGTCATGCACTTCACTTGGGTTAAATGGTCCATTGGATTAGTACTAGAAATTCTACTCCTAAAAAAATTTATAGATTTTCTTAGATTTTGGGAAATGTGGCCCTGTTAAGCGAAAGGTTGTCCAAATGAGAATTGATCAATTTAGAGAGCGTATTTATGTCTCTACTCTCAGTTTTTACGAATTTAGGCAGACAAAATTTGTTCTATAAAAATTCACTTTAATTTTTAAAAGTGTTTGTAAGCCTAAACGTAAACTTTATCTACAGAGCAAAACTTGTTACTGAAGTTTTACATTCAAATTGCCATAAACCGTTTAGT
Organism: Melieria crassipennis; assembly: GCA_963668005.1. Classification (NCBI taxonomy): domain Eukaryota; kingdom Metazoa; phylum Arthropoda; class Insecta; order Diptera; family Ulidiidae; genus Melieria; species Melieria crassipennis. The sequence continues at coordinate 9,251,775 of OY764963.1, forward strand.
AAACCTTTAGGCTGCACTAACTGTCCAAATCTACAGAAAACAATTTTATACTGAAGTTCACACCTCCATAAACCGTTTAGTATATCTTCAAATTGCAAAATTTGCTACTGAATTTTTAAGTTCATAAAACGTTTAGTATACTTTTAGGCTGTACACAACCTTCTATATCTATGGAGAAACTTTTGCTACTAAAGTTTTAAATTCAAACTTCCGTAAACCGTTTAGTATACTCTTAGGCTGCACTAACTGTCTAAATCTATCGAGAAAAATTTGCTACTGAAGTTTTAAGCTTACACTTCCATAAATCGTTTTGTATACCTTCAGGCTGCACTAAACTTTCAATATCTATGGAGCAAAATTTTCGATGAAGTTTACACTTCAAACTTTCATAAATTGTTTAGTATACTTAATTTCCATAAACTGTCTAGTATACATTTAGGCTGTACTTAACTTTCCACATATAACTAGAGAAATTTTCTACTGAAGTTTTAAATTCAAACTTCAATAAACCGTTTAGTATACTTTTAGGCTGCACCCTAATTTCAAGCTCTACAGACGAAAATTTGCTGCTGAAGTTTTAAGTTCAAACTTTCATAAATTGTTTAGTATACATAATTTCCATAAACTGTATAGTATACTTGTAGGCTGCACTTAACTTTCCGAATCTAAATAGAAAAATTTGCTTCTGAGGTTATAACTTCAAACTTCCATAAACCGTTTTGTATATTTTTAGGTTGCAAACTAACTTCCCAAATCTACAGAGACAAGTTTCCTACTGAAGTTTTAGCTTCAAGCTTTCATAAACTGTTTAGTATACTTTTAAGCAGCCCTTAACTTTCCAAATCCAATTAACCTGCTCAAACGTGATACTAATTCCTCAATTTCTTCCGCCATCCAATAAACCGCCAAACCCTAATTGGCTAAACAGCCAATAAACTTTGTTTACCGAAAGCTGGCTGACCACAAATTAAGCCAAAATTGAGATGAAAATCAAATGCGACAACATGAAACCGCAAAATGCACACCAATGTCTAAATTCAAAACACTGCAATCGCATAGCGATTGCGGTCAATTTGCGGAAAGTGTAAATCGCCGGCTGGCCAATGGTCGATACTCGAAAAATCCGGCGACCACAATTGAAAGGCTGTAGTGAATTTATTCGAAATAGGCAGCTCAACTGGCAGCAGTGCACTCAATTATCAAAATTTGTATGGACGCCATTAATATTTGAAATTCGTTCAATGGCTTGTTGGTATTTTCAGAAATTTCGCTTCACATACAAACTCGGCGCGTGATGGCAGTGGGAATTAGGTATTGAAAAACATACTAATTACATGAAAATTTACCAAAGCATAAATATTTGTTCCCAAAAATAAGTTCGTTTCTATGAAAAATGAGTTTTGTTGCAAAAAATTACGTATACGCACCGTATGACTGTGGCGAACTCTATGTTGCCAACAGTGTGCAATAATTTGAGTGTGTAATAATTTTGAAAAACCTAATGGGATACTGTGTATGTATGCTGCACGAAACTTTTTTTGTGGAAATGGTTTTTGGATTGCAAAAGATTACAATTATTGTGTTCATCTAACTAATGGTAAACATTTCTGATAAAATCCACATTGGTTATGCGCCAATTTATGTAAATATTGGATTTTTGGTTGTTGTGAAAATGGTCATAGAAATTAAAAATGGTAGATATTATAATTTGGGGCGCCTGCAAATAGGCAACAAAGTTTGGAATCTGATATTGTATGAGATAGAAAATGTTTTTTACTCATTATTCAATGTTGTCGACTTGTTTGTGGATAGGGAAATAAGCATTTATTTATCAATTTGATGCGTTCCAGTAAAATGCGACGTTTACTAAAACGAAATCAATTATTTTTGCATTAAATTGAAGGTTTTACTTAGTTTAGTTTAGTTTATTTTTCTTGTTGTCATTTTGAATGTAATTCAATTAGGCCTCTTTCATAAAAAAAACTGGGACAGTTGACTCCTCCTAAAGCAGATTTTTACCAGCAAAATCATTTGCCATGGACAGAAACAGACGGCAGTAGTTGCTTGACTTCTTTTGCACATGCTGTGACCTTCTTTTGTGTATGGAACGTTCAAGTTTCTTGGAACACAAGTGCCACTAATTTAATTAAATAGTGATACCAAGAATCAGAGCGTACGATATGCGATGCTATTCACTGGGCTGAAGTTTTTTCTGCGTTGAACATAACTTTTCTGAGTAAATTTGCATTTGATCAACAAAAAAATTGCCTCGCCCAAATTTTTTCAATATCAACAGAAACTTTCTATTTTGTGAATTAGTCTTCGCAGTAAGTAATTTTTTTATTATACTGAATTCATCGCCCATAAAGACCAATTAAACAATTAAATATTATTATTCAAATAAAAAATTTCAAGTCAGTGGGGTAATAATAAATTTCCGGCAACAACGAAAACGGAATTTAAAATGCCAATTAAAATGTGTAGTGCACAAATTAAAGATTACAAATCAATTTGAAGCAAAACAAAAAGAAAAAAACCGATCAAATAAACAAAAACTCTAAAAATCTTTCAGGTTTATACATTTTCCCCATAAAAAAAAATAATACAAAATAATGTGAAATTCCCAGAACAAGCTTTGAAATCTGGTAGAAAAATTTACACAGTAAATCGCTGTGATTTTGCTTGTTGCATGCACAAACGCCAAGTGGGGAGAAAAATTGCTGGAATTACATTGCATTAAATTGTAAATTGTATTGAAAGCTTGCGTAGCCCATGTACGAGTGTAAGGAAATTCTTAAATCAAATTCAATCAAAGCCACAATCAAGTCGAAACCTGCAGACTGATGGCAAACTGCAAGCAAATAGTTAACTATGTGTGGCACTAACCGTAACAAGTGTGCGCAGTTGCGTGTTGCATGTGGGTTGTGGCTTGTAGATATGCGTTGAATGATGTATGTAGATGTGTGTGCTGCTGTGAGTGCTGGTACCATACCAGGTGCAAATGCCACATATGTATGTATAAGAGATGAGCAAACGTTCATAAAGGTTTGTCTATGTGTAAATTCCTTTGTACACATAGCAACGAACGATTTTGCCCCGTAGAACATTTTATGAGATAAGTTTTGTGGTTTACAGTGGGATATTAGTGGTCACATTCGTGTGATTAGGTCCAATGATTGGCAGATATCGGTATCCTGAAGCAGAACATTTACAACTGGGCTAAACACATAAACTTGTTTATTGAAAAATACTGGCACTTCACTATGTCACTCCCAGAAATTCGTTAAATTTTATTGGAAAATTGTACAATCAACCGTTCTGTAAGATAGAAGCTGTTTTAGGATTCTATGTGGCAAATAAATAGGACACTTTTTCTGTAACAGCCACTTCTATAGGGTGTTTTTTTTAGAGGTTTGTTTTTCGAATAGAGATCATTTTGCATTTTGTGGTCAAACCTGGCAACTCTAATATCATTTATGTTCAGTTTGGTTTGCCATTTCATCATCAACAGGTTGACAGAAGAACAACGCTTGCAAATCGTGCAAATTTATTTCGAAAATAATGGTTCAGTTCGCGAAGTTTACCGCAAGCTCCGTCCATTTTATGGTCGACATAATCGTCCATCAGAGCAATTAATTCGGTTAGCCATGGGTCGTTTTCGCACTACGTTTACTCTATGTGATAATACGCATCCGCAGAGACGTCGAACAGTGCGCACCGAAGAAACAATTGCCGCTGTAGAGCAAAATGTTGAAGAGGACCCAGTCAGAAGAGGAGTCAGTTACCGTTAATGGAGACCGGTATAGAGCCATGATAACCGACTCTTTTGTTCCCGAATTGGATGGCATGAATGTGGATGAGTTGTGGTTCCAACAAGACGGCGCTACATGCCACACAGCGCACGTCACAATCGATTTATTGAAGGAAACATTCGATGAGCGCATAATTTCGCGGAATGGACCTGTCAATTGGCCACCAAGATCGTGTGATTTGACACCATTGGATTATTTTCTTTGAGGATATGTGAAGTCGCTCGTCTACGCCAACAAACCAGAAACGTTAGGGGACTTGGAAACCAACATTCGTGGCGTTATTGCCGACATACGGCCCCAAATACTCGAAAAAGTGGTTGAAAATTGGACCTGTAGAATTGGCTTTATTCGAGCCAGCCGCGGCGGCCACATGCCCGAAATCATATTTAAGCATTAATGGCATAAAATTATCCTTCCAATAAAGCCAAATTGATGGACATTAAAACAATTTTCTTGTGTTTTATTTCAATTCGAAGTTCTATACCTCTAAAAAAAACACCCGATACAAACTAAGTTTGCTGATTCTGTTTAACATATGACGAGACAATGGAACATTTAATTGTCCAACGCTGGCACACACATGTACAAGTTTCTAGGAAAACGTAAGATCCTCAATGATGAAGATCTGATGTAAATAACGCAGAATTGACTGAGTCAAGGCAAAAATCTTTCAGGTCGTTAAGCCGAGTAGTTTTCGCTCTACCCGTCTTTTCACTATATATGTAAGTAGCCACATTGCACTATTGGCTCAGTTGGTTAGTGCGTTGGACCGCGAGTCGCAGGCAGCAACCTCAGGTTCAAATACTGCCTGTAATAACACCTAAAAAAATAACGGGAAAAACTCGTTTTCTCTTTCGGTGGCTGTCCTCTCAGCTGGAAATGGCAAACCTCTGAGAGTAAAAATTGCTTATGAAAAAGCTCCCAACCTGCCGTTCGGAACCGGCATTAAACTGTAGGTCCCTTCAACCCGCGTACAAATTCACACGCACAACACGGGTGGTTGCGGGAAGCTAGGCCTTAGTCTCGCGTAAGCGGGCTGTCGTGCCAGTCAATTATTATTAATTATTATTATTACTTATTCAAAGTTCCCGAATTTTCGGAGTTTGCCAAAATTTCCTCTTCGACTATTTACGAATTTTTTTCTTGGGATTCGGTTTTAGGATACTGGATTTTTCCATTTCTCCGAATTTATTGAATTTTATTCAAGACTTGTCCAATTTCTGCACTACTTTTTTACATTTAAAGTGACTAAAAGAGTGTGATGGTAAAATACATAAAATATATATAAGAAAAAAAATGCAATTGAACTACATAAAATAAATATTCGGAGTACTATTTTGAAGACTCTGAATTTTTGAATTTGGCATCTTTGATTAAATTTTTAAAAAACTCAAGTTATTGAAATATTCTTCCATATTTTAGAATTATTCTTTGAGTGTTCAAGACTTCCGCAACTGTTGGACTGAATCTGTATACATTCGCAATACTCACAATCGTAAAATTTGAATCTTTTTGACATAGAGTCGGTATAATAGCAAAATTGCTTAGAAAATTAAAACTAGAAAAATTTTCAGATTAATTTTTTGGAACTCCGTAAATTCGGAGTTGGTCAAAATTGAATTGGTGCGATTTTTTCCGATTTTTGTAAAAATAAGCAACAGCAAAATTTCGTTGAAAATTAAAACGAAAACGGATTAATTTTTTGGAACTCCGAAAATTCGGAGTTGGTCAAAATTGGATTTTTGTGGTTTTCCAAATTTTTGGAAAACCATGGGGCTCTTAGAACTTTCTGACTAATTTTGGTTCTGTTTGAAGTAACCAAATGCTTTCTGGGCTTTGCATTGTTTGAAAAAAATATTATAACAAAATTTCATTGAAAAACTATAAAAAATCAAAAAAATAAGAAAAATTAAAAATGAAAAATTATATAACAATAAAAATAAAACATTTAAAAAAATTTTATAAGAATTTAAATTAAAAAAAAAAATTTGTAAATTGTCTGTACTTTTTTACAATATTTAAAAATTGTCTGTACCCGTGAGAATTGCACTTTGTTGTAATAAAACTTTTTATCATGTTCATATAAAAATTTGTGAGCAAAGGTCAAAACTTCAGAACTTTTGGACTCCTACTGAATTGTGTAGACTAAATTTCGTTTTTAGTTCTTGCAAGAAATTTGTAGGGGACAGTGGGGAGTTTTGAAGCATGGGGAGTTGCGAAGCACGGCCATAGATGTCGCTTAATGGTGGTTTTGATAGCTCTTACCTACTGTCAACATTTTTTAACCTAAAATCTCAGTTTTGTACTAGCACTCGTCTCGATAGCACACTTTTTTTGTATCTATCCAGACAATGTGTTGAACATTTTGTTCGAAAAGTTTTTTGAGCATTCGTGTTAGTGGAATTTTCGTAAAATTTTCAAGCGAATCGAAAAGGTGAGTACAAACAAAATAATGAACAATGATTAGGCTTTTAACGTTCAAAAGGATTTATGCAAAAACATTCGATGTGTTACTGACGCGGTGGCATTTTTAAAATAGTAGCGAATGGGGAGAATTGAAGCACATCTAGTGGGGAGATGTGAAGCACCAAAATAAGGCCATTGAAGATGAGGGCGATGAGCAACGCGTTGTAATGGTTAGTGGGGATGTGATTGAAACAGTTGAGCATGAAGAAGTGACAATATCTGCTTCTGAAATAGCCAGTACATCAGGTGCATCATCGACGCCAAGCACATTTGGCGCATCCATTCGCCGTGCATTGAAAGAAGTTAGCCCCATAAACCGTGTCACTCCGGCAAAGAAATCCAATCGAGGTCGCAAGCCAATGACAACCACCATATTGACTTCGCCAGAAAATGTGGCCAACTTACGTCAGAAAGCTGGAGAAAAACAAGGCAAAGAGGCAGGGAAGAATCAAAAGAAGATGGAAAAAATAGTCAAACCACCGGCAGCAAAGCCCCACCGCAAATGGAATCTGACTCTGAAGAAGAAGACTTCTGTACCATCTGTAAAGGTCCCATGCCGAAAAAATTGACAAAAAACAACGCAATTCATTGCCATGGATGCGACCGAGCAGTTCATTTGAAGTGTGCTCGTATATTGGCCGACGGTTATACTTGCGTTCATTGCGAATCGGAATGATTGAGCAACTTGCCATTTTTCATATTTTTTAAACAAAAGTTTAATTTTTGTTCCATTTTCTCAACTCTAATTCATAAGAAACCTAATTATTTGTCATTTTCTCCGATCCCAATAAAGATTTTTCACCAAAAAATGTAATTTTCTGCGATTTTTAGTCGTGCTTCACAACTCCCCACGATTTTTGAATACTCCGAAAACCAGTTTTTTGAGCCAACAGACAAAAATTGTCGATTATTTTTGATTTTATGCATATCCATCAACTAGGAAGTGTATTTTAAGACGCTCTAGAGATTCTGTTTGAGAGAACGTGAAAAAAATTATTTTTGTGGTAGTTTTAACCCCCAAAAAAAGCGTGCTTCAAAACTCCCCACTCTCCCCTACTTTCGAAACCTGACCATTGCTAAGTATGGGGCGCACTAATCAACTGCTGCACCTTAATCGTAAATTCATCAACGCGACAATCTCGGCGCTTACGAGCCAATGGGCAATTACTACACGACAAGGTTAGGGGTTCAACATAAAGTCCTTCGGAGTGATTGTGGTTGAGAGAAGAAGAAAGAGACTCTTTACCGCCTCATGTGTCTATGCCCTTAGCAAGGCTAGAAGTTGACTTAACCTTGGCTCACGGTTCGTTACCAACCTGATGCAGCTACCTTCTCTGTTTATCAATCACGCAGCCAGATTTATAACGCAATGAGCTGCGTGTGTGTGCTTTCATGTAGAAAATGCATGAATGTCTTGCAACATATAGGAAACTAAACATTATGGGAAAATATCAAGCAATACATGTTCTATTATTTTAGTTCTTCGAAGCTGCAAAAATGCCATAGCAAAATATTTGTTGTAATTAAAAGCAACAATGAACAATTTGAATACCAAATTTATGTGTGATGCCAATTTGGAAATAATCAAGCAAGTATAACTAATGAACAGCAGCAGACATGCATAAATACTGCAGTCAGTGTGATTTCTCATGCGGTGAGTAATTTTGAGGGAATTCTTGAAATAATGCACACTGAATGTTTGGTACATGAGCACTCAAAATTTTAGGAGAAGTATGCAAATTGAAACTGCAATTCAAGTGTGTGTCTGTCTAAGATAGAAACTAGAAATCAAAAGTGTGTTCAATGGCATGTAATAAGTAATCAATGAATAGCAAAATGTATATTAATACCAATGAATGCATGTTTAGGAAATTCAATGCAAACAGATGACGTAACAAAGTACAGTAGGAATAAACCTACATGAGAAAACTGTGTTAGGTAGACATATATGTAGAGGGACTGAACGTGATGACGCGAAGCCTAATGACAGCTGGAATGATTGTCAACAACAACACAACGAAATGTGTTTGCTTATGCGTGCAATGAGCATGCAGGAAAAACGCGTCGTACTTACATAAAAGCACAGAAATTCTGATATAAGTAATAAAATTGTGAGCAAATTTAGCGAAAACGAAAAACACAACAACGATTGTGAGAGAATCCCGTATGAAGGGGAAAAGAGTGTGCAATGGAAAAAATTAGAGAAAATGAAAGAAAAATAAAAAAACAGAAAATATCTCACATACAGTCGCAGCGAATTCGAAACGCATTAGGAGCAATAAAAAAATACCCACCAAGCAAAATGTGAGAAATAGGCAACAATCGTCAGTGGCAACAAATTGGCGACTCGCCGATTTATTTCCACAGCGACAAATTAGCAACATATCCCAAAAACACCTTGTTTTCCAGGACTTTGAAATATCGAATTGATATGCTTTGTATTTCAGTGAGATTGATCGCATTTAAAAAATTTGTATTCATTCGCCGACGGTTCATTGATCAACAGCATTGACTCAAGCTCAAAACAATGAGAGCAACATTGAATCTTTGTATGCAAATGAAATTCCATCCCAACCAAAACTGACTGACTTTTTATATATTGATAATTTTCCAAACAATATGATGTATTTAGATATAAAAACGAATCATCCAGGCGATATGAAAACGACTCGTCACGGCGATAGGAAAACGACTCGTCACGGCGAGTTGCTTTCGGCAGACGTTTTAGAACGACTGGTGATACGAAATCGATACGTTGGCGATATTACCGGCGATAAATTTGTTGCCGGGGCGACTCGTTTTCTTATTGCCGGCAACAAAAAATGTCTGGTGGGTAAAAAAAAAATAAAAATAAAACAAAAAAGTGTCAACAAGCAGCAAAGACTCGCAGTGGTGAGCATTCTGCTGAAAGGAAATGTATTTAAATTTGATTGAAATTGAATGATATGGAATTGAAATGCATATGTGTGTGTGTGCAGGATGTGTCAAAGCAAATGAAGTGAAAATGAAAATGTCAACGTGCGTGTGAAGCACTTTTGCGTGTGTGTTTGTTTGTTTATGTCGACTTAGAATTCTATCCGTGTGTGTGAGTGTCTGTTAAATTGGCTATGTAGAAAAGTGCACAGAGTTCAAGTTCATTTGATGAATGCTATGAAAGAGTGATAAACTACTTTCAATCTCTTCGAAGCGCAGACACAGCCGGGCAACAGAGATTAATTTGACAACAAAATTGAACATAATTAATTTGTTAACGTCATAGATAACTAAATAGCATGCCACAGTTTGACTTGGGTTGAAGATCTGTGCGGCAAGTGTAGGTTAGATGACGGTGGCCAGTCAGATAGTTGCGTCATCATAACATAGCAGAGTCAGCCATTAGAATCGATAGTATAGCAGAGAAAAGGTTACCTCCTTAGTGTTGCATTTCGATGTAAAAGTGTTCAGTAAACATATGGAAAGGTAGATTAAGAGGTCGCCTTCAGGACTTTTGGCCCAGTGCCATCTCTGGAATTGCGAGCCGCTTAGAATAGACAACACTGAACAAACATTTGTAAGCAGCAAAAACATTGCATACTTTTTGGCACTTGCGGGAATTATTGCAGAGAAGGTTCGCGGCGATGCTGACAGGTTCGAGAATAAGTCACGCTTTGGGCAAACAACTATAAAAGGCAGCCAGGAATAATGCTGGCAGTTAGTTGGATTTGAAAGCAGTTTAGCTCGAATAAGAAAGTAAAGTTGAAGTCAAGTGACTTTAAAGAATTGTAAATAAAGTGACCTGCATTAAAGAATTTCATCGTGCATTGTTTTATTTTGGCACAATGCAGCAATACGAACCACTCCTGCGCTGGCCAGCAAAACTAAATTTCCTAACACTAACAATTAACCTTGCACAGTGCTTTTTGATGCTCAATGTATTCGAACACCAGCAGCGATTCCTCATAGAGTGAAATGGCTGAAATCGCCTAAACGTATGCAACGATTTTTTGATATATGTATAAACGTTTGCAAAGCGCATGGACAGTGCGGACATCAGCAGGAAGTGACACATCAGAACAAAAAAATGTATTTGTGGCACGTATCTATTTTTTAGAAATAAAAAAAGGTACCTACACAACAACTAAAACAAATGCTGCCATGCTTTTTGCATATTTTTATTGGCTGCACATGCAAACACACAAATATCTATGAAAATATATATTCGTTTGTTGTCGTTGTAATCGTTTTTTGATCGCACCACTGTGGTGTCACATATGTCGCGATGCGGCGCTCTCTCACACAAACCGATATCAAAAAATAATACAAATTTATGCGCGCAGTTGGGGTACGAAGAGCATAGAGAACATTTGACTGCAGCAAACCGCAAACAGCAACAACAACAAATATGAAAAATAGTACTATTGCAAAATGGCCGCCTTGCTGTGAGGCATTTAAAATATGTCAACAAGCGTTGGGGTTGTTGGGCGTTGGCTGTGTGAGCACAGCTCGCATATATTTTGGTTTTGAGTTTGTTGTATTGTTATTGTTTTTTCGATTACATATCAATGCAAAGTGACTGCATATATTTAGAATGGTTTTACATTTTTAGGATTTTTATTTTGATTTCATGTTGAATTTTGCTAAAAGGTTAAAAGGTTTGTTTTATGACTTGCAAAATGCACATAATTTGTGAAAAGAGCTGGAAAAATTTTTTAAATTCAACATACAGAATCATTGCAATGCTTTTTGAAGAACTCTTGGAGGCAATTATGAGATAAAAAAGTAATTTTTGTAGGATAATAAAAAACATACGAAAGTTGATTGGAAGCATTGCTTGTTTGTTTAACTGGACATAAAACCCCTTTGCCGTGTTACGGTCTGCCGCGAAAGCTTCTCTAGGCTCCTCTGCTTTGCGCGCGCCTTCTCCAACTGGTCACACCAAGAAATCATAGGACATTCTCAACTTGGTCCTTCCCACGAAGCACGGCCTCCCTTTTCGTTCCCTTTCGACCTCCAACTACCGCATCGAACAGCTTCTTCGCAGGAGCTTCATCGCCGATACGGCAGACATAGCCAAGGATGTTAACTCGCTGCGCTATTTCCATGTCTTCATACAGCTCGTTGTTGGTTCTTATACTATAATCGTCGCCAATACGGTTCGGTCATCGGAGTGAACCGAGGGACGTATTGGCAAAGTCTCTTGCTGACCACGAGTCCGCAGCCAAATTCGCGCTTCTCCGCATGGCAGCTGTAAAAATGACTCTTCGTTTGGTAAAGAACTTCAAATGCTCAATAAAAAATTCCAAATATTTCTATACTTCTTTCCAATTCAAAAATGTAAACTCCTCTTCAACCAGCCCTCGGAATTGTGTACATTCGTTAACTTTTTTCCTCCTTGTTTTTGTTTTGCTTCGGTACCAATTTTTGTGACACAAATAAAACTAACCAACAGTTTTTGTCTACTTCACTTTTTTAGCATTTCATTTATGGAAAAGCTGTCGACTGACCCCTTGTCTTTTATTTTTTTTTAATATTTTTTTTCTGCTAGCTATGGATTGCTATGGATAAACCCAATTCGAATTGTCGGTGTGTAGGCACTTCTGTTTGTGTGTGTGCGTGTGTGTGTGTGTTAAGTTCCATGCGTGCCTATGGATTGATGCGAAGCAGGTGTTCGGCGTTTGCTTTGACATGTCGCTTAAGTGAATTGTTCGTTTAATGCCAGTGCACCATTTGTTCGTAACGGACACAGTTCATTTTCATTTTCACTTATTGGTCTTGTGTTAGGTTTTCTGGGGCAATGAGCTATGATGAAATTTAAAATACAAATGACAAACGCACAAACAAAGAATTACAAAACGGCAAAAAAATAACAAACTAATAGGGGGACGAACAGACATGAGTGCAAATTGAATAAAGTATGGTGTGCGCAACTCATAGACAGCCGACTGATAAAACAAATCTTGCTCTGTAATGAAGCAAAACTTAAAGTGAGCAAGAAAGCAAAAAAGGTTGCATAAAATCTGAGTACAATTACTTCATCAAGATGAGTGTTTCAACTGCTTACTTTGCCTTTGCAGCTGTCGCCTAAATATATGCAATAAAAAATAATACGAAAATATTTGGAGGTTGTTCTATGAACTACATACTTACTTGCCTAAAGCCTACTTTTGGGCAGTTTAAGTTAAAGCTACTTTTTTACTTAAAGCTACTTTCTGAATAGAAAGTCGCCTAAATATATGCAATACATTTAGGAAGCCGCCGTGGCTCAGTTGGTTAGTGCGTTGGACCGCGAGTCGAAGGCAGCAAACCGCAGGTTCAAATACTGCCCGTAATAACACCTAAAAAAAAAAATAACGGGAAAATTCGTTTTCTCTTTCGGTGGCTGTCCTCTCAGCTGGAAATGGCAAACCTCTGAGAGCAAAAATTGCCTATGATAAAGCTCCCAACCTGCCGTTCGGAACCGGCATAAAAACTGTAGGTCCCTTCTACCCGCGTACAAATTCACACGCACAACACGGGCGGTTGCGGGAAGCTAGGCCTTAGTCTCGCGTAAGCGGGCTGTCGTGCCAGTCAATTAAATTAATTACATTTAGGAATGAGCAAATATTTGGAAAATGATCCATAAACTACTTATCTAAAGCCTACTTTTAGGCATTGTAAGTTAATGCAGGTAGAAAACTACATACATAGGTTATGTTGGTTGCCAGTATGAAACACAGGCAGAAATGTATCCTTAAATATCCTAGAAAATTTTCTATCTTTTTTTACAACGATTTTTTTAAGTGTTAATAAAATATTTTATGTCTGTTGTACGGTGCAAAACATTGTTTGTTTTATAGAGAGAATTATTTAGTTTAAGAATAAAATTTTTTTTTCCTAAAATAATGAAGATAGAAGTATGAATTTCGAGGATGTGCTAGTGTACATGTTAGCCCTTAAGACATATTTAACAAGAAAAATTATAAAAAATTCTTAAGAATATTCAAGGAGAAAAATGTAATAAAACATTTTTAGTATCTATTCGTCCTTACCTTCTAAAAATATTTTTCTGTTTTAATTCTTCAAACTCTTTTAGTCTGATTCTGAAACTCTCTTTAATTTGATTTAATTTAGTTAAGTTTTTTATTTCATATTAATAGGAATATTGGTAATACTGATATTCTACATTGCGCTAAAATTTTAAATATTGTTTTGAAATATTTACATATATGCTTGAAATTTCAAAGTGCTTTTAAAAAATCCTGACCTCAAAGAAAAAAAACCAAAAACTGAATATCGACTATATCGATTTGTTTGTGTGTTTTAAAATTTTTTAAAACACATCGTGTAATAAATGTACATTTCAAATGAATGGGAGAAGAGTGGAAGGGAACCTACAGTTAAACGTCGACTTCAAACGGCTGTTGGTAGTTTGTGGTTTTTCTTTCAATTTTTCTTCCACACTTGAAGGTTTTCCATGAGCTGCCAATTGTTCTTATAATTCTCATTCACTTCATGTGATTAGCGATAGAAGTAGATGAGTGTTTAACCAGGCTAAACTAGAAATCGAACCTAGATACCTCTGGTATGAAAAACCAGCGCGCTACCCACTGAGCTCTCAAGAACGGCAAAGTTAATGTAAAATTCATATTCCAATATCCTTCGAGTCAAGTTGAAAGGCTTTATCGATGTATTATGGCACCTGTTTGTGTCTAACATACTTCCCACACTTTCTCAAAAAAATACCTAATACAAAAAAAAACCTAGTTTCTTGAGTACATCCCACACTTTCTCAAAATAATACCTAATATAAAAAACAAAGTTCCTTTAATACTAAAGTGTTCGAATGTAAAACGAATTTTTTGCATATTTATGAATTTTTTAAGCTTTTTTTTTAACAGTATGTTAGGTTCGTTTATTGTTATGTATACAACAGTATTCTTTTATACAATAACAGCACTTTAACATTGCCGTTAACATGTCGAAAGCTTTCACAGGATTCCTATCATCCTAGCATCCACAAAATGTTATCACTGAAAGCTTTTTCTATGGTTGAAGTATTCGCTAACAGTTCCTTTCATTACAGTAGTTAGTAGTTTTTTTTTCGTAAAGCACAAATTATCCTGCAATATGGTCCTGTTGTTAACATTTTGTTAACTTTACTTGTAAATTTGTGACAAAACAGATAGCATTAAAGCTGTTACGAAGTCCTTCAATCCCGAAGTATTTTTTCAAGGTCTAGGAATTTCGGGATTTAAATAAAAGGGATAGTCCCGGAATTCTAGAATTATTCAAGATTTCGTTGTGTGTAACTTTTATAGCAGAAAACTACACAGTACAACAAAATCAAATTTGTCTCAAAATTTCAAATTTCTTAAAACAGATTCTGGTAGAAGATTCCAAAAAAAATATGCGTGTATCGGCGTTTTGAAAGTTTGCATCTGCATTTTTTTTTAGGTGAGGCCAAAGTTTTACTCCTTTTGTATATCCTTATTGTGCATTGGCATATGAAAACCATGCGTCCTTATATTTTAGGTTTATGATGTGTTCAGCAATTTTTTGTAAAGTACTACAGGGAACATTTTTGTGGAACATTTTAAGCCTCTGACTCCCATGTTTATGGGTCAATTAGACCCTTTTTTCTAAAATGCCAAAAATGTGCTTTGAAAGAGGACTTTTTTAAGACAAAATGTACTGAAAAAATATTCGCCCTAAAATTGAATTATAGGTCTTTGAATATATGTATTAAAACTCATAATTTAACATGAACAAAAAAAAAAAATAAAAAAAAATAATAAAAAATAAAATAAAAAAATAAAAAACTAAATTAAAAAAAATAAAAATTCACTTTAAGTCGCCATACAAAAACAGTTCTACTTAGATGGAATATTTATAAAGTGGATCACATAAGGTCGTTGGTTGAGATCACACAACCAGTGACGCACACACGATTTAATTTTTGGGGGTTTCGCGTACAATTTTTTAATTCAACAACATTTTAAACCATATTTTTCACCAGCAATTTTTGTATTTAGGGTGGTATGAACCCCTAAACATCCCTCCACTCTTTGTACGCCACTGCACATAGCTCCAGTTGCAGTGAGCCATGTTGAATCGACTCCTTTGGGTTCTCCTCAATACGAGGCTCTAAAGCAGTGATTGTTTCTTTCATCCAAATCCAACTGGTACCACCTTTCCAAAGCCTAGTTTTAGGCGTACTAGGCGTTTTTAACGTATTGCAGTTTTTCGCGTCCAACCCCACGTAATGTACCTTTACTACTTGCACGTAAACTGCAACTAAGCTTCACTCGACTAAAGTTTTCTTTTCCTTTTACTATTCATTACTCACCACTCAGTACATATAAAACGAAATTACTAATATTTAAACACTTTGAAACCCCCCTCGCCGTTTTACTTATTCCTATTTGAATCCTTTTCAACAGACAGTCAACTTAGTCTTCGCTCAGGAACAATAAAGTTGCTTTGAATGTCTAACACTCAATTCAAAACAAGTGTGTATGAGTGAATGTATGTATATGTAAATATTAATATACATATATATGTGCATGTATGTACATATGTATGTATGTAGACTGTGAACCTTTGAAACTCAAGTCACTTCTTTAATTTCATTCATATCCGCTGGGGGTGTGTTTACATTCGCTGTTGTGTGCATGCATGTGTGAGCTTGCCGGCACGTGTGACGTGTTTTGTGTCACACCATTCAAAATATTTTCATTTTTTTATTTATACTTTTGCTCACTTTAGACGGAAGCCAATAAAGTCAGCTTGCGTATCTGAAATTTTGTATTTGGAGCAACAAAACAAAAGCGTCCAATTGACAATGTCAAGTTGCCACCGAAAACCGACATGTGCTCGTACACAAAAGGCCCACACACACACCCCCACACAGAAACACACACACACACCCACACTCCCAGCCAAACAATTGAACAACACAACAATGGTGCTTGAAATTTATTATGAGTTGACTTGAAAAGGCAATGCATTTGAATTTTGAAAATCTGTATTTTATTTTTTTGTAGATATTTTCCATTTATTTTTTTTTATATTATTCATAAAACAAAAATCTCTTGATTTGCATATGGCATGTAAATCACAACCATGATGGCAGTGTTGTGTTTTATTTCACATAAAAAAAGTCTGTAACTATGGCAAGAAATGTCATTTACGTATTTACGTATTTATTTATTTCGGTCTACAGAAAAAGTTTTTACAGACTTAAGTATTAAAAATAGTAAACAAGTTAAGCTTAAATTAAGAGAAAGATGAGTTAAAATCCATGATGCTGCTATACTTGTTGCACAGGCGTATGCATCTAGAAATTGGCTCATTTAGTTCAATACTCATAAAACTATTTTTGTGGCATACCTTCAGGCGGCGCTGCCACTTACCATCTGCAAGTGTCCTGCAACAAATCAGCCTTAAAGGCAAAACTTGCAATGGTTAAAGTTTTATACCTGAGTTTGGCATACTTTTAGGCGCACTTTAAAAGTTTTCTGTCTCACAGTGTGAACTTCTGCAAAAATTGAAAATTGAAAATAAATTTTCAAGTTCACTAGATTGAAATTTGTAAATTGATGAAAAATTTAATTCAATTTTTCATTTAAAAAATTTGTTTGCTGCTACAAAATATTTTGAATTTGTTTTGCTTCAAATAATAACATAGAAATATTTGCTCGCCTAGACACAGTTGAGAAATGGACAATGAAAAAAAATTGTTTTTGCTGTTGCAATGTGTTGCTAATTTGTTGTTGTTGAGTGCGCCGACATTGCGTTGTCGTCATGACAAACATCCGTTTCATCGGAAATATCAAAGCACACTTACATTCACAACACAAACAACAGACTTAGGAATTCTAACACCAATCGACAACAGGAATAGCAGCAGACAATAATAGAAACAACAACAATAACATAGAAATTATTATGAACTTTATATGTACGTAGCGACAGCTCAAGAAACGTCAAAGAAAAATTTAAGTTTAGCCGAACGACCAACGATTAACAGAACATCGAGCAATGGTGAGCAATGTTGTTTTTATTGTTATTGCTGTTGACATCATAAATTGCCATAAGCAACCGAAATTCCAGCGATTGTTTGTTTGTGTACTTAGATGGCTGTTCAATGGCCACGTGTGACCTCATCTCCTGACATTTGTCTGTGTAGATGTGTCGATGTGTCTGTGTTGATGTGTTTGTGCGTCTGGACCAATGTGTCTGTGTCGCTGTGTCTGTGTCGATATGTTTGTATGGCTGTGGCGATGTGTCTGTGTATTTGTGTCTGTTTTGATGCCTTTGTGCGTCTGGGTCGATTGGTGTGTGTGTGTGTGTGTTTCTTTGCCAATATGTCTGTGTGTGTTTGATCATTAAAGCGTAAAAATGAGCATTTAAGTGGCTTTAAAAGGGATTACGCTCACACAGTTGCTATCTGATGTGTCACCTTCCGGCAGCTCAATTAATGTTTGAGTTTGATTACTGCCGAAGCTGATTTGGCCACTCAAAATTTATATACACACATTTTACATACATACATAAATGTATGGATGTGTATTAAATATATGTCTGTATTTGTATTTCTGTACGCTGACACGTGTCATATTAAATACTTGGAAAATTATATTACCCTTCAAGTAGCAGAAATTATTTAATCAGGAAATAGTTAAGTTTCCTTTTAGCTGCTTATTAATATTTAATTTTTATCGAAATTTAATTTTTTAATTTAATTTAAATTTTATCAAAATTTAAAAAATTAAATCAAAATTTGATTTTTTACATTTTGAAATAAAACTCACCGCATAATTTTTATTTTTCCCCCCAAAAAAAACAACAAATAATTTGTATTTTCTGATCAAAAAAATAATCAACAAAGAACTTTTATTCGGTGAGCGGAAAATAAAAATCGGGAAATATTGGCTTATTGCTTTTTTAAAAACTGAAAACTGAAAAACTAAAAACTGAAAATAATATATCTGCAATGCCTAATTCATCTTGATTTTTTTGATTAAAAATACTGTGATAAAAATTATTTTCAGTCCCTTTTTTAATATTTAGTTTATAATGCAATAAATATATATATTTTTTATTACAATGAATAAAATTTATTTAAACAAGAATGACATCATTCATAGAAAGCGGATTGTCTCGTAAAATTTTCAAATTGAAATTTTGTTCATGGCTTAGTGCCGACTTTTTGGTTTCAGTGGATCAATTTCAGTGGAAAAATTTAATTTTTCAGTAATGCTTCATATTAAATCGCACAAAAATTGTTTTCACAAAATTTGAGAAAAAATAATGCCGGCATATTCGGTTTAAGTGGGATTGTCCCATATCTGCAGCACTGGAGCACAAAAATCTAAATTTACTTGGATCTTAAATTTCAGACATTTCATCTGGAGAACCCAGAAAAAAGGTTTCTTTGTCCAGCCGTACGATATTTGTTATCTCTGTGAGATTTTCAAATATTTCTAGTCAACTGGAGCACAAGTCACAACCTGGTTTAGTGAGATTTTAGATAGGTTTCATCTAAAGATAGAACCTGGTTTTACTGAGATTTTAAATAGAATTCATCTAAAGAATCCTATAAGAATTCTGCATTGGCCAACCGTACCGACTCATTCGCCATTAGCGAGAATTTTCTCCTAACTGAATCACTTCAACTCCAGGACTGGCCAATGATATCAAAATTACTTCATTAAGGTTTTTGTTTTATTTTGTAACATTGTTTTTTGAACGAAAATTTGTCGTAATATTTCTATTTATTAAAGCCAAATTAAGTAACAAAATTAAAAATAGTATTAACTAAATTTTTACCCCTCTTTTTTGACATGATTCCATATGGGTCTTTGAGGAAGATTGGATTGGCTGAGTATTCTAGTGTTAAACCTTTGACGTTGAGTTGAGAGTTGAGGTTGCTTGATTTCTGTTGCAAAGAAGAAGAAGTGCGAACAAGGGTTTGCCTTTGCTTGAAGCTGAAACGTAGTGATCCTTCCTTGAATCCCCGGTGCTTTAATGAGCAAATTTTATATAACATGTTTAGTTAAGCAAGCTACATCCATCATTGGGCTATCGTGTCGGTTATGCGCGACAAAGGTTCAAACAGAGCTTTCAGCTGAATTTTTGGGACTTAAAAGAGAACCCAAAATTGAACTCATGAACTGCCATGAACCATTATTTCAAAGCGGTTCGATTCAAACCGGCTCGGAATATTAAAAAAAAATAGTTTTTAATATACATAAGTATATAGTTATGAGATCAGAATATATTAGCGTGCGACAGTACTATTGATCCATCGAAAAGATGGTAAAGGCGTGGAACTAGAAATCATTTACAGTAACCTGGCATACCCAATTTTTAATTTTTTGATCCAATGTCCTTTTTAAAGTACTTTTAAATTGTAAAGATATACACAAAGATTTTTTTTAATATTTCCGATGGCGCAATGATGAAGATATGGGTACCAAAAGCAAAAGAAAACTTGTCGCTTTTTGATTAAATTTTATATTTTGAACTTTTAGGACCTAATTATATCAATAAGTAATAATTAATTTTTCCATATAATTTTTTAGACAAACAATTTATGTGTATTCCATTCTAAATTCTTGCTTATGCATAGAAACTTAAGTCTTTTTTATTTATGGTTCAAAAGACAATTCGAACCGGTTCATTAACCGAATCAGTGATTTGCAGTAATCATAAACCGCTGAGCGGAACCACTTTAAAAATTGCTGTAGGTCACCGACATGGTTTACAAAAACTTTAAATTCTTTCAAGAATGGATAAATGTTTCATTTGTATTGTTCCAACTGGTGCCTAAAGGTGTACGAAGTGTGAATAAAATGCCAATGCCGATTGTTTCAGTTCAGATTTCAAATTAAGCAGACAAACACAGCGAAAACTGAACTCTCGATGCTTCTTAATAAAAATTTGGTCTTGGCTCATATTTTATCTAAATAACTAAAAGTTATTGTAATATATTTAAAGTACTTAGCTTTCCTCTTTTGTACTTTACTTAATTTATTTTTTTCATTTATTTAATTTATTTATAATTTAGGAATATTTTTTCTCCTGGTTCACTCTACTTGAGAGTGTAGGGCCTCAGCAGGGCTAAGGTTGGTTAGGTCAAATTATTGAAGTTCTGCAAGGGTGAATAAAAAACCTATAGCCAGCATTTCTTTTAGTATAATTATGACTTATGGAATTCTGCTTCGAGCTGCCCGCCACAACTGATTGTAGAGGGAAAGATAGAGCTTGTCCAAAAGTGATGAGAAACAATTACAATTATTTATTTATTTATTTATTTATTGATATATATATTTATTTATTTATTTATTTATTTATATATTTATGTATTTATTATTTATTTATTTATTTATATATTTATTTATTTCAGAGCTTCTACATAAATTTTCATGATTTACAGTACGCGAATAATTAATTTCAGATTCATAAGTGTCAAATAAATGAAAAGAATTAAAGTTTCAAAATTTCATTTCTTTCATGAAACTTTTGTAAATATTTTAAATTTTCAATCATTTCCATTTAATAAATTCACAAATTTTTTTAATTTCAGGTAAGTGTCCCTTTAAGTATTCCGCATTTACTGACCTACGTAACGAATTCCGGCAATTACTGGTTGACTGCGCGCCGTTATTATTGTCCTCCCATTGCACTTTCGTGCGGTCGTTTGAAAATCATGAATACACCAATAAACCACCATTCAACCAACCAATCAGTCGGCCACAATTGACCACAACTTAAGTGCGCGTCGTGCGCTTCGTGCGCGTTGTGCATGAAGGTAAATATTCAAGTGTTCGCATAAAAATGTAATCAAGTGCGGCAAAGTCATCATCGGTTTGTTGCTATACAAAAACAATACAATTTTATTGACAACAATTACAACAACAGCAAATTTCAGCAATTGAACTTTTTACAAACAAAAAATTCATTTTAAAAAACCAATTACAACTTTTGCTTGGTAGTTTTCAATTAATAAATGGGAAAAGTTGAATCAATATTGCAGCGAATGATTTTGTTAATATTTTTTACATTGCTTGCACGTGACGCACATTCCGTGCACACGAATAGCGCACTTTTGTAAATAGTGCAAAAATTTGTCACAGTGTATGGCGCAGTATTTTCTGAAATTTACTTCATTTTCATTACTCACATGACTTGAATGAATTCTTTCAACTTTATTTGAATTTTATTTATATGCGACATTTAAGTGCGTGGCTTTCGCGGTTGACTTGTTGGCACTTGTGGTAAATGTGAAAAAGTTTAAAACTTTTTAAGTATATCTTAATTACTTTATAAGTTTTCATGCGTGACAGCTAGATGAGTGAGTGGGTGAGTGGATGGGTATAGGTTGGCTATACATGATGATATAATAATCATATGCTTATATACATATGGTACTTATATGTATATAATCTTAAGTATATAGCCTATATAGCCCAAACCCCGTTCTCAGTGCCTTGTCGCCAAAATTATTCTGTTATTTGCAATATCGTGTTTAACGATTTTTTTTCAGAATTTTGTATTCACTATATCAGAAACATAACCTAAAAATAGGGAAATCATACACTTAAATTTTTCTAGGTATGGCACAGGTAAATAAAAAATCTAAAAAATTAAATATTGTTAAATCTAATGTCAGAAAGTCACAGAAAACATGTTGGTGACTCTACGGCAAATAACCAAAAAATAATCTGAAAAATTATTTTATTATAGTTATTATTTATACAAGGTGCAACCCAAAGTAAACAGGACTTTTATAAAATAAAGAAAACGGATGATTATTTTTGTATAATTCTTTTTATTTATTCAAAATACTCTCCTTCTGCTTCGATACAACGTTTTGCACGGTCCAAAAGCATTTGGAATGAGTGTTTTAGGTCATCGGCCGGCATCGCCTTCAGAATGTTGGTACAAGCCTTTTGGATGTCCTCAACGTCCTTATAACGGTTTCCTTTCATCGGCAAATGCAACTGACCGAATAAGTAGAAGTCACAGGGAGCCATATCAGGCGAATACGGTGAATGATTGATGGTAAAAATGCGATTTTTGGTCAAATAATCGGTCGTAACTAGGGCTCTGTGAGCCGGTGCATTATCATGCAATAAACGCCAACTTCCTTCCTCGCGATATTCTGGCCGAATACGACGAATGCGATGCACCAAACGCTTCAAAACTTCAACAAAAAACAAAGCGTTAATTGTTTTTCCCGGTGGAACAAACTCTCGATGAATTATTCCCTTTGAATCGTAGAAACAAATGAGATGAGTTTTGATTTTTGACTTCTCACGGCGGGTTTTTTTCGGATTTGGCTCATCTGGGTGCTTCCATTCGGCACTTTGACGCTTTGTTTCGGGATCATATTGAAAGCACCACGTTTCGTCACCGGTTACGATGGTGAACAAGAAATTTGGATCACGTCTGGCTTCCCGAACGATGTCTTTTGCGTGCTCAATTCTCTGCGCTTTTTGGTCGTCGGTTAAAGTGTGCGGAATGAAGCGAGAACACACTTTACGGAGACCCAAATGTTCGGTTAAAATGCGATCAATTGATGTTTTGGAGATGTTCAATTCCATTTCCATCAATTCCAATGATGATTTTGGCTGCATTTTGATAAAATCACGCACAGTTTTGATGGCATCGTCAGTAATCACAAATTTCGACTGGCCGACGTGTTCGTCGTCATTCAAGTCTTCACGACCATTCTTGAATCGATTCAACCACTCATTAACACGGCCACGGGATAAACAATCATCCCCATAAACTTGCTTTAACAATTTAAACGTTTCGGTAAAAGTTTTACCAAGTTTAAAACAGAACTTAATATTAGCTCTTTGTTCGATCGACATTCTCGTACCAAAGTTAAAAACATACTGTCACATTGAGCGGGATATTTCGGCGTCTACTAGACCAAATGTCATGAAATTTAGACAGTATGTGAATGAAAGATGTACCTTTCCAACGCATGTCCTCACACATAGATGGCGCCACCAGAAACGTCCCTATTGCAAAAGTCCTGTTAACTTTGGGACGCACCTTGTATTATTGTTATTATTATTATTATTATATTATTATTATTTAAAATTTTTTATTTATTTTTTATATTCATTATTTATATTTATTATTTATATTTATTATTTATGTTTATTACTTTAATTTATTATTTTTTTTTTAAGTATCAGGCAAGAGGAAAAAAATTGAAAGAAATGTAAAAAAATTACATACTATAAAACACTAAGTATGCGTGGAATATATAAAAAAATGGGTGAATTTAACAAAATTCTGATAAAAAATAAAACCCAACAAATTTGTTTATGGTTTTATTAACTTTCCACTTCTTTTCTCTTAATGCATCTAAGTGTTATTTATAATATGTCACAATCCCCTCCATCTGATTTGGAAAAAACCACTTTGAAAGTTTTTATTAACATTTTGGTTTTTTTATTATATTAATTTTGCCAGATCGGGCATTAACTATTATATACTAAACATCTGTGGGATTGTTACTTATATTATAACTAATATTAGAAAAATATAACAATCAAACTCGGTCGGGAGGAAATTTGCCTTTTTTTATCCGTTTATGGCCTTAATAAAAGTTCGGAACTAAGCCAACTAGAAATCGAACCCACCACCTCTGTGATGGGAGCCCAGAGAACCGCACGCTGGGCAACCGAGGCAACTCAGACGCCTTTGAAACCCTTTTTCGTTTTAAAGTTAGATTACAATAAAAATTGTGTGATGTTATATTTGGAGGTGCTATTTTTTTAATATAGCTATATATAGAATATACATATATATTGATATCAATTAAACATAATATCGTTTTATACCCATTTCGTCTTATAGACAAATAAAATAGCTGTGTAGGCACAGTAGGTAGGAAGTAGGATATAGCTTTATTTTATTACGGTATCGGGCGTGGTTGGTGGGCGAGAGCAATATTTTGTATATTTTAAGGGCCTTGTATAGGGTTGTTTAGTATACATATTGCCTGCCAAAACTATCATACATAACTTTTGTTACTATAGTGGGCGTGATTGATGAGTATGACGAATTTTAGAAAGCTTCTATAGTTCAAAATAGAAAATTTAGTTAAGAGGAGACAATTTTCCTCTTTCATTTGATACCTATTTCTTCATCATTGCACAATCGCAAATATTTAAATAAATATTTGAAATGTGTATGTCCTTAAAATTTTAAAGTCCTTTAAAAAGGTTTTTGGGTCAGAAAAACTGACTATGCTTGGATATTATAAATGACCTCTAGTTTCACGTCTATATCAACATTTGGATGGGTCTCGGAAAAATTAAAAAATTGTTTCGCACGGTGTATTAAATGAAAAGTTGGTGTTTTCACTCCGTGCACCATAACTTTGTAATTTTTCTTTCAATTCTATTGATGTTAGGCTTAATATTTGCTCAAATAATATATCTTTCATCTTAGATTTTAAAACCAGAGGAGATCATTTATTTTATCTATAAAAAAACGATTCGAAAATGTATAATTTTTGAAAATGGTCGAAAAATTCACATTTTTACAACTTTCATCGTCAGTACCTTCCCCAAATCTCATCTGATTTGGCCAATAGATATATCGTTGGAAAGGCTAGTTAATTGCCTTCTGAACCACTTGTGTTAGTCGGATGGTTGGTTTACGAGATATGTGCTCATAACTGAAATAAGAGGGGAAAAACGTGTTTTTCGAAGATTTTTCGAAAACGCTTCTTAAGAAAATTTTTTGATTTTCAGTTTCGTGTTCAGCAGCCGAAGATTAGTCTAAAAAATACTTTTATTTTTAGGAGCACGCGATGAACCCATTTTTTGTCGAGTAGTGTAATCTACTACAAATAGTGTTGGTTTCAAGTTAACATAGCATCGTTTGATACCCATATTACTTGACAAAAAGACATCAACGCTGATTTTTGCTACTACTGTTCGACAGTAAAGTGGGCGTGGCCAATCTTATTTAGTCTATGTTGCCTTGAATCGGACACAGAATGAAATACAGAATCGTTTCATACCCATATTGACTAACAAAAGTACATCATAGCTGGTCTCTGTTACTATAGTGGGCGTGGCAGGTGAGCGTATTTAATCTTATCAAGTCTGTACATGTGTATTTGTCATGAATAATAAATCCGTGCAATGGTTTTTACTTTATTGCGCAGATAGCTTAGACGAGCATATTAGGGGGAATTCTGCAGTTTTCTATTTTTCTCTTATTCGAATTTATTTTTAGAATTTTTAATACTTAAAAAAAACCACAAGATTTAATTTAAACGATAGAGAGGTTAATATTTTAATTTGAAGCAATGCAAAATACCACATGCCTAATACCAGAAACAAACATCATAAAATTCTTTCTCATAACTGCAGCCAGCCTCCTCTGAGGACACGTGAACTCGCGTTGAGTGAAAGGAAGCGCGTACTCAAACTGACAGAAGGAGGTTACAGTTGCTATTACAATTTGATGCGCTTTTATTGCTACAGTATCTGCCTGTAGGTTCAAATGTATGTTCAAGTGTATGTGTGTGTGTTTCAGCATGTATTGGGTTGTAACTGTGTGAAGCGCTTGTTTTGTCGAAATCCCTTTACTTTGCTTTTTTTCATGTCATTGCATTATTTTATTTTACAACCTCTTGTGGTTTTTGTTGTTTTTGTGTTGATATCAATTTTGTGGTCTCGAGTATTGGTATTTGTGGGCGGCTAATGTGGGTATGTGAGTGTGTGTGCTTGTTGAAGTGAAGCACTGCCATGGTTGCTTGTATATTTTTTTATGATTGGTTATAGTTGTAAATGCTAATGCTAACCGATTTTATGCCTAACAACAGACACAGACGCTCACTCGCACGCAACGGCGTAAGCAAAAAAATGGGCGTAAAGCTAACATGAAGATTGCGCATGAAAAGCAATACATAAAATAAGACATTAAATGCAGAAGGGAAAACCTTTAGAAAGTGCAAGATTAAGGAAACAGGCGACTAATAGCTCCCTAAGTGTTATGAGAGAAGTAATAGTGACTATTAAAGAGATGAAAAATTAAGAAAAATATTTAAAAAAAATAATAATAATCTTCTACAGGAATATGTATGTTTTATTTATTTTTATTATATAATTGTTATTATTTTTAATGCTTAAAAATATGTCTTTAAGTCTACTCAACACCTTTTTTGGGTTCCGCTAACATAGTTGAAATTTTACATCAAAACAGTCTTCTTTCTTCCATCATTTCCACTGAAACAAATTACCCACACCGCTCCGGCTGTTTCCCCAACATTTCATTGGTATAACACTGTAGCACAGCTTAGCATTGTTGTTGTTTTATCATTTCTCCGCCGCGCATGCAAACAAGTGTTTTTCCCATTCATAAAATACACTTTTATGTGAATGTGAGCTCGTCTTTTGGTCGCACAATCGTAACTACCAACGCCTGTCTGTCTGCCGTGAACTGTTATACTCGTATCGAATACTTTTGTGTGTGGAGGAGTTGTACTAAAATTACATTTCTGTACTAAAAGGCTTATCTATTCGCGTGCCGCTAATCAAACAGCTGTTCGCTGTTGGCTGCCTGTTCGCCATTTTCGACCAGTTTGCTGTCGTTCAGGCGCTTACAAGGATGCCGTCTGCTCCTGCCCAAGCGGACGATACGCGTTTGCATTCAGTTACACGCCGGTCTTTCGTCATAACAGTCGCTCTTATCGGGTCAACGCGTTGACGAGTGTCGGTTTTGTATGCGTTTTCTGTAAAAACAAATTTGAAATCGTTTACATCTAAAGAAGAGTGGTATACAAAAATTCCAAAAAAAAAGTTTCAACAATTTTTTTAGTTTTGATATAATTTTTTGATTAATAACAATTGTTTTAATATATGAAATTTTATTTTATGAAAATTTGCTTTATCGGTTGCAATAAAATAAAAATTAATAAAAGTAAACAAACAATTAAAAAATAATTTAAAAAAAAATAATATAAATAAACTAAAATAATATAGAAACATAAAATAAATAAAATAAAAGAATGTGTTAAGATTTTAAACATTTTATCTGTACCGAAGATTGATAAGAAATATGACAAAAACTTGCTGATTTTTTTTAAATAAATTGTTTTAGTAGATAAATAATATTTTGTTAAATTGTTATTTTTTTAGTAAAAACATTTGATTTGTTAATTTTATTATTTTATTTATTTTTTTCTTATTAAAAAATTTGTAATTTAATTTACTAATTAAAGCATCAAATTAATATCCAATTTAATCTGAACGTGTGTGACTGAAAACAACATCTTTTGTAATACAAAACAACGGAGAAATTCAACGAAATTATGATAAAATACCATATTTAAATTTAAAAAAGTTATAAAAAATTATAAAAATTCCAAGTGCTGTTCAAATTAAAAAAATGGTACAAAAAAAATTGTATGCCAAACAAATTAATACAACTACGTTTGCAGTTGAACATTTGAAATGCAATTATACAAAAAATAAATAGTTAAACAAATAAAAAAAATTAACTAAAAATAAGTTAAATAAAAATAAAGCGAATTTTTAAAAATTTTTCGGAACTTGGTGAACTGGCCAATGTTTTAAAATTTCTCAAATATTTCTTCTTTCAAATATTAATGAGCATCTATGACATTCGAATCAGCAGCACACTGTGGAATACCTTAAGACTTTCCTTGGATTATTTGCAGCTGGTTATGTTATTGTTAAAAATATATGTTGCATACTTGCAGGCGTTTGATATTGGTTCACATAAATTTGTATATGTGGGGTGTATTTACGTTCTATTTGCCAATATTCTGGAAAGTGTAGCAAAACGAAATCCATTTGGTTAGATTAGGTTAAGTTGGCTGCCCCTGTATGAGACATTTTAGGCATAAAATTGAAAGCTTCAGTTAGCATAGTTTGAGAGATTCAAGTTGGGTCAAATATTTATGTAAAGTTTTGTTCAATAATTTTGGGTATACACTAATTATGCATCTTTCTTAGAAACTCTCGATCCTATTGGAAAAATGATTTGCCATGGCCAGTTGGTAATTAATTGAAGCCAGTTTCGAACTATAAGTTGAAAGCATAATAACAACCCAACCAAGCTCCTTGAGCTTCTTCGGTGTGCGTTGCCAGGCGTTGTCCTGGTGAAACAAAACCTTCTATCCTATTGCCCAAAGCTGACCGCTTCATGGCGATTGCTTCCTTTAGACGGTCCAATTGTTTACAACATTGGTACGAATTAAGAGTTTGGCCATAGCAGAGCATCTTATAGTAGATGATTCCCTGCCAATCCCATCAAACATACAAAAAAACTTTACTGAGCATTAAGTCTGGTTTGGCCAACGTTTGTGCCGGATCATCATTATACGACAACGATAGTGATCCACTTTTCATTACCATTTACCATTTTCTTCAGAAATATTCCAATTTTATTGCAATTTAATTTTATTGACATTCAGTCCATGGGACTAACAATTTATTTCAATAGTTAATGTTTTAATAAATCACATAATGGACATAACAAAAATTATTCATACTCAACTTCCATTAAACAAATCGTTTCATAGACTAATAAATGGAATAGCATTAATTTCTCGCTCATAAAATTATTTATAATACCTCAATGGTTGCATGAAGCAATAACGGCTGGGAACAATTTTTGAATATCCATAACCATGAAACAATAAAAATAAATGACTCCATTCTTGCTGAGGCAGCTACCCATACAATAAAAAAAAATGGGAAAATTAATATAGCAACGAACCACAAAAATCTAATGTTTGATGCTAAATTGGAAATGAATTTAATTAATTTGAAACACGCCCATTAATAACTCAGTGCATAAATGAGCAAATATTTAAGTTAGTTGAAAACTACTATTAATTTATTCACTAAAATTTAACTTTAAATCCTTCCTTACTTCAACCACTTCTATGTTACGTACTCGCACAGTGTTCAAAAGTATCTCTAAAAATTTTGTACACCCAAGAAACTTTACAAGATAATCACACTTATGGCAACACAGTAAAGTTTTATGCAACCCTAAAGAAAGTGGCTTAGGGAGAAAGTAAAAAGTCAAGCAACGCACAGCTAAAAGTCTGCGATAAGCAACGGAAGGTAGCAAACTTTTTGGCTTGTAAAGATATGTGAGGTGAAAGTTTTAAATAGTAGTTTCATACTTCGCATATGTTAAAAAAGTGTACTAAGATTGTGTGCCATCGTTTGTCGGCTTATTAGTAAAATTTTTCAAGTTTGTTGGCCTCACATATTGAATGACGATAATTTCGTAATATTGAAACTGACAAGAAAACTTGCACGGGCTGACAATTTTAGGCTTCTTTCAAATATATTTTAAGTAATTAACATCTAAATAACTAACTTTTGTTTAGCATACTTTCAGGCTGCTTATATTTCTGTTTAAAAATTTTTGGGATTTGGTTTTTTTAATTTAAAATGCTCTCCCTCGATTATTATAAGAAGTTTTTTTTTAATATTTCAAAATATCACAATGAAGAGATATGTTTGTTTTGGTAAAACTTTTCAATATAAAACAAATATATATTTAACACTAAAAATGTTTTTATATAAAATGTTTTTTATTTAATCACATATTTAAGAAAAAAATTAAAGAATCTTTTTAAAATGCCTTTCAATAAAATAATTTTCAAAATGTATAAAATTGAATGTTTTTTGGATTTTTGAGTAAATTTTTTATTACTAAATTAGAAGAATTAATTTTTTAACCTAACATGTTTTATAAAAAAATATATTTTATTCAGAAAATGGGAAAATTACTAAAAATTTTTATTATATAAAGATATTATTTTTATTAATTTTTTAATTTAAAACAAAAATTCCTTTTTAGTTTTAAACATGTTTAAAAACCGCTTTTTGTATTGTTTCTTTAAAAATCATTTAATTAAAAAAAATTAAATATTGTTTTTGAAAAATGCTGAAAAAAATTATTAATTAATTTGTGAAAATTGCTTTAAGAAGAAGCTCAGAAAAATGTGAAGCATACATAATTTTTTGTTTTTCTTTATGAAAATTCAAATAACAAATCATATTTTCTTACACACTGCCAGTGACAAAAGTCTCACTGAAATTACAGTAAACAGTTTTTTGTGTGCTGTTTTTATTTTGCTGTCACTAAACAAATGTTAACACATTTTTATTAAAATTTCAGTAGTTTTCAAAATCGCATTTTGTTTAAAAAAATTCATAATTTTTAGTTATAATTCTTCATCAATAATTTGGAATTTTTCGTTTTTGTGAAAATTTTTGGTTAATGATTTTTGAAAATATTTCCTTTTTGTAATTATCTTTGAGTCATAATTCTTTTAATATTATTTCTTAGTTGAAATTCAACTGAATTAAAACATTTGCAATCAATAACTTGTGTTTTATATTTAAAAAAATATTTTTAGTATTTCTTTTAACGAACTTAAATTATTAAACATTTTTTTAAAACTATATTTTTGTTTTTAATATTTTATATTTAAAACTGAATTTAGTTTTTCAACCAATAATTTTTAGATTTTGATATTTTAGAAAAAATATTAAAAATAACAATAAAAAATATGAAAATATAGAAATATGGAAATATATATAAAAAATATATAATATTTTTCAATTGACATAAAACGATTCCACTAATTATTTATAATTACATTCTTTATTTATAATTTCAATCAATACATCAATACATAATTTCAATTAACATATTTTTATATTTCTGTTTTGAACAATTTAAAAAAAATATTTTCTAAACAAATATTTTTAAATCATATTTTTAAATAAAAATATATTTTTAAAATGTTTTCAATTAACGTAAGAATTTTTCTAAGTCTTTATTACTTTTGTTAGATGTTAATTTATTTGATACTAATACTTAATTAAATTAAGTTTTTTTTTTAATTTTTTAATCAATAACAAATTAAGTTTTAGTTTTTAATTAAAAAATATTAAAAAGTGATGAGAAAAATATTATTAAAAAATATTATTACGATTTTTTTAATCGACATTGTTTTAAAAATTTTTTTTAAATTATCTATTTTAGTTTTATTATTTAAAAGATTTCCAAATAAATTTAATTAGATATTAAATAATTTAATTAAATTTAGTCAATAATTTTTGTATTGATTTTTTGTGTAAATATTTTTAAATTACACTTTGTACTCTGTAATTTTAACTAAAAAATCTGTAATTAAAATGAAATAAAAATACCAAAATTTTTTAAGACAAAATTAAAAAAGAAAAACAATTAAAATTGCACTTTTTAATGCATATAAATTTGTTGTAAAGAACTGATTTTTATTTTAGACAGTTAAATGAAATTATTTAAAAAATAATTGAATGGTTTCGACAATGTAAAAGAAAACAGTTTTTGCTGAGAATTTATATTCTTATATGTAAGTTCTAGACTGCAATGGAAAATAATTCTAACTGAAATTATTTGACAACCTCTTTGATAACTGTCAATGCATAAGTGTTTTTAACAGGAATTTTATCAAATAATTGCACATCCTATTTTAAAATTTGTGTTTACACAATTTATTATAAATATTCAACTTATCGTCTAATCAGGTCGCCAATAGGCCAACCACACGTTTTTGTCATTAGTTAGTTGCCATTAGATGCTACAATCTACCCAAAACACCTGCGCCTGCAAGTATGCAATAATTTGCAACATAATTAACTTGGTGTGAGAGTAATACATAAATTTACCATCAAAAAAATTAAAAAGTTACATGCGTATATATGAAATTACACACACGCATGCATACATTGCACGTAGAAAGAGCAGCGTGAAACTGTCTGCTATGAAAGCAACGAAATATTTACGTGCATAAAGGCACTTTAGCACACAGCAAACGACGCCGGACGCGACGAGTGCGAGTGCGTGTTTATGTTAAATGACAGTGGCAATGACAACATTTACAACAACTACAACAAAATCATGTCTGTTGGTAATTTAGATTAAGCATTCCAAGACATTCAACGCGACCGCACACACACACACCCCCACAGCAACAATAATGACATGGCAAAATTGTGTGAAATGTGCGCCACAGCATTTAGCAGCAACACACATGCGTATGTTTGTGCATGTGTGTGTGTGTCTTGTGTTGGTTATACAAGAGTCATTACCATATACGAGACAACAGCGTCGTATTAGGGCGTGTGTGTGTGTGGTGTATGTAAACATGTAAACAATTTACAAATTTGTATATATTAATGTCTCGCTGCATGGTTCCAAGTGTGTCAGTGCGTAAGCGAAACCCGGCCGACGGTCTGGGCGCTTAAACACTCGCAGGTGCTCCTCCAAGTCGTTTGTGATATGTTCAAAAATTTTTGCATTTAATTGCTTGACGCCGCAAAACATGGTTATGTGTGTTTGTGTTTGTGTTGAAATTACCTGCAGCCTAATGAAAACATACAACAAGAATATATATCAAAGGAATAAATATGCAAAAATCTCGAATGTCATATGCACAGTTAGCCACCGTGGCGTATGAGTGTTTTGTATTAGTCGAATGCGATAACAAAGTGCCAAGTGTGCAATAAAAAGTTTTAAAATTAAATGCCATAACGATGTGCGCGAAGAAATGCAAATTTTGTGCTTTGATTTATGGAGATTCCTCCATGTGATGTCGTCAACATGAATCGTATGCAAGTTGAACGTCTACTACCGCTGAGACGGTTGTGTTTGTGTGCGTCTTAATTCGTGTGTAAATTATCTGCTGCTGCACAACGCGCTGGTAAGCTTTGCATAGCCGCTAAGCAAGATTTATTGGCATAATGCAATTGAAGTGACTGCACTGGCCAAGTTCAGTCTTGCCAGCTTGAATCGTCGTCTCTCTGTGGGTGAGTGTGTATAGCAACTTTGCCGCAGAAATGCTGTAAGCTCAGAAAACGTGTACTCATACACAGACCCGTTTATGCACCTTCACGTGCCACGTTCAAATGCCAGCAAACTACAATGAAGACCAGGTAAAATAGGGAGTAAAAAAATAATAATAAGAAAAATTTAAAAGACTAAAGACTTGAAGGCAAGCAGCTGCATTCTCTACTTTGTGGCGGAAAAAACTACATAAATCAGAGGATTATTGTGTGACTAATGCAACATATGGAGCACAAAAACCTTGAGTGATTAAAGTGCTATAAAAGAATTTTTTATTACCTTACACTTGTAAGTGTGGGATTAGGCTCCTATGTACTTTATCACGAATGCATAAACAGTTTTAATAACTTTAAAGTGCTTTTTTGAGTGAACTGCCTAAAAGAGGATATACAAAATTTATTGTTTATTGTTATAAATTTCAAAAGTATGTTATCATTTTCTATATTTTCTACAACAATACCAAGTGCCATATTTTGTATAAACATTGCTTTTACATAGATTTAGTTTATTTAATATATAAATAATAAATAAATGTTTAAAGTCCATTCCGTTTCTAGTTCTTCAACGGCGTTCATCGATTAATCGACTAGCATTGATTAATTAAATATTGAAAATTTTTAAGTATATATAAAAAATTTTTTTAATCGATTTTATGGGCAATACATTTTAATTTTTGCTACGTACAAATTCAAAAGTTGACAACCCCACAACTTCGCTTGTATGGCAGGCGCCCTCTGGTGGTGAATTTTTGAACTTTAAATAATTTTGTATTTTTTGCACTTAAGAATCTTGTCCATTGTTGAATAAAACATTCAAAACGGTTTAATATTTTCTGACATGTAATGTTTCATCGTTTACTGAAGTAGCTAAGCTAATTTCATAGAAAACAATCAGTTTCGTATGGTAGCCCCCTTAAGAGTTGGAGATAGCGGTTACATATGTATGAAAAAAATATTCCGAAACGAAAATAAATAGAGGTCAGTCTTACATTTCATGCATCTGTGGGCAACGTGGGAGCAATGGGAGCCTATTTTATAAAAATGATAATTTTGTATGGGAGCCTCATTAAGGGTTCCAGAAAGGGGGTGAGTATGTTCGAAAGAAGTGTTCGGAATGAGAAATTAGCAGGGGTCACTCATAGATTTTAACACTCTAAGAGCAATATCTGACCAGCTGTGGAGCAATTTTGTTGAATTTCCAAGCATTTTTGTGCGACAGCATTTAATTTATTCCATTCCGGCGCCCCAGTTTTTTGTTGCATGTACCTTTTCATCAAACCGCAAAAAATGAACAATAAATAGACAACAAATCATCTCTACTGTGTAGTGATAGCCGTAAGGTTTTTAGTGAAAAAATTGCGTAAAATGTTGTCATTGTGTATATAATATAAATAATATAATATAAAATAAATATAATTTTGCAACATGGCAAAAATTTAAACTTACACAAAAGCAAATATACTCAACACTGCGTCATTGACTCGATACATTAAAAACTTTCAAGGTGGTTTGAAATGGTGTTTATATAGTACGACTATATTAAGTCGGTACATACTGACTCATACCGACTTGCCCGCTTTTACCATCTCAAGATCTGTTTTCTTCGTCTTCAAACCTTCCTCAAATTACTTTGGAAAAATTAAAAAATGTCTTAGCTTATTTGCTAATTTTCCTCGTATCATTTTCCTAGAGAAAATTTTCCATTTCTGCGTTCCAACTTTTTTTTGCTTGGGCTTCTTTCTATTTCACGTAATGAGAAAACGTTTGCTCTGCTTAAGTGTTGTCATTTGTGTTAAATAAATTGAACAACACAAATTAAAAACAATACAACGTGTTCGCTATTCTACGGAAGCATTTGTTCAATCAGGTATGTTCTGCATTTCAATTAGTTCAATTTTCTCAATTTGAATCATTGAGTTGATTTTAAATCAAAGCAATCACCAGCCTAATCTGTAGTCTTTTGTGAAACCATTTGCCATATTTGCTGTGCGGCTATGGACACGAAATCTCTTTAATATATTTTAAGCTATGCGCCATAGACCGCCTGGTTCATTATTGCAACAACGTTCGTTTTAATAATTTCAAAATCTTATTAGCCCTGCTCGTTTTAAGTCACCATTTAATGGCTTTCAACTAGAAAATGCGTCTGTAGAAGCTGCAGGGACGAGAAAGAAGAAGAGAAATTTCTTCACCTCTTTCACACTTCAGTTTCAGTTCTTTGTCAGAAACGCAAACCAAATATTGATCTCATTTATATTAAATTATGCCGCCGACATTAAAAGCTTAATACACCTGTTGAGAAATAGGCCAATATTTGCAACGATGCCCCACGCAGGGGTTTAATCAAAACATATCTTTATTATCAACTGATGTTAAATATAAGGTTGGGTTGTGATGTGAGTGAGTTGTGTTCAAAT
This sequence comes from Melieria crassipennis, assembly GCA_963668005.1. NCBI lineage: Eukaryota > Metazoa > Arthropoda > Insecta > Diptera > Ulidiidae > Melieria > Melieria crassipennis. The sequence continues at coordinate 9,287,355 of OY764963.1, forward strand.
ATCTACAACAATGAAATAAGGGATTAGTGTACAATGTTTTTCTTACTATTAAATTACATATACTTTGTCCGTTTTCCCGATGTTCGTCGATTTACAATATCTCCCACATCCGATCGGTTGCACGTCGCCAGCCAGAAAGGAGGAGAAAGCAGATGGCGGCCGCCGTGTTGCCCCTTTTCTCAATTTAGTCATTTTCATTGACGACGTTGCCACGTCGTCAGACAGGCAAAGAAAGTTAGTGACCGCTGCCGGGTTGCCCACTTGGTCGCCTACTTTTCGCAACACTCCTCCTCGGTATGCCGTCTAGGCCTACCTATTACAGCACCTCACCTACGGAAAGTACGGCGAGCCTCGCGGCAGGTCTTTCCAGTTCTCCGGCGCTGGTCTTCACGATAGCGCTTCTGACTTGCCCGTCCTGGGCCTTCCGGACTGCCACTACTCTACCCTTCGGCCAGCAATTCCTTGGTCCATCAGGGTCCACGATATATACAATGTCCCCAACATCTATCGGCTTTACCTTTTCGAACCACTTGGAGCGACGCGTAATAGTCGGTAAGTACTCCTGCGTCCAACGACGCCAGAAGGCGTCGGCCAGTTGTTGCGCACTTCTCCAGCTTTGGCGTAGTTGCACGGCTCCATCAGCGAACTCGATTAACGGCTTCAAACCGCTGGAGCTGCCTAGCAAAAAGTGGTTTGGCGTGAGCGCTTCGTCGTCTTCCTTACCAACCGGAACATAGGTCAGTGGCCGTGAGTTAATTGTGGCCTCCACCTCCATAAGGGCCCCGCGAAGTAGTTCATCTGAAGGTCGTTGAGACGGCAGTATCTTATACAGCATATCTTTTACCGAACGCACCAGCCGTTCCCATGAGCCGCCCATATGCGGCGAGGCGGGGGGTATAAACCGCCACTTCATTGTCGAACTGGTAAATGTACTTATTATCTTATTCCGGTCCATGACGTCGAAGGCTTCTCTTAGTTCACGCTCCGTGGCTCGAAAGTTGGTTCCGTTGTCACTCCAGAATTCCAATGGGACGCCTCTCCTGGCCATAAACCCGCGAATAGCCAAAATGCACGAGTCGGCAGACAGCGAATAAGCTACTTCTAGATGTACCGCTCTTGTGGTAAGACAGGTCAGGAGGACGCCATATCTTTTATCTGAACTTCTGCGGACCGCCACCAGAATGGGTCCAAAGTAGTCTACGCCCACATAGGAAAACGGCCGTAGAAAAGGTGTTATTCTAAACGACGGTAGGGCAGCCATCCTTGGTGGTCGAGGCTGCGCGTTGCGGTTGAGGCAGACCTGACACTCACGGCGCGTTTTGTTGACGACTGTTCGAAGATTAGGAATCCAAAATACTCGGCGCAATTGATTCACCACAGCTTCAGAATAGCCATGGCAGAGCCGGCTATGGTAGTCCAAGACGATCAGCCGAGTTACGTGATGATTCTTCGGCAATATGATTAAGTCTCGAGCGCCTGTTAATTGTACTCTTCCTCCGAGCCGCAATATAGAGTCGTTGTCTAGATATGGCGTGAGCGTGTAGATGGGGCTTGAACGGTTAATCGGCTTCCCTCTCGCTAATGTGGCGATTTCATCGGCGAACACAGCGCGTTGAGCTTCTTTCCATATGAGTTTTTCGGCGTGTTGGAAATGCTCTTGGCTCGGCAGCCCACGAGCCATTCTCGCATCTCGGCGAAACGACTTCCAATAGCTTGCAGCGTGAACCACCATAACGACTACACGAAGCAAACGTCTCCACGATGAGAACCGTTCGAGTGTGGTGGTAAGCAGTGTCTGCTGGGCTTCGTGATGGAGGCCTAGATACTGCGCTTTAAGCTCTGCTCTGGTGGAGTTGGTTCCCTCAGGCTCGCTGGGCCACTCCGTGCGGTCCTTCTTCAGGAATGGGGGGCCATGGAACCATCGGCTTCGATTGGATAGATCCGGGGATGGCTGCCATTTAGTAGCGGCGTCAGCCACGTTTTCCGCCGAAGGAACCCATCGCCACTCGGAAGCTTCAGTCAACTCCACGATTTCGCTGACCCTAAAGGCTACGAACTGCGAGTAGCGCCGGTGATCGGAGCGAATCCAGGATAGCACGGTACGGGAATCTGTCCAAAACGTACGCTTCTTTATGGGTAAGGTGAGTGATGACGTGATGCTGGTAGCCAATCTTGCACCTATAAGGGCTGCTTGAAGCTCGAGGCGCGGTATAGAAAGCATCTTGAGCGGCGCCACTTTGGCCTTGCTGCCAAGAAGTATACAGTCGACGTTCCCTTCAGCGGTGTGGCGGACATAGCTCACGGCAGCGTACGCGTTTTCGCTCGCATCTACGAAGGTGTGGATTTCTAGCTCGGAATCGGCTCCCAATTGGGTGAAGTAACAGCGGGGTACTCTTATCGTTTCTATTTCTGGGAGAAGTTGTACCCATCTGACCCAATTACGGTGCTGCTCATCGTGAATCTGCTCGTTCCAATCGCAGCCGGAACGCCAAACTTCTTGCAGGATGATTTTTGCGTAGATGATGTAGAAATCAAGGAGCCCCAATGGATCGAAGATTGACATCACCACGCTCAGTAGTTCCCTCTTTGTAGGATGGCGGAGGCCTTGCAGCAATTCGTTATTCTTGTGATGCGTGGCTACTCGGAAGGTAAAACAGTCATCTTGGGTGAGCCACCAGAGGCCCAATACTTTAGTCGCGTTGTCTTCCGGGCAGAAGCTTACCTCCTTGTCAGTTGTGGTGGCACCCAAAGCTTTCAGTACGTTGTTAGAATTTGAACGCCAGTTCCGGATATGAAATCCGCCCTTCGCATGGATAAACTTTACCTCAGTGGCGAGGCGAATAGCCTCCTCCTCAGTGTCCACGCTGTCTAGCATATCGTCGACATAATGATTGTCTATGATACAGACGGCAGCTCTAGGATACCGAGTGCGGAACTCCGATGCGTTCAGGTTCTTTACATACTGCGCACAACTAGGTGAACAGGTAGCGCCAAACGTCATCACGGTCATAGCAAACAAAGCAGGTGTCGTTGTTCCACGCTCGAACCACACAAACCTTTGATAATCTTGGTCCTCATTGCGTATGCGGACTTGATGAAACATCTCTTCTATGTCTCCGCTCACTGCTACCGCTCGCTGCCGAAATCTGCGCAAGATGGACACCAGAGACGTTAACTGGTCGGGCCCTTTTAGCAGCATGGAGTTCAAGGAAACGCCATCGGTTTTGGCTGCGGCGTCCCACACAAGTCGAAATTTGCCTGGTTTATGTGGGTTGTGAACCGGGAAGATCGGCAGGTACCAGCATCTCTCCTCTGCTAACGATACGGCATCAAGGCGTTTAGCGTAGCCTTTGCTGATGTAGCTGTCAATTTTATTCGTAAAGATTTCTGCAAGCTCCGGATCCCGCACTAATTTTTGCTGCAAGCACCTGGCCCTATGCAGAGCGAGCGGCAAACTATTGGGGTGTGTAGGCTGCAGACATCGCCAGAGTAAACCAGTTTCGAAGTGGCCGTTAACGCGTTTCGTCATGCCTTTTAGCTGTTCTATCGCATGCCGATCATCGGTAGATAGCAGGGCATTAGCTTTACGTTCGACGTCCGATTTGTCGAGACAGATGTACTCCTTCACGATTCTAAGAAGCTCATCGTGCGGAGCGGCGTCACAGTCGCAGGCGTGATAAGTTAGATATCCAGAATTCAAGCGTTGTCCCTGGTTGAGCAAACCTTTGATGGTCCAACCTAGGCGTGTCTTCTCAGCTACGGGCGCGTCCTGTTCCCCCTCCTTTGAACGTAGAGCTAGACCGAGTCGACTGTTGTTGAGGCCGATCAGCAATCTAGGCGTGGCATCTGTGTAGGAAGTAAGCGGCAGGCCTCTCAAATGCGCGTACCTTGTTTTAAGCTCATGAACGTCCAGCGTCTGTGAGGGCAAATCAAGCTTGCTAACCGTGCGTACGTTCCTCAAGGCGAAACGCTTGTTGGGATTATCTCCCGAAATTCTCAAGTCCAGTATCTGCGAGTCATCTTCATACCGGTGAGTATTGGCAGTCCACTTCAGGCACAGCGGCTGTTTCACACCCTTCAACTTAAGGCTCTCTTGTAGTTCAACGTCCATCAGCGTGAGTGAGGAGCCATCATCGAAAAAGGCGTACGTATCTAGCCGAGTTCCATTTCCATACAGAGTAACAGGCAATACCCGGAACAGGATAGAGTCGGCGCCGTTAGAGCGTGTACTGCATAGTACGTCGGGCCTAGGCGGGTTAGTCTCAGCTGAACCCCATTTATGCAGCAAGGGGTGATGATTGGCAGTACAACCCTGGATTCCACAAACAGATTTCGTGGCGCACGGGTTCGGCTTTAAACAGCAACGGCACAGATGATGCTTCTTCACCAACTTCCATCTAGCCTTCCGGTCGACGACTCTGAAGTCGTTGCAGCTGGCAACAGCGACGCATTGTCCATTACAGATGACGCACTGGCCTCCTCCTTCATGAGAAGGGCTGGTGTGCGCATTCAGGACACCCCGCTTTGGCGCGGGCTTGGCGCTTGCTCCAGGTATGAGCACGTTGTTGGCCCCTTGGGCAAGCTGGAACAACCACAGTCCAAAGTTCTCCAAGTTATGTGACGGCAGCTGCAATTTGTGCATACCCCAGAACGCAGCAAGTAGGCCTGGTAATTTGCCGACCAGCTGCTGTTCTAGCTCTGGGTTGTTGAGATAGTTCGTCATGTTGGACGCCTTAATGGTGGCGCAGATGGTTTGCACTTCCACAGCGAAGTCGACTAGAGTCTCCAGTCGGTTTTCCTTTATAGTTGGAACACCCCGGATCCGATCCAGGAGCACACTGATTATCAGCTCTGGTCGGCCGAACTTCATTCGCAGAGTTTCCATTACTTGCGGAACACAAGATGAATGCAGCAGCAGATTTTTCACAGCATGGCGTGCCGCCCCCGTCAATGCTTGACGTAAGCGCGCCAGATTTTCGCCTTCAGAAAATCCGCACATCTCTGTTGTTTGTTCGTAAGTGGCTAGGAATAAGGGCCACTCCTCAGGCTGGCCATCAAAGTTCGGAAGTTCCTTGGTGATGCTACTGCGAGCGGCGAGTTGATCACTTGTGAGACGACGGGCCGTGAGCAATGTACCGGGCCCAGGATCCATTGTCTGTGCTGAGCCACAATCCGGCAGGCAGCCCGTAAGGCAGTCTGGCAACTTTGAGCCGGAGAGCGGCGGGCGGTTTGCGGTCCCACAAGTCGGTGGGCATCCTTGGAAACCACTCGGCAACCAGGAGCCAGTGGTCGGTAGATGAGACGCAAATCCGTTGCAAGTTGGAGCGGCCCCGCTAGTCGGCGGGCAGTCCTGGCGATCACCTGGCAACCATAAGCCAGTGGTCAGTGGATGAGATGCGACTCCGTTGCAAGTCGGAGCGGCCCCGCTAGTCGGCGGGCAGTCCTGGCGACCACCTGACAACCATAAGCCAGTGGTCAGTGGATGAGACGCAACTCCGTTGCATGTCGGTGCGGCCCCGCTAGTTGGCGGACAGTCCTGGCGACCCCTTGGCAACCATGAGCCAGTGGTCAGTGGATGAGACGCGACTCCGTTGCATGTCAGTGCGGCCCCGCTAGTTGGCGGACAGTCCTGGCGACCACTTGGCAACCATGAGCCAGTGGTCAGTTGTTTGGTGATAGATTCGGTGCGCATAGGCGTAGCCCCGCTCATCGGGCAGCTCGGACGGCCACTTGGCAACCATAAGCCAGTGGGCGGCGAGGCTGTTTTACGCTTGGCCTGTTGCCCAAGAATCTCCAATCTACCAAGAACTGATGTGATCCGCTGTTGTACGCAGAGGTTTTCCGTTGACGTTGCAGGAGGGCTGGGGTGAGCGTTGTGCTCCACCTCGCGTGACACCGCGTCATGAGCTACCACACTTTCTGTGCCCTGCAGCCACTGCTCCACTGCTACCTCGTCGAGATCGACTTCTGTGTCTGAATATTCAGCTGTTTGCAGAAGAAGGTCCCTACGCCGCTTTAACAGCGCTTCTTTCTGGCGCAGCAGTTGCTCCTCCTCGTCGAGAAGCTGCTTCTCTGCTTGTAGGCGACGCGTCGTGGTTGATTTTCTGCGATCAGCACAATGAACGGACGCGGAACCTTCAGCGGCCGCCATCGATCGTAGCGCATTATTGCTACGTGTTTCAGCCGGTGCTGTTTGTTTGTCCGCGGCACTCGCTTCTGCTTGTGCCGGTGCTCCAGTTGTGCAGACAAGCGGTGCGGTGCAGCCGGCGCAGCTCCAGTCCTCATGCTCGATCGCGGCCGTCACTCCCACACAGCGAAAATGGAACCACTGGTTGCAGGTGTCACAACACACCATTTGCGAATCGTCATCCTCTTCACAATTCTTGCAACTCCGACCCGGTGCCGACGTCATTTCGTGAAAAAATATTTGAAGATGTTGAGAAATAGGCCAATATTTGCAACGATGCCCCACGCAGGGGTTTAATCAAAACATATCTTTATTATCAACTGATGTTAAATATAAGGTTGGGTTGTGATGTGAGTGAGTTGTGTTCAAATATCTACAACAATGAAATAAGGGATTAGTGTACAATGTTTTTCTTACTATTAAATTACATATACTTTGTCCGTTTTCCCGATGTTCGTCGATTTACAATATCTCCCACATCCGATCGGTTGCACGTCGCCAGCCAGAAAGGAGGAGAAAGCAGATGGCGGCCGCCGTGTTGCCCCTTTTCTCAATTTAGTCATTTTCATTGACGACGTTGCCACGTCGTCAGACAGGCAAAGAAAGTTAGTGACCGCTGCCGGGTTGCCCACTTGGTCGCCTACTTTTCGCAACAACACCTTTTATAATACTTTCAGATGATTTAAATTTTAAGTAGAACTAAATCGTTAGGTATCCCAATGCACAGTGATTCGACTCCATACAACTGCGGGACAAAATTAGAAGGAGTGGTCCGTTTTTCATAAGATTTGGTATACTAGTTAATCATGGTGTGCTGAATTGAAATCTCCATTTGGTTTTTCTTAAATTTTTGTAGTTTGGCAATGTCTGAGACTTAAATTTGCTATTTTCGTCAATTTTGGTGAGCTATAGCAACGAATATGTTGGCTAGATTTTTCAGATTTTACATTTAATCGGTAACGTCAACATTGATATTGGCAAAGAGTGACAGAAATTGTCTTAGGACCCTTTAGTTTTGCAATAAAAACGATAATAATAGATGTATGTTTTGTTTTTTTTTTTGCAGTTTTCCCAATTTTTCAAGCTGATTGCATACTTTTAGGCATAAATAAAATAAATTTTGTCGAAAAATACGTGTTTAGACCACTCTTCAAATTGAATTATTTTCTGAGATCGGAAGATATCGGAGGATATAATTGCATTATCCGACAAAGAAACAATGCTTTTTAAAATAAAAAAAAGTCCAGTAACATACTTTCACATTCTTTTTAGATATTTTCGTCTAAGTTTTGCCAATTTTCAGATTTTTAATTTAGAAAAATATTTTGAACTAAAAGTGATGTAAACGCCTACGCTTTGCAAATTTTGGAAAAAAATTAAAAGCGAAAATGGCCACATCATTTCTTATTATATTTTGAAAGTTTAAGCAACTTCGTGTTAACCATGTATTTTTGAAATTTTTTTGCTCAATAGACTAATCAATAGACTAGAAAATATGAGTTTCAATTTTTTTGCGAAAAAAGTTTCAACTTTGAGCAGCTTTTGCACACACACTTATTAATTTATGGCACAGAGTTTTTGGGGTTTTCTTAGTTGGAGTTTTACCTTTCAAATGGCATCAAAATCGTTAAATTCTGCGCCTATAAATTTTTAGAATTTTGTCTATGGAACGAATCACTGTGCAATGGTCTAAATTAGTCTACATATGTGGTCCTCTGGTATTTAAAGGCTGGGGCGTGTCTCTTTTACCTATCGACCTAAGGCTTGCAACTTTATGTCTCTTTTCTTATATTTTTGAAGCGTAGATGCTTGTTCCGAAGATGTTTAATAACTATAAAACAAAGCTTCAAATTCTATTAATTTATTTACAATTGTCTTCCATTCTTTTTTCGTAACTATAAGCTTTCATCTTCATTTGTTTGTAAATGAAAATTCTCTCGAAATGGTTCTTATGTAGAACTTCCCACTCATATATTTTGCATTTTAATTTGAAATTAAATTTTGCGCCTAAAGGTAGGCACTGAAATTAAAGGCTTAGTATTTGAGGCAATGAAAACTTGCATAATGTTTAAATTAAAATAAGTAATATTTGCATATACAAATTGATTATTTATAAAAATATGAGCATACTTTTAGGCACATATAAATCAGGTATAAAAATTGTAGTATACTTTCGGCCAGTAATTTCCATCTATTTAATTTAATTAGTTAATTATTTGTTTATTTAACCAACTGCACTTCAATTTAATTTTGTTTTTTTAGACAGAAAAAACAAATATTTTGTCAACGTAAATTGGAATTCAGTCAAATTTTTTGCCTATTAATTTAATCCATTTTTAGTGACACACATTTCTGTATATGTGCGTGTCAGACACCCCGGGGCAAGTGTTGAGTTTCAGGTAATTAAAATTTAGCATTGCCATTTAAAACTAGCACTTGGCGTACATAATATAAATCAAAATAATGGTTGTAATTAAATATGCAACAATAAAGACAACAGTCATAAAAACAACCGCAGCACTCATGCAAAAAATAAAATTATACATGAGTTTTGTTATTTATGTAAATGTTAAAAATTCGTTACCACAGTCACACATGAAAGTTGCGTGAAAAGACCCGAGGAATAAAATAAACATACAAGAGACATTTTGGAATTGGATTATGTGTGAGTGTGGATGTTCTCTATGGTACAGACGGTCAAGGACAACGAAAGAGATTTAAATAAATTAAACAAAATTTAAAACAAAAATAAGCATGAGATATGCGAGAGGGTTTTATGTGGCTTAGTAGTATTTCGAAATAATTTATGGATTTTTTATGGCGTATGCAAATGATTTTTATATAGAATTTCTCAATTAGTTTTGAAAAATTTGCTATCGAAGTAAAAAAAATTAATAAAAATGAGAAATGGATAATAGAAAACTATGGATTTTTGGTTACTTATGTAAATGATTTTTGTATAAAATTTGTAATTTTTTTTTTATTTACAAAATTACTTTTACAAAATAATCGAAAGAACATTTTAGACATTTTGTTATCGAAGTGTCATTTGTAAGGCTTCATATAAAATATTAAAAAAGTTAATATAAATGAGAAATGGATAAGATATAAAATGGATAATTTTGGATTACTTATGCAAATGATTTTTGTATAATATTTGTCAATTTTTTTTACAAAATGACTTTTTACAAAATATTCGAAAGAACATTTTAGATATTTTTTTATCAAAGTGCCATTTGTAAGGCTTCATATAAAATATTAAAAAAATTAATAAAAATGAGAAATTGATAAGAGAAAACTATGTAATTTTGGTTACTTATGTAAATGATTTTTGTATTAAATTTGTAAATTTTGTTTTACAAAATGACTTTTTTCAAAATGACCGAAAGAACAATAAAAATTAAATATTATGGGCTTCTTTTGTTCAAATTATAGTAAGATTGTACTATGAGTTGACAAAACTAAATTCATTCCAAGCGGAGATTTACTCAGTCATAGAGTTTTCATAGTATTTAATTAAGATTTCTAAAAAAAAATACGAGATTTCGAATCACTTTCACAGAAATCAAATAATCCACAAAATTGAAGATAATGGACTGAATGTTGGTTCAAATTATATTATAATAAAATTTTTCTACGATTTGCCATAATTAAATAATTTCATCTTGACCGGAGACTTATAGAGTCTTAAAATTTTCAAGTTCATTTGGTTACTGATAAGAATATGAAATTTTTAACCAAATTCAGAACCTTTGGCCCTAAATTATTATTATAAATTATAAGATTATAAATATAAAGCAAAATAAATTTAACGATTTAATTTTTGTTTTGAAAAAAAAAATTAAATATGGAATTCCCAACCAGATAAAAGAAAAATATCAAATTTCATATAAAATTCTCATATGCAAAAAACCACAAAAGCCATAAAAGTTTGAGATTATTGACCAAATTTTTTTAATTATAGTTAATTATAGTGAATTGATATTATTATTATTACATACCTTTGTCAAAACGAAATTGATTTCAAACGGAGATTTAAGTTTTTATGGAATCATTGCATTTTTATAAAATTTCTTTCGATTTCTAAAAATACTATGAAATTTCGAATCAAATGCAATAAAAACAATGATAAAGCAGAGAAACCCCTAATTGAAGATTTACATATAAACACTTTTATGTAACATTGGTTTATTGAAAGAGCTAAACAACAATTCGAACATTGATGCATAGTGACACAAATACTATTTGTACATAGATTTCACTAATTAATTTGCTTCCAAGTAGTGCCCTCTGTCCAATCAATCATTCACTTTTCCAGCACACACACACACACACGGATTCACATACCACCGCTCAGAAACCTATATTCGTTCATTCATTGTGACAGTTTGGCGTTAGTCATTTCAATTATTTTACTAATTAATTTTCATAAAGCTAATGGCTAAATATAACTTCCTGTCTACAGAATACGTGTTCAGTCAACCAACGTAAATACTGACCCTGACACACACACACATACACACACACATGCTGGTGTTGTGTCTGTGCAACTAAATTACGTTTGTCTTTTGATGCTTGTGCCCAATTTAATGGTTTGTCGCATAGTAGAACATTTCTAAGGCGTATCAGTTTCACCTTCTTGTGTGCTAACGCTGACAAGTTTTACCGCTTCATTGGCCAGTTTTGCTGGCCTGCAAACTATTGCAATGTTGCGGCTACAGCTGAATGTGCGCAGTTGCTTTGCTGTCTTAATTGAATCATTAAAAGCGACTGGCATGCGATGTTCTCTTGATAGATACCCATCTGTGTACTATGTTGTTGTTGTTGTTTTAGTTGTAACTGCCGATGTGCCTATTCGTATAATTGCTAGTTGCTGTTATTATAACCGTTGGTTGCTATTTTCGTGCGGCTATCTGCTGTATTCTTCAAAAGCGCCCTTAAGTATGCAACAACTTATGCTATGATATGCATTTGTGCTCTATTTTTCATTAATTAATTGTATAAATAAACAATTAATTGGTATTATTAATGACTTGACACACAGACAAATACATACACACACACATACTCGCAACCTACAATTATAACAGCGTTTTATGTGTGTCTGTGTACATTGTTAATCATATTCAAGCATAATAACGACTCTTGCAACAATGATAAGTGACAGTACAAAAGTACAAAAGTTTCAAGGACTCGTAAACAAGAACAAAAAGATATGAGTGAATGATAAAAACAAATAAACAACCATAGCAACAATAATGCTAATTGAATTATTTATTTACAAGCTTCACATTTCGACTACATGTCACGTTATTAATTTTCTGTGCTTTTTGTTTACATTTTCATTAATATTTTGGTTCTTTGTGTGTAAAAAATACTAATTAGCAATTTGCAAAAACAAAAACAAAAATCAAACAAAAATCAAGTGAAATTAAATGTGCCAATTTGAAGCAGACATTCATTGATTAATTTTGTGTTTTTAAAGCTTTAGAGAGAATATTTAAGCGCTGGTTGTTGGGTATCAAAATTGAATTTTATATATAAGTATTTATATATTTTGAGATATATTTTTGCATAGCATTTGGGAATTTTAATTTTAAAGCAATGTGTTTCGTAAAATTCTATTTTTAAATAAACCAAATCTACAATTTATATCGACACTCTGTGTGAGGCATATTGAGAAGTAAATCTCTAAAGTTTTCTCAGCTCACAAAGAAATTTCACAAATATTCACAGAAATATTTCAAATTAAAGTTCACCTTTCTCGGACTCGTATAAAGTTTATTTATATTTATTTTATTTTATTTAATTTAATTTTATTTTATTTTATTTTATTTTATTTTATTTTATTTTATTTTATTTTATTTTATTTTATTTTATTTTATTTTATTTTATTTTATTTTATTTTACTTTATTTAATTTTATTTTATTTTATTTTAGTTTATTTTAGTTTATTTTAGTTTATTTTATTTTATTTTATTTTATTTTATTTTATTTTATTTTATTTTATTTTATTTTATTTTATTTTATTTTATTTTATTTTATTTTATTTTATTTTATTTTCTTTTATTTTATTTTATTTTATTTTATTTTATTTTATTTTATTTTATTTTATTTTATTTTATTTTATTTTATATTATTTGATTTTTATTTTAATTTAATTTAATTTAATTTATTTTATTTTATTTTATTTTATTTTATTTTATTTTATTTTATTTTATTTTATTTTATTTTATATTATTTTATTTTATTTTATTTTATTTTATTTTATTTTATTTTATTTTATTTTATTTTATTTTATTTTATTTTATTGTATTTTATTTTATTTTATTTTACTGTATTTTATTTTATTATTTTATTTTATATTTATTTTTTTTTATTTTATTTTTTTATTTTATTTCATTTTATTTTGTTTTTTTTTATTTCATTTTATTTTATTTTATTTTATTTTATTTTATTTTATTTTATTTTATTTTATTTTATTTTATTTTATTTTATTTTATTTATTTAGAGCTTTTGTAAGATTTAAACTGGAAACTTTATTCATTTAGAAACTTTACTAGTATATTTATGTAAATAAAATTGAGCGTTTCTAAATCTTCTTTCAATCTAGATCTTTCCATATAAATCCTGCTGGCTTTTTTTGAATCTTAAGTCATTTCACTCCAGACTTACGTTTGTTGTGTGTTCTTTTGGCTGCCAATTATGTTCGTATCTCTGCAGGTCCTTGAGTGACAAATAGCGTATCTGACAAACTTCAGCACATCAGATTCATTTCCATCTCAATCCAAATGGAAGAAATGACAACACAGCAACTTATGGAATATTTCGAGCTTTTTTAGTCTCATTATTTCATTATTACAAATCTGTATAAATCCTAAGTGATGACATAATATTCATTGCTATTTATTTTTATACCAAATCTAATATGTGAACAAACCACACAGCCACTTACTGAATATTTTGAGCTCGTTTTAGTCTCGTTATGGGGCTTTTGTGTCAGTTGTAAGCGTATCTGTAAAGTTGCTAAGGTATCAAATGGTTTAAAAAAACACATCTTTCCATTACTATTCAGTTTCATACCAAAACTAATGCAAAACAAAGGCAACATAGCCACTTATGGAATATTTCGAGCTCCTTTTATTCTTTTGATAGGGATTTCTTGCCAGTTTGCACCAATCTCTATATATCCTAAAATATCAAATGGTATAGCTGACAAAGTTCAATATATGAAACCCATAACTATCCACTTCCAAGTCAAACTTAATGCAAGAAAAAACAGCACAGACATTTGTAAAATATTTTTAAAATTTGTATAGCAAAATATTGTATGTCATTTTCACGATACATCATCTACGTCATTGCTTAAGTGTCTAAAACATTCCATTTGCTCTTCAAAATTGCTTTTCGTAATTGCTTCCGCTTCATTTGAAAGTCGCTTTGTAGCTTTTAGCTACGAACGTGGTGCAGCTTTTTTGCATTTCCGGCATAGTTGATGGCACTCATCTGCAATGTTGCAATGTTGTCATGCCACCAATACAGTTTCACTCTCCTTGTGGCATTGCTGCATCGCATGCATTCATTATGTATTCATAGGAAACAATTTCTACTATAGTCTCTCAAAAGTTCTACATACAGAACTGATTTGTAAGCTAATTAAATTTAAGAACATATCTTGTACCTTGTAGAGGCTCAGCAGTATACCATAAATCTTTCTCTCTTCTAACTAAATAATGAAGGGAAAATCCGCTGATTTTTGCAAAGCTTTCGAAAGTGAATGCTTAGTCTGTGTCTAGCAGCCGTTCGTACAATTTTAGGTAGATTGCAAACACAAAGTTGCGCATGTAAAGGTTGAAAAACATACTGCAGCTTCCTCTTTTTTCTATTATAATGTAAGACAAAAAATCAAGAAACTCTACAGGCAGACAAACTCTTAGTAGCCAGAAGCCTCTAATCCAAATTTGTGTGGTTTGCAAACAAAAAGTTCTTAGTTTGGAGGCTAAAAAATATTCTGTAACTTTTTCTTCTTCTTTTTATCTAAATATAAGAAAATCCCCAGAGCATCTTGAAGTTCTGGAAAGAAAACTCTTAGTCGGCCTCTAACAGCCTTCCACCCAAATTTAGGTATATTTCAAACAGAAAGGTTCAACAGCATCCTGCAGCTTCTTCTTCCTTCTAACTAAGGGGATGAAAATCCAAATACTTTTTCGGAACTTAAAAAATCTAACTCTTAGACTTAAACTCGAACTCAGAAGTCTTTAATCCAACTTTATGTGGTTCGCAAACCAAAAAGTGTTCACCTTGGAGGCTCAACAACATGCTGGAACTTCTTCTGCTTTCTATTTCTAAAGATAAGAAAATTCCCAGACCATTTTTAATTTCTAGGAAGGAAACTCTTAGTCGGTCTTTAACAGCTTCCCGTCCATATTTAGGTGGTTTTTAGACAAAATGTGTTCCTTTGAGATGCCCAACATAGACTACAGCTTCATTTCTTTCTATTTAAGAAGAAAGAAAGAAAAATCCGCACACCTTTTTAAAGCAGTAGAAGGTAAACTTATAGCTGGTCTCTAACAGCCTGCCATCCAATTTTAGGTGGTTTTTAAACAAAACGTGTCCCATGTAGAAGCCCATCAACATTCTACAGCTCGCTCTTTTTTTTATCTAAAAAAAGTAATATCCCCAAACCATTTAGAAGCTCTAGAAAGCAAAGTTGATCAGTAACAGTCTCCTACCCTACCAGTAAGAGTCTCCTGCCACTTTTTATTTATTTGGTCTAGAAAGAAACATTTATCGAAAATTTATGAAGCAAACACTTAGTCGGTCTTTACCAGCCTTTCATATTTGATGCAACAATTGCCTTGCAGAGTACTTAACAGTGGCAAAAATGACAGTCAATCGAAAAAAAAAACGGCTGATCTCATCCCAACCAGATCAGACCCCCAAGAAAATATCTTCTGATCCCATATCACTAAAAGGGTTGTTTGAAATTTCATATCCTTTAAGACTTTTATACACATTGCTTGACAAATTATTCTGAGAAACATTACTACTTTCGGGTTAAAAACTGTTTACAAAATGCATGAAATATGCTTTAAAAAGCACTGAATTTTTCTCGAAAATAAATAAATATTTTTTTAGTGTGAAAATTGAAATTAAAATTCGTGCGAACTAATGATAATGAATGTCATTGCAAAAAGTTACTTATACCACCTGTAGTGCAGCACTGAATAATTTATTTAAAACTAAAGAAAAAATTTAATTTTAAAAACAAATAATTACGAATAATTATTGCTTTATTATTATTTTAATTGAAATTCAACCGAATACAAATTAATCATGCAAAAGTAAACATTTTAATGTCTAACAATTAATTACAATTGTCATAATTATCAATCAGGCGGAGAGCTGTAAAAAAGTTTAAGGCATACAAAAAAATGCCATAAAATAAATGTGTGAAATTTGTTTGTGGTGTCATAAAAACAAAAACACACACACACATATATACATTTATATGTGTGTGTGTTTGTGCATGTATAAATAGGCAAATACTTATGTGCAAATGTGTGAAGCAAAGCATTGAATGCCCGCTTCATGTAGAGACAAATTGACAGCGAGACTTGCTGTCGATTTTGCGGGCAACAGTTTAGGATCTTTGAAAGTAGATAATAGCTATTTACCATTACCAGCAGAAAGGAAACCACTTCAACAGTGGTTAGGGCCAACGTAGAAAGCATGCAACTGGCTGGTTTTGGCAAATGGCCAAACGTTGCTTTTGGGTAGCAAATGCTAAAATAAAAAGAACAAAAATGAAAGGAAAATCACCAGAAGATGGCAAAGTGTCGCCTAGCTCGTAAAACTTTCACATTCAGCTTGTGTGCTGCAGCCTAAAAGCAACAACAAAGTGTGTAATATGCTCACGTGGCTGAATGGCTGTGTGTGTGTGTGTGTCGCGTGAACGTAAATCACACATAGACAATGCGTATGGCCATTTTTCCATATGGAACGCGATAAATGTAAATTTTACGAGGTAATTAAAAAGTTTCCAATTTCGCTGAAAAGGGATACAAACGCATGCGGCATACACGAGCACAAGGACACGCGCATGCATTGATACATTTTATTGCCAAGAGGCAAAAAGGACTGAAAAGGCGAAAACAGATTGAGGGTAACAGAAAAAACCAATTTGCCTGCAATAAATTTAAGGAAGATGCGCAAAACTAAATAATTAAAAAAAAATGACTATTCGTTGTGCAAATAGTTGAACTGGTTTTTGCTGTTAGGCGTTTATTCTTCCTTTCACTCTCGCCCACTGTCAACATTCACCTGTGCGTGCCTGTCACAATTTTTAAATCTGTGCGCAAATCACTAAAGTTGCAAACGTGTTTTTGGCAGCAATTTCGATGCCACGTATTTTTTGCTTTCACTTCATTGGTTGAGTTTTTCTGCAGTCACCGCCAAGCGGCCGCAAAGTTTTCTGCCGCACTAAAATTTTTGTTGTTGTTGTTGTCGTTGTGGTGAGTGTGAGTTTTCATTGTTGTTTGCTTTGCTTTAATGTTCAGTTTTCTGCTCGTTTGCGACAGTTTCCATCAACGACAACGACAAAACCAAAGAGGGGACCCCTCATACATTTAGTTACTCATACGCACGGTTGGGTGCGGTTTAGATTTGTTTACATAAGAAGTTTGGCATCTTTCCCCTCAGTTATTAATTTTGCTATCTAACATTATTTAGTCAATGTCAACAAGTACATTTCCGACTAAATGCCGTAGGCAGCATTCAACTATTGCATAACAAAAATTTAAATTAAATACAATAGTTAACCTTTAACCGAATGGGGTTTAATGTTGAGGTGAATTGTCAGAAACAGGGACTTAACTATTATAAGTTTTTTAAGAAATTAATTGCAATGTAACTATTACAATGCAACATCAATTTTATTTGTTGATGATAATTATTATTTCTGACATTAAATTTTTACGTTGCATAATAACTGTTATGAAAAATAAATATTTTTTTCATTCTCGATAATTACACTGCACAACAAAATCAAATTTTTTTTTAAATAACAAGTTTCTGACAACGGATTCTGGTAGAGGGGACCAAAAAAAAATATACGTGTATCGGCGTTTTGAAATTTTACGTCTGAATTTCTTTTTAGGGGGGGTCAAAGTTTTCCCCCTTTTGCACATTCTTATGGTGAATCGGCATACGAAAACCATGTAACCTTACATTTTAGGTATATGATGGGTTCAGCAATTTGATGTAAAATACTACGAAGAATATTTTTGTGGAACATTTTAACCCTGTAGCTACTATTTGTATGGGTCAATTTGACCCTTTTTTTCTAAAATGTCAAAAATGTCCTGTAAAACAGGACTTTTTAAGGAAAAAATGTACCACGAAAATATTCGCCATAAAATTCTACTATAGGTCTCTGAATACATCAAAGCTCAGAAATTAATTTCAACGCCAGAATTAAGCCAAATCTGAAAAGACCTAAAAGGTATATTTTCTTTCAACATTTTTCCCATACAGACTAACCCTCAAAAATGAAATTTTGAATGAGTACAAAATAAACACAAACACATTTTCAGTTTTTGCTTAATTCTGGCGTTGAAGTTAATTTCTGAGCTTTGATGTATTCAGAGACCTATGGTAGAATTTTATGGCGAATATTTTCGTGGTACATTTTTTCCTTAAAAAGTCCTGTTTTACAGGACATTTTTGGCCTTTTAGAAAAAAAGGGTCAAATTGACCCATACAAATAGTAGCTACAGGGTTAAAATGTTCCACAAAAATATTCTTCGTAGTAATTTACATCAAATTGCTGAACCCATCATATACATAAAATGTAAGGTTACATGGTTTTCGTATGCCGATTCACCATAAGAATGTGCAAAAGGGGGAAAACTTTGACCCCCCCTAAAAAAAAATTCAGACGTAAACTTTCAAAACGCCGATACACGTATATTTTTTTTTGGTCCCCTCTACCAGAATCCGTTGTCAGAACCTTGTTATTTTTTTTTGTGTTGTGCAGTGTTATTATTTTAGGATTTTTTTATTAACGTTGCTTCATAATTTTTATTTATGACTTTTTTTATGTACGTTACCGATAACTATTATTTTTAGAAATTTTTTTTTACGTTGCTTCATAACTTTTATTTATGATTTTTTTGTTATTTACGTTGCCGATAACTATTATTTAAACGAAAATTTTTTTTACGTTGCCTCATAACTTTTATGAAAAATTTTTTTGTATTTACGTTGCCTTACCACATTTTGTGTATGAATTGATTTTTAATTGTTTAGTTGTGGGTGGAAATTAGGTTTCTGCAGTTAATTTGCGTTTGTCAATTTAGAACAATTAAAACATAATTCATATCCAAAATGTAGTAATTCAACGTAAAAAATTTGTTTTTCAAAATAATAGTTATCGGCAACGTAAATGAAATAAAAATCATAAATAAAAGTTATGAAGCAACGTAAAAAAAAATATGTCTCAAAATAATAGTTATCGGTAACGTAAATTAAAAAAGTCATAAATAAAAGTTATGAAGCAATGTAAAAAACAAAAATCCCAAAATAATAATTATCGGCAACGAAAAATATATTTGTTATTATGCAACTCAAAAATTTTAATTACATGATAATAGTTATAGGCGACGTAAAAAATTTCTTATTGGGAATAATTATTATAAAGCAATCATTTTAGAAATTTCTTAAATTAAGGGCAATTTTTTTATTCCCAAAAATATGAATAATAATTATTTTAGGTCTCTGGTCAGAAACGCTATTGTGTGTACCTCTATTAGTTAGTTAACATGGGTAACACCATTTTTTTTTGGGATACAATTTTAAGACTTTTAAAGGTTTGGTTAGGTCGCTATGTCGACTGGTACACTCGGAAGCCTCAACGGCCCATTGTGATGCCCGATAGAGAGTGTGGCAGAGGCTCCTCTTATTCTGTGTTTTGAATGAATCTGACAATAATCTCCAGTGGTTCAAGGCCCACCATGCCCAAATCTTCAAACTTCAAATTTTGTAAAATGCGTTGTCGTATGGTTTAAATTGCCAAACCTTCACTTAGCACATGCTGCATAGAATTTATTTCCTTATCATCCTTGCAGCTACGACAGTAGTCCTACAGTAGTCCAGGACCTGGTCTATCCTCTAGAACTTCTGCAAGTGTCCAAAGCTCTCACAGAAAGTTCGTAGAGTCCTCTTGTTCATGTTCGGCCACAGTCTTTGGTGCTATTCGTGGCCCTTCTGTCTAGGTCAGAGTAAGTTTCCTAGTGCACTGAGCACATGTCCCTCATTTTTACCACCGATCTTAAAAAACACTTTCTCTAAGAGCATTAAGAAGACTTATAAAGCTTATTTTGACTTTCGAAACTTGTATGTAGCGCCGTACATCGCTCTTAAGTCGCACTAATTAGTAATTTTCTCTGTGCTAATTAATTTCATTATGCACTATTTGCACGCGCTTTGGTCAGCGTTAGTTTTTCTTTTAGTCCATTTTTGTTATTTTTATAAAAATTCTAAGCTAAATATTTCTGTATGAAAGAGAATACGTAAAAAGTACGCGCATGCAGTGACGAGCAGCAACTACAATGCTACCATTTGCTTTGCTGTGTTTGTGTACGTGTGTGTGTTTGTGCAGCATGCCAAAAGCAAACACGCCTCTTTAATCTGCTTAATCCGCTTAAAGCGTTTTCATTTTTTTCCTCACTGCAAGTGTATGTTTGTAATAAGTCTACAAAAAGTACAACAACTTTGACCGAAAACAACAAAACTCAAAAGCAAACATCAGAGAGTATGTATACAAAAACAACAAAAACAAAACCAACATGCAAACACACACACATACACACAAACAAGAACAAGTACTGTGTCTATAATCCAAAGTGTGTCGCATATGTTGCACTCATTAAGTATGCAACACTTCACACACCCAAAAGCTATACAAACACATTGTTACATGAACGACTATGCACAGTGGAATAGAGAGAGAGAGAGAGAATAAAATTGGAAAAAATCAAATAAATGCTACAATTTAAACTATTCGACAAGCGACAAAGTTTGATTAAAAAGTTTGCTGAATAATAAATACAGAACGTTTCTGGATCAAAGCCATTGTTCACAGTACCTAAACTACCTAAACATTAAATTGAATTTGGGTAACCCGTTGTTGGACAATAATTTTGGTTGAAGGGTTCAATTTTTCTTAAGGTATTAAATAAAAAATTACGAAATAAAAAATAAATAAGAATATAAAAAGAAATTAATTCTTTTCCCAATAGAAGGCTTAAGTTATTTTTATTTCGAGTTTTAGAAGTGCGATCTGGTTACTTTAAATTGCATAAGAAGGGGGAAAATTTTGTACTAAAAATACCTTTTTCAATATATAAAAAATTACATAATAAAAAAGAAATAAAAATATGAAAAGAGCTTCATTCTTTTTCATTAGAGGGAGAAGGTTTTTTTACCAAAAAACCTTTTTTCATTCATAAAAAATTACATAATAAAAAAGAAATAAAATTATGAATAGAACTTCATTCTTTTTCCTATTGATGGCTTTAGTTATTTTTATCTCGAGTTTTGTAAGTGCGATTTGGTTACTTTAAATTGTATTAGAAGGAGTAGATTCTGTACCAAAAAAAGTTTTTTCAATATATAAAAAATTACATAACAAAAAAGAAATAAAAATAGAAAAAGAACTTAATTTTTTTTCCAATTGATGGCTTCAGTTATTTTTACTTCGAGTTTTGTAAGTGCGATCTAGATACATTAAATTGCATTTGAAGGAGAAGGTTTTGTACTAAAAATACTTTTTTCAATGTATACAATATTAAATAATAAAAAATAAATAAGAATGCAAACATTTATTCATTCTTTTTCCAATAGAAGGCTTAAGTTATTTTTATCTCGATTGTTATAAGTTCGATCTGGTTACTTTAAATTGCATTAGAAGGGGAAGATTTTGAACCACAAAAAACTTCTCAGACAATTTTGTCACAACTTGACTCAGTTTGGTTTGATTGCGCGTCAAAGATGGGCGTCAACAGGGACACAGATAAGATATTTTCTTAGATAGTTTTGTGATTACTTGACTCAATTTTGTTTGCACACTTAACAAAAATTTACATCAGGAAAGAGAAAATATATCATATTTTAGAGTTTTTCATGGATCAAAGCGAAAACGTAAATGTGAATATATGTGTGTTTATAGTCATGACCGTGCAACAGATAATAATGCAAATTTTAATTTCCTGAATGTCTTTTAGATAATTTTCATGTTTAAGATGCACCACGCTTTCAAAGGCCAGTTGTCTAAAATGTCCATAAAATCATGAAAATAGTCAAGTCCGATTGTCATGTACTTGAAGTTTCGATTGCTCAGGAGTTAAAATTTACACAATATATGTATTAGAAACACTTCAATAGTTAAGGTTGGTTGCCAAAAGAAGGACTCCACACAACATAACACAAAACCTCAAGGATTGCATTTCCATTTTCCCATCGTTGCTGAATCGAAAATGGTGACAGAAGATGAAAAGATCACTTGTGACAACGTCAGACACAGAAAGACGTGGTTGAAAGGAATTATCCATCTTGAAATGCTCCTCTATAGCCAAACTCTTAATTCAAACCCGTACTGTCAAGAATTGGATCGTCTAAAGGTAGCAATTGCCTGGAACCGGTCAACTTTGACTAATTTGAAAGAAATTTCATTCCATCAGGGAGGGAAGTTCCGGGAGATTAGTAAGAAGATTCTTAGGTATTCACCTTAAAGTCCGTTTTTGGCACGACTTGATTGCCACCTAATCGTTTCTTCGCCGAACGATTTTGCTAGTGAAGAATTTTCCTTGAATGAAACGTGTGAAAATCGGTTTTCAGTTTTTTTCCAATAGGGTCGAGAGTTTCTATTAGGGAGCTATATTGGAATTACCTTCAAAGTGGCATCAAATTAAAGACCGAAACATATTCTAACAATGCTTAATAAAGCCCGAAATTTCATGCAAATATAATGGATTTATTTCTACTAAATTTTAGGGATCAATAAGTAGTTAGGCAGGTGGGTTAAAAATTAGATCTCAAGAACATGAATTAGGTAATAAGGCCCAGCAGCAGCAAACAGCAGCTCTTTAGGAACGAAGGTTACTTCTCCGTGGACGCTTCTCCAGAATCAAAAGGCAGCTTATATAAATATTTCAGTACTGAATAAGTTCTAAGAATTTGTGTACTTCCTTATAATATTTTATATCTTAAACTAATAAAGTTAGAAGGACGCAATTCAAGGATGTGGTAGTATACATATTAGTCCTTAAAATCATTTTTTTCCAAAAAAAATATTGGAAATTTCCAAGGATATTCAATGATAAAGTTTTAAAAGGACATTTTCAATACCTCTTCGTCCTTTTGCAACAAAACATTAAATTTTCTTCGGTGCATATTTTGGCTAAATTGGATTATTTTAACAATGCTAAATAAAGAGCTAAATTGCATGCAAATATAATATGGATTTATTTTTACTAAACTTTAGGGATCAGTAAGAAATTTACTCACCTAATTACTTTCTATATTCGAGAATCAACCAGCAGCTCTTTAGGCATGAAGGTTACTTCTCCGTGGACGCTTCTCCAGAATCAAAAGGCAGCTTATATAAATATTTCAGTTATGAATAAGTTCCAAGAATTTGCGTACTTCCTTAAAATTTTTTATATCTTAAACTCATAAAGTTAGAAGGACGAAATTCAAGGATGTGGTAGTATACATATTAGTCCTTAAAATATTTTTTCTTTTAAAAAAAACTATTGGAAATTTTCAACGATATTCAAGGATAAAGTTTTAAAAGGACATTTTCAATACCTCTTTGTCCTTTTGCACCAAAACATTAAATTTTCTAGGATTTTAAGGATTTTTCTCTTTCATTTGATACCCATATTGTTATTCTACAATGCGCTCAATTTTTAAAATAATATGACATGTACTTGAAGCTGCCGCCGTGGCTCAGTTGGTTAGTGCGTTGGACCGCGAGTCGCAGGCAGCAACCTCAGGTTCAAATACTGCCTGTAATAACACCTAAAAAAATAACGGGAAAACTCGTTTTCTCTTTCGGTGGCTGTCCTCTCAGCTGGAAATGGCAAGCCTCTGAGAGTAAAAATTGCCTATGAAAGAGCTCCCAATCTGCCGTTCGGAACCGGCATAAAACTGTAGGTCCCTTCCACCCGCGTATAAATTCACACGCACAACACGGGTGGTTGCGGGAAGCTAGGCCTTAGTCTCGCGTAAGCGGGCTGTCGTGCCAGTCAATTAATTAAATTACTTGAAGCTTTGAAGATTCAAAAATCTTCACGTCAGGGACATTTGGGCCTTTATATTTTCGTGTGTTTTGAATTTTTTTTTATTTTTGTCGCACGGCGTTATAAATATATTTGAGTAATGAAAAAGTTTGAAATATTTTTGTACCTCCTTAATTTTCTGTCTGTCGCCTTTGTCTGCTGTTTCCTGTTTACTTCGCCTTCTGATCTCATTGCTTCTCGGTGGACCGCTTCTTTAAGATTAAAAGACAACTTATATATTTAAGTAATGAATAAGTTTGAAACATTTCTGTACCTCCTTTCTTTTGCACCTTTCTGTCTGTCGCCTTTGTCCACTGTTCCTTGTTTACTTTGCCTCCTCCTCTCATTGCTTCATGCTAGGAATCACAATTGCACGTTATGTATCAAAGTGCCAGCATTGCCGCAGGTAGCGTACTGGCACCATAAATTGTTCAAAACGAAACTGAAACGTCAACATTCAACAGTCTGTCGCCAGTAAACAAATGCCAAATAACTCTTCCTGCTAGTTATTTCCATACCATATTTACAAACACGTGGAGCTGCATGTTTGTATTGGTGTGTGTGCGTGTACAGGATATGTGCACCAATACGCCTGCATGCGACTATGTAAATGTGTTTGCGTATTTGTGTGTATTTAACTTCCGCATTAAAATTGCGCCAAACATACAACGACACACAAAACGCATTGCATCGAAACGATATATGTACGACTAAAGTTATGTTGTGTGTGTATGTCACTAAGCAGAGCACAGCACAGAGCAGAGCAGACTATCTCACTTACAGTGCTCCCCTTCTGTTTGCTCTTCCATCGGTCCCTGTCCCCACATTTTACCACAGAATGCTTTGCATACAAAAGTGAGCACGTAATGCGACGTGTCGCAGCCATTCACTCAACCAAAATTTCGCCGAAAACGCGTTGAACAAAATTTCACTGTTTTTCTCATTTTCATTTTTCAAATTAGTTTGATTGTAGTTCTGTGTGTGCGTGTGTATTATTTTAGCAGTGTTCTATTCGCCTGTGACTCACTTTTTGTTTCCATTCACTTTTACTAACAAATCGTTGCGTAGAAAAAAAATATCACTCAAATAATTTTGTGTGCACACAAAATTTACTGCACGTTCCAATTATTTACATTGGATGCCATCAGCCACACACACACTATTCTCATTTATTTTATGTGCAGCGCATAGTTTGCGTTC
The DNA here is from genome assembly GCA_963668005.1 of Melieria crassipennis. Classification (NCBI taxonomy): domain Eukaryota; kingdom Metazoa; phylum Arthropoda; class Insecta; order Diptera; family Ulidiidae; genus Melieria; species Melieria crassipennis. The sequence continues at coordinate 9,312,084 of OY764963.1, forward strand.
AATTTTGCATTTTTGTTGTTGTAGTAGAAGAAGTTATCAGCGAATTGTGTAATGGATGCTATGTGCACTTTCAGGTTGGGGTTGAGTGGTTAGGCGATGAAAACGTTTTTATTAGCGCTGCCAACACTTTGGCTACGTGCTGAAGCCAAAATGCAGTGTTTTGGTATAGCTACTGTTTTTTTCGGAATAATATTTGGAATTTTTTAACCCTTTCGGTTATTCTATGCCATATGGCATAGTCTCTTTTCAGTGTCTGTTTTAGGTAAAAAAACTTGTGGATACTATATTTTTGTTGTTCCTTAAAATAGTTTGAAGTTTTAGGAAAAATACGAAATTAATAAACTGAATAATAAAGTTGAGAGAAGAGAAGTATACACGTTTTTTTAATGGTATATCTTGAGATAGTGAAGGAGGAAGAAGCAGACAAAATTAGATAACTTTTTAAATTTGACGTTTTCTTTCAATTTAGATACTTTTTTTTTAAAAATTTTGGCTGAAGTATCGGGTGTTTTTTTTAGAGGTTTGTTTTTCGAATAGAGATAGCATTTTGTGGTCAAATCTGGCAACTCTAATGTCATTTATGTTCAGTTTGGTGTGCCATTTCATCATGAACAGGTTGACAAAAGAACAACGCTTGCAAATCGTGCAAATTTATTTCGAAAATAATGGTTCAGTTCGCGAAGTTTACCGCAAGCTCCGTCCATTTTATGGTCGACATAATCGTCCATCAGAGCAATTAATTCGGTTAACCATGGGTCGTTTTCGCACTACGTTTACTCTATGTGATAATACGCATCCGCAGAGACGTCGAACAGTGCGCACCGAAGAAACAATTGCCGCTGTAGAGCAAAATGTTGAAGAGGACCCAGTCAGAAGAGGAGTCAGTTACCGTTAATGGAGACCGGTATAGAGCCATGATAACCGACTATTTTGTTCCCGAATTGGATGGCATGAATGTGGATGAGTTGTGGTTCCAACAAGACGGCGCTACATGCCACACAGCGCACGTCACAATCGATTTATTGAAGGAAACATTCGATGAGCGCATAATTTCGCGGAATGGACCTGTCAATTGGCCACCAAGATCGTGTGATTTGACACCATTGGATTATTTTCTTTGGGGATATGTGAAGTCGCTCGTCCACGCCAACAAACCAGAAACGTTAGGGGACTTGGAAGCCAACATTCGTGGCGTTATTGCCGACATACGGCCCCAAATGCTCGAAAAAGTGGTTGAAAATTGGACCTGTAGAATTGGCTTTATTCGAGCCAGCCGCGGCGGCCACATGCCCGAAATCATATTTAAACATTAATGGCACAAAATCCATTATCCTTCCAATAAAGCCAAATTGATGGACATTAAAACGATTTTCTTGTGTTTTATTTCAATTCGAAGTTCTATACCTCGAAAAAAAACACCCGATATATGAAGAAATATTCAAATTTTGGTTATGCATAAAAAGTTTTATGTTTAAGTAATTATTACAGCCACAACGATGTGGTTGCTCTCATAGAAAAACACTCCAAAATACAGGGTCCGAGTATAAAAATTTCAAAATTTCTTATGGAATGTTGCTAATATAACCACATAGAAGCCTAAAACGTAAAATTTAAAATTTTAACTTTCCTCAGTAAAAAGCTGTACCGAAAGGGTCAAGGTCTTACTTTATAGTTTTATCTGAATTTAGTTTAATGTAAAATTTAAGACACAAGAAAAAAATGATGGTTAATGCTTTAGACTTATTTTATAGCACAAATAGTACATTTTGAGATTTTATTTTGTGAAGTTTGATGTGAAGATAAGAAATATGATTGAGAAAATTACTATGAAATCTTACTTAAATGGCCATAAAAACCCGATAATGTGTTAAAGCTTGCCACAAAAGTTCCCTCCAGGCGCCATCAGACCCATTTTTGGCAAATAGTTTTTCGATTATTGCAAAGGCAGCGGTGACATTAAATGTGAATTTTTACAAAAAAAAATTAATTAATAAATTAACAAAATTATTATAATTAATAATAAATAAAATATAAAAAAATAATTTATAATTTAATAAATTTTACAAAAAAAAAAAAATTTTTATAGCACGATTAGAGCATATGCAAGGAATATGAAATAGAATTCTGCCATCCAGAAAATACAAAGAGAGGGCAAGGTTTCTCCAGGCGAGCAGACTTCGACAACCTTGAAATCCCTAACGAATTTCAGATACTAAAAATTTTAGACATTTCAGACTGAGCAACATTTTGTACTTAATTGTAATTGTATTTTGTACTTAACGGACCACACTTCCACTCGGAGGCCACAATGTACCATAGTGAATCACTTCTTCTTTTCCTGTTTTCCAAATAACAGTTTCAATTCGGGACAAATAAGTTCATCTTCCTAATGAAAAAAGCAGATGCGAGATTTTAATACCAAATGCCACAGGATTCTTTACTCCAGGATAAGGAATCGACATATCTGCTATGCAAGCTTGTCAGAAATCTTAACGAAATTAATTCTTCTTTTCTTCTTCTTCAGCTTTTCTTCATTTTTGTAGATTCTACAGACATCATTAGACCCAATAATAATATGATTCGAAATATGAACTGTTTGTGTATAAAAAATGCAAAGGAAATGAAAAAATTACCCGACACCTGTTACTCAATGACTAAAAAACTTTTCTTAGTTGGGAATGCGTAGTAAATGTTCGAAAAATTAAAATTTTTGAGATTTTTCCTTTGAGTTTTTACAGCAAACGGTCAAAATGGAAACAAGAAAACACAAACTTAATAAAAAAGCGTCAACTTGAGCTTGTAGAAATATGTAATGAACCCCAAATAGCAATAATGCATCGTGTCATGTGACTGTCTTTTAGTGGTTTTGTAGATTCCAAGACCAGGCATTTTCCTGTGAAGAAAGAAGGTCGCAAAAAATCGTCCAGTGATGTTGTAAGAGTCGCACTGGTAAAGTCAAAATTTGATAAAGATGCAAGGTTGAACTAGAAAATAGATTCAAATAAACTGACCTTGAAGATTTTGTGTACAAGTGCGACTCAGAAACAACGCACAGTCGATGGTATAAAGCACAAATGATGCTAATGTGATATCAATTCTCTACCCCCGCACATACCTCACTCAGAATGTAAACTCATAAGCACATTAAAATGGATTGTGGAACTCTCAATCATAAATACTGAAAAAAGTTTAATTCATTTGAAAACGATTTGCTTATTTTGTATGCAAGCGATTAAGTAATTATGTGGAATTAATCTTTGATCATTTTCCCCTGTTTATTAAAAAGAAAAAAATCAAATAAAAACCTACTTATTAAATATTCCATTCGCAAATCATTTCAAGCTGTTTCGCAGAAAATTTTCCATACATAACATTTAATATCAATTAGCAAAATCGCGAAATTTATGCAAATCGATATGCGAGGCGTATACGTAACATTTAAAAACTGCGAAATTTTAAACATCTGGTTGCTTTACACTTACAAGTTGATTCAATTTCAATGTATCGACCACTCACACTACGATTTAAACAACTCAATTAGAATTTAAACGCTTACACAAAAGGCTATTAGCATGCAAAGAACACATGTCGAAGAGAAGGCCGCAAGTAGTCGCAATTAACGTTACGTTGGCTGCAATGCTGAACACAGACACACTGCAAAACTAAGTCACGGGGCATAGAAGGGAAAGGACACCCACATACACACACACACACACACTAAATGTAAATGGCATATCAAAAAAGTAGTGGCAAAACAGCTGCGCTATAAAATGCTATTAACAAGCCAGATACACACACACACACAGAGACACAGACACTTCGTGCACACACACATTAGCATAGCGTCTAGAAACAAGCAACGCAGCCACGGAGCCACGGAGCCACAAAAAAGGCGGCAAACACTCAACCAGCTGAACCACTTTTTTGCAAAACAACACAACCGCTGCACCCCCGTCGCTCATTTTGCACTAGTACCAAGTAAATATTTAAGTGTGTGTGTGTGTGTGTGTGTATAAAAACCATTAGTGTTACTTTATCTTGAGACATTGACTACAGCGCTGGTGAAATTTGTTGAAGGTGTAGAAGAAACACGTGTTTCTACTAATGATCTACGCTTTCAGCGTCGTTTTATATAATTAATGCTATAAGCAAAATAATTACTAATAACGCCACGTTGTTATAAATATGGGCACACAGCAACAGATACATGTAGAATGGCTGTTCACGGGGGTGAGAGGAACGATTGGCGAAGTGCAGTGTGGGCACAGGTGTTTTTGCGCGGTAATGACGCATGGCGAATGAACAATAATTGCCTTTTAAGTTAGTCAGTTAGTTGCGTACTGGGAATAAGAGCAGCTGGGATGGAAGCTGAGATACATAGCACAATTTTTGGGTACAGTTTGGCTAAAAGAATTTGAGTATATACAAAAATTTTGGCGTTAGTTTCTAAGAGATGTAATATTAGATGATTGAAAGCTGAAAATTAGATCAGTTTTCTTAAGTTTATTTTGTATTAAAATGTCCTTTAAAAAATCTTATTTTTGAATATTCCTGAAAATGCCGAATAGTTTTTTAATGTATATTTCATGAAATTTTACAGACCACAAATAAATAGTCCCCACAAATAAATAAAGAAGTCAAGTTTCTGAATTATAAGTTGTGACCTCACGCATTACACATCACAAATGCTTTTCTATCATCAACAAATGCATTGTTCCGAAAAGGAAAAAGTTACATGATGCCAAATCAGACAATTACGAGCAGTGTTTTATTAATAAAAAAGAAATTTTTTAGTCTAAAAATCTGTCACAAGTATCAGTCGACGAGATGACGTCAGTGAAATTGTTCAGAATAAAAACACACACACCACATGGTAGCCAAATATTCAATTCAAATATAATTAATTAATAGATTTGAGATGCCCAAATTCAATTTGGAGACCAAATTTTCTAATCTTTTAAGAACTCATGCATAATTTTGATGGAATCTGCTGTGATCACTGATTCTGATTGGTCAACACAAAGGTGATCATTTATGTCCTTAGAACCGTTTATAAATCACCTATTCTACTTATAAATTCTACAATGAAATAAAGAATCATCACTATAAATTTGGTGCATCGAAATTTGTTGGTATAAGTTACGGCATCAAGTAAAACAAAACTTAATATTAGCTCTTTGTTCGATGCTCATTTTTGTACCAATGCAAGGCGAGTTACTCAGTTTCACTCTTAAATTCCTAATCTTAAGTTTATCTGTATTCTCTAAGCTTTTTTGAGTCTCTACCTTGTACCTTCTTATAGATTTTAAAAATCTTTCATGTACAAGATCCAAGATCTTAACATCAATTACACTACTCGACAAAAAATGGGTTAATCGCGTGCTCCTAAAAACAAAAGTATTTTTTATACTTATCTTCGGCTGCTAAACACGAGATATGTGCTCATAAATGAAATAAGAAAGAAAAAAACGTGTTTTTCGAAGATTTTTCGAAAACACTTCTTAAGAAAATTTTGTGATTTTCAGTTTCGTGTTCAGCAGCCGAACATTAGTCTAAAAAAAACTTTTATTTTTAGGAGCATTTTTCGTGTCGAGTAGTGTTACTTCTGATATTGCCAATGAAAATGTTGACTCTTCTGCACTTCAGAGTAAATTTTACTTATGTATTTTATACAAATGGCTTATTTTTATTTAAATTTTTTTTGTTGGATTCTCTGAACGGAATTAGAGGGCGTAAAGTGCCCATTAGTCGAATATTAATAGAGCTCAAAACGATTTAAAATTCTTTTAAGTTTCATCATTTGTTTTCAAATCATAAATTTACTACATCTCCTAGCTTAAATTTTTTTATATAGCAATTAGTTATCTTTTTTTTGTATTGTAAATCAATATATAAAAATCATAGTTGAAAGACTACAATTTAAAGAAATAAAGTGAAACAAAAAGTATTTTAATGTACAAATTAATATAAATTTTTGAACTATTTAATATTTAATAAATTAATATTAAATATTTTTAATTAATTTAATATTTATTTTAAATATTTTTATTTAAAAAAAAGTAATTAAATGTACAAATAAATATAAATATTTGAACCATTTACAATTTAATAATTTTAATTAATTGAATATTTATTTTAAATTGTTTGTTTTAAGTATTTTAATATACAAATAGATATAAATACTTGAAATATTTAATATTTAATAACTAATTTAATATTTAATAATTTTAAATGATTTAATATTTATTTTAAATATTTTTATTTTAATATATTTAAATATTTTATTTTATAAATATTTCAAATATACAAATTCGATTCGTTTAGAAAATGTAAGAATTATTATATCCCCTAGAAAACAAACATACCTAACCAATGGCGTTCTCAGGGAGGGATACAAAAATTGTGGTGTACAAAATATGGTTTCGAGGGGTATTCGGTTCAAAAGTTGTACTCAAAACCCCCTCTCCCTTCCAAATTAGAGCCTGTTTGCGCCGCTGTATCTATCCATCTATCTAACTCCCTAAAGGCAATTTGTATACCTCTTATCGTAAAGATACTACCCACAAGGCAACGGATTAGTCCAAAATGGAAATATTCACCAACACACATATACACACAGACACACATGTGAACATATTTCCATTCTCATTTACGTAATATTCAATTACACAAGCAGGTGTCGTGTTGCGTGTGTGTGACACTAAATTAATTAGCGCTTTACTGCGGTTTTGTAAATGCGTGTAGTCGACTTGTGTCTGTGTCTGTGCACTTTTATGTGCTGTTGATTTCGCCGAACAACTTCCATTACCACTTTCCACGCATCGACAGCTTACGCACTACCCAACCCAACTTCAAAATGTGTCTAATGAGATTTTGGTAGCTGTAGTCTTTTGTTTCCCCCCCCTCTCAGTCTATGCGTCGTTTTCGCTTTGCTTCTCTTTGGAGCCTAAAATGGCAAAATAATATTTGTGCGTATTGCGGTTTTTTAGCAGGCGCAGACAAGCTGCATTTGTTGCGGTTAATATAAGTCAATGTACAAAGCCTAAGTAAGTAAGTAAGTCTAAATAAAGTAAAAGAAAATTGACAACGCAGACAACGTTTGCTGGCTTTTTTAATTACTTTGTATTTATCAAAAGCATTGCGCGCTCTCTCTCCGCTTCTATATTTCCTTCTTTCGCTATCTACTGTTTTTGTTACAAAACAGTTTATTTGGTATGGGTTGGTTTCACTGACTCATTTCTTTGTCTCGTTTGTATTACCTTCATTAATCTTGTCGTTTGACTTGGCGTTTGACTCTTCTGAGGCCGGGAAATTTATTAAACAAAAAAAAATATTATAAAACCACAAAGAAAATTCGCAGCACCACAAAGTAAAAGGCTTTTGTTAAATTGTCCTTTTAAATTAATATAAAAATATTATAGCTTGAAAATTAAACCACATTAAACGAAAGTGTACAGTAAGTGATCCTTTTACGCAAATGCTTTCATTAACATGTGTCAAGAAATTCCACTTAATTTAGTAGACATACAAGTTTTTTAACTGTACATAAGCTATTGTTGCCTATACGGCCCCAGGCACGGTTGGAAGAGGGTGGCAACGTGACTCGCTTATATTACCACACAGGGAAAAGTAAGATCCTTTAGCTTCAAATACCACCTTGAGTGGAAAAACGAAACCAAAAACTCATAGTCTCCACTGATTAATTCATGTTGGTTGGGTGGTTGAGTTGCTGCCACCACAGCTCGGTAAAACGATTAGCATAAAAGGCTGTCTTGGTGTCAGATCCTTATTTTGTGTTGGAATTGGCTGGTATTTTAAATCCACTTTGTAAGATCCGGGCAGTGTAGAAGTTTCCTGATATCAATAGTTGAAATGTTGCTGAGGTCATTCGGGAAGGAATTCCCAAGCAAAGCTGGGAACTGTTAGGCAGAAACTGCCATCAGTGCATAGAATAAACTTCTCATTTCTCTAGATGGCATAGTTGAAATCTTTGAAGATTGCTGTTGTTGGTAAAAGAGCGATTTATTGATTTTATTTGAATTTATTTGAATTTTACAACAGAGCGCGAATCTTATGCGGGCGCGCGTTACTTCGTTGGTGCTTTCTCTCGCTCTGAGGAAAGCAGCCACAAGCAAAGAAAATAAAGAGAATTGCAGGGTCGCATTTTTGATCGGTGTTGCCGGTTAGTTTTCTTACATCCCACCCCCTGGTGGATCCTGAGGGGGATTCACAAACTCGAGTGCGGCTAGCTTACTGGCTGGACGTCGGACCACTCCATGCCTGGTTCGTACGTTGGCACTTCTTACTTGCCCGTCTTTGGCGGTGATAACGTCAAGAACGCGTCCCGTCTGCCACTGACTCCGTGGCAAACTTGGATCGCAAATTATAACTAGTTGGCCCGGCTGCAACGGCTTGACTTCCTGATGCCACTTTTGACGTCTCAATAGTTGCGGAAGGTACTCATGTATCCAGCGCTTCCAAAATCTGTCCTTAAGGTTTTGCGCGACTCTCCATTGTTTGCGCAAGCAACTTTTTTCTTCGTCGTCGCACGGTGTCTGAGTGGAGTTGAGGCATCCCAGCAGGAAATGGTTCGGGGTCAATGGCTCTGGGCTGTCTGGTGTGACTGGTAGATCTGTCAATGGGCGGCTGTTTATGATGTTTTCCGCCTCTATCAACACGCTCCTAAACGTCTCCAAGCGAGGAGCTTCATTGCTCAACACTCGCTGCAATATTCGCTTCGTGCATTGCACAAGGCGCTCCCAGCAACCTCCAGCCGACGGGTTGGCAGGACAGTTAAAGATCCACTCAATTCCGTCTTTAGCTGTTTCTCTTTGAATCGCGTCGAAGTCCAAAAGCCTATTTTCCTTCTTCAGCTCAGCCTGCGCTCCGATAAAGTTTGTGCCGTTGTCGCTTCTGATGCGAACAGGCACTCCACGACGATTGACAAAATTCTTTAGGCAAATTAAAAAGGCATCTGTTGACAAATCGGCAGCAACTTCTAGATGTACAGCGTGTGTGGTGAGGCATGTAAACAGAGCGATCCACCTCTTTTCGCGGCGGCGCCCTACAGCAACAAAAAACGGTCCACAATAATCCACACCTGTATATGTGAACGGGCGAACATACGGTGTCAGACGATCTATTGGTAGTTGGCCCATTAGTGGTACGGCTGGTTTTGACCTTTGGCGGATGCACACGGGACAGTTTCTTTTGACAGCATTCAGTAATGAAGAAGAATGCGATATCCAATATTTCTGGCGCATTTCATTAATGGTTAGCTTGCTATTCTGGTGGTGATATTTTCTGTGGTAGTGATCCATAACAAGCATGGCGACGTAATGACTACGTGGGATAATAACCGGGTTACGTGCTGACTCAGGCAGACAGTAGGCAGCATCAATTCGTCCGTTGACCCGCAGCACTCCATAATCGTCTAGTTTTGGCGTTAAGTGGGTTAACGTACTGTTTTTTGTCAAGCTTCTGGCATTTTGTAGGGCGTTCAACTCGGCTTGATAAGCTTCGCGTTGAGCCTGGCGACAAACATAGTTCTCGGCAATTGCAAGCTCCTTTGGTAGCAGCTCTCCGTGTTGACGTAGTTCAGGCTTTAGGTTGTTTACGTAGCGCAAAACCCATGCAACTACACGGACCAGTTTGATAAACGTTGAGTACTTTCGCATATCGATGATCGGGTCACTGTTGATTATAAAAAATGTTTTCTTTTTACATTCCTCTACTGCACAGTATTCAGAATGTAGTTGTTGTGGTTCTTCTGGCCATTCGTCGACGTCTTTCTGCAGAAAGGTGGGACCTGTTACCCACCGGGGGTCCAAATAAGATCTTGGTGATACTTTGGCCTTGGTGGCGGCGTCTGCTCCATTCAGTGCTGATGGAACCCAATGCCATTGGGTTGGCGATGTGCACGCCAATATCTCAGATACGCGACTGGCAACAAATTGCTTGTAATCTCGTTTGGTTGAGCGGATCCAAAGAAGGACGGTTTTCGAATCGCTCCAGAAGGTGACGTCATTAACTTCTCGGTCAAGGCATTTTCTAACTGAGGCTCCAAGGCGGCTACCCAATACGGCGGCTTGCAACTCAAGGCGCGGCACAGTCGTCTCTCTTTTAGGCGCGCATCTTGATTTGGCTGATATAAGTGCGACGTCTATATCGTCACCCTGCTTGATACGTAGGTATGCTACCGCAGCATACGCTGTATCACTTGCGTCCACGAAGATGTGGAGTTGTATCTCTTCTGCTGTGGAGTAACGAGGCGAATAACAACGAGGTACGGCAAACTGTCTGACACACTGAAACGCTGACCACCACTTAGCCCACTGCGCTTCATGATGGCTTGGCAAGATATCGTCCCAATCGATATGTTCTTTCCATGTGGCTTGTAGGAGTAGCTTTACGAAAATTGTGACATTTGCTAACAATCCAAAGGGATCATAAATAGCCATGGCTAACCCTAACAGCTCTCTCTTTGTCGGCGCACGTTTGCAATCAACGACTCCTCGTGGGATCTTCAAAAATTTGAAATGAAACTCTAAGACGTCATCCTTAGAATTCCAAAACATGCCTAGGATTTTATCGGTTGTAGGCTGATGCTCCATACTTATGACCTCCGACGACGTTGCAGCGCTGTGGTTTAACTGCTTCTGTAGCCCCTTGTCGTTGGAGACAAAGTTTCTTAATCGGAATCCGGCGGCGGCGTTTATGGCAATGGCTTCATGGACTACCTCACTGGCTTCTTTGGCGTCATTAAAACTGGCAACGAGATCATCGACATAGGTATTGTCGATGACGGCTTTAGCACCTCGGGGCATGGTGTCTCGAAATTGGGCGGCGTTCAAATTTTTGATATACTCCGCGCAACATGGCGAACAGGCGGCGCCAAATATCATTGATGTCATCGTATAAACTTGTATCGGCTTCGGCTGATTCCCATCTCTCCATAAAAATCTTTGCGAGTCTTGATCAGCTTGTCTAATTTTGATTTGTGAAAACATCTCTTGGATGTCCCCAGCAACTCCTATCGGACGTTGACGAAACTTGAACATAATGGTCATTAAAGGCTGCGCACGTTCTGGCCCCTTCAGCAACACTGAATTTAGCGAGATATTGGATACGGCGGCTGCGGCATCGAAAACAATACGCAACTTTTGCGGCTTGTTTGGGCTTACTACCCCGAAATGTGGTAGATACCAAGTAGTGGGACCGCGACATTCTGCTTCTTCTTTCGTTAACAATCGGGCGTAACCTTTATCGATGTATTTGCGCATTTCGTTTCGATAGCTGGTAGCATATCTTTCGTCGTTGGCCATTTTGCTTTCCACGTTTATTAATCTGCGTTTGGCCATTTCGTAGCTTTGCGGCAGGTGGACGTCGTCTTCACGCCACAACAAGCCCACTTCAAATCGGTTACCAAGCGTTGTTGTGGTCTGTTGCAGAATTTTTCTGGCTCGGCTATCGTCTGTCGATTCCAATGGAGTGTTATTTTGCCTCACTCCAAAGCTATCTAACGCGAAGTACTCCTCCACCAGCTGATGTAACTTTCGTGCAGCATCTGAGGGCCGAACATGTATGACTCTTGTGGGTTCATTGACCATAGGCTGCGTTGGTCCATAGACAACCCACCCCAATCTAGTGGCAGCGGCGACGGGTTCGTTGGGTCCGGCATTGACCGTACGTTTGGCGATACTCAAATGGCTGTTGTCTAAACCAATGAGCAATGTCGGCTTGACGTCTCTGTAGCTTTCTATTGGCAGGTTATCAAAGTGGGTGTGACAAGATTTATCGAAAGATTGCGTCGGCAAATCTAAATTTTTAACGGTATGTATGTTCTTCAGCTGGAATGCGGCATTTCCGTGGACTCCTCGAACTTCCAAGTTTACAATGCGAGATTCTTCGGTAGTTCGGTTTTGGTTATACCACTGCAACGTAAGTGGCATAGCGTAGCCGGTGACTCCAAGATCGTTGGCGATATGTTCTTCGAGCAGCGTTACAGACGAACCTTCATCGAACATAGCATGGACGGTGATGCTTGCTCTAGGCCCGGTTACGACGACTGGTAAAATCTTGAAGAGACAGGCGTTCAAGTTTTCGTTGTGGCAGTTTAGCATGTGCTCGCGTTTGTTCATCGCATTAGGTGTAGCGACTGACTTAGCTGACGACGACGTAGCGACTGACTGCGTCGATGAAGATTTGTCATGAGGATCCGCAACAGACTGGTGAAGAAGACAATTGTGCATACGGCTGCATTCATCAACGCCACATGCTCGTTTGGATCTACATTCTACCAAGTTGTGTCCCTTTTGAAGACAACTGAAGCATAGACGGTGTGCTTTGACAAGCTCCCACCTGTTGCGTACACTGAGCGCTTTGAATTGGCGACATGCACTCAGCTTATGGCCCTCCTTACAGTTGATGCAGGACAACTGTTGCTCGGAATCTTGCTGCTGGCTGGACTCAGGTTGGTTGTTGTGAAGTACTCGACGTGGATTCGAGCTCACCTGACGAGTTGACTGTTGGTGCGTGCTTGAACGCACGTTCGACGACGACGGTTGACTGTTAAGTGATGACGTAGCGAAAACGGAAGGCATTAGGCTGATTACCTTTGCAAGATCACTTAACCAGTTAGCGAATAACTCGATGCTCGGGAACTGCGGCACACTGGCAGCATGTCGGCTCCACTCGAATTGCTTTGAAGGAGGCAACTTCAGCACTAGCTGCTCCAATAACATGGGGTTTAGCAAATGCTGTTCGCAGTTTGCTGATTTCAGAAACGCGACGATGTTGCGTACTTGGTTGGAAAACCCGACAATATTTTCAATGCGGTTCTCGTAGATCGCTGGAAACTGCTGGATTTTCTGCATCTGTACGCGTATCAGTACCTCGGGGCGTCCAAAGTTGAATTCTAATTCCTCTATCACTTGTGGAACGTTATCAGGATATATCAACAAATATGACACTACACGTCTTGCATTTCCGTGTAAGGCCTTGAGTAATCTCATCAGATTCTGACGGTGGGTATAACCGAACTCAGCTGTGGTGTCTCTGTAACTGGCTTTGAACAACGGCCAATCTTCTGGATTGCCATCGAAACTCGGCAGCGGATACAGCTTTGCAGCGACATTGTCCACAAACGAATACATATGTGGAGCTGCGACATTCCTTTGGGTGTACATATATTGTGAGTGCGACACATTGTCTGCTGACTGCGGATTCTGCGACGGCGGCTGTGGCATAGAATCTACATTCCCAGTGGCGATAGGTGTAGATGCTGGCGGTGGTGGTATATATGGTTCAACACCATTTGCAGGTGAAGAATTGATGACGACGAAATTTGTTTCATTAGGTCCAACTGCTGCAGCGACGGCGACGTTGTTTTGTTGTACGAGTTCAGCTGATGTAGAAATGGCGGCGGTGCCTATTTCACTTTTTCGAATTTCGTTGCGAATATCTTGGTTGTCTCGACGCAGATCATTAACAGATTCCTTTAGAGAATTTATGCTGGCAAGTAGCGCTGCCAAATGATCCTGCGGAATAAGGCACGTCGACGTATTTCCTGGATTTTCGTCCATTATGTTCATGTCAACCAGCGTATTGTTTACGCTATCGGCGGCTGCTTCTTCATTCCTGTCTTGTGCCCGACTGTGCGATTGTGTTTGTTCCATCTCCTTTGTCTGCTTTCGCGTTAGCATTTTGTTCAGCAATTACCGTATGCAGGTGTGAGTGAGACGACTAGTGTTTGACTATGTTGACGAAGGAAAATTTGGCAAACGGACAGTAGACAAGGAATTGGCGATGAGGGGAAATTTCAAATGTACAACGGTTGTAACTGTAACGGCTTCTGAATATGACGACGACGGCGGGTGCTCCTCTGGCTATACGGCGGTTGCGACTGCGCAACTTTGACTGACTGGTATTGACTGTACCAATATGACGACGACGGCGGGTGCTCCTCTGACTGAGCGGGTGCTCCTCTGGCGATACGGCGCACAGTGCTTCGAGAGTGGACAAAAATAGGGGAAAAAATTATCGCGGATTTTAACAAAAGTAGTATAATGTTAAAGATAATTGTTTAATTAAGCTGGATCCGAAATATTTTTTCGAAAAATTATCGTGATTAGGAGATATAGCTTGTCAAAGTCGGATATATTTTGACAAAAATTGATGAAGGGGAAAAATGAAATTTAGGTGCTTGTATAGAAAAAATTGTAGAAAATGTAATGTTGCAGATAGGCTAGAAATTTCTTTTAATATTAAAACTACATTAAGGAGAGCGGGACCGCTGATCATTTTTTTTTTGGTTAGGTTAATTAGTTTTTTTTTTACGAATTTTCAAAAATATTTTTTTTTTAATCAATGAAAATGAAAAATAACCAAATTTAGAAAGGCAATTACAACCGAATGGCGTGAACTGGCGTAAATCCTTTACATGACTTATTTTAAGTGGACTTTCTTCTCTTAAGTCCATAAAAAAAATTCTGCGTCTTTTTGCGCCTTTGGAAAATATTTAATTTTTTCGAAACCTCTAAGTGGATTTTTTTACAGAAATCCCTTAAGTTAATAAGGCAATAGAGCTATAAAGAATGGGCATGTTTTGAATTTAATACATGTTTGCAGGGTCGCAGCTAGGAGGAGGGTTAGTGCTGACAGTGCCGATATGTTAGAACATTCTTCTTCTTTTTACTTTAATTTTCAAAAACAACATGCCTAGTACTGCTCACAAAGTATTAATCAATGGATGTCAGGTCACAAAATTGTTTGATTTGCCAATAGGTAAGAGTTAAATTAGAGAAACATATTATTAAGGCATTAATAACAACTTTAATTCAACAAGGTTGCTTTTCCGAGGAGGCTTTGGAGGCGAGCCACAAACATATTCGGCACTTTCGTTTAAGCCATACAAGAAAAACTTCACGCGAAGAAACGAATAAAGATTTAATGGCTTATTTACGTTGTGTTATCATTACGTGTTCCGATTTGCGCATATCTCTAAAGAGAACTACAAAATCTAATAGCAATACTATTAGAAACAATAATATTGATTTATATATTTTTAAGAAAAAAGAGACTGAAGACGATATAAAAATAAAAAAAAAAAAAAAACAGCTCGATATTTTAGCAAATTTCTTAGAATTTTGCATGTTTTCAATTAAGTTTAAAAGTAAGTTTGCTTCAAATTTAGAACAATTATATTTTCCTAAAATTAAAGAAAAAAATTTGTAATTTTTTTTACAAAAGAAAGATTTAAAAAAAAATATAACATATATACAAAATGTAACTTCATTTTTGAGCTTAGTAGACCCAAATTACTATATGTGTGAAATTTCATTCAAATCTAACAACTCCTTCTATTTTTGCCACAATTTTGTATGGAGTCGAAGCACTGTGCGGCGGTTGCGACTGCGCAACTTTGACTGACTGGTATTGACTGTACCAATATGACGACGACGGCGGGTGCTCCTCTGACTGAGCGGGTGCTCCTCTGGCGATACGGCGGTTGCGACTGCGCAACTTTGACTGACTGGTATTGGCTGTACCAATACGACGACGACGGCGGGTGCTCCTCTGACTGAGCGGGTGCTCCTCTGGCGATACGGCGGTTGCGACTGCGCAACTTTGACTCACTGGTATTGGCTGTACCAATATGACGACGACGGCGGGTGCTCCTCTGACGCGTTTCGTTTGAAAGCAACGAAGTAAACTTAATGTTGTTGGTAAAAGAGCGATTTATTGATTTTATTTGAATTTATTTGAATTTTACAACAGAGCGCGAATCTTATGCGGGCGCGCGTTACTTCGTTGGTGCTTTCTCTCGCTCTGAGGAAAGCAGCCACAAGCAAAGAAAATAAAGAGAATTGCAGGGTCGCATTTTTGATCGGTGTTGCCGGTTAGTTTTCTTACAATTGCAATAGATTCGACGTTAAATGAAATTATGAACAACAACTATAATTTCTTCAGTTATAATTGCTTTGTCTTAAAAATCAAATCAAAATTTTAATAAATGTGAGCATTTTTAATTTATGATAAGTTTCTGCGTCATAAATTCTTTCGTATTGTCGAAACTTAATGCCTTTGCAGTTAATGGTATTCATTGAATAAGAAAATCTCATCCAAAATGCTTCTTTTTCGCTTCGAATAATTTCTTGATTTAAAATGATTACTCATACGCTCTGTTGTACACAAAAATTGGTTCGTTTTTATAAGAATTCAATCTTAGTTTAAACAACTGCGAGCAATCTAAGTGCCTTTCACATCATAAATTCTTTTGTAAGGTTGGAACTTGTGGTTTTTGCAGTTACTATTCTGCATAGAACTTCAAAATCTCCTTAAAAACGTTTCTTGTGGTCCCAAATGCAAATAATTTTTATTTTTACATGTCTTTTTGCTTCAATTTTATTACTCATACGCTCTGCTGTACATCAAAATGATTTCGTTTTCATACAAGTATACAATCTTTAATTAAATAAATTCGAGCAATCTAAGTGCCTTTCACGTCATAAATTGTTTTATAATGTTGAAACTTGCAGTTTTCGCATTTAATATTTGTCATAGAACTTGAAAGTCTTATCAAGAACTGCTTCGTTACATTTTAAAAGCAAATAATTTTAAAATTGATGAAAAAAAATTGAAATTTTTTGATAAAAAAAAATTCCAAAAGATAATTTTTCTTATCTTTTATTTCATTACTTATACGCACCCGTGTACACCGATAATACTTCGTATTAATAAAAATTAAAATTTAGTTAAAACAATTGTTAGCATTTTTAATTCTACTTTCGTTTGTATTGTCGAAATTAGTAGTTTTTGTTGTAACGTTCAATTAACCCTTTCCGGAAATTTGGTCGATATATCGTACAATTAAAATAACATTTTTCTAGGAAATTTCTTTTGACAGCGAGCGCACATTTCATGAAACGGTTTTTTCATGTTTGTTAAGTAGGCTGTGCTTTATCATTCTGTTTAGAAAAATAAATCCTAGTGGTGGTGTTTACACAGTATTTGTTTGTTTTGTAAAACGTTCTTTGCAAGAAGTTGAGCAAGCAACAAGCGACGAAGCTTCTGCAGGGAAAATTTCAGGTTTGTAATATTTTTCAGTAACAAAAAACATAAACATTTAAAAGTTTCAACATCAATTCATTTATAAAAGTTAATAAATTTAACATTTTTTGAGTTTAAACATTTTACCCGAGTCTTTAAAAAAATTGTACGATATATCGTACAATGGCACTTAAATCAAATGTACGGTATATCGTACAAATTTGAGTTTGTGTTTTACTGGGCAGACACGGGTTGTGTAAGGTTAGACATGCGTACCTGCCACTCCCACTACTATAAGAGGAATCGGCTATATTCAGTGCCTGTCTGTAAAACTGTATGATTTTTAATTTATTCTGTGTTTTATTGAGAGGAAAAAGACTTTGCAACAACAACAATGGTTATATAAGGCCGAATAAATGTGAATAAATTGTTTATATATACAATTTATATAACTTTCAATCAAAATAAAATCACATTTTGATTATTTGTTGTTATAACTTACGTTTTCTATCAAAAAAATCAATGAATTGTTCATAAAACTTAAAAAACCGAAACCAAAAATTCATGAATTTTTACTCGTTTGCGGACCATTGTACGATATATCGACCAAATTTGATGAAGCTGTAATTCTTAACTTAAATAATTTTTTTTGAAATTTTTTTGTATTTTATTGCTAAAATGTTCAATAAGAGTCAATATTTTGAAGAAAAAATTTTGATCTCAAGAAATGTGGAAATTGACCGGAAAGGGTTAATGTTACTCATACGGCTCAACATCTTCCCAAAACATGACTCCTGTGATCTGAAAAACAAATTAGTGTTACTTGTTTTTGCAACAAACTTGAAACAGAATAGTTTTTTGTTATTCTTTCTAATTGATGTTGCTCACACGCCATGTATGCCGAAAGAAATTAGCTCAATCAGCAACGAACTTTTTGGAACAAAGTCTTTTTGGTTATTCTTCCTAATTAATACGATATTGCTCATACGCCGCGTAAATTTGCTGGTTTTTGTTACTTTCATTTAGTTTTGATTTATAAAGTTGAAGTACTCATAGCAACCATAGTACAGAACAGTTACAAGCTCTTTGTAAAGAAAAAAGTGGTTTCACTGCCCCAAACACCTCTATCGGTAGTTGACAAAAGGACTGAGATGATAAGTATGGAGTTTTCTGTTTGATCTCCAGACTGACGTTGTTTTGATGTTAATTGATGTCAAGATAGATATAGTCCTTTGCCATTTCGAAATTACAGCTGACAACAGTGACGTGATGTCCAACACGCGAAGATTCTTTGTGTGTTGACAGTATGTACTTTGCTCTGCCCTCGTTTAACGCAAGCCCCATTTTGCTCGCTTCTACCTCTAGACTGGAGGATGTCAAACATGCGACACGCTTGTTAAGGCCAACAATAACAGAGGTTAAAAATATCACTCAATGGGCGGTCGCCTTGTCTAAAACCTTGCTTGCTATCAAATGGTCGGGAGAGGTTCTGCTCGATTCTGACAGAGCTAGCAGCGGCATTCATCGTTATTTTACACAGCCGTATCAGTTTGTCGGCGATACCAAAATCAGATATCAGACAAATCCGATTAGTGCTAGCAAAAGCGGCTTGACAATTTACGAGTAGGTGGTGTGTTTTGATCTGCTTCTCTCATCTCTACGTTTTCAATACTTCAACAAATAATATCTCTTTTACTTTGATTAAATAATGTTGCTCATACGCACTGTGGTAATTTCCTAGTCAAAAAAAAAAAAATTTAAATTAAATTCCTTGCTTAAAACTTTGCTCGGCTTTAACTTGTTCACTTGGTTCATAAAAAAAGTTTTTGTTTTTAATCAATTGAATCAGTCACGCAAAATGTTGGTTTTGCCGCCTAAAAGTTAACTTACAGTTGATTGATTTTAAAAGTAGCCGCGACTACTCCTGCCACATCCATGCCGACACATTTCACTTTGCGCTAATACCCAATTTCGCTAGCTTTGACCGTTCTTTACCTTTTCTTATTCCATTGCGTTGCTATGCGGCTGTAGCTTTCCTTCTTTCCATTTAATCTGCTTCGCTTGTAGCTGCCTGCCTGCTTCCACTACAAAAATCCCTGTTCACTCTTGCTGTCTGTTTCTTTGAATATTGTTTAGGGGGGTTTGTATCTGCTAGCGTCGCTTCTGGTCTTGAAATTACTTTGAAGGTCTTTTGTTTTGTTAGTTCCTGCTTTGTTGATTTTCGTGTTGATTTTTTTTTGGTTTTTTTAGCTTCAGCTTTAAGCTCCTAATTTGTGTTGGCTAACAATTTTTCGCCAAATAAAATCAATGATTTAATGTGCCACTGCTACTCACAGCGTAGCAGTATAGGAAAATGAGTGACGAAGTGATGCAAGTGGGTAAAGTTTTTTGGAAACTTTCCGCTGGACTGTGAAAATAGTTAATTTTACTTATTTTTACTTTCTAATAACTTTTGTAGTAGAACCAATTTATATAAAAAGGCTAGGAAAGAGACAGTAGGTACTCATATTGAAGGCTATGGGCTTTAAAAGTTTTAATAATAAATGTTGATAGTTTGGAATCAGCTCAGAAGTTCGGGAGCAAATACAACCCCTAACATCTTCTAAGATTTGTTTTGCTCTCTTTTTTCCATCCTACCTTTCGCTCTGGCAACAGTACAATGGTCTGAATGGAATGAGTGCTATGCTCGTAGCCTTTCTTCCTACCAACACATCACATCACATTACAATACATCAGATCGCATTACAATACATCACATCACATCACGTCACATCACAATACATCACGTCACATCACAATACATCACATCACATCACATCAGAATACATCACATCACATTACATCACAAAACATCACGTCACATCATATTACATCACAATTATTAAATAAAATCACATCACAATAGATCACATCACATCACATCACATCACACCACATCGCATCACATTACATCACATCACATCACATCACAACACATCACAATACATCACATCACATCATATCGCATCACATTACATTACATCTCATCTCATCTCATTACATCACATCACATCACATCACATCACATCACATCACATCACATCACATCACATCACATCACATCACATCACATCACATCACATCACATCACATCACATCACATCACATCACAATACATCACAACACATCACATCACATCACAATACATCACATCACATCACATCACAACACATCACAATACATTACATCACATCATATCGCATCACATTACATTACATCTCATCTCATCTCATTACATCACATCACATCACATCACATCACATCACAACACATCACATCACATCATCACATCACATAACATTCCAATACATCACAACACATCACATAACATCACATCATCACATCACATCACATCACATCACATCACATCACATCACAATACATCACATCACATCACATCACATCACATCACATCACATCACATCACATCACATCACATCACATCACATCACATCACAATACATCACATCACAAGACATCACATCACATAACATCACATCACATCACAATATCCAATTGAACCATGTTTTTCAAAATAAATTTGAACAATTCCGAAACGTTGCTGCGATAGAGTCTGTTCATGATGAATTGCCAAACAAAACCGACTTCAAAACAATCAAAAACTGTCAAATCGACTGTCGAAAATAATGTTTAACACTAGAATGCCCGAAAATCTGACCTACCTAAAATGCCCATAGGTAGTCATTTTGACTACCATATTGTTTACTGACTTTTTTTTAATTTTATTGGTTTTCAAGTAGCAAATATGAATAAATGCACATTATATTAACCCTTTCCGGTCAATATCCACATTTCTTGAGATAAAAATTTTTCCTTCAAAATATTGACTCTTATTGAACATTTTAGCAATAAAATACAAAAAAATTTCAAAAAAATCATTTTGGTTGAGAATTACAGCTTCATCAAATTTGGTCGATATATCGTACAATGGTCCGCAAATCAATAAAAATTCACGAATTTTTGGTTTCGGTTTTTAAGTTTTATGAACAATTCATTGATTTTTTTTGATAGAAAACATAAATTATAACAACAAAAATCAAAATGTGATGTCAATTTGATCGAAAGTTATATAATTTTTATATATAAACAATAGATTCACATTTATTCGGCCTTATATAACCATTGCTGTTGTTGCAAAGCCTCTCAATAAAACACAGAATAAATTAAAATTCATACAGTTTTACAGAAAGGCACTGACTATAGCCGATTTTTCTTATAGTAGTGGGAGTGGCAAGTACGCATGTCTAACCTTACATAACCCGTGTCTGCCTAGTAAAACACAAAATCGTCTAGTAATTCTTAATTTTAATCGAAAATTGCCGAATAGCCGAATTTTATTAGCCACGTGGTTTACAGATGGGCGTGGCAGGCATACAAAAGCAAAAAATCTGTTACCAAACCTATAACTTTAAAGAAATGCAAACATAACTTGCAACCTTTGCTTTCCATTTGTACGATATATCGTACAAATTTGAATTTGTACGATATATCGTACATTTGATTTAAGTGCCATTGTACGATATATCGTACAATTTTTTTAAAGACTCGGGAAAAATGTTTAAAGTCAAAAAATGTTAAATTTATTAACTTTTATAAATCAATTGATTTTTAAACTTTTAAATGTTTATGTTTTTTGTTACCGAAAAATATTACAAACATGAAATTTTCCCTGCAGAAGCTTCGTCGCTTGTTGCTTGCTCAACTTCTTGCAAAGAACGTTTTACAAAACAAACAAATACTGTGTAACCACCACCACTATGATTTATTTTTCTAAACAGAATGATAAAGCACAGCCTACTTAACAAATATGAAAAAACCGTTTCATGAAATGTGCGCTCGCTGTCAAATGAAATTTCCTAGAAAAATGTTATTTTAATTGTACGATATATCGACCAAATTTCCGGAAAGGGTTAAATTAAAATAAGTACTCCATTTTTATTTTTTATGGTTTACAAAGAAAATTCACTAAAATATAATGGCGTACTTTACACATCAATGGGATAAAATGGAATGAAACTTGGAATTTGGAATTTGTGAATGAATTTTGTGTGTGAATTTTTGATTGAAAAACTTGGGAATTGTCACAGCCTACTATGATATTTTTTTTTTAATATTTGCAATTATTTGAAATTTTCATATTTCGCAATTGAAGATGCATATTTGTCTTTTTATCAATAAGATTTGCTGAAAATTGTATATAGGTAGTCAAAATGACTACCTTTGGGCATTTAAGGTAAATTTTGCAAAATTGGGGTAAACAATTTTTTTACAATATTTTTAATTTATTTATTCCATTTAGCTTTAAAAACTAATAAAAGTCACGTAAGATATTTTTTTTAGAAAGCGATGCAAAAAAAGTTATTTACAATAAAAGACTTCAAAGTAGTCAAAATGACTCCCTTGGGCATTCTAGTGTTAATATTTAAAGTTCTATGCCTTTAAACAAACGTTCAATAGGTTCATCATCTGTTCTTAGTATCACAACAGACTTTTCAAACCTAAGTACGCCACTCCAGCTGCCTTTCACCCATTGCCCTCTCTGGCTTTCAGCAGCTGGCAGCTCCTCTAACAAACTTTTTCTCATTACTGGAGCTAAATTTTAAACAATAATGTCGAGTCTCTCCCTAAAGATGACAGATGGCAGCCCCATCACATAAGACTGCCATCGAAGGACTAATCTCCCATTCTGGCAGAACGTCAATAACTTAACATAACCAACTCCAGGCATTAGCCTTGTTGAGGTCCTACACTCACAAGCCCAGTGAATGAGGAGAAAAAAGTTTGGTCATTAAGTCAAATTGGCTTATGGTTGGCACCAGGATTGAAAATTCCATCACTAATGTATGAGAGCTTACAATGGGCCTTTTGAATTTACAAGAGTAATTAACCTGCATTTCGCTCGATCTTCATAACATAACCTATACGAACTTGTTATGCCTAACGCTGCCATGTATGTAAAGTTTTAAGTCTGTCTCGGAGCAAGAATGGACTGGCAAAATTTATCGGAATTTGATGTATCGGTCAATCGGTCAACTGAAGGCAAAGGTTGAGTTGTAAGGATTCATTGACTCATTGATTTGTCTCGTTGAGGCTCTTTGCTCTGAAACATTAAATGAGAAGAAAAAATTGCAGAATTTAACATTTTAAAAGCAACACACAAATTACCATTTCCAATTAAGATGCATCATTTTGACTGACAACTTCATTTCATCAAATCAAATAATACTGGCAATACAAATTTGTAATTATCACACCAACCAAGTTGAATTGAAATCTTGAATTTCTCTCTGTTTTCTTGCTAACATTTAACGCAGAACGTTAAATCCCCACTCGAATCAGAATAATAATAAAAAGCATGAAACAAATAAGGTGCCTGTGCTTTCATTTGTTTTCATTTTTCTGTGCTTCTTCAGATCCTCTTTTAATCAGTTAACATTTCCTTTTCAGGTCCTCTTTGAATCATTAAAATTCACTCTTCAATGTCTCTCCAGCTCCTACGTCATTCAGTTCATATTCTAATGTACTCTGAACCCTGCCTCAAGGTCACTCGATGAATCAGCCAAACAGCGCAAAATCAATTTCAAGCGTCAAGTTTCAAAGCACTTTTGATGCATCATTTAAAAAATGAATAATTCACATATATTGCTTCGAGTGAAAAACTCAAAAGGCAATTGCCCATAAATCTGTATGTAAGCAGCAGAAAATGATGAGAGTTAAGTATTTCATCATCACTTTGTCGACACTCAGTTGAGTCCAAATTCGTTAAGCAATTTGAGCTGTCAGAATTTATCAAGCAGTGGCATAAGCATAATTTCTGATTTTTTTTTGCAATACTTCCATTGCCTTTTTCGTAACTTCATAAGCTTGCTGCCTATGTGCAATTTGTCAACGAAACGAAGCCTATACCTAAAATGTAATACGAAAAATAAAAACCATAAATACATACAAACTTGTCATCCTCTTATTCAACATTTATGCCACATGTGCGGCAACATAAAAAAAGAACGTGCACGTTGTTGTTGTATAGTATATGGGATGAAGAGAGCGAAAACCGTCAGTGCTGATGAACGACGACAATGCTGTTTTGTAGCAAATCTTGCCACATATATGTATACATTTTGGTTTATATATTTTTCTATACCTAAACAATGTTTTTTTTTCGTTGGCAGTTCGTAGTCTGTGCATGTGAGTGGAAAAGCCAAAATAATCCTATGCGAGTGGATTTCGCTGGCCTTCAAGCGCACAGCACACAGTCGTATAAGTAAAGTTCCATATTTAACACTCAACACTCGACTTGAGTTGCCACATAAACAGTCCACTGTTTTGCCTTCGATAGCATTTTGTAGCCAGTTTCTCTATGTGCTGAAAAATAGCAACGCGAAAATAAAAAAAAAATAAATAAAAATATGACATTCACATAAAATGTGTGTAAATGCGCCCAACTCACACACAAAAAACTGCCAAGGTGACCAAGAAATATTCCACGAAACAGTGAGATAGTAAATATGTATACATACATTATACATGTATGTTTATACATATATATCTGTTTTGGCACAATTTAATGCAACGCGCATAAAAATAAATTTCAATTTTTGCGCTCTTTTCATAATTTAACGCTGATTTTGATTGCCTGTTTCGCTGGCAGCTTTTCTTATTTTTATACATTTTTCAATGCTGCATCTACTAAATTTTGCCATAGCGGTCATAAGGGCGTTGCTTTTGGTTGACATACAAAATGTGTATGTCTGATATTGTGGTAGGCTTGCTTGTTTTTGTAATACTTATGTATTGATGTACATTGACACGCACCTAAAAGAAGGTTTGAAATGTTGCATATATCGCTCTGAGCAGACTCAGCGCAATTTCTGCGAAAACGGATGATAATAAAATTGTGAAAGACATATAAAGTTGGGGCTACAAAGTTTACAGTGACACATAGATAATTGTTGTACTTTACAGCGAACAAAATTAGCGCAACTTGTAGTACGATTAAACTATTCAATTTGTTTTTTTGCTAAATGAATACAACCAAATATTTACGCTGTAGAATTGTGACACAAGGCGGGGTTTTGGTGGCCCAAAACGCAACAAATGTTTGTTTGTTGCAAAAATCTTAGGTAAAAAATTTAGTTTCGATTGGTATTTGTCTCAAAAGTTGTGTACAAGCCTTACCAAATTGCATTCTTGTAGGCTCGAGTGAAATGGTGTTCAATAAAAAAAACCAAACTAAAATTTAAATATTTTCAAAATGAAAAAAATTAAAACAAACCAAAAATTAAATAACCAAAAATTTTCTAAAAATCAATCAATGTTTTTTAATGCTTTAATCACAATTTATTTACCATTTTAATCACAATTTATTAGTTATGCAGTTCACATTACTTCAAATTTCAAGTTTTATTACCCAAACATGTAATTTGTTTTAAGGTTCAGTGTCACTCATACGCACTGTTGTACGCAGAGGCCAACTTTAGTGGCTCATGGAGATCAAAGCGAAAAAAATGGTTCATCGAGGACGGTCATGCGAGAAAAGAAGAAGAAGAATAAAAAAAGCAAAAAAGAAGAAGAAGAATAAGCTTAAAGCACTTCTAAACTATAGTATTGGGTTGGTGAGAAAGTCATTTCAGTTTCGTTTATGTGTGAAATAAAGAGGCATGTTATGCATTTTATTTTCATATGAAATTGAAATAAATTCACATTGTAATCTAATAGAATTGAATTCACTTTCATATGACAATGAAATGCAGAATATGCCTGAAAATTCAATGTTTTTTATATGCAAGCAATACACATGATCGATTGCTTTCTTTAATCTTGAAAACATCTGATTTTCGCATTGCCTTCAGCTATTGGTGCGAATTTTTATTTATCGTCTCAGACATCTCAAAATACTTTCCGCGAACTGTTCACTTGAGTAGGAAGAATAGGAAAAACGGCACAAGAAGCCATGATGGGTGAATAGTGAATAGCTTGCGAAGCTGTGTGAATGTTGTTTTTGGTCAAATAGTCACGTACCAGCTGAGATGCGTGAGCATATGTGTTGTGTAGTGAAGAAACCATGAGTTGTCTTTTCACAGTTCTGGCCTCTTGCAACGAAAATGTTCCCACAAATGCTGCAATAAGCTCACGTAACACCTCTTTCTACTCTTTTTACTGTCTGATGTAGAGGAAGATATTCAGAGTAGAGCATGCCAGGGTAATCAAAGAAAACAGTCAACGAAGCCTTTATTTTGGATTTGGGTTGGGTTTTCGCTCGTCTGAGAAGCATCATTCCGATGATAGTTGGTTAGTTATGTTGTTATATTCATAGACCCATTATCATATTCTAGTCACCTCTAATAATGTCGTCGATAACGTTTTGACCCGCAGAAAGCCTTTCCTTAGCGACATTAATCCGGTGCTATGTGCGCTTTAACTCGTCTCAAGCCAAAAACGTGGTATATATCGATCACCGATCGAAACGAGACACCTCGCACGACAAACTTTTTTCACTTTTTTAATATTTTCGCCAGTCACGCTGAACGGCTCGTTGTATCTCTCGTACGTTTGCGTAGGATTCTGACAATATTTCATTTCAATATATTTTTATCAGAAGGTAACTAAAAATCATATGGACTCGCTGAAAAGAAAATCAAGTATTACTCATACGCACTGTTGAACTGTGAGACCAAAACAAGTTACAAGCTTACAAAAGTTAAAACAAGTTAAGTCACAGGACTCACAGCTTTCAACAAAGATATATTTCGCTCAAGCAGTTGAACTAAAATTTTTTCGTCTTTCACCCGTCTTCTAACCATCTGAAACCTCAATATTGCTATTTATGAAGCCCTCAACACTTTCAAGTCAAACCATATCACTCATACGCCCCGCAGCCCCAACAATTAAACATTATTTTTACACCGCACAGCGTCTACAATTGAAAATGTCTATTTGTATAAGAAATAATTTAAACTCACATAGCTAAAAAAACTTAAATTTGATTTTTATTGTTGTTCCCATAATCTTTAAATAGGAACAAAAATCCGATACACAACGTAGGTGTCGCAGAGAAAAATGTGAAGTAAACATTTTTTTAATTGCCTGTCAGACAGCTCAGCTGTTTTACGAAAGTCCTTGTGCATCAAGAATTTTATAAACGCAACCACACACACACACACAAACGTACAGCAGACTGAAATTTTTAAATTAAATTACATCTGGAAAATTTTTCCAAAAAACCATTTCACGCGTTCAGTTGTTGATGTTGTTGCAAAAAACTCAGCATACAAAAATCAATTAAAATAGTTTGGCAAAACATTGTAGCAGACGCCAAGTGATCAGCACATACACAGCAGCCAGATACACCCACAAACTTACGCTCATTTTTTTATGCTCTCAACTTTTATTGTGCTGAACTTTTTTGTTTTTAGTGCAAAAACTGCAACAGCGCGAAAAAGTTGTAATAAATTTTAGGAAAATTGTACAGACAGCAGCATCTGATATGTATGTGTTGGTATATATGTATACTCCTATTTGTGTGTATGTGTGTGTGTGATTGGTAATAAAACACGCTCATGCTGTCAGTGCTTGCAGCGCTTCTGTTATGCATTGAAATTTGTAAAATAAATTGAATATGATGTATTGGTGTGGGGTTCCATTTACAAGAACAACAAATCGGTGTTGGTAATCAAAGAATACTGCAATAACAATGCACATAAAGACATAACGGTGTTGGTAATCAAATTACACATTACGTAATGTAATACTTATGAACATTGTGTGGTACTCGTAAGACATGTAAATATGGGCACATGCACACATAATTGTTTTGTGTGTGTGTGTGTGTGTGTGTGAGAGCGTTTCGTAGTGATTCCATGTGGTTTATGAACACTTCAGCTGCAGCAGCTGATGTTGGTGCAATATTACATTTTACCAGCAACATGACAGAAACTAACGACAACGTTATTTGCACTACGAGCTTTTAAAACGATATCATCGTCTTCACTGTCGACAGCATCAGCATCGCCGAGAGCATTACCGTCATCTGCATCTTATAAAATAAGAGAGAAAATTAAAAAGGAAGAAGAGTTGCTGAGTGGTTCTGATGTAGAAAAAATTAAAAAAAAAAATAACTAATATTATGGAGAAGACCTGGCTAGAAAATAAGTAAGAGAGGGAAATAAGCAGTTTTTCGTGGAACTGAAATATTTTTATTCTTACAGTGTAAAACCGAATAGTGCCTCAAATTTCCTAATTCTTAAGAAATAAATAAATAAATAAATAAATAAATAAATCAATAAATAAATAAATCAATAAATCAATAAATCAATAAATCAATAAATCAATGAATCAATAAATCAATAAATCAATAAATCAATAAATAAATAAATCAATAAATAAATAAATCAATAAATAAGTAATTAAATAAATAAATCCATACATCAATATATTAATAAATCAATAAGTTAATAAATCAATAAATCAATAAATAAAGAAATAAAGAAATAAAAATATAAATAAATAAATAAATAAATAAATAAATAAATAAATAAATAAATAAATAAATAAATAAATAAATAAATAAATAAATAAATAAATAAATAAATAAATAAATAAGTAAATAAGTAAATCAATAAATCATTAAATAAATAAATAAATCAATAAATCAATAAATTAATAAATAAATAAATCAATAAATAATTAAATAAATAAATAAATAAATCAATAAATTAATAAATCAATAAATAAAGAAATAAATAAATAAATAAATGAATAAATAAATAAATAAATAAATAAATCAATAAATAAAGAAATAAATAAATAAATGAATCAATAAATAAATAAATGAATAAATAAATAAATAAATAGGTAAATAAATAATTAAATCAATCAAGAAATCAATAAATAAATAAATAAATAAATAAATACATGAATAAATAAATACATAAATAAATAAAGAAATAAATCAATAAATCAATAAATCAATAAATAATTAAATCAATAAATCAATAAATCAATCAATAAGTAAATAAATAAATAAATAAATAAATAACTGAAAAATAAATAAAAAGGGAGCTGATGAAAGAAGCCCACTAACCCTTTCGCTACAGGTTTTTACTGGGGAAAGTTAAAATTTTAAATTTAACGTTTTAGGCTTCTATGTGATTATATTAGCAACATTCCAAAAAATTTCTTTTTAATTTTTATACTCGGACCCTGTATTTTAGAGTGTTTTTCTACTACATTGTTGTGGCTGTAATTATTACTTGAACATACAACTTTTTACGCATAACGAAAATTTGAATATTTCTTCATTTACTTCAGCCAAAATTAAAAGAAAAGTATCTGAATTAAAAGAAAACGTTAAATTAAAAAGTTCTCTATTTTTTCTGCTTCTTCTTCCTTTACTATGTCAAGATATACCATTAAAAAAACGTGTATACTTCTCTTCTTTAAACTTAAATATTCAGTTTATTAATTTCGTATTTTTCCTAAAACTTCAAACTATTCTACAGACCAACAAAAAAATGTATTCTTGCAACCATAGAGGATGCAGACGTCGACAAAGTAGCATGTTGCCATATGGCAACAAAATAGCGAAAGGGTTAAAGGCTCATTGTGATATCAAAATCAATCGAGCTTAAGTTCCTTCATTCTTTGAGCTCCTTACGAAGTCTGGCTAGATCCTCTAGATTGTTGAAGAAGAGGCTGTCGAACTAAGTCTTCCTTCTTCTGGATAAAGCAGGATCAGTGCTTAGAAAACGAGGTGCCTTCTATTCCTCTTCCTCGCTCATACAGCTTCGACAGAGGTCATTAGAAAGCTTATTAAGTTTTCTAACTTGGATTCTAATTATACATTGACCCGTCAGAACACCAATCACAGTTCTCATATTATTCCTATTTAGTGAGAGAAGTTCCCTACAAAGCCACTACAAAGCAATGCCAATTTTTTACTTTTACAATGAAGCATCAGAACAACAATCAGAGATCTCATACTATATGTTACCATTTTAGTGAGAGAAGTTCCATAGAATAACAGAAGTTTTAATTTGGCCAATTTTGGCGCGCAGTAAATCCGTTCATCTGAACTTACGATTTAACTCTCTAAGTTAATCTCATCAAATCTCACATTGGTATCATTAAACTCGTAGCAAAAAATATTTGACTTCAATAACATTTCTCCAGGCAATCACATACACCAACAAATTTTCCCATTAATAAATTGTTCTACGAAATTTTTCTTCCTACATTTTCTTTCCAAATTTTACATTCAACATTTCATCATCAAACCAAAGCAAATGAATCTACCCCAAGAAATTTGCTCATAACATTGTATCCTGTTCTTAGTTCTTTCTGTGTTTTCAGCTACTCGTTCACCAGAAATGTATTTAGTTGCGTTTTTCCTTATTTGAAATTGCGAACAACTACAGACTCGCTGCTCTGTGGTTTTTACACTCATTTATTCTTGTTGTTTTCTTCATGACTTCTATGCTACTCCATCTACAACATTCTTGTGCACACTTGCCACACTGACTTGATAAATGGTTCGTTTCGTAACACCAGAACTAACGTAAAACTTATAAGAAAAAATTCGCAACAACCACCAAAAAAAAAATGCTAACACAACATTGCTGCTAGCGCCAACAAGCAAGTCAGCAAGTAAAGCAACAACAAGCGAGTAGAAAATTTTATAAGTAAAATTAAAAATTAACTTGTACGCAAAAACTTTTTAATTATCATTTTGATGTGCGCTCGTTCGTTCAGCCGACAGCGCCCAAATGTCCGCCACGAGGCGAACAAGCGAAATGTGAAGTGAAATTGATGAAAACAACACGCCAAGCACACAGTGGAAAGTTGCAACCGACACAACAACAACAACGACAATACACATCTTGTGCACACTTTCGCTACTTGCGCTGGGCATTAGCTGCACTAAATACTTTGTTGTTGTTTCTTGCATTAGAACGCAGAATGTTTTTCGCTGAAGTCATGTTTGCACCAATACTTCAACAACTTGTAACTGTGCAGAAAAATGAAAAGCAAATAACAAGTTGAAAAGTGGAAAACGAAGAGTTTCATTGGCAACGTTGTTT
Source organism: Melieria crassipennis (assembly GCA_963668005.1). Taxonomy (NCBI): domain Eukaryota; kingdom Metazoa; phylum Arthropoda; class Insecta; order Diptera; family Ulidiidae; genus Melieria; species Melieria crassipennis. The sequence continues at coordinate 9,343,268 of OY764963.1, forward strand.
TCTATCTCATTCTGATGCAAGAGTGCTGCACTTAAGTTGCTTAATGAATCATTAGCTCAATTTGAAGTGTGAATGAAATGAAAATCGCATTTAATGCGAACGCTGATTATCAAATAAGTTGGGCGGTGATGTTGGAGAGGGGATGACTGTAAGGAAGAGGAGGAGGGTAAGGGTAGTGAGACTAAGTTGATGAGCTCATTGCTGATGGCCGCCAGTGTCGATGTCATAATTATGTGCTGGCAATTAGTGCCGCAAGTGCACAGCTGCGTTGCTCATGAAACGTGCAATGGGGCGTATAATCAATTTGAATTATTTTATTAATGACTGATAAATAAATTTTTCAGAATGAACGGGCTTGCGGCACTGTGGTTAGTTGTTTTGTTGCAGCCTTTGCTGCATTAATTGTGTGCTCAATTATTGTTGCACAACGTGGCGTATGAGTGTTGCGAAATTATTTAATTGACCGAATGCTGACAGAAAGCGAAAGCTGACAATGGATTTGTAATGTTAACCAATTATCTAAGCAACAAATGGCATTGGAGGAATCATTGAATATTTGTTGAGGATTCCATTGTGTGCTGAAAATAAGGTTTTTACAAGAAGACAGTTTAATGTTCGAAGCATTTTTTTTTTAGTTTTCTTATAAAGAAATGACTGTAAATCCTAGAAAACTACTATCTAATTGGCTATGAGTGGGTTTAAAGTACACAAATCCATCACTTAAAGTGAAATTTCAAGGGTAACCTCAAAAACGAACTAGGATGTTTTTCAAACGGTTGAATAATCTGGCAGTAATTTCTAAACCAAAACAACCAGCGAACTAAAACGTAGCTCATCGTGAAAAAAACTTTACATTTATCCAAAAATTTTGTTAATGAGATATTCAAGATTAAAAACATATTTAATTCCCCAAAAAGAAGTAAAACGCCAGAGAAAAAAATTACGAGAAAGCAAAAAATCAAAATTAAAAGGAGACTTTAAATAAATTCTCTAAAAATAATTCAACTACCTGTAACTTCTCAATCTGTAGAGCTATTCGGATAGAAATATGTAGTGTTAAAAGTAGTAGTAAATTTAGTTTTTTTAATTTTTATTATTTTTAATTAATTTATTAAATATTTTTGACTATTAAATTATAAGATTGAATTGAAAATTCACAAAAACTTATTTTGGCTTTTGGATTTACAATTAAATTAAAAACATATTAAATTCGAAACACTAAGTTCAGTGTCCCAAAACTATGCTTGAATATTTTTCGTCTCTTTAAGACCTTCAAAGTCATCTCAAACTAACTAAACGGTTTTTGTTTTTACGACTATGTATTTTTTATTATTATGGCAGCTTATGCTGCTCCATATGTAAATGCAATCGATTGAAATTCACCCTAAACCAACAACAATATCCCTAAAAGAAATTGGTAGAAAAATTTAAAAAAAGCTACTTGGCACCGTTTAGCATTTCATAGATTGAAAAGCATTGTGCAATCTTTGCCAGATCGTTAACTATTATGGTCACATAAAAGCAATGGAAATTTAATTTGTAGTAAAATTTTGTGTTGGTTTCAATAAAATTGTATACAAATATTTTTTATATTACTTTGTTAACTTAGTGAAAGGCACGTAGATTAGCAGGAGTGGCTGTGCCCAGGCGGGAGGCCCACTTAAACCACGTTGTGATAACGCGATCAATCGAACTTAAGTTCATGCATTCATTGAACCAGTTTCAGCTTTTCAAACTGTGAATAGTTTTAATAGCTAGAACAGAGTTAGGTCCTCTTCTGGTTCTTTCTAAGTGACAGAAGTTGTCAAGAATGACAGAAGGTTAAGGTTGGCGCGAGGAAAATCCTGTGTTGCCCTCAGCCCATCTTTGGTCACTTTCGTGTATGGAGCTTTTATTAGTTTTTTTTTAATTTTTCTGATTCATTTGGAAATTTTTGTTTATATTTCGCTAAATTTATAACTTACTTATACATGTTTACTCTAAAGGAAAAATTTCCTTATTTTGTTGTCTTTTCATTCGCCCAACGGCCGCCGCTTCAAGCATGTGACTTACAAATTAAATAAATCATCTCTTTCCTCTCTCGTATCCGCTCTCTATATTTCCGTCCATTGTTTGCTGTTTTTGTATTGCAATTAAATTTTTGTTGGCGCCACTAAATATGAGTGCGCACCTTTTGTTTTTGGCATTTTGCTCACTAATACAGCTGCAGTAGGCACATTTATTTTCTTTCACTACAATGCGCTGCACTTCCTTTCGGCTCTCTTCCCCTAACCCAATCATTGCCAACCGCAGCCGGCAACCGACAAACACAAACGCGCCTTGCATACACATTTTTTTTGGCACACTAACTGCAAAATATAATTTCTCACTAGCATACTTTCAGGTGCTCAGCATGTGGCCGCACTACTTTCAATGTACGCTACAGCCAGCGTTGCGACTAAAATTAAATGCGACAACAATATTTATTGCTGTTGTTATTGTTTTAGGTGCGGCATTTGTTGGTTTGGCGCCTGTCGAGCTGTTATAATTTAATGAATTTCCCCGCATTTATTGGCATTTCCATATTTTATTCGCTGCCATTTGCGTGCTGCTCGATTTTGTTGTTGTTTTGTACACATTTGCATTGGATGGCACGTGTTATGGCAATTGGAAAGCAATAGGAAATTTTATTGCTGTACAGTTTGGCATATTTTATCATCGTATATCCATTAAATTTCACAGTCATGGAGGACTGTTGGGCTTTGCATTGTAAAGTAGAGATGTGTAAAGTTGTGTTGGTTTTAGGAACGAAAGTTTGGATGAAGTTGCTGCATTGTAAAAAATTCTTTGTTGTAAAATTTTTATGCTCAAATTTTAAGCTGAGGAGAAACAATGGTTAGTTTTTTTTTATGATTTCTAATGTCTCGATAGAAAAAACACAAGAAAACAAAAAAAAAAGTGTTTATATTTTTTAGTATTTTCATTTTTTATATTTGTATGTGTTTATTTTTTTTATTTATGTATTCTTTTATATTTCAGTTTATATTTATTTTAAAAATAACAGAATTTTAACTAAATTGTTTTGTGTTTATTATACAAATATTGTTATTTTTTGTTTTATAATTTTTTGTTGTTTACAAAATGTTTTGTGTTATAAAAAAAATTTAAAAATGTTTAATTGGTTTTGAATAAGTTTTCCTTAAAATGTATATATTTATATTTATTTATATTTTATTTATCTATTATTTTATATTTGACTTTATATTAATTAAAAAATACAAATCTTCAACTTAGTCTTTTTATATTATTTGTACAAATCTTGTTGGTTTTTTTTGGTTTGTTTTCGTTATAAAAAAATTCAAAAGTTTTTAACTGGTTTTAAATTAGTTTTCTTTTTATTTTTAACATATGAGTCGTTTATTTTGAAAGTGGTTTAAGTCCATTTTTAGTTTTGAAACAAAGCTTATTTTTCTAGTAAAGTTTACAAAACGTATTACGTTATATATTCTAACATGTTTAAGGTCACAAAGCCATAAAAAAAATTAATACCAGTTACCAATATTTTTGAAACAAATCAAACACAAACCCTTAAATATCTCAATATAAGAAAAATGGACTTAAACCACTTTGAAAATAAACGACTTATATAGTTGTAGGGTTATTCCATAAGTAGTGTTGTTGTTTGTCCATTGGTTAAGTTTATTCAACATGAAATTGTTGATTCATTCTGTAATGGTTTTTTTATTCATGCGGTTTCACTCAAAAGCCAGAGGGGAGAATTATGATTTATGATGAATGCGAAGAAGAAATGAGGGAAAGAAAAATTCCACAGCAAAAGCAGTAAGAGAATTCAAAAACTAAGCAAAATGTAAGGTTATGGTGAGAGGAAGTGGTTCTCAAATTTTCAACCATAAAATTGAAGTCTTGAGCATGACCGATTAATAGGCTTCGGCCACATTTGGCTAAAAACTGATGTCAAAATGGTTGTAGTTAATAATATTGTTACGAAAATCTGTTTTTGATGTTCAACACAGGCACAGTTCGTATCGCTGGATAAATATCGCTGCCAAAATAAAACAAAACGCAACTAAAATTCTTTAGTTCAGTTCAGCTCGTATCTGTGTCATCGTCTCCCTTGCCGGAACCGAAACTGACTGGCGGCACCATTCACGGCTGCCTTTTATACTTTTTGCCCGGAGTGTAACTCATTCTTGAAACATCCGGCATCTCTTCGAATCGTTCATGCAATAGTTGCGGAAAGTACTTTGATGCTCAATCGGCTTCGGCCACATTCGGCTAAAAACTGATGTCAAAATGGTTGTAGTTAATAATATTGTTACGAAAATCTGTTTTTGATGTTCAACACAGGCACAGTTCGTATCGCTGGATTGTGCCAAAATGAAACAAAACACAACTAAAATTCTTTAGTTCAGTTCAGCTCGTATCTGTGTTATCGTCTCCCTTGCCGAAACCGAAACTGACTGGCGGCACCATTCACGGCTGCCTTTTATACTTTTTGCCCGGAGTGTAACTCATTCTTGAAACATCCGGCATCTCTTCGAATCGTTCATGCAAAAGTTGCGGAAAGTACTTTGACGCCTAAAAGTATGCAATATACAGCAAAAATCAATACAAGGACAATTTTTGCTGTACATTGCATACTTTCAGGACTTATAAAGGCTTTAGTTATTAATTTTTTGCTTCGCTCCTAGCCGAATGTCAGCCTTGTAGTCGATTAATCGGCTTTGGCTTCGGCCGAAATGTCACCTTCGATCGGGCTCTACATCTTTCTAGTACAATCATATAGTAGTCCCAGCAATTCAATTGGAAATGAGTAGCAAATTTGCATACAGGATGTGAACATATTCTGAATAATTATGTTTATTGATTACGTTTACCATCTTTTTACTATTTCGAACTTTACCATCAAAAAACCACATTACTTATGGATTGACTTTAATATATTTTTTATAATATAAGAAGACTTTAGTGTATCTGAATCTCACTTCTCTACTGCACCTCTGGCTTATTGATATTACCCACAATTTTCACATATTCAAGTATATGCATGTAGCATACTTTTGGGTGGTGTAGCAATTATCCAATAAACACACTTCTACTTTTATATATTTTTTAAAAATTTCATTCTAATTTATTTATACCAGGAATAATTCATTTGCATTTGTGCCGTTTAAACTTTACCCCAAAGACTCGACCTAAATTGCAGTTTGACATTTATTGCCACCCAGCAGTGACTAACAAAAGTTATGGCTGCAACTGGGCGACGCCACTTTACTCATTTCGTCCTGTTAATAATTTCGAAGTACTGTTTTTTGAAGCGCTCTACTGCGACCATAAATTATGAAGAGACCATATAAAAATGTACTTCATTACCTCATTTGCTGCTTGCGTGCTGCACTAATTTAAACCATTAAATCGACAACAAGGCGAAGCAATATTTTCTAATTGACTTCTCTTCCTTGCATTCCCTTCCTTGCTTTACCCATTAAAAATAGACCTTAAGACATTTTGATGTAATTTAAATTTCCATATTCACACAAAGCTGCAGTCAAGTTTCCTAAAATATACCAAAATAACTAAATAACAGTCGAGTCGGTCTGTTGATTTTTCATAATATCTGCGCTCATGTTTGTCTGAAAGCCAAAGTGTTGTTTTGACGTCAAAGTGTTGGTACACAAAGTAAGCCAATAATAAAGAAAATAAATTTAAAAAAAGCGACAAAGTTGAAGAGAAGAGAGCATTTTCCTTCATGCAAAACTTTAATTCCTAAAAATTTAATTCTTTTCGTTTCAAAAATATCAAAGAAATGGCATAAGTCGAATGTCTGTGTAAAAGGGGAAAAATTACATAGTCCCAGTTTATGATTTCCGCCCAAAACATTAGGATTACTTTTAGCACCTTTCACGCTCATTCGTATTTAAAATATATAAATGTTTGACTTTGTTGGCTTTGAGTTGTATTGAAACTTTACTTAAGGCGCTGTGATTGCCTGACAAAGTTATAATCTGTGCTTCGTGTGTAATCTGTAACTTTTTGCCTTTTGCTGCATACAATTCTGACATGGAACACTCTCACAAGAACGTCAACAGGCTGACAGACAATGCGCAACTTGACAGACGCGACTAGATAAGGTTGCAAAAGTACAAAAAAAAGTACCAGCCACAACAACAACAACAACAACAAGCAGTGAGTGCTATTGAAACAAACGCTTCGTGACGCTTGCACGCCATTCATGCATAAGTACTGACACGTAGTTTCAACACATACACTGAATTGAATATCAAAAACCAATATTTGTACATCACAAATGCATTGAAAAAATTTACACAAATTTATGACTATGAAGACGCTTTGGTTGTCTTTTTATAAATTTAAAATTGTTTGCAAACAATGAAATGCAAAAGAATTACTAATTCTGATAAGGGTAAATTTTTCATCAGTAAATACTGACAGTGGCCATCAGAACTGTAACATTTTTAATCTTAAATTATTTATTTGTTTCAAAACCGTTTAATGACAGCTTTGATACTAAGGAATGATAGTCATCATAGTGACATTTTCTGACAGAGTTTGTCACAAATATTAAGTTTTCAAGTAAATAATGGCAAGAATTGAAAAGGTGCCCATTATAACTACAACATTTCAATAGTTGCATTGTTTTTTTTTAAATATTTTTCTACAAAATGACTAAATATTCACGTCACTAAATAGTGACATTTTATGACAGAGATTTTATATGGAATATCTTCGGATTTATAGGTCGGACAGCATTAAAATTTGATATAAGGCCACGGTTTAGGTGAGTCGTTTCACTGAAAAATTTTCATTAGACTTAGACAAGGGGCGTGGCACTTTGCAAGCGACCCAAATGTTTTGAATAACTTTGGAACTACAGATCACACATCAATGACATTTGGCACAGACTTACGATTTAGACGTGTCCTGCGACTTTGGGAATGGGATGACAAGGGGGCATGGCACCGCCCATACAAACCAAATTTTTTTTTTTATGGAATAGCTTTGGAATTTTAAGTCACACAGCATTGAAATTTTGTATACTGTCGTCCCATAGATGTGTCATTCGACTGGTAAAATCCGATGGGCGTTGGACAAGAGGCGTGGTAAATTTTTTGTGTATCGCACATCAATAAAACTGGGTCGCAACCTTCAATTGGAGGAATGGATTGAACATTGCATAAGAGGGCGTGGCACCGCCCATACAGTGTTGTATGAAGAATTGATTTATTTGGCCCGTTGCACAGTGATTCGTTCCATAAACCAAATTCAAAAAATTTATGGTCTCAGAATTTAACCATTTGGATGTCATTTGAAAGGTAAAACTCCAACTAAGAAAACCCCAAAAAGTCTGTGCTAAAAATTAATTAGTGTGTGTGCAAAAGCAATTGAAAGTCGAAATTTTTTTCACAAAAAAAATTTAAACACATGTTTTCTGTTTTTTAGCCTATTGAGTAAAAAAAACTCGTAAAAATATATCGTTAGCTAAAAATTGCTAAACCTTTCAATATAGATTAAGAAATGATGTTGCCATTTACGCTTTTAATGTTCTCTCAAAATTTTCAAAGCTGAGGCTTTTACTTCACTTTTAATTTTAAATATTTTTCTAAATTAAAAATCTGAAAATTGGCAAAACTTAGAGGAAAATATCTAAAAAGTATGTGAAATTATGTTCATGGATTTTTTTTATTTTAAGAGTCATTCTTTATTTTTCGGATAATGTATTTACATCCTCCGTTATCTTCCGATTTAAGAAAATAATTCAGTTTGAAAAGTGCATTGGGGACCTGCTAGCATATTATACATTTCTTGGCAAACACTTAAAGGACATTGTCAAAAATGCCTTAATGTATGCGTACAACATGTATGAGCACAATAAAATATGTCAAATATTGCTCCCATTCAAACACTTGACTGTTAACAAATGTGAAATCGAAAGTTAAAAAATAAGAAATATTTTTTTAGTACTGTACAGTTAAGTGATGTATTCTTAAAAAAATAAATTATTCACAATTTCCTGTATATTTGCTTTATTGTTCTAAAACAATGCCCAACTAAAGCTATAAAATTCAGTTTATTTTTAATTTAAATTTTATTGACAGCCCAAAGCGGATGTCTAAAAAACGTAGATACATGACCGAAAAAAATAAATAAAAAAATTAATCTTTCAAAAACACTCGACAAAGTAAAATATAGACAACGGGTGACGGCAGCGTCAATGACAAGGAGTGCAATGACATTTACGAGTGCAATGACGTAGTTTGTAGCAAAGCGAAGAAACGCACGCAAATAGCAACACAAACGGGGCTAGACAAACAACAAGGGGCAACGAACAGAAAAATACACAAACAGACAGACAGTTGGCAGCGACAAACAAGCCACAACTTATCGCATCATCGTCATTTATAATTTTTGAGCGTGCATACTTTTAGGCACGGCACAGCCAAATGTCGCATGGCGCGCCTATTTATGCAGAAAACCCCCATCATAGAACAAGTAAACAACTTGACATGCACGCATGTAAATGACAGCAAAAATGAATATAAAAATATAACAAATTTTTGCTTAAATAGTTGGTGGAAATTAAGGTAGAGGAATTAAGTTTGGGTACTTTGTGGTTATTGGAGAATAAGCCAAGAAGGCTATAAGTACGAGTACTTACGAGGCTTATGAGGCTGTTGCTAAGCGTAAATAACCACAAGTCGGCTTATATCAAGTTCACATAAACGCACACACACACAATGCAGACTCGCTAGAGCGCCCACATATGTTGCGCATACGCCATGTGGTACCTGTGCTGAGTCTATTCGCTTTAGTTTTGCCATATCTGCGTTAGAATTTGTTGCTTTTATGGACAGACATGCTTTAAGACATCTAGCACAGCATGAAATTTGCAGCTGGAGATAAATTTATTAAAAAAATGTGGTTAACTTGCGCTTCAGCTGCATTAAATACGCTATGCAAATTTGAGCAATTTTTTCTGTTTATCTTTTGCATTTCGTTTTCTTCAGCTTTTTGCTCATAGCATAGCTACTAAATTTTTCTTTTGGCTGCGCATAATTTATGCATAAAATTTTATAGCTGAAACAGCACACAGCGCCCACAACCCAAAATCAAACCAACACACATCGACCTTAAAAATGTAACGAAAATGAACGAGACAATTTTTCATACGATAATTTTACTGCTATTGTTTATTTAACATATTTCGAAGCATATCAATGCCTGGCTGTGGCACTGTGACACTGTGGAAAAGTCATGTGTGCTCATATGAAAGGCACTGTCGATAAAAAAAATGCTTCATTAGAGACTTTTGTTATATGGGCAAACAATTTTGAATATTTTTTGGTTAAAAAATATCTCAAATAAAACTAAACACACGATTTATGATATTTTCGTAAACAATTCTAAATCATGTTCATAAATACTTCATTTTGTTGCACAGTGTAGTGCATGAAAAATACTAAATACACGTTCACAGCGCACAGTTGCGCGAAATTTTTTATTAAAAGCAAATGTAGCATACTTATGGGAGTTAACACGCATACAAATTTGCCGTATTTGCACACAACGTTCTCTCTCGCTCCCTACTACACTCTTTCATTAGCACTCTCTCTCTCACTTTGGTGTGATATATTTAAAGCTTAATGCGTTAAATCACTTGTGAGGCATAAAACGTTCATATATGTGGATGTGTGTGTATGTGCGAGTTGGGTGCATGAAACAAAAGGCCCATGAAATTCGGAATGTCCGCTTTCACTTATCTGTGTGCGTGTGTGTGTGTGAGTGTGTGAACACTAAAAACAAACCATCGCGCGCCATTTTTAGCGCCTAGACGATGGGTGCGAGCGCTTTTATGATTCTTATGATAGATGTATTTTTTATGCGCTATTTCGGCGTTATTTTTCTGCGCCTGCTGGATATACTGAATGCTATATAAAATCAATGTGTGCGCCTAATGTTGCTGGTAATGAACGTTTAGTGTGATTTTTAGAAGTTGGAGAGTTTTTATAGCTGCACTGAAGTCGATTGCGTTGATTTATATAAAGTAACGCATGAATTTTATAGTCTGCGGTATACGAAAAGAATGAACATAACTTTTATTTGAGTTTAATTTTATTGATATCTTCAAAAGTGATGTTAGGGCAAGAAGACTGCAAGTCTTTCTTAGCACTTAGTTATATGCAATTGGAAAGCTATGTGGAAGAAGAAAAAGATAGATAAAAGAGGGGAGTAATAGAAGGAATTAAAGGTCGTCACTAGAGATCGAAGGAGTGTGGGCTACGAGCTTTACTGATACTTAGTTCCTATGTAGCTTGCCGGCCTCGATAGTCCAGCTGGTAGCGCGCTGGCTTCTCATACCGAGGCCCTAGGTTCGATTCCTAGCTCGGGCTGGCGAAACGATCATCTCCTTCTATCCACTTGAAACAGATCAGAATTACAAGAATCTTGGATTCGGCGTTAAACTGTAGATCCCCTCCCCCTTTCCCCGTTCGCTTGAAATTTCTCCTGTAACATAGTTATTTTGAAAAAAAACAGTATTGCATACACATTTCAAAAAACGGGTGAAATATGTGATATCACAATGGGCCTCACAATAGGCCTCCGAGAGTGTCTCTTACAGAGGCAGCCACAATAACCTAACCCAACCTAGTACATAGCTTCCAATATGCATCTCCAGCTCTTAGAGAACGCGACCAGTGTTCATTTCAAGAAATTTTTCAGGGTTAAGGAACAAAGCAGCATCTTTTTTCCGAGCATTTCGTGAGAACACAGCTTCTGTTTTACCCTCTCCGTTGTTAGTTCTCTTGCACTGCTTCCAGGATATGTTCCAACCGTTTTGCCCACTTCGAAACAAAGGACAGTAAACATGCAAATTATTAAAATTTTATATTCGATTCAGCTTCAACACTTTTACTGTCACTGTTCAAATGTTAGAAAAAGTGTAAAAGTAAGAAGTTTCGATTTGAAGCTGAAACGAACTGACTTTGTGCTGACTATCGTCAACTAATCAAATTGGCTGACTTTAAAGCCTCACACAGCCTTCGTTCGAGTTCTTTGCATTACCAACTGAATGTCCTTTTGCTTAAAGTAACCGTATGGATCTATAAAGTAAAGAACCTTACAAGGCCGCTGGCCTCGGTTTTGTACACCTCCTTCCTCAATCAAACGATTGCATAATTATACGAGTCCTTGTAGAGAACCTTATTAGCTTCTTGGCTACCACTTTGGATACCCTCTCCAGTCCTTTAAATAGCAAAGTACCTAAGTGCGCCCATTCCAATCTTGAAAGCATAGAAAAAATGTACAAGAATTCTTCTCTATTCTCTGTGATGCCCAACCTGTGAGTAAGAACTTTCACGAGTCCTTGTAGAGAACCTTATTAGATTCTTGCCTACTACTTTGGATACCCTCTCTAGTCCTTTAAATAGCAAAGTACCTAAGTAAGCCCATTCCAATCCTAAAAGCATAGAAAAAATGTACAAGAATTCTTCTCTATTCTCTGTGATGCCCAACCTGTGAGTAAGAACTTTCACCAGTCAGCGACCCATTAGTACTTAATTCCAAAACTAGCATAAAATCCTTCAGTGAGAGCAGCCATATGTTTGATGTGTTTGTTATTTTCGTCACATGTATGAAACATGTTTTTGGCAGTTAAAATTTTAATAAATTCGCTCACGTCAACTTTGCCTTCTTTCTCAGTTTTACCCCCCAAATATCTCAAATTTGCCTACAAGGACCTTTATGAGTAGCAGCTTCGTATGATTGGAACATAAGCACGATTTTTGCTATTTCTTCAGCTCTCAGAGATATGCAGCATAGTCTTCTAAACTAGCTTTTTCTTTGCTGCCCAAGAGCTGAGAACATTTTTTGAAGACATATAGTGAAATGTTGTTGCTTTATATCTCTTTGAGACTGGTTGCCAGGTATCGTGCAGCTTTGAATAATTTATCTTAGTGAAGAAAGGTTCATCTGCAATGGGTTCCTGGGTTCCCTAATTGAATCAATTGAAGTCAAATTCAACATTAACGCTCTTGTGGGGCCTCCAGGAAAACCTTACCTGAACTAAACCATAAATAGGAGAACCAAATCACCATTCACCTCGACTCTAGTAGTTCCAACTGGTCATTGGACCGTAGGAAGGAAAATGACTGCTGTTCTTGGGGCTTGAAATGATTGCTTCGACCGTAGCAGTTCCAACTCGTCACTGAACCATAAGAAAGCACAACCAACTGCTGGGCTTCCCACTATCGTAGCTGCAACTCTGTGAATTAAGGAAAGGATGTTTTAAAATTGAACTTCCACTGCATGATTTTTGCTTGTCTATCAATACAAAAGTGGATTGTAGAGCCTCGTTGGGTTATAATATTTAAAAATTCTTTCGCTTTCCTCAAGTCATTCAACTCCGCATGGAATATGCTGCAGAGGAGCCGGCATGACTGTCTGACAGATAGTTCCGAACCATAGTGAAATAATAAAGTGAACCAGATACTGACAACTCTCTTGAATCGGCATGCTTATTTTATGTCACTATGAAAAAACATGTCAAATGCTTAACTCTTTTTTATTAAAAAATTTTGTTTTCATAGTGAAAAAAGCAAAAAACAAAACGCATAGACAAAACGCAAACAGAACAGGAAAAAAATATAATAAAAAAATATATCAGGAAGTAGAACAGGTAGATTTTGCAATTGTATTTTTTATATTGTTGTAATTCCTTGTAATATGTTGTAATTCCCATACCTAAGTGAATTGCATTTTATGCAGAGTGACTGCAAGGAATCAATGGGCAAACGGCGACGGCTCCAATTTAATGTGGTGCCGTCGAAGAACCTCCCAGAGTCCTCCCTACAGTAAGTTAACTAAAGACAATATTCTTTTGCCAAAGCAGCTTTTGGTGTATTGTTTTCTTCAATGAGTTTATAACACATATGTATGTAACTGTAATAGGTGTGAGCCACAAACTGGAAATGTTATTGAAACGTCGTCTGGGCTGTCCAACTGTGGTGTCATTGAAATGTCTGATGCGAAAATTTTTTGCTTAAAATGCAATTTTTGCACCCAAAAATTTATTTTATGGGCTTGGGCAAAATTCATCACCCATATCAAAAATGAGCATAATGCAAGCACACACTTTACCAGCAGCAAAAAAACATACCAAGACGCACATACTCAAACGGTGTAGGTTATCAACAGATTAGAAATAGACTTACTATTTACATAAATTTACATATAGAGACGAAGAAGTTCAAGTAATAGCAATGCAAGAGCAACTTTCGTCTTTGCAAACTTTACGAACAAGCGTATCAAAGAAAAAATCATTAAAAATATGTTCATTGCAATTTGTATATTGTCAAATTAAAAGATTTGAAAATAGAAATAATCGACCTCTAAAGAATTTGCATTTTTGAATATGGGAAATTGCAGTGATTTCAAAAATTCTTAGAGAGTGCTTCAAAAGATTGCTGTATGAGCAAAGGCAAGTTCCAGCGAATTTTCACATTCAGCGTATATACATATTTGATTTGGTAACATTTCGGGAACAGCAAACTCAAACGGGTTAATCCAAAACGAATTGACGTGAAACAAATTTTCAAAGCAATTGACATTTTTTAAGCATGCCTCTCCCTAGCTGGTTCACTTTATTTATTTCACTATGGTTCCGAACAAAACTCTGCTCCGTCAACGCCTTGTTGCACTTAATAATAAAAAATGTTCATGTATTTTTATTTTATTTTTATATTTAACTGCCATCAGTTGTTATGACGCAAAATAAAACTTGAAACAATCGTCATCAAGTGTCAGATAGTAGTGGCTCAATTTGGCCAAACTTTTAATTCTCCGAAGAGTAATTTCCACCCCAACGTTCAGTATACGTTAGCAACAGGTAAACGAAACGGCACAAAAATGGCACAAATTAAAAAAAAAAAAATAAATATACCAATAAACACGCAACGGCAGCGCACAAGACAAACGAAAGGAGGCTAACGCCCAAAAGTATGCAATAACGTATAAATATTTCATTTTTAGCAGAAGCACGGGCGGGTTGTTGGCATTTAGAATTAACAATCGACAACAGCAACAAAGGAGACAACAACTCACACACACACACACACACACAAACAGAACACAGTGCTGAGAAGGTGTGGGGAGAAGATGATGAAGAAAAGTCAAGCTAAATTAAGTTAAAAGTTATTCTGAGTTTTGTTTTGTTTGTTTGCTGCTTTGTGTTCGCTGTTGATTTTTGCCGGTCACAACAGCGTCCAGTCGTTTAAGTCCGGTCGACTGTCGCTCATAAATTATAAACACCCCACGAAAAGCTGCTCACAATGCTGGAAATTCCCCAAACTGCAATATACAAAAAACCAACAATAGTGAATTGCTGCAGTTGCTGTAATTTATGCCAACAACAAAGCAAAACAAAGTAAAACAAATAAAGTTCGCAAAACAAAAGAAAACAATAAAAACAAGAAATTGCATAATTTTTGGGCATGGCATTTTATTTTTAAACATTTTTCACTTAACAGTTGCAATAAATCTCTATTGTTGCTATGCGCTCACTGCCAAGACGACACAACACACTACAACAACAAATTGTAGGAGGAGTGGACGATGTAACATGCACATTTCGCTTGTTCTACGATTTTTTTCTTTACAAAAACTTGTTTGCTTTTGTCGCATTGTTGGCGAAATGTTGTGGCGGCGCGTGCTGTCAAATAAACAAAAACTTTATTTATTGTCAGCGCCATTTTGTGGCCTGCTTTTAGGCGACTCGCGGCTCACTACTCACGATTTGCGTTTGCCATGTTTATGAAATTTTGCGGCCACATTTTTGACAGTTGTTTTGTGTTGGCGCTTTGTTGTTGTTGTTTTTGTAGCTATTGCATTATTTCTGTTGTTTCCACCTGTTGTTTTTGTCATACTCGCATTTATGCTGCCTAGCAACTTTTTACAGTTCTGTGCGCAATTTATGGTAATGCTTAAATTTATCCTACACATACACACACACACATACATTTTTTTGAAAGAAAAAGGCAAAAAAGGTTGATTTAGTTTTTTTGCCGCAAATTCTGTTGATATTACATGGCCACTGTTGCTGTTATTATTATTGTTGTTGTTGTGGCTTTGTTTTGTTACATAAACACTGCATTTATTAGCAATTCAAATTTCAACATTAGCGTCAATTGGTATGTTTTCGTTATTTTATTGCCGTTTATTGCAAGTACAATAATGTGTAAATATTGCATATTTTTTGGCGTGAAAATATTGATGGCAGTTTAATTGCCATTAAATTTGATTTGACTCATTTAAGCGCTGATTTGAGGTGTGAAGTTAAGCTAATTGAAATGTTGATGGCATGAAAATTTTAATTTTTATTAATGAATATGCAATGTCATGGTTGCATTAAGTCATAGTTTTCAATGAGTGAAATTACTCCATAAAGCTATCTTCTATGCAAAATTGTTCTCATCGAAATGTGAAATATAATGTAAGGCCGTTAGTCGTAGGAATCCAGTTCGAGGTATGGAAGTTATGAAAGCCCGAAAATAAATTAATAAATATAGAAAATTGCTGATGTAACCGCTTTTTGTACTAAATTTTTTAATATATTTTAAACCTTTTTAGTCTTAAGTATTGAAAATTCCATAGTCCTAACCAAACTTGGCCTCTTGTATAAATTGTATAATTTTTTAAACTTCTAAGCTTGGCTTGAAAACTCTGTTTTGCATACTTATAGCTAATTTTGGACCTCTAGTTCAATTTTTTCAATATATTCAAAACCTTTAAGCTGGGCTTAAGTATTCTGAATTTCATTGTCTTAACCAAACATGGCTTTTGGTAAAAATATTATAACTTTTTAAACTTCTAAGCTTGGCTTGAAAACTCTGTGTTGCATACTTAT
Source organism: Melieria crassipennis (assembly GCA_963668005.1). Lineage (NCBI taxonomy): Eukaryota > Metazoa > Arthropoda > Insecta > Diptera > Ulidiidae > Melieria > Melieria crassipennis. Next base: position 9,359,187 of record OY764963.1, read on the forward strand.
AGCTACTTTTGAACCTCTAGTTCAATTTTTTTATTATATTTAAAACCTTTAAGCTGAGTTTAAGTATTCTGAATTCCATAGTCTTAACCAAACTTGGCCTTTGATCTAATTGTGCAATTTTTCAAACTTCTAAGCTTGGCTTTAAAACTCTGTGTTGCATACTTATAGCGTATTTTGAACCTCTAGTTCAATTTTTTCAATATAGTTAAAACCTTTTAGCTGGGCTTAAGTATTCTGAATTACATAGACTTAACCAAACTTGGCTTTTGGTAAAAATTTTATAACTTTCCAAACTTCTAAGCTTGGCTTGAAAACTCTGTAGTGCATACTTAGAGCTAATTTTGAACCTCTAGTTCAATTTTTTCAATATATTTAAAACCTTTAAGCTGGGTTTAGGTATTTTGAATTTCATAGTCTTAACCAAACTTGGCTTTTGGTAAAAATTTTATAATTTTTTAAACTTCTAAGCTTGGCTTGAAAACTCTGTTTTGCATACTTATAGCTACTTTTGAGCTTCTAGCTTAATTTTTTAATATAATTAAGACCTTTAAGCTGGGTTCAAGTATCCTGAATTCCATAACCTTAGCCAAACTTGGCTTTGGTTTAAATTTTAACATTTTTCAAACTCCTAAACTTGGCTTGAAAACATTGTATTGCATACTTATGGCTACTTTTGAGCTTCTAGCTAAATTTTTTTATATAATTAAAACCTTTAAGCTGGGCTCAAGTATCCCGAATTCCATAGCCTTAGCCAAACTTGGCTTTGGTTTAAATTTTAATATTTTTCAAACTCCTAAACTTGGCTTGAAAACTCTGTATTGCATACTGATAGCAACTTTTGAGCTTTTAACTTAATTTTTTTAATATATTTAAAACCACTAAGCTGGACTTAAGTATCCTGAATTCCATAGCCTTAGCCAAACTTGGCGTTGATTTAAATTTTAACATTTTTCAAACTCCTAAACTTGGCTTGAAAGAGTATGGTATACTCATAGCAACATTTCAGGTTCTACCTAAATTTTTTTAATATATTTAAAACCACTAAGCTAGGCTTTTGTTTTAAAAATTCTATAGTATTAACCAAACTTGGCTTTTGGTATACATTTTTTATTTTTTTTTTATTTTACACTTGACTTGCAAACTTGACTTGTCTACTCTGAGTCTCCTCAAATTAACTTATATTTTTTAATACATATATTTCAAACCATCGAACTCAGTTAGGGCATTCGAAACTTAATAGCTAAGCTAACTCTGATCTTTAATGTAAAATCTAAAATATTTAAACCCCTAAACATTGAGCACGAGCTCTGGTTGCAAACTTTCGCCTACAATTTTTAAGTTATTCGAATGTTTAAGCTGGACTCAAGCATACTCAATACCATAGTTTTTGCTTGACTTACCTTGTAGTGTAAACGTTAAGTCTTTCTAATCTTCTAAGCTTGGCTTGCAACATCTTTGTTGAGCTTGAAGCAACTTTTCAGCCTCCAGACTTAATGTATTCTTTCTAATCTTCTAGGCTTGGCTTTTAACAAATTGGCTTGAAGCGCCTCTAACTAAAATTTTTATTGTTATGTATTTGGACCCATTAAGCTGAGCTCAAGAAAATATTTCCTAAATGTTTCCTAACCCTAGAACGTTCAAGCTTATGACTTTGATTTTGAATAACATTCAGTCATCTAAGTCATCTTCAGGCATTGTCCACACATTTCGATACTTTGACCCTTAGCAAACATTTTAGTTTTTTAGAAAATATAAAAAATGCTGAAGCATTTGCTGACTTCAATTTAAAATATTTCCCGAATTTTAAAGCCAGTTTATAAATTTCTGAGTTACCTATTTGGAAATGGCTTTAAATTTTCGATTGGTCCAAAGCATTTTTAAAACTGTTCTCTATTTTTTTAAATTATTTCCAAATAATCTTTTTCAATATTAACAAATAATGTCATACTTAAATTATTGTAATTATTTAGTAATAACTTATAATATTTTTATATAAATTTTAGGCAGTTACCATAACCATAAAATATTAAAAAATCGTTTACATAACATTCAAACAATCTGCCTGCAACTCTTAAACTTAAAGCATTAACTGTTTAAACTTAAAGCTGACATTAACAATTTTCTAGCTAAGCATCGGACAACATTACACAAACATTTCAGTTTCTGTGTATTCAATGACAGTTTTCTGCACTTAGTCCTTTCATGAAATTCCAACAAATTAGTCTAATTACGTTTAAATACTCGCACAGCGCGAAAGTCATGTACAAGTTCAATCTTGGCCATGACGAAATTTATCATTAAAAGCGTATTACGTGAAATTTGTGACCGAGCATGTCACCGCAAACCGAACGTTGCCGATTACGTAATGCGCAATAAGGCCATCGTGCGCTGGCAACCGCATTCACGCTGTTAACAAGCAAAATGGCTGGCCGACATTTTGATAAGCGTAATGAAGTTTGGCTAAAAGTGAAAATTGCTTTAAACATAAATTAGAAAGTTGGTCGTAACTAGTAACAAATATGGGAAGGCAAAAAGATGTGACAATATTTTTGTGGTATTTAAAGCGAGCGGTTAGTGATAACCAATATGGAAGTAATGAGAAATTTTCAATTTCATGGCAAATTTTTTTTTGAAAATTCGATTAACATTTGAAATTGTTGAGGCTGCGTTTGATTTGGAACATAATTTTATAGTTTTTTTTTCTGTTTTTGGATCATATTTTAAAGCTATAATTGCTGCTTAAATATGTGTAAAAAATTGGCATCATGGAGTCGCACGAATGCAGGAAATGTGGTCAAAGTGATGTCAGCGAGACTTTGGAGCTAATTGTTTGATTCTGTTCAGCTGACTAAAGACTAAAGACTTAGTCACTTAGGGACCTCGTTCTTTTCTGGGTTAGATGGAGTACCCAATTATGCTGCAGTTCCCTAGCACCATCCAAATTCTCTCCCATCATTTGTATGTCAACTCGTAACAGGAGCTCTAACTGGTACCTTTAGGGTCCATTATATACTTTTCATATGTCCCAAAGGTCTCGTTGTGTGAAATCAAACACGCAAGAACACAGCTGTCAACATTCTCAGACAAACTGGGCCACCAACAAAAAAAAACCCATCAAGACAGCTACTCAATCTAGAAAGAAACTTCTATAACTCAGTCGCTGCTCTGCTCACGGTAGACTACCAAATGGGTGGGCATGTTGAAAAACTAGAACCCTACACCCACTTGTTGTAATTAGTGATTTCTTAAGAGAAGAAGAAGAGTAAAATCTTACACCTTATATGTCAATGTTCTTTCGTAGCTGCGCAAATACTAAAAATGCATGGCTCTTATTTTAAAAGTTCGTTATTTTGAAAAAGCTTAAATTGCTTAATTTAGAGCTCCTTAGGATAGTTAATATTATTTGCATTTAATTATTTTAATTGTAATTTTAGTACCTAAGAAAATTCGTTTGTTTTGTTGCCTACTTTTTGGCGTAGTCATAAAATCTCGCAAGTTATTTACTTTAAATTAGTGTCAAGTGCGCTGTTGCATGCACAAACATTCTGACACTGTTTGCATTTTAAAACATCTTCTTTTTGTTGTATTTACAAACAAACAAAAAAACAAATTTAATTAAAGCATTACTTGAGGCGCAGTTATGTTTGCTGACTGTAATTTATCGTTTTGGCTTTTGTGTACAAAAATTTAAATATAGTAGCAAATTTTAAGCAGTCGCCAGTTTTACGATATCTTTATGCTTTACAACAACTGCAATTAGGTAGATTAGACTCAAGGAAGTAGTTGTAAATTTTAATCTTTGCAAGCTTTGGACAGAATGCGGCTGCAAGAACTGCAAGAAAACGGTCGAAATTTAAAGTAAAAGTATTCAAATTAATGCGTCCAAGTTGGATAAATTTCGCGATAGAAATTTGTTTAACTTTTAATGGCAATAAAAGTGTTTTTTGTCAGTTGTGATAGCATAATTTAAAATGGTGTTTAACGTATGGGAAGCTGTCTAATTGTTGATATATTTATACAACTTATTTCCATTTATTTCGATATCCCTTTTAGCATATTTTTAGGCATCTTGAACATAATTTGTTAATTTTATAACTGAGACTATTTTTTCAGTGAGTTTTTAGAACTCGATGGTTGCTTTAAACATTGCGTTAAATTTTTTAAATAAATCTTTAAGATGTTCATGTCTTTGAAATTTCAAAATCCTAAAAAGTGCTGACGTGAGAGAGAAACACTGAAAATGCAGGTTTACTATATATAGCCTCAAGTTTTATGAGTATGTAGATTTTTTCATTTGATCTCATGAATTGTTTGCAGTTTATGCGCATAGACCAACGAAAGAAATCACACGGCATTAAATTCTATTAATCGCAGTCTTGGTGGTCAATTGACAGAATTTCGGGAAATTACTCGATCTGGAAATCGTTGTTCTAATAAATCAATTGTTTTCATAATCATAAAGCGTTCTTTCTTTGTGCAGCGTTAAATTTTTAGTGCATTTTAAGAATCATAAATAACAACTGTGAAATGTCAAAGCTACAACTTGCACAGAAAAACATTTTATAAAATTTGAATAGTGCACTTTTATTGAGATACCGTAAAAAATATGGCAGATTATTTCAGCTGAGCGAAGATTCGTCATCAAATATTGTTCTGAACTTTAAATCTGTTGATCAGGCGTAGTTCGTATCGCTAAATTGTGCCCAAATAAAGCGCACTTAATTTTCTTAACGCAGTTTAGTTTATTTACAATTTTTCATGTCACTTGACTTTCATGCCACTGATTTACCAATCGCATTACTTTTATTATCAGTGAATTGTTGAAAAGTTCGTATCACTGAATTGTGCCAAAATCAAACACACAGAATTTCTTTAATGCAGTTCAGTTTATTTACAATTGTCATTGATTGATGTCATTGATTCATTAGTCACTTTCACTTAACCGAATTTCTTCAATACAGTTCAGTTTATTTACAATTTTCATGTCATTGATTCATTAGTCACTTTCACTTAACTTTTCTTATCTGTATTGCAGCATTACTTGTCAACACGAAACTGACTCTCAGTACCATTTCCTGCTACCTTTTATACTTACCTGACCGCAGCGCAACTCCTTCTCGAACGTTCCAGCATTGCCTCGAACCGTCTCTGCGATAATTTTTGCAAAATGACTATGCGCCCTCGATAGCTCAGCAGGTAACGCTGGCTCACTCACTCACACCAGAGGTCCTAGGTTCGATTCCTAGTATGTATGGTAAAAAATAGGACCATAGGCATCTTTTTTGATACCATAATAATTTGGATTCAGGTCCCTAGACTCAAAAGGTATACACTTCTTACAGTGTTAAGCAGACTATGAGTAGTTATATTGGCTAGATTGACTATTTTGTCGAAGAAGAAGTCACTCAACTAAAGCCTTGTTTTCCTAAGTGGGTTCAGGAGAAGTGCATGGAAGATAAAGGACATTTTTGATGCTTTCTGCTATATGAAACTCCTACAGAAATACAGTCCCAAGATTGGGCAGCGTTCTATCAGAACATCAATCAATTCTTTCCGCTGCTTCCATTTTAGTAAAAGATGATTTTTTTTTCAGTGGTCGATTCTAAGTTATAACTTAGATCTTGTGGCCCATTGTGTCAAAAAAATTCTCTAGAATGACAGAAGTTTAACCCATATATGCCGATCTTACTAAATGCAGTGCTATTACATTTAAGGGTTATCGGTTGGCAAATTTAGTTGTGCTTACTCAACTTTAAATAGTTGCACTACATATCACGATGCACGATAGTAATATCTGAGTTAAAGATTTTTATTTAATTTGAGCAAACGCGCAGGGGATAACCCCTATTAATTGGTCATTCATTCATTGATTTTGTATCTTTTTATTATCTTTTTATTATTTAAAATACTGATACTCAAATAAATTAGAATTTTTGTACTTCATTAGAATTGCAGCTTCGGCTTTTTTTCAATAACTTTCGAACCAATAAAGCTAGAGTTATGAAATTTTGACACGTGATCAAGGAGATTTTGCGGTTTAACATACTTACTTTTCAAGAAAATTCTATATAAATTTTCGAGGATATAAAGGATTACAATTTTCAAAGGACCTTTTTCATATCAATTTTTTACAAATGGATAGAAAATAAATTTTATTTAAATTCTTGAACATTTCCTCTTTTTTTTTATATACATATCGCCATATTCTAACGAGGTTAAGTATTTTTTATATATTTTTTTTATTTTTTATAACCTTCAAAATTTTGAAGCCCTTTTAAAAGGACAAACGATTTAAAAATGAAAAACTGAGTACGCAGTATAACTATGTTGGGTCTCTAGTTTCACGCTTAAATGGATTTTTTCCGGCGTGAAAATTTTTTATTTTTTGTCGCACATGTCACGTCATGTGATATTCAACCCTATAGGCTAAAGTAAGCAAACCCTTCATTAAAGTCTACTTAGATTAAGTTTTATTCTTGGCCAATAAAATTGTCTATAACTTCTTTGATATGTCCTTGTCGTCATCTATTTTACTGGTCACCTTTTTCAAATATCAGCTCACCTTTCTTCCTCCTCTCTCTATGTGATCTCATTAACTCTCTAACGCCACAACATTCACTGCTCTACCTGCGTCTGCTTCATAATGTCCAACTTGATTGCTTCAAATCTTGCTATCTACTATTTTGGTTGCTTTTAATGACTAATTTAGTAGAGTGTCCTTTCTGTCTTCACTTTTTTTAACCCATCTTTTACCGCCCCTAGTTCCCGTGGAGAGCCTCCGTATGCCATTTCTGCTTTCAAAAAATTTTAAAAATTTTTTTTGTGGGCTGGAGCAGGTGTGTCTTTAAAGACACGCTGGCAAAATACGTAAGCCAAATTCGGCAAAATTCCACATTTTCCAAGTTTAAGTTACTGTAACTTTTTAAATACGCATCGGAAGTAGTTGCAACCCAGGAAGAAGTTGAAGATAATGCGATTCTCTGTACATATAGATAAAAACATACCATATTTATTTTATCGGTAGATCGAAATCAGCATTATAGTGGGCCTACCTACCTGCATGGGCATATAAATATATGCAACATTGATAAAGAGAATAAGACTTGTGTTGCAAATAATTTAACAAAATACGTAAGGAAACAGTTGTTAAGTGAACAGACTTTTATTTGGAATGGCATATATGTAAATATATATAATATAAATGTAGTATACATATATTCATATATGTAATACAGATAAATATAAATTTGTTCGCAGGTATTATATGTATGTACGTAGAAAACATTAAAAAGAATTGATGCTATACATAAGAATTATCCAAAAAATTTGAGGCCGATTTATATTTAGAACATCATACATTGCTATATGCGTATATATGCGCAAGTCAACAATACTGAACATACCCAAAATGACGCATCCCTGATTTTCTAGTACCCAGCTGATAAGAATTAGACCAGATATTTGCAATTTGGGGTATTTGCTCAAAATTTGTCAATAGATGAACATGAGGTACCTTACTTTGGCCGACATTCGGCAAAGATGTTCATGAAAAACAAACCTGTGCGCTTTGGGTAAAAAAATTGGTGTTTGTGTTCCACAGAGGGCTCCTTATTCAAAGTAAATACTACCGTACACGGGCGCAAGTGCCATTCATAATCGTCAAATAAGCCTTGGCGCTTAAACAGTTCTCAGACTTTTGTCAGTTTTGAAAACCCACGAAGCCATCATGTATACTTCGATAATTTTTTTACGTCTTACTATTTGATGTGTCTTTTGAATGAACGACATTGATTTGCTACTGGAACCATAAGACATAACAGAATGGGTGGTGCTGCCCTTAAAACAGGCAAAAATTAAAAAAAGGCGAATATGATTATGTGTTTGACAAAACCAATGACATGTTAATTGTACGTTGGCAGGATAACTCCAAAGTTAGTGTAAGTTTGATTCAATTTCAACAACTTATGATGCAAAACGGTTCGATAGAAAGCAAAGGCAAACTATCTATATTATGTGCAGCAGCCAAATGCGATACGCAATTACAATAACTTTATGGGCGTTGTGGATTTACACGACAACGCATATATTACATATTATAGAATCTGCATACGTGGCAAGAAATGGTGGTGGCCATTGTGGATAAATTCTCTTAATAGCACAGTTGGTAATGCTGGGAAACTGCACGTACTTTGTGCTAAAGTTAATAACGAACAACCTATGTCTCAATTATCATTCTTGCCCTCTGTAGTAAAGGAGTTACTACTTTACACCGGGTTAGAACAAAATGATGATATATATGTATGTTTGAAAATGAGGAACCATCAACCTTGCCACGTATAAATCAATTAAATCACGTTGTTCAAATACTTTCACTAATTAAAGATTGAGATGCAAGCAATGCCATATGAGCAGCCGATTTCAATGCACGAAATGTAATGTAACTTTACATCCTAAGAGCTGCTTTGAAATGTATCATAATAATAAGTAAAGGCATATAGAGTACTCGTAAATATATATATATATATGTATATATACATATATAAGTAATGATGATTACAAATCAGAGTAAACAACAGTTATAAACTAGATTACATTACATTACATTACTTTTACAGTCCGCTTACATACACAAACATATGTACATTATAAAACCATATGCACGAAAATTTAAGTATATGTACATGCATCGCAAATATATATCCATATATATTTCAATCAAAATAAAAGTCTGTTAACTTAAAAACTGTGTTTCTTGTCAAAAAGGGCACTGGTTACGTATTTTGTCAAATTATAATATATGCAGTACAAGCTTATTTTCATATAGTTTTATACCCGTGCAGGTAGGTAGGCCCACTATAATGCTGATTTCGATCTACCGATAAAATAAATATGGTATGTTTTTATCTATATGTACAGAGAATCGCATTATCTTCAACTTCTTCCTGGGTTGCAAGTACTTCCGATGCGTATTTAAAAAGTTACAGTAACTTAAACTTGGAAAATGTGGAATTTTGCCGAATTTGGCTTACGTATTTTGCCAGCGTGTCTTTAAAGACACACCAAAATATTTCAAGTTAAAACACGCTTAAATCTTTAGAAAACTGAAAGTTTTATAATTTTTACGTCAACTTTGTTCTTTTGGTAAGCAGCATTAAGTGTTTTATTTAAAAGAAAAATTCATTTTGTATTTAAAAAAAAAATTTTTTAAAACCATTAAAAAAGGTGGTCCTGTTTATACCAGTTTTACACTAACTGAAACCCTAAAATTCGGAAATAGGTGTTCGCAGTTTGAAAGCCAACGAATGTAGGCTTCCGATAATGTAAAAATATTTAATATGCGTTAGAAACTGTAATTTTCAGAATTTTTCAAAGTTGCCGTGTCTTTAAAGACACGGCGGTAAAAAATGGGTTAACTCAACCGAATTTAACTCTTTCAAAAGTGAATAGAGCCAGAAGAGCGCACAATATCGTCCAAAAGCAGTTGGCCTTTTCTGCTAATGATTTCCGTTGTCTTGTTCGCTGGCCGATTTTACTTCCTGCGTTTTGTGCGCGGCATGAATGTGCGGGTGCATTGTCTTTTTATTATTTGCATTATGCCCTAAAGGTGCTGCCGCCGTGCCCCCTGCTGCCATTTGTAACGCTGCAGTTGCTCGAATTTTTTTGCAACTCTTTTTGTTGTTTGACGTTTGATGCCGCAAGCATTTTGATGTGGCTGTGCTGCTGGTGTGAACCTTGACACATTTTTATTTAATGTGCCACAGCGTGTGGCAAACGCTGCAAGCATTGTTTTGACGCATCAAATGAAAATTATGCAAACAGCAGCAAATTTTCTGTTGCCTGTTTTCTCAACTAATAAAAATTGTCATAAAAAAATTGGGTCAAGTGATAGAAGAAAATCAAAATGTGCATAGTAAAACAAAGGAAAGGGAAACTCAAAGCAGCATATGGTGAACAATGAATTTACATTAAAACAAAACAAACAAAACAAAACAATAATGGAAATGAGTTGAGCTGCAGTGTTGAAAGCGACAACAAGCAACCAGTTAGCTGCCCATTCGAATAAACAGCGTGCAGTCGAAATTTGATGCCCACGTAAGTAATATGTGAGAACAAAGCAAAACAAAAACGCACAACAAAAAGCAAAACAAATAATATGGGTGGGTCGAGGACGAGGGACAGCAGACAGCAGACAGTCGCAGTGAATGTGTGAGAAAAGGTCAGTGAAATGTCGTTGTTGATTTTTTGCTGCAAGCTTAGTTGCTGGGGTCGTGTTTGGGCTCGTTAGCGAAAAGGATAACCGAAATAAATGAAGGAAACGCAAACGTTGTCAGACATGTCCTGTACAAGGTCCTTTGCATTATTTGGTGCCAGCCGGCATTTGTGTGGCCCTTTTCGCTTTGCTAACGCTAACGCATTTAATACAATTTATATAATTTCGAGCTGTTACTTTAATGTGGTCGGAAATGCTTAACATATTTATGTGCCAACTAGATGTGTCTGCCAGTGTGCCCGAAAGTATGCAATATATGTTGAGTATAATGAAAAATCGTTGGCTGCCAAATGGTATTGATTTCAAAGTGTGGGCAGCTGTTTGGTCTGCTGACAAAAATGACTCCGAATGCGCCCAGCCATATCCAATAAATATTAAAAATAATATTTAATTCCAGACAGTTCGAATAAACCAGACTTTTGCAAGTCCCATATTTTTGAAATTTAATCAAATTTTTTAAATCTCAAAATGAAAATTGCTTTGATTTCTTCTATATTTATTCATTTTTTTTTACAATACAACACCAAAAGCACTTAACACAAGCACCAACCATCACGTCTGCTGCCACCTGCGTTTGTTGTGTGCCTACGAGTTGTGTTGCTAATGTGAAAAGTTTGCCAGCTTTCACTTCGACACACAAAATGTTGCAAGTTTTTTCAACTCCCAAAAAAAAAATCAAGTTTAAAATACTAGCTTGCTGTCCTATTCCCGCCGGTGAACGGCAACCAATGAAGTAATAAAATACAGCCGAATTTTTAGAAATTTATGATGTCGCCTAATGAAAGTTACGGCAGTTGTTGTTGTTTCCTTTTATGCGTTCAACATTATTGTTGCCCCGAAGCGTAAATTTTGGCAACAACTAAAAAGTATGCGCCTAAAAGTATGCAACAATATTTCAGAAAACAACAATTGCCACCATCTTTGGGGTGTGTTGCCATAGTCATTGTTGTTGCTTTTGGTGCAGATGAGTTTCTTGTTCTTGTAGACGTGACACAACCTGCAAATCGTTCACGGCTCAATGCTTACAGTCGCCCAAAAACCAAACAAAACAAAAATGCGGGCATTCTGCGCCAAAAGTGACACTGACTGAATTTTTAATAGTGTCAGTTGGTATCTACGCAGGTGAGCACTTTGAGCAAGCAGCAAGTGATGAACAAAGGGAAAGTTGAATTTTTTAAATTATTATAAAATAATCTAAATAGCCTTAAATGAGCATCAACAACGTAGAGACGCAGAACAAGACCCAATTCTTTGGTCCATGAAGTAGCAACGTTCATTTAGCGTCATTCAGCATTATTCAGCAAAGCATAAATGAAATTTATTTGATTAAGCGTCTCGTTTTTAGACAATTTAGCGTCTTATTATTATTTTTATGTAAGCTTTTTGTGGTATTTAAGCACATAATGAGTCATGAAGCTGAATTTATGAGTTCATCCAACAAGTAAAAATGTTCTAAATAACAACAGTAATGCATTTGGAGTTCTTAGCTATTCGAGTTGTTTATTCAATCGCATTTGAAGAACATTAATGATATTTCACCACAGCTTCAATTACATTTCATCATAGTAATTGTTCGTTCAGTAAAATGTATTTAATAATCATTGATAAGAAGTCATTTTATAACTAAAAAATGCAATTCAGTACCATTCAGCACCATTCAGCAGTATTCAGCTACTTAAAAATCCACTCACTTGGATCTAAATATAACTCAACATTTGAAGCTACAGTATTTTCCTGCATTCAGCTTAATTCAGCTGCACTCTAGAGTATTCAGCACTATTTAATGGTCATTACTGTGCCCTAAAGAAAATATTTAAAAATAATTTGAGTTTTTTTTAATGTCCTAAGCACTATTCAGTACTACACAATACACACAGTATACAGTATATTATCCTTAAATACTAATCAGCAGTATTCAGCAATGTTTTACTGCGCTACAAATAATTTACACAATACTCAGCAATTTTTCACGAATGTTTGTATACATTTAACTTCCAGAAACTTGGGTTGAAGGTCATACTTGGCAGTTTAAACATGCGTAATGCTATTCAGCAACATTCAGTAAACTCTACCTACACTGCTTGGAACTCAGCGTGTCAGATGTTAAGAACAGGCTGCATTTTTCTTCAATTAAATAACTTTTTTTGCAAGTCCTAAAAGAATTACAAAGCAGTTTTAGAGCATTTTCTCATACTGCAAATCTTTAAATGCCATTCAGCGTCATTAATCTATGTGCAGAAACGCCTAGTTGCAATTTTTTACAATTTTGTCCATCTGACTTTGTATCTTTAGTGCTATTCAATGTCATTCAGCGGCATTTAATCATATACAGCAATGACTAAAGGTAACTTTTAGTATTTTATCCTCTTATAAATGCTATTCAGCGCTACTTAATGCCACTCAGTGGCATTGGTTCATATTCAGAAATGATTATATGTAATTTTTAATAAAATTGTGTTCTAAAATTATAGCATTTAGTGCTATTCAATGCCATTTAAGGGCATTAATCCATATTCAGCAACCAATTTTAGTATTTCTAGATCTAAATTAATGCTATTGGATGCTATTCAGTGGTATTGATCTATATTCAGCAAAGATGTAATGCCATTCTTAGTATATTTAGATTTAAATTAATACTACTCAGCGCTTTTTAAGACAATTCAATGCTGTTCAGCGAGTTTAATCCGTATTCGGCAGCAATGAAATGCCAATTTTAAAACTTTTTGACTTAAATAATTGCTATTCAGTGCTTTTAATGCCATTCAGCGATATGAATATATATTCAGCAACGATTAAAAGCAATTTTTAGTATTTTTAGATTTAAATTAATACTATTCAGCGCTATTGAAGACTATTCAATGCTGTTCAGCGACTTAGGCCATATTCGATTAGTCCATATTCAGCAATGACATGCCATTTTTAGTATATTTTGATGTAAAAAAAATCTATTCAGCATTTTTAGATGCTATTCAGCACCAATAATCCATATTCAGCAACATTTAAAAGCCAATTTTAGTATTTTTAGATCTAAATTAATACTATTCAGCGCTTTTTAATGCAATTCAGCAGCGTTGATCCATAGTCAGAAAGGATTGGAAACCATTTTTATTTTTTTAATATAAAAATTAATACTATTCAGCGTTATTCAGCCAGAGAAAAACATGGCTATGCATTTCTGATTTTTGTTTATAACATTCAGCCACATTTAGCTGCGTTTTACTGGAGTTTTCAACATTTTTTGATGCAATATTTCTGCATTTGGATACATTTTTTAACTTTCCTTTTTATTTTGATTATTTTCAGTGACCGTTACACATTTATTTTGCACCGTGCAGAAAAAATTTTGTAAATATGGAATGCCATAAAAAATTACTCAGCAACATTACAAATTCCCATTAGTCATGCGGCTTTGCATTTTCAGCGTAATTCAGCCAATTCAGCAAATGTAATCGTTTTTATTCATTTTGTTATTTTGCTATAACAAAAAATGTGCTCTTTTTCTTGTGCATTTTTTCCTTTTCCGTGCACCGTTTGACATTATGGCACTTCTCCGATTGGGTTTCAACTTGAATTGCTGCACTTTCAATACTTCCACAAACTTCTCTTTTCAATGTCTTTCACCTCAACGGTCGCTACCTCAGCTTCCTCCAATAATTCACTTCGCTTCAATACTTCCCATTTCCCACTTGCATGCTTCTCACTTCCCTCTACATTATCATTCACCGTTCAATGAACGAAATTCATAAATTTGCAATTATCTGGCAACCCCATTCAATCCAATTAACCCTAATCCGTCGTTCGGGTGATTTTTCACCCATTTTCAACTTTGGCATGCTATAACTTTCCTATATATTTATCAAAATGATTAAGGTTTCTTGTATTTGTGGCAAACCAATATAAGTTTTAGAAATTATCTACAACATATTGATTATTTCATTATAACGGTGATTACAAAAAAAGTTACGTGGGCGACGTTCGGGTGATATTTCACCCATATACAAATTGTATGGAAATTCAACACAACACATACAGAAAATGCCCTAAAATTACGTCACTGGAGTGAAAGTTTTGAACTGCTTTTATAGGCAAAACCTTTTTATGGATCAATGGGGCTCCTGAACTCAACGGAAAACTAAGAGCCAATCATATTATTTCAACTAAACTTGGTATAACTCGCTATGCTTGTTGCCGCGTGTCAGCAATAAAAGATGCCAATGAAGACCAATGTTAAAGATAGTAACTGACAAAATTAATGTTGAAGGTTTGCGAGTTTTTGGCAGTGCATGGATCAGCGTTGGTGATATTCAGGCATTTTTTTGGGATTTTATTTTTGAGAGGTGTTTATAAGTCGAATGAGGAATCTCTTGATAATCTGTAGAGTTACACAACAGACAGACCAATTTTTCGTTCTGTCGGTGACAAAACCACTCGCCAGAAACGTAACGATTGTAATCAAGAATGAAGCTCGTTAACACCCATAAGACACATATGAGAAAAGTGGGTTTAGCGACAACTGCTATCTACGTCCTATGAAAAGGACACACTAAGTAATCAATTGCCGGCTTTTCGCGGAAGATGCCCCTTTGAGCACTTTTCATCATAACCAAGAAATGTGGGTGACAAAAAATTATCCGAAATTACATCGTTTTACAATAAGTCAATAGCAGTAGTTGACACTTTAGACCAATTGGTTGTTCACTAACTATATCGTCAAGTAAAAACTAATCGCTGTCGATCCCAGCTGGAATCACAACAAAAAGTACAAGCGGCGAAATTTTCTTGAAGACATAGATTTGAGTTTAGTAAAGCTAAAGATTTTACGTAGAACAACGTTACCGAAAGGAAAATCTTCATGCTGACTTCTTATCTCAATACAGCCAATTTCCCAAACCCTGTCAGAAAATCAGAGCGTAAAAAAGTAAAAAACTATTGAAACACGGTGCCAATTTGGTATCAAAAACGATCGAAAGGCATATTCTGCTTGCAATTCTTGAAAAAAGTATACATGTGGTGAACACAAAGTTTTAGTTAACTACTGCCCTTTCTTCCCCCCTTTCCCCATCCGCTTGAAATGTGTGCTGTAACATATGTTGGAAAAAACAGTGTTACATACACATTTAAAAAACAGGTGAAATATGTGGTAGCACGACGGGTCTCATAATAGGCCTCCGAGTGTGTCTCTTACAGAGGCAGCCACAATAACCTAACTTAACAAAACTGCCCTAATTGCAGAAAAATATAGAAAAATTTGTTAATTTATTTATCTGTAAGATAACAAAGATAATAAAGATTAAAGATAACAAAAGTTTTTTTTATTAAAATTGGTCAAAAAATGCATTAAAACATACAAAGAACCATATGGGTGAAATTTCACCCGAATATCTTATGTGTGAGTTTTTTTGAACGTCGGATGAGGGTTAACTCGCTGCACAATTCTTTCAAATCGTTGATGCTGTAATTTGTCAATCAATATTCTTATCACTCCTCATTATTTTCGCAGTAACAAATCTAATAAATAAACAACTGATGCACCTTTCAGCTTCAATTTATTTCACCAAAACAACAACAGCAAAAATGTTGAAAAATCGTATGCCAACACCAATCAAATAAATCTTTTGCTCGAATCACTGAAATAAATCCTTTCAACTGTTGCCGCAAAGTCAGCTAACAACGCAGGAAGCATGCAGCATTTTTAGTAGTGTCCGACCGAAACCACTTTTTTGGGCCGAAACCGAAACCGAAACCGAATATTCGGTTTTTTTTTAATATTCGGCCGGAACCGAAACCGAAACCGAAACTTTCTAGTTGAAATAAAAATCACCATATCAAGCACTTTTTTCAACAAACGAATTTTACATTAAGTAAATAAAGAACAAACAAACAAACATAGCATAATAAATAAATACTTATTAATAAAAACAAAATAAAAAAACAATTAATAAAATTTATTCATTTTTTAAAAACGTAAACAAGAAGAAATCACCCTTTCGTACCTTACTCGATAATGTTCAAAATGAAATAATTTAATATTATATGCTATAAAAAGAAGTTTATTTACATTGGTGGCATCTAAATTACTCCTGCTTTTACTATATATCTGCTACACAATAAAATGTAAAAAATATTCTAGAAAGTTTCGGTTTCGGCTATTCGGCCATTTTTTGGCCGAAACTGAAACCGAAACCGAAACCACTTATTTGGGCCGAAACCGAAACCGAAACCGAATATTCGGTCGGACACTAATTTTTAGCAATCAGCATAACACCCACAAATGCAAAAAATGAGAGGGCAAAAAAAAAACAGAAATGTTAAAAGGCCAAGTAGACGGGAACCCTTTGCTCTAAATACCAAACAACAAAAAATAAATATAACAACAACAATAACAGAATCCATAAAAAACTGAAACACAAAATCCCATCAAAACGATACGCTCAGCAATTTTTCGATTGCCAACAGCGCAACAACAACAAGGCGCCTAAAGTGGCAGCCAACGACCATCGGTTGGGGGCCAAAAACAAAAAAATAATACCCCCGTTTGGCTCGAAAAACAATAATAATAACAACACCTATTAAGCTATGCCCAGTGCCCGAATGAACAGGACGCCTTACGATGGCGCGACGCAAACGAATTCCTTTCGGCATTTGTCGCTGCCACGTTGGATTACAATTGATGAGAAGGTCGACGACGACGACGACGACAACGACAACACGTTGCGCTATTCAATCGTTGTTGTTGTTGGTTTTGCTGTTGCTGCCCTTTTCATTGTCGCCAAGTGTTGAGGAGAAACTTTGCGCCTGTGTCTATGCTATGGTTTCAGAGTGAATGCGTCTATTTGTGTACTCTTTTTGCGGGCGTGGGCTTTGCATAAGCAATGAAAGTGAAACTTTTAAGTTATGGCTGGTGAATGGGCTCTTAATAATTTACGGGCAGGCAGCTAATGGGCTTTCCGTTGACACTATAATCTGCTTCTCGCTTCGTTGCAATGCATTACGTTGCGAATTAACCCGCTAGTTGAAACGTTTTTTCATTTTTGTTGAAAAAGTTTTCGAATATAAATTTGAGGTGTGACTGAAAAATAATTTTTGCAAGAAATGTAAATGTGTGCCAATTAATAAAAAGCATTCTAGAGCTTGTGAAATGAAGGGATGTGCTTGGTGTGGTAGGAAGAAAAGGTGGGTTTTGTTAAATCATGGTTTTACAAATATTAATTTGATCTAATTTTATTGAAACTTGGAGGCTGCCATGGATAGTTTTGGATAGTTTGACTCATTTTGCGACCACTGAACTTCCTTCTTCTTCTTCTTCTTCTGAAGTCCTTCTTAAAGTTTTGACCATGTAAATCTCATAATGAGGCATAAATATTCAACATTTATGGATAATTTTGAGATATTGGCAAAGTTCTTTGAGTAAGCGGAACTCAGTGTTTCCTGTGCAACTAGAAAAAGGCCAACAGGTGCGGACAATGTGTATGATTGACTGTTTTGATTGATTTTCCTGTCCTGATTGATTGTCTTTGTTGGAACTTAAGAGTTTGAGAAATACTTATTTATAAGTAAAAACAATAAAAATAATTTTTTCAAACGAAATTTTCATATCCATAACAATTTTTGGTTGAAACAGGCTGACATGCAATGAAATCAAACAGAGTGTAAATTCATTTTACTGCTACTTGAGGTTCGCTATTAAGCTTCCTTAAATCTACCTTAATTCCAAGAAATTTCGAGTAGATCCTGCAGTGCCAAGGATGCAAAACAGTCATTCATTGTACCTGCAACTTGAGGTTCTCTGCTAAGCTTTTTTAAAACTCTTCCTACGTCCGAAGAATGTCGACTAAATCCTGTGATGCCAAGAAGCCCAAACATCATTGCTTCTCAAATAATCAAAGCCAACTGTCTCAATTCTGATTTGGGCGTACGCGGAGCAGATACAGAGAAAGTGCTACGCTGTCTTGTCATCCTTCCCACAGGCAGGACATTACGACCAGTCAGATGTGCTTACATTTGTCACATGACTTGTGCATTGAAGTTGGCTCGTCATTTAGCTAACCAACTGGCTGCAGTCCCTTCTGCACTGCTCTCAGTTGGTCATCGAGCATAACTTCGACCTGCAATCGCTTTCAGCCTGTCATGCTCGCTTATGGGTTGAAACAATTTTTAAAAGTGACTTTAATGGTCACAGATGGAAGAGACAAAAGAGATTTAAGTACACTTAATGCCGAAACAGAGCCCTTTGCATCCAAGGAGGCCGATGTCTCACTATTCGCAATTTCTACGTGTTGCAGGATCCATATACTGACATAGTTTTTTTTTAATTTTCAAAACTTGACTGTCGCGCAGCTGTTTGGAGAGTTGTTGAAGGACTTGGCTGTCGCTACAAACATAAATAAAAATTTGCCTTTTCAACTACTTCGAACAACAAAGTTATTTTTTTGAAAGTATTGCAAGCACCTCTGCCTGAAACAGAACGGCATACGAGCCGAAATTAAGCAATCATAAAAATGCTTAAATTTTTCAACATTTTTGTGAAAATATTCCATTTCTAAATTTCCACTGCTTTCTACAGTTGCCAACCACTAAAGGGTTAAATGTTGACGTGCGCTACTTAGTATAACGTCTACTTTTAGTCCTCTTTTTACAAGTCATTTAAGAAAAAGCCATGCGTCAAGTGTTCTATTCTACAGATGACGGTTGGTTGTGCTGCCACACACACACACAATCACACACCCAATAAACAAATGCTATGGCTGAGGCATTGCGCTACGCTTTGTTGCTTTTTCGTCGCTTAGATTTTACGACTGTCGAGTAGAACACAACCGACGTTAACAAACATTTTACAATTTCATTATAAGTGAAACTTTTGCCTCATTCTTGCAGACCTTACAACGTTGTTGTTTTTGTGTCTGGTTGTTTTTGTTGCAATATTTTTAAGGAAACTTTTAACGCTCTGTTAATTGGTAAAATTTCGAGAACATTTATTTATAGCAGATAAAAGTAGATAAACGAAAAAAGAGGACAAAGAAATGAAATAAACAATAATTAATTTTAATTGCAATAATTGATGCGTGACATATTTTATTTTTAAATTATATATACTTAAAAAATAAAAGAACAAAAAAACAATAAAATATGTAAGAGTTTTAAAAAATTAATTTTTTTTTAACTTTAAGTTTATTAAAAAAAATATGATTTAATTATTAATAATAATTATTAAATTTAATTAATTTATAATAATTAACAATTATAAATACTTCAATAATACTATAGGGGTATTCTCGATGTCTTGCATAGCCCTGACATCGTGCACGAAATGCATAATTGACATGGCCATGCATTTCGAGCAACGACACAACAACAAAATACAAGCAAAAACAGTTTGCATTTTTTGCATGTCATGCTACGCAAAAACCCTTGTTTTGTGTGCGACATCGCGATTGTGCGACAGCCATTTCATTTTCTTCGTGTGCGCAAGCGTATTTTCTTTATATTTGGTTTTATTTCAACCTTTTTATATAATTTGCATATATGTCTTGCTTGCAGGTAGAAATGGATCAACCGAAAACCAAATCAAAAAGAAATGGAGAAAGTTTGCGGCATTTTTGCAATATTTGCAATATGTGCTTTTTTGTGCGTTCTCGATGTGTAGCATTTTCCAGTCTTGCACGGTTGCATTTTTACGAATTCTTCCTCCGTGCAAGACATCGAGAATACCCCTTATATATTTAAAAAAAATAAAAGAATAAAAAAACCATAAAATATGTAAGAATATTAAAATAATAGATTTTTTTAATTCTAAGTTTATTAAAAAAAATATGATTTTATTATTATTAATAATTATTTAATAATTAATTAGTAATAATTAACAATTATAAATCCATTTTTAATAAAATTTTTCACAAAAATAGATTTTAAATAATAAAATATTAATTATAACAATGTTCTCTTATTTTTTAATTCTTTTCATTAAAAGTAGATTATTTGTATAAAAAAAAATTTGTTGATTTTTCTAAAAAAATTGATTTTTTTAAATTTTATTTTACGCAAAATTTTTTTTCTTACTTTAAAAATATTTAAATATAATATAAAAATAATATACTATAATTAAAAAATATATGATTTTTACTTTTAATTACTTTTAATTTAAAAAAATCTAAAGTAAATGATTGATGATGAGAAAAAAATTTAAAAATAAAATTAAAAAAATTAAATAACATTTATCAGAGCATTAAAACAATATTTTGTTGTTAAATTTGTTAAAATCCTTTTGTTGTTCTTGTGATTTTTCGTAAAAAAAAGAAATTTGTTTACATAATTATTTACGTAATAGTTGTAATTCTTTTTTAAATAATAATTTGTATTATAATAAAAATGTTTCAGTAATAAATTTAACATTGATATCTTGTTTTAAAATGTTTTTTATTAAGTCTCAATAATTATTATAACTTTTTAATTTTTTGATAAATAACATTGAATGGATGGAAAGTGTTCGGTATTTTTTATTATAATTATTAGGGGTATTCACACCGAGCTCGTTACTTCGTTACTTCGGTACTCGGTAGTTTTCTATGTGTATTTTGTTTTTGTTTAATTTTTGTACAAACACAAAATACAAGTACAAACGTACAAAACTACCGAATACCGAACTAACAAAGTAACGAGCTCGGTGTGAATACCCCTATTATAACTTTTTAATTTTTTTTATATAATTTTTTTTCTTAGTTATTGTATCTTTTCATTTTTTGATAAATAACATTGAATGGAGGGAAACTATTCGGTATTTTTGAATAAAAATAAAAAATTTAAAAAAAATGTAATAATCCAAATATTGTCTATTCTTATCAACTCTGTTCCATTATTCCCCCTTCGTAGAATTTGTTAACGATTTTATCTTTGAGAAACTGACGCTGTTGCTTTTCGCAGTCTCCTTTTGAGGCTAATTTTTTAGTTTTGGAGCCATTTTAATCTGACATCTATCAAATCTTTCCAGCCAAAGTTATTTTATTATTATTATTTTTTTTATTATTATTTTTTTTAGTTCAACAAAAATGTGTGTGGCCTTGTTTTGTTATGAAAAACCACAAGGCTTTCTACGTTGATCAATTTCGGCCTCTTTTTGAGAAACTCATTGCTTCAACCGCATTAATTTCTAACTCAATTCTGGCCTCTTTTTTGAAATTCATTGCTTCAACCGCATTCATTTCTGACTCTACAAATACGAATTAATGGTTTGGTTAGACGGTAGTAATGATGAATGATACATCATCACCAATCACACAGCCTCACCTATCTTGTTTTTAATCCTGGCTGTAACACACACAACTTCCCAACCAATGTCTCTTTAAAGTGTTGTCATGATGAAACACAACATCTTTCCTGTTGATCACTTCCGGCATCTTAATTCAATTTCCTGTTTCAATCGCATTAACTGCTGACAGTAGAGATTCGAATCAATGGTTTGGCCAAACGTTAATGATACTAATGGATGATGCTCTTCTAGTCCCACACACAGCACACAGCGCTGTCAAAGACAACAAGACGACAAGGAAATTAATTCCTGCAAAACAGTGATTCACAATGAGGTCGAAGGCTTTTTCGGCATTCAAATTAAGCCTGTCAAATGAATCCTTTTGTTGACGACACGTAAGTCAATTCCTGTTTTGGCATCGTTTATTGGTAATTTATGTCGTTTCAACCTCAACCGTTTTCGAACGAAATTACCGTACGTGATGCACTGTTTATTACCTGTTTTCGAAATGGCTCTATTTAACACGTTTTATGGGTTTTATGGAGACTTTGCCTATTACATATTTTGCACTTAGTGCATGAGGCATCCAAACATTGAGCTTTTATTTCAAACCAATTTAATGCAGGTGATTTTGTGGTCGATACTCAGTTCCTTAGAGATGTTGTCAATGCTCACATAACGGGCTTCGTGACTCCTATCCATGCTTTCATTGACTGCTTTGGTGATAGATGGGCGAGAGCGAGGAGCATCATTTACTTTAATGTTTTCAGAACCAAAAGCAAGCGAACCACATCCTGGCAGTTGGTTGGAATAGAATACCTTTACCATAGAAAGCACAAATTTTAAAATACTTTTTTATTTATTTTTTGTTTTTTGTATTTTATTTTTAATTTTAATATTTTCTAAAATTTCACTCATCTTTGAATTAACTTTGAAATCAACGTATTATTCTTAGTAAAATTTTCTCAAAAAATCAAATAATCATATTTACAATTAATAACAAATCATTACATATTTAAAAACAAAGAGTTGCCAGATGTAGATAAACGTTTTAAATTTAAAATTTTCTAAATTCAAGCGAATAAGAAGGGCCGAACTAATAATTTTCTAATTTTAACAAATTTTTTTATTTTTAAATTATTATAAATAATTCTTTAAGATTTTAAATACAAATTTTTTCACAACCCAATAGTTTTATAATTTTAGCAAAATTTTTATATTATTTTAAATTTATATTTTTGCATTAACTTTGAAATCAACGCATTATTCCTAATTAAATGTTCTCAAAAAATCAGCTGATTTATTTACAATTAATACAAAATCATTTCATATTTAAAACCAAAGAGTTGCCAGATGTAGATAAACGTTTTAAATTAAAAATTTTCTAAATTCAAGCAAGAACAAGAAGGGCCGAACTAATAATTTTTTAATTCTAACAAATTTTTTCTATTTTTAAATTTTTATAAAAGAATTCTTTAAAATTTTAAATACAAATTTTTTCACAATTTTTTTTTTTTATAATTTTAGCAAAATTTTTTATATTTTTTTGTTTCTTTTAAACTTGAAATTAAAACATTCTTATCAATTTTAAAGAAACAATTTGTATTTTCTTATTTAGGCATTTTTAATTTATATTTTAAAAAAATCTTCAGTTTTTTATTTAAAAAAAAATCTTCAATTTTTTATTTAAAAATATTTTCATTTTTTTATATTTAAAAGAATCTTCAATTTTTTATTAAAAAAAAATCCTAAAATGTTTTATTTAAATAAATTCTTCAATTTTGTGTTTAAACACTTTAATATTTTTAGGCGCAATTTCAAACAAAATTCATGTGCAGCATTTTTTCTCTCTGACTGTAAACACACACACACACACAACGAGCATCGAACACTTTGAGTGCAAACGCTCCAACTAGCCGCACACTTGACAACTGCCATTGACATTGAACTATTTTAATTGCTTTTAGTGCCAATTAAGTTCAATGCACGTTTTTTGTATATTTTTTTACTGATTCTTCCATTCCATTAAAAACTTAATTTTTTCGCAATAAAAAAAGTATGTGACTGTAAAAAATTTGCCATTTCCTTTCGTTATTTGACGTTGCACTATGTTGCCTCATTTCCTGTTAATTCCGGCCGACGCTGATATTTCGCTCAATGGCGCCGACCCTGCACATGCAAATTCATGGCAATCCTGACCAAAGTCACGCGCGTGTGTGAATGCGCTCGAAAGTCACCGCAATCTGCTGCCAACTGGCGTTTTTCCACAATTTCACACACACACAAATACACAAACATATACATGCGCACACAAACACATACACTCAAACACATTCACACTCAAAACATGGCCAACCATTGGTAAGGTTCACCTGGCCAACAGCTGTGCATAACAATTTGTGCAGCCTTGTTGCTGTTGTTGTTGTTTTCAATGTTGTTGCTTTTGTTGTTATTTGACCATTTTACGGCCCATTATGAGCGAAGCGACGCTTGGTCTCGACAGCCTCGGCATTGTCGCTTTTTCAAGGCTTCAATTTAGTGTTGGGCAACATTTTTTGTGTTTTCTTTTTTGTGTGAGTGTGTGTGGGTAGTTGTTTTGTTTGGGTTTTGATTACAGCCATTGTTGTTGTCGTTGTTTGTAGTTCTACTTTTGCTTTTTTGCCGTGTTTAATTTGAAAACAATTTTGTAATTGACACACGTTAATGGCGGACCAAGAGTTCACATATGTACGACTATTCATGCTATATGTATGCAAAAAAAGTGGCAGGCGTGAAATCGAAATCATGTCGATTGATGACAAAAAATCAAGCAGTGGTGTAGGTTAGAGCAGCTGCCAATGGTTAATTGTTTAATTTATTTAAAAGTGTCATTGTAGAGCAAAGAGTAGAGCACTCATTCGATCTTAATGGTAATTAAGTTTGAATTTTTAGTAATTAATACATTATTTGTTGTGCAAATCAATTGCTTACTGGAAGCACAAACAAAATAAAGGACGTTCAACACGGCTACACGACACCTAGTGCGGTTATTCGGCCACTGCAATTAACTCCTTCCAGCTTAAGCCAAGTTGGCCAGCCGCATGGTGGCTCATCTAACTAAAGATGAATCTTCATCTTAAAAAGATGAAAAATCTACCGAAAGTTTAACCTCTACCGGCTAGTGGGCTCCACTTCATGGCTTCTTTGCAATGTTGCCGTCTTCCGTGCGGAAAGTGTAACTATTTACTTGCATTTTTCTTGTGTAAAAGGAAAAAAATCCAGGAAAACTAATTTTTACAAAAATGAAAATATTTTCAAAAAATATTAGATTGTATATTATTTTGCTCAAAACTTTGGTAGAATCATGAAAATTGTACAACAGAAGTGATCAGACATCATACAAATACTGTAACCATTAATGTTGCTCATACGCCCCGTGAGTCCATGAAAATTTTTAAAACTATGGTAGATTCATTAAAATTGTACAACAGATGTGATCAGAAATCATACAAATACTGTAGGTATCTATTAATGTTGCTCATACGCCCCGTGAGTCCATGAAAAATTCCATATGACCGCAAATACGAAGTACTACTCCACAAAATACAATTCAAAAACCCAAAAACTAACACAAAATGTGCAATATTTTCCTTTTTTTGAGTTCAAAGCATCTTCGGAGAATCTTCAGTTATCAGAAAATCTTCACTAACCATAAAAATTTGCTGCCATACGCTCAATTACTTAATAATTTCTTCGTACAAAGAGACGCAATTTTGAATAAAATATAAAAATTGCAGCACAAATTGTCACAAAACTTAAAAGAAAATTATCTTTGTGATGTAATCTGTAAAAAATGTGTACTAGAAAATTTGGCTTCAAATGCTGCCAAACAAATTGTGATGTCTTTCTGCAAATTTTTCTTTTCAAGAATCGTTTGAGCGCCACAATTTCTCAACATTTTCAAGCTTAATTATGTCCACACATTTGGTAGCAATAAAAAAAATTAGAATTTGTTTAGCTTAACCCATCAGTGACTACGTCTAGATTTCGCTTTACGAATATTTGTATTTTTTAAAAATTATTAGGAAACTATGAGGTGTGTGTTAAATTTTGTATTTGTAAAAGTGGTTGTGGAAATTTTCAACCTTGTAACTTTTTTCATATCTCAAAGCCGATGCGGGTATTTAAATGCTAATGAAGTTTTGCTTAAAAACTACTTTTCTGAGGCGATCTTCTTTTGACATAAAAAAGAAGAGCGAGCCAATTTACTGGCTTGAAGAAACTCCGCTCTAGATGAAAGTGAGGCGCTGACTATTTACGGCCCACTGGGCTTAGTCAAGAGCGAAGTTTCTAAGGATTTCTGCGCTGAAGTCAAATTATTAGTTTCTACGATTGAGCCAATGCACTAGCTTGAAGAGACTTCGCTCTAGATGAGAGATAGGCGCTGACGATTCAAGGCCCACTGGGCTCAGTCAAGAGTAGAGTTCCTAAGGACTTCATCGTTCACTGGGCTTAGTCAAGAGTGAAGTCTTAAAGGGACTTGTTTGATGCACTGGCTTAGGGATACTCGACTTCGGCTTCGAATCGTCATAAGTACCGCACAGTCAAAGGGCAGACAGACTGTTGAATGTGGCTACATCGATTCGAGGAGTACTTATCACCAACAAAGCAGGTTGACAGATATAGTGAATAATTTTGAATTTCATTACTCACCAGAGACTTAAAATAATTATCCATATTTTTTTTAAATAAAAAAATTGCCCTAATTTAAGAACTTTCTATAATTTAAAAACTTTATAAAAACAATAAATCCCAAAATAATAATTAGAGAAGGGAAAAATATTTATTTCTCATAACAATTATTATGCAACGTAAAAATTAAATGTCGCAAATAATAATTAAAACCAACAAAAAAGTCTATGTTACTCCTTAATAGGTACATTGCAATTATTTTCATATAAAACTTAAAATAGTTAAGTCCCTGTTTCACACTCATTACTTCTTAACTACCAAAACTTGTTTCAAATATAGAAAAATAAAAATTTAAATACTTGTTTTTGGTCACTTAATACCCAGTCGCCATTAATGGATTAAAATAAATCCGCAACAATTATAAAAACGAAATTATTTTACATCCATTTGCACAATAATTCCACACAAAATTCATGTGTTTTGCTTATTGTTTGCAACTTCTTTGATTTTCACTTTGTCCTCTACACAAATGTATAGATTTTTATTTTTCCGGTAATTTGCAAAAATATGCAACGAAATGAGCGAAAACAAAAAACTGCTGAAGCGCCCAACTGAAATCTCATTAAAACGATATGAGCAGCAAATCTGATTTCGCAATTATTTTGCATTACTTTCTTAACAATGAAAGCTATTGATACTCGTTGTTGGTGCTATGTGTTTGTATGTGTAGGTGTGTATGTGTGTTTATTTGTGCGTTTGGGTTGTTTATGCATTGTTGCCTTTGTTCTGCGCTCACATGCCGCAGCGATGGGGAAAATTATGATTTTCCATCTCATTGGCATTTTTGGCGAAATTGACTTACAATAAACAAATTGTCTGACGCCACGTCTGTGCATTCGCGTGTGCGTGCAAAGACGAGCAAAGCGCGAGAATGCTAAGAATGCTGCTGCTGCCAGACTATGCGAAACAGCACGTGTCAACGGCGCTGACGCTGTTGGAGTGCCGCAGCGACAAGCAAAACGCTGCCACTGCCACTGTCAATGTCGGCCGCACCTCGCCGCTCCCTCGTCTGCTGCTGCTGCTACGCGCAAACAAGAAATCAATCAAAGCAGCAATTCGTCGTACCAGCTGCGCAACGCCGCACCTGCTGCTGGCAACAATGAACGTCACGGCGCTGTTGTGGTAACCTTTGCACAAACGCACACACACACACACACACAGAAACGAATACTTACACAAGAAGTTGAGTCGTTGTACATGTGCGAGCAGAAGTAAAATGAAATTTGCAAGAAATGTGCAAGTTCAAACGGAAATTTCATTTCGTTGCGAGGTGGCAAAAATAATATCGAGAAAATTCACGACATTAACCGTTGTGTGCCCCTTTCCCAGATTCGAGCGCTATACATTTGCATACTTTGCCTGCCGGCTGCCAGTCGCTGCATGCGTACGCATATCGAATAAAGCGTCGCAACGCTGAACGTATCAATGACGCTGATAGAAGCAAACTGCCGCACCTACTCGTTACTTATTCCCAAATCACCACACCCAACCTTTCCGCCATTGCCGCCGTTGGGTCCTTATTTAGCGCGGCGTCTGTCACAACAATTTTCGTGCGCAAATAGGCAACAACACTGTCAGCAGGCTCGAGAAGGATATGCAATGTGAGGAGTGTGGCATGATTTAAAATCGAAAGTACTACAACAACATTAAAGACATTGAATAAGTAGTAATGCAAGCAAAACATCAATCATTATAAGAAAAAATAAAGAACAAATTTAGAGCTGCAGAACTGAGTGAATGACAAAGAGAATCATGTTAAAACAAATCTTTAAAAGGAAACTCCCCATCATTCAGGAGAGAAGGAGAGCGAGAAAAGTTGGAGAAAGATAATTGATTCACTTAATCAAGTGAAGCAGAATTTAAGATTATTTCAATCGAACTTGACTGACTCATTAACATTAATTAATCAATTTTGCACTATGGTCACGTTCTTCAATCAACTTTTAGATTAAGATTCTTTATCATATTTTGTAAAAGGAAATTAATACAATATCGGTTGGCATGGGCTTATATTAGATTAATATTGATTAATAGTAATTTTGGTTTTGCCGCATCAACTTCAACGACTGAATCCATGCATAAACGTACAGATTACGTTAGTGTAAAATTTATTTATTTTTTTTAAAAAGTCTCACACTTCCTCTTACGTATCTCATATACATATCTCTTAAAAATTTCATGATAACCCAACCAAACCCCGAGCGTGCTTATTGGTTTTTAGTTGTGTTTCCAACATAACTCATCACCAGGGAAAGGATTTTGAGGACCTAAAAACCTATAAAAAGGCAAAATAAAATAGCAAAAAAGGCACGGAAAGGCACTAAAAATTGCCTAAAAAGGCAAAATAGGGCATTAAAAACTATTAAAAAGGCAAAAAGAGGCATTTAAAAATAAGAAACAAATACTAGAAAATCTAAAAAAAAGGGGAAACGGTATGTATTTTTTAATAATTTTATTTCATCTGACGTATGCAACATACAATATTTATACCTCGTTTTTTTGTAAAAGAAAAGGAACATCAAGGTTTTCAAATACCAAATTTTCCACTGCACTACAAAAAATAACGGCTTAGGAATGATCAAATCAATGTAAAAACATCGTTAACGAAAATGCAATGTTGCCACTTAATTTTTTTCAGTTTCAAGGTACTTTTGCGAAACAAAGGTGGAAAATATTAAAAACGAAAGAAAAATAAAAAGGCGCTCGACAAATCTTGAAAAAGGCATTTTGTGGCATTTATAGGTAAAATAGGCACTAAAAAAGGCATTTATGGGTGAAAACGGCAAACTGCCTTTTTAAGGCAAAAAAAAGGCAAAATAAAAGTGGTATATTTCTAATCAGGAGGACCTAATTCGTCCTAATTTTCAATCAGAAATGCTCTATCTAGCAGGAAACAAAAAAGGCAATTTCCTCAAAATCCTTTCCCTGCTCATCACCAATTCGATTTAAATATTTGAACAAATTTTCATATTAGCCGATTGACAGATAGTCGAATAGATGAATAAATCAAGAGATTAACAATTATATAAACGGATAAACTTTCTGACGGCTGAATAGAGCAACCAACAGATAACAAAAAAGTGCCAGAGAGATGCATGAATGAACCAACGGTTAGAAAACTGTTCAAACGAAATGAAGGACAGAAGTAAAAACTTTATAATTCATAGTAGAATTTTTATTTCATGAGCGAAAAGTATTACTCAGAAAATAATATTCAGAATATAATTTGAAAAATTGAACTTACCACATGAGGCTTATCTTTGAATCAAAAACAAAAACTCGTCCCGTAATTTCTA
The DNA here is from genome assembly GCA_963668005.1 of Melieria crassipennis. Classification (NCBI taxonomy): domain Eukaryota; kingdom Metazoa; phylum Arthropoda; class Insecta; order Diptera; family Ulidiidae; genus Melieria; species Melieria crassipennis. The sequence goes on from OY764963.1 coordinate 9,388,726, forward strand.
TTTTGTGTTGAAAAAATAAAACTGAATAATAATTCTCATTCTGCAAGTGAAAAATAAAACTCACCGCATAATTTTTATTTTTCCCCAAAAAAATGAAACTCAACAAATAATTTTTATTTTCTGATCAAAACAAAAAAATTAACAAATAATTTTTATTCGGTGAGCGGAAAATAAAAATCGAAAAATAAGTTCTATATTTTGATTTTTATATTTAGCTCATCATTTTTACGGTCCCTAGTAAAAACAAATGAATAGACAGTCAGTTGAATGGACTCACGGACGAAGAGAGCGACCGACAGACAACAAAAAATGTCCAGACAGACAGATAGAACGACGGAGAGATGGATGGACCGGCGAAAGAACCCATTATAAGACAGAAGGTTGGAAGGATGAACGGATACCGAAACAGCAGATGACAGGGCGGACGAATGAACTAACAGGCAGGCGGATGAACTTAATAATAGACAAATGAAAGAATGTACGAACAGATAGACGGACATACGAACAGATAGACGGATAGAAGAACTGAAGAAAAGAAATTGTAGACCGATAGAAAACGATAGAAACGAACAGACAGCCAGTTGAATGGACTGACAAATGAATTGAGCGACCGACAAACAACGAAAAAAGCCCAAAAGATGATTGAAGGAACCAACCAGTGAAGCAAAGAAGGATAAACAGATGAATAGACTGTCAGTTAAATGAACCTTCGGACGAATAGAGCGACCGATAAACAACGAAAAACGGAAAGAGATGATTGTAAGAACCGACGGATAGAAAACTGTTCAAACGAAATCAAGGACAGAAGAGAAAGCCAGTCAGTTAAATAAACTCACGGACGAATAGAGCAACCGACAGACAATGAAAAAGGGCTAAAAGATGATTGAAAGAACCAACCAGTGAAATACAGAAGGATAAACAGATGAATAGACTGTTAGTTAAATGGACTGATAGACGAATAGAGCGGCCGATAAACAACAAAAAAGGGAAGGAGAGATGATTGTAAGAACCGACGGATAGAAAATTGTTCGAACAAAATGAAGGACAGAAGAATAAATAGATATAAACAATCAGTTAAATGAACTCACGTACGAATGAGCGACCGACAGACAACGAAAAAGGGCTAAAAGATGATTGAGTGAACCAACGGACAGACGTTAGAAAACTGGATAAAAAGGATGAAAAGATGAATGAATGTTCGATGGAAAAACTCATTGAGAATTATAGACGAACGAATGGATCAAAGGTCCGACAAATGATGGTATGTCAGACAGAAAGATGGGCAGAAGGATGAAGAAATTGATTGATAGGCAAAAAAACCCATACAAAAACGTGCGGAAGGACAAACGAATACTGGAACAGCAGATGGTAGGGCTGACGGCTGAACTAAGAGACAGGCGGATAAAAAATAATAATAGACAAAAGAAAGAATGTACAAAGACATAGACAAACAAAAGATAGATAAAACAACTGAACAAAAAAAATCGTCGATGGAGTAATGAACAGATGAACATACAGCCAGATAGATGTAGGAAGAAAAGAATCATTGAGAAGAATGGACGAAAAACAAATAATATTTTCCAACAGATGGTGAATTTTCAAACAAAGAGATGGACAGAGAGACGGGCAGAAAGACGGACGTTTATGCAAGGACAAGACCAACGCATAAACCGATCATAGATGTATTTCAGATCGGACCGATGCCGAAAAGAATAAAGAAGCGATAAACGAAAGGACAACGACGGAAGGATAGATGGGCGGAATTATATATTAGATGGACGGAAGGATAGATGAACGGAAGGATAGATGAACGGAAGGATAGATGAACGGAAGGGTAGATGGACGGAAGCAGTGGTGGCAAGGAAGGGGGTCTTGCGTTCAACTTCTGAGTCCAATATCATTTGAAACCATATTTTTTCACCAGAAAGTTTTGTATATGGGGAGGGTTGAATCCCCCCCCCCGCACCACCGTTGTGCGGCACTGGACGAAAGGACAGATGGAAGTATTGACGAAAGATGGGTTGGACCACGGAAAGACGGAAGGAAGAACGGTCTAAAGGACAAACGGAAAGAAGGATGGAAAGTCACACGAAAGGACAAATGGACCAACGGAATTACCAATGCCAGATGGAAGGAAGGACGAATGGGAGGAAGAATAGATGGGCGAACGCAAGAACAAAACGTCTGAATGAAGAATGGACCGATAGATGGAAGGACATATGGAAAGACGTGCAGATAGATGGACAAACCGATAATAACGTAAGAGAAAGGAAAATGTAGAAAACGATTTTGGAAAAGATAACCAGAGGAATATAAATTTTGGACTGACAGATAGACGAAAGACAGACAGAAGGACAAACAAAGTAGTGCAAGAAAGGACACACGTAATGACCGATGCAAATATAGGTGGACGCCGTAAGAACTGAAAGATGCACACTGTGACAAACGGAGAAAAGGACTCATGTAGGGAAAAACGCAGGTATATACGAAAGGCTCGGCGAAAGAACTAAAGAATAGGCGGACAATTGCGCCTTAAAAGACGGGCCAAAAAGTGAATAGACGCACAAATGCAGAACGCACGGATCGACATTTGAAAGAACCGACTAAAAAATTAATGAAAAGATGAATGGAGAGACGAATGGATCTCGAAAAAATAACTGAAGAATGAATAGAAGAAGAGACAAAATTACGAATTGAAATACGATAGAATGGATGCGCAAATGAAAACAAGAACAAAAAATTTAATATTTAACATTATTTAAAATTTTAAATTTAATATTTGTCAGGGAAGGACAGACAGATGAAAGAGCAGACAAACCCGTTTTAAAAGGACACAAAACCATTTGAGACGAACGAAAAGACCAATTAAAAAAGCAAAGGATAAAAGTTTGAAGAAGGACCCATGGCAAAAGATCGTCTGAGAACCGCTAAAAAATCTGATAGATGGAGGCATAAGATAAATTATGGTTGAAAAAAACAAATAAACGGAAGTGTGAACAAAAGGACGAACAGAAAAATGTACTAACTTACTGTCTACATAAAAGAAAAATATTACAAGAAGCCAGAAAAAATCAAAGAACATAACGAATCCTAAATCAACTAAAGTTCAGCGAGAAAATAATTTACAAATACTTACTTATTTTGTTTAATATTTCAAAAACAAAAAGTACAACAACTAAAAAGTTGCAGCACCCCAACCGCCGTGTGCTGTCTGCCAATCGTGGCAAGTGGCGATTATGAAATGTAGCAAAGTTGATTTTTTTCATATCTGCCGCAACAGCGACGAGACAAGACCAGGTCTCGGGCAGCCCACACCTTGTTGGCATAAACAAATTGAAGCATTCAATACCCGCAGGATGGCTTTGGCTGTCACTTTGTTTTTACTCGGTCGGTGATTGCTTTGCATTCGCTTGCGGCGAACGCGTTTTTACTGCTCTGCTTGTCAGCAACATTGAGGTTATGTGTTCGCAGGCAGCGCCATAACCGACAATCAATAATTCAAATCTTGTTTATGCAACTTCAGTGCTGGGGTTTATTTTTCATTGCTTCGCGCAGCGCAACACACATCAGCCGTTTAAGGAGATGTCGTGTATTGTTTATTTACGGCGAAAAAAAAAAACCAAAAGTAAGGCTGGGAAATGAAGACATTGGAAAATGTGATTTTATTGCAATAATTTTATGTTAATTTTAAGTGGGAAAATTTTAAATGCTTTTCAAATAAAGCACAAAATCTTTGCGTCACAATTTAAATTCGCCTAATGTCACAATTTGGTGTTGTTGTTGCCTGCACTTTGTGCGGTTTCATTGCCACCACACCCGATGGCACTAATCAACGATTTTACACGAAAAGAAAAATCAACAAAATCGGTACGAAAAATTTGCTCGGCTTGGATAATAAGAAAAACCACAAAGTACACAACAATGCTTGTTGAAGACTCATCAATCCATCAAAATGCCATTGAGATGCTGAAAATTTGCATACGAACGGCCAGGAAATGAGGCGAGAAAAGAAAAAACTACGAGCAAAAGCAAAGCATACAAATCGAAAAAAGAAATAAATGAAACTCGACAGCAATACCAGCAAGAACCAATGCCTACAATAACAATAATAGCAGTAATAAAAACACCAACAACCATTGCAATCAACACTGTAAGCGACAGTAATAACAAGTAGCAGCAAAAACAACAAACCCGAATACTAAGAAATACAAAGGAACGAAGCATAAGCGGCAACACGGCGGAAGTGAAATGAAACCTAAATGGAAAATAAATAAAAGGAAGCAGTACAAAGCGCTTACTTTGATGGTTTCTTCAGCTTGCGCAAAAAGCAACGAAATGGTGTCTAATAGTTACCATTAAATTTAATTTATGCATGTGGCCATTTTTATGCGTAGTGCAGAAATGTGACAAGAGACGAATTGATTTCAATTTGTCATTCAATTGATATCAAAAATCAATCATTTACTGAGAAACAAAGTTGAATATGGAGCAAAATTGCACTTTACGAAGAATTTTGCCACAACAATTTATTACAATATATATGAATAAATATTTTTATTTATATATAAAAATATATGTATATATATTTATTACAAAATATATATTAAAATATAAAAACCTAAAAATAAAAAAATACAAAAATAAAGTATAAAAGTATAAACATGTAAATATGTACAAAATAATATAATTTCTTAAACGTATATGTAATGATAATTTTTTTTATAAAATCTACAAGTAAAGACAGATATACAAACATCAAAATATTAAAATGTAAAAATATGGAAAAAATATTTGCTTATATTGAAATATAAAAATACAAGAATATAAACAAGAAATTAAACAAATCACAAATATTAATATATATATATATTAATATAAATATATATACATACACGTAATGATTAGATAAATTTATATATTTACATATTTGCATTTTTATATTTTTATAATTTTAAATTTTTGTCTATATATATACAAATATAAAAATATAAAAATATATATATATATAAATATAAAAATGCAAACACGTAAATATATAAAATTATCTAATCATTACACAAAAAATACAAAAATATACCAAAACCAAAATATAAAATATAAAAATATATAAAATATAAATATATAAATAAATAGAAATATAAAAAAATTAAAAAAAAACAATTTAGAAATATTCAAATTAAAAAACTTAAAAATATACAAATATACATATTTAAAATTATAAAAAAATATGCAAATATAAAAAACTGTATATATAAAAATTTAAATGTACATATATTATATACAAATATTAAAGAATAAAAATATACAAAGATAAAAATACAAAATTAAAAACAAAATAAATACTTAAAATCTGAAAATATAATAAAACAACAAAAGCAGAAAAATAAAAAAATAAAAATATACAAATAGAAAATCAAAAAAATGTAGAAAAAAATAAAAATATACATAAAAATATCAATTCATCAAAATACAAAAATATATAAAATCGGTAAAAATATAAAAATACAAAAATATAAATGTATAGAAACATAAAAAATATATACATATACAGAAATAAAAAAATTAAAAACTTTATTGTTGATTTAAAAATATAAAAATATGAAAATATAAAATTTTAACTATATAGAAATATATGTAAAAATATGTAAAAAGTTAAAAAATATGAAATTATAAATATATGCAGATAAATAAAATGTTTGCAAAATACGAGAAAATAAAAATTTGAAAATAAATAAATAAAAAACATGAAAATACAAAAATTATTAAATATCAACATATAAAAATATGAAAAATATTTAAATATTGCATAGTATTCCAATATTTTAATATTTTTCATATTTGTATATGTTTTATATGTGGATATTTAATAATTTTTTTATTTTTATGTTTTTTATTTATATATTTTCAAATTTTTATTTTCTATAATATAAGAAATAAAAGCACAAAACTATAAAAATATAAAACATTCAAATTCACAACTATAAATATATAAAAATAAAAAACAGAAAAATATAAATAATATAAATATATAAAAGTCAATAAATGTTTAACAGTGAAAATATAAGAATATTAAAATAAATTAGAAAATATAAAAGTACACAAATATATAAACACAGAGATAAAAATTTTAAAATATAAAAATACAAAAATATAACAATATAAAATTACAAAATTATGAACATATACAAATATAAAGATATATATAAATATAAAAATATAAAAATACAGAATTATAAAAAATTAAAAAAATATGTAAAAAAGATATAAAAATTATAAATTATGTAAAAAAACAAGGATACAAATATTTAAAAATATAGAAAAATATAATAAAAATCTATAAAAATAAAAAATGTATAATTATAAAATATACAGTTGTAAAAAAACTAAAAATAACCAAAATTAAAAATATAGAAAATTCAAATTTGGGAAAAATTCCAAACGAAATATATTTATTGAATTTTTAATTCGTCAAGCCGCAACAAAAAATTCTTTATAAATGGTTTAATAACGCATGCATATCTTTCGAGAACATCCATTTGCTTACCTACAGCGAATGCAATAATTTTCATTTAAATGTCGAATGCCAAATTGTTCGTTATTCAAAGTTGTTTGCAATTAGAACCAATGCAATGGAAAATACCCTGAAAAGTCATTAGACATTTGCCAAAGCTTCTGTCCCACACGTCCACTTACACACATAAAATTGCACTCAAGTGCATTTGCTGTACTTCGGGCAACAATGCTACAAGAAATTCAAAACATGAAAAACAGATTAAAAAAAACAACACATTTGCAACTTTAGCACGCGTTCCTATTTAAATGTTAATTACATGAAATCAACAAACCAGCACGTAGAGCGGTGACTTGCGGTGCGGTCGTGCTTTGTTGGTGGTTACGTTTCTTATTTTGGTGGTAGCTGCAAGGGCTGAGGGGAATTGTGTGTGGCGGCATGCACTTAACATTTATTTTTCGCTGGCACACATGTCAGCGAAAAATTCAATTACAACATTTGCAGATTTCGTTCCGTTTGTCGTGTAACCTAAGGACGGAAGCTATAATTAGTAATTTTTGCGCGACAAGCAACAATGAGCATTGAATGCCACGTAGTTTATTTTATAGGCGCTGTGAGGGCAATCGTAAAGGGATAGGAGAAGGCTACATGATGGTTGTTGGAGACTAGACTAGACTAGACTAGACTAGACTAGAGCTAGACTAGAACTAGACAAGAGTAAAAAATACTTGTAGAAAGCTGAAATGGTTCAGTGTCAGTAGTCCCGTGCTTTTATAAAACGTTAGTTTCTAAATTTCACATCACTATTGTGGCTAATTATAGCAAAAGTCAAGCTACAACAAATCACAGTCTTTTGCAGTGACATTGAACTTGTAAAATTTTTTTTTTCATAGCACACGCCCACCAAAATTTACATTTTTCCATAAAAAATACAATTCACATTAAAATTATCAAACATTTTCAGCACTAGAATTCTCCGCTTCCTCCTCAATACACACACGCACACATCCTTGCAAGCACACAAGTGCACAGAACCGACGACTGAACGCCTGCATTCGGATGCAGATTGAAAGGAATCGCATGCATGGAATTGCCAACACAGCTGACCAGGCTAACACAAATTGAAAACGAAACGTTGAAACGACAAAAAGCAAAGCCACACACGTAAGCTGACGGCTTTCGTTTGTTGTTGGTGTAATTGCAATTGTTGTTTGTTTTCAATTGCAACACAAAGGCAAAGCGTAATGGAGGCGCGTTGGTGAGGAAAAGCGTTGGCGTTGGTGGTTTTGCGCCTTGATTACTCTGTTTGTGCGTGTGTGTGTGTGTGTGTCTGTTTTAGTTTTGAAGGCTGCAGGCGATAGGCCTTTCTGTAGCCGGACGTATAAGCGACAGTGACACGGCAACGGGTAAACACACAAACGTTTACGGGGAAAGAAATGAAATGCACAGAGGGTGCAAGAAAAATTACTTGTCGAAATGTCAAAACAAGCTGCAACGAGTTTTGTGCCACTGGGCTTTGTTGCTGAGGCAATGCGCCACACAGTCGAAACAAAAGAAATGTCAATGCTGCAAATTGCACAGTGCAATTGAAAATGGTGCAAGCGACAATGCAAACCAAATTCAAGCTTTATTAAAAAAATAGAAGGAACAACAATAACAAGGAAAATTATACGATGCGATGCTTGCATTAGCAACAAATATTTAAGTACAAGGTGGGGATAAAAGGAAGAAAGAAAAGTGACAATTTTTATGAAAAAAAGAAGAAGAGGAAACAGAAGCACTGTATGAGAGTAGAAAGGCCAGCCTCGATAGTTTGGCGATTAGCGCGTTCGCTTTTAATTCCAGAGGCTCTAGGTTCGATTTCTAGTTCGGGCTCGATAAACACTCGTCCACTTCTATCACTTTCTTCTAGACTCAGATTGTTTGTTGGCTCCAGAAGAAAACCAGAAAAGGAAAGGAAAGGTCTGTGCAGCATACATCGTTCCCTATCTAACCTAATCTAACCTAACCTATAGAAAGAGAGACAAAATAAAAGAGCAGAAAACGCCACTGACACTGAAATTTTGTGCGAAGAGAAAAATTGAAGTGCTAATATAATAAAGCCCCTTGAAGGAGAATAAAAGAACCTTTATATAAGAAGAAGAGAGATAAAAAAATAAAAGAAATAAAATTCATATAAAAGAAAATATATCAATAAAATATGCAATTCAAGACAACTACCAACGAAATTTCCAAAGAGTTTACAACGGCACTAAACACAAAACATGCAAACAATCGCCACAATCGAACAGCGAAGTGTAATGGCCAATGTGGCGTATACGTTACATTCAATAAAATGCGCGCACGCACAGACAATCAGCAGCGCCGAAGCTGAATTGGTGTGTGTGTGTGTGTAAGAGTTTGAATGTCGAACACATTTGCTGTGTCGCACTGATTTTGTAGCCAGTGACAAAAAGTCGAAATTGCTTTTGAGCGCATAACGACACCGCAGCATGTGCCGTGTTTTGATTTTGTCTTTTATATGTTTTGTATTTCTATTAACAAAAAAATACACGCGGAAAGAAACAGCGCGCTGCTATTTTGACTGTCAGTGATTACTGTTGTTGTTGTGTGAAATGGTCATAAAACAAATTGACATTTTTATTATTATGACAGGCAGTCGACATGGCCTTGGCTGGTGCGGCGTCGATATCGGCAAAGTCGTGAATGCATAGTGCGCTGTGCTGTTAGCATTTGTGTGTGTGTTTGTATGTGTATTTGTGTGTGAGTGCTGCACTTGAGCTTATCTAATGAAAAGCGAAAAAGCAAGAAAATGTCGGAAAAATGTTGACAGCAACTCTTCCTTTCCACACAACTTGCCGCAACGCTGCCAGCCACCAGTGACACTTATGTAACACGCCAGATAACGGTATCAGTGTTGTCACAGTGCACGAACACAAACATAAACACTCGTACTAACCGCATGTCTTGCCGGCAGCAATTGACTTTGACTGCAGGCTTTGCTGGTATTTGAGGGATTTAACTGCAATGTGCAAATAAGATTGAGAGAACCAAAGAGCGACAGAGGGGTAGAGAGAGAGAGAGAAAGTGTGCAAGAAATCTGTTTAATAAAATCGGCAAGCAAGTAGAATGGCTTTGAAATAGCAACAAACAGTGAATACTTGAGCAATAAAGCGCGTAACAAAATGGCAATGAAAGCCGAAATCACATTTTTGTTGACAATTACATGTTACATATCGACTTTTAGAAAGTGTTGCGTGTCGTGTGCATAAAAATTTGATTTTTTTTTATACTTAAATAGAAAGACCTAGAAAATTCCCTCATTTGGTATTTCTGAAAAATAAAAAATGGGTTAAATAGATGAAGCATTGGAGGCGTATACGTAACAAATTTTTGGTGGAGTAGAGTAAATATTTAGCTTGTTTATGTAACGTTGAAAATTTTGAATACAAATTTGGGCTTCAGCTTGCAAGTAACAATTGCAGAAAATATTTTAAGAAGATTTGGTGCGACGATTATTTTTCCCAAACGTTCAAAGAACTGTCTGTAAATAACTAAAATTTCGCGCAGTGCTCTCCTATCTTATAAAAAAATTGTTTTATAGGTCCTCAATTTCTTTACTGGATTTTCTGTGTGCCAGATTTGGTCAACCTTAAATTTCCATCGTTCTAGAGAACTTCTTTCACTTAAAAGGGACAATATGAGAATCATTATTGGTGTTCTGACGGGTCTCTGGATAATGAACACCAACGCAAGAAGCTTGAGTTTGCTTTCTAATGACTTCTGTCCAAGCTTTATAGGCGAGCAAGGTTGTTCAAGAAACATATTTTAGAAGAAGAAAGACTCCCCTGAGAAACTTCTTTTTAAAAAAACTGATTCAATGAGTGATCGAACTTAAGTTCGTTTGATTGTGGTATCATAGTGGGTCTTTATGGCCTAAATTGGCTACCGTTTGGAGCAGCCACTTCTAGCTACATCTTCTCTGTCAAAGTGTGGAGACGATGAAGAAAAAACATTGGTTGCTCCAGGTCGGACAAACAGGCATCAACGACTATCGTTGAAGTGATTAAAATATAAATATTTAATTAATATTTCATAGAAAATGGTCAGTTATGAATGGTACCCCTTAACAGTTGGTGATAGGTGGTTGGGTGATTGGTTAGTGCATCCAATTAGTACAGCGCGGTATAGTAGTTATGATTGATATGAGCTCCTTTTCGTTCTCAACAGCGGCAGGTTTGGATAATGTACTTTATTCCGAAAACTACGGTAGGAGGAATGCAGTTCGACCTCGCAACGAAGGCTCTATCCCATAGTAGATGACATGTCTGTCTTGCCTGATAACACCGTGCGACAACAAATTTTATACACGAAAAAATCGATATACTGGCGTAATTAGGGGCCAAATGTAGTAAAACTACATTTTTACTTTTTCTCTCTGACGTCAGGAAATGTTTTAAAAGGACTTTGAAATTTCAAAAAATTATTTTAAAAATTGAGCGCTATGTAGAATAACAATATGGGTATCAAATGAAAGAGAAAAATCCTTAGAATCTTACAAAATTTAGTGTTTTGGTGCAAAAGGACAAAAAAGTATTGAAAATGTCCTTTTAAAAATTTATCCTTGAATATCATTGGCAATTTACAATAGTTTTTTTGAAAAAATATATTTTAAGGACTAATATGTATACTACCACATCCTTGAATTTCGTACTTTTAACTTTATTAGTTTAAGTTACCAAAAAAAAATAGTTACTTAATAAATAGTTAGTTTGAGATTTTGAAATTTTTTTATTTTTGATTATAATAAGTTGTTCTCGGTCTTATCGGAGAAGTCTATTAGTGCCATCTTGCAAACCTCTCTGATCGCAAGCACTTTCGCTTAGGGGGTTGGATTTATTGGGAAGAAACATTTGAAAGGAAAAATAAATAAGGGTTCGGTCTTACGTTTGGCTCGACTGCGTGTCAACCTAATTGCACAAAAGTGTAAAAAAAAATTTAAAAATTGAAATTTTCTATGGGAGACACACTAAGTATTTGAGATGTGGGTTAAGTCAAGGTTAAGGGAAGATGTGTTCAAGAGAAAAAGTAGTAAAGATCGATCATAGATTTAAACGCTCTAAGAAATACTTCTAAGCAGCTATGCGGGAATTTATAGAATTTCTTAGCATATCCGGGGGCGTCAACCTGGTAGCTGAAAAGTGTAAAAAAATACTGTAAAATTTGTAATTTTCAATGGGAGCCACATTAAGGATGTGAGATGTGGGTTAAGTGATCGGAAAAAATGTTCAAGAGAAAAAGTAGTAAAAATCGATCATAGATTTAAACGTTTTAAGAAAATCTTCTGAGCAGCTGTGTGGGAATGTATAGAATTTCTTAGCATCTCCGTAAGTTTAATTTCAATGCCACGCCATCGTTTCAGTAGCAGTAGCATAATTCCTTGTACTAATAGTGGTAACCCCTGGCTCGTATAAAAAATAAATTAGAAAAAGTTTAAACCTACCTAATACTACCTTAGCACTTTTAAATTGTTTATTAATGACATTTTTTATCAAATTTAAAAAAATAGATACTTTGCGGTATCGAAATTTCATTAGTAAGATTTTCTATATAGCAAAATCATGTCTAGTTCACATAATTATTTTTCACATAATTATTTTTACAAGTTAAAATCTTGCAATTGTTGTTTTTTGTAATCATAAGCACCAACCAAAGTTGTACTTGTGCCATTACATTAATGACAGCTTTCAACAAACTTAAATCCTCTACCAAGTGTCGTAATTTCCCTACCAAGTGTCGTAATTTCCCTACCAACTGCTTTCCTCTGCGGGGTTTTTTTTTGTTTTGCTAAAACAACAACACTTAAAAAGTTGCCACGAAAAAAGCCAGTTGACTGGAGTTGAAGTCAAGTAAGCCAGTGAAATTCTACTGTCTACTGGCCCATACAGCCACCCATACACTTACACCAACACACACATTTACTGCCACACTTATTTGACGATAAAATATTAATTTAAACTTTTCGCTCATTCTTAATGAGCACAACGACAAACTATGTTACAAGCGACAAAACTTGTCCAGGAAGTGAGCAGCGGGGTATGGAAAAGTTGATGATCGTCGCTGTACTCGGAATGCAGTCTGCAGTGGTCAGCTGTAATGCGGCGCTAAATTGCCGTTCAAGAGCAACACTAACAACAACAACAACTAAATTAATGCTTTGCGCATTTACTCACAGCCAACACTTTACACTGCATTGCGCATTTTAATTTAATTTAAGTGAATGAAACTTAACTGTGTAGCCAATTTTCAGGCAATTTACACAGTTTTCGTTTTGTTCATTTTTTATTCGATTATTTTTAAAATAGTGTACAAGTAGCGCGCAAATTGTGACCACTGTCAGTCACTGTTTTAGCGAAAGCATTCAGTATGACTTTAGTTAATTTGAAATTACATTAATTATGCGCTTTGTTATATATGTTAAATGACGCAAGTGACACAATGACGTTGGATATTTATTGTTGTTGATGGGTAATGAGGGCTGTAAATATTGTGACGACAGTAAAACTTTTACAAAATAAATAACTAGCAAGATGTCGCTTGCCGTGGGCCATTTTTCATTACGCGCAACAAATTTTTAGCAGCAAAAACAACAATAAAATAAACAGCAATAACATTGCATGCTTAGGTGAAATTCCTGGCATGGAGTTATGTTAATTTATTTCTTGTAAATACTTTTTTTTCGGTTCAGAAATTTGTATAAGATATTTGAAAAGCATACGACAGCAAAACTTTCCCTTACGCCTCGTGGCATAAAAATGTTGCGCATTTTCAATGTCATAACATTGGTATGTATGCATATGTGTGTGTGTGTGTGTGTGTGTGTGTGTGTACATATGTAATACAGTCTTGTCACTCCGACAACTGCTACAAGCATTTCAATGTTGCAGTCTCTTGTCAGCTCAACCCAAAACTAAGCCACTCGAACACAGTTTGATGGAAAAGTATCTGGCACATTCGATAAGCGCTACGACAGTGTTGCGTCGAAACTTTGTGTTGCTTTCGCTACAGATTTCATGCTACATTTCCTTTTGCCTCCAAAACTTACGCTGTGCACTCACGAGTGTTGTAATTTCAGCAAGTTTCATCAACTGTCAACTGAAGCGCATCGCCAGTGCACGTGTCGTTCGGCTTGACAACATTTATCCGGTCTACTGTGTGCCACTTAAGTGTGTACATACATTAGTATCGGTGTATATGTTTAGCTAGCAGTGTGTACAGTATGTGTGGAAATCTTACATTTACTTGCATCGTACCTTCACTCGTGTTGAAGCCTTCTGCCTCTACCTTTGTGTGTCTTCTGCTCAGAAAGTTGTCACTAATGTTGACCTACTTTTTAGTTTTAGTTTAGTTTTTAGTTTCTTCGAAGTGCCATCACAAGTATTTGTGATTTTTTTGTTTCAAATAAATTGTTTCGAAATGTCACGTATACGCCATGTTGCACTAACTTAGATTTACTACGTTGGCACAATAAAATAATAGTAAAATATTTTATACAATATTGTTTGCTTATATGTACTGTTGTATGAAGTTCACATTTGTATTCTTGAGGTTTTCTTAGTATCAGAAAATATTTCACTTTACGCAAAAATCGTATTTATGTGTTTTCCTCAAACTTTGCCTACAATTTTTACATACGAAAAACTAAACATTGGTCTAAATATTGTTCTTGGTATGCTTTTGTGCTTCCATTCTTTTCTGAAAGTTATCTTCCTAAACTTTTACATCATATTTTCCCACAATTGTTGCATATACGCTACCTTGTTAACTGTTCAGATGCGTACTCAAAGCTTTCTTAGTAATAGAAATATTCGGTTCCTTCTGAAAAATCGCTTTGTTAAACTTTTCTGAAATATTTTCCAGATATATTGCGTGGCTTCTATTCAGAAAATATTTCATTATTATGCGCAACATCATTATCCTGCACACGTTTCAATATTTTTGCGTATACGTCATGATGTACAGAGTTAAAATCTCGAACCTTAGAATAATGTGAAGCATTGATAATGTCTTGTTTTTCTTTATGAAAATTCAAATAATAAATGATATTTTCTTACACACTTCCTGCCTTCCAGTGACAAAAATTCTCACTGAAATTACACAAAAAGTTGTTTGTGTGCTATTTTTATATTGCTGTCACTTAACAAATGTTAACAAATTGTTATTAAAATTTAAGTAGTTTTTAAAATCACATTTTGTTTTAAAAAAATTCATAATTTTTAGTACAGTATAATCGCGATAATTCGGACACTCGCTAATACGGACAACACGGTAATCCGAACACTCAATTTCTATTGTAGACTCTGTAATCCGGACACCAGGGTTTGGTTTTTAATTTTCCGGATTATCGAGATTATACTGTATGTATTAATTTTTCATCAAAAGTTTTGAAAATTTTCGTTTTTATGAAGATATTTGGTTTTATGATTTTTGAAAATATTTCCCTTTTTTAATTATCTTTAAGTCATAATGCTGTTAAAATTATTTTTTAGTTATGGCTCAGCAAATTAAAAATTAATTAATTATTGCCGAAAAATAGTCTTGCAAATTTGTCTTTAATTGTTTCCTTAATTTGTTACGTATACGCCATGTTGGCTAAAGTAGAAAACCGTGTTCGCAATTTTCTTCTAGAGAAAACGCATTCAGTTCTTGTTCTACAAAAAATCTTCTTAAATTAATTTAAATGTTTCTTATAACTGTTGAGTATACGCAACTTTGATGTACAAAGTTCAAATCTGCGTTTATCATATTTGAGTTGTTTAAATTATCACATTGTTAGCAAACAAATTGACAAATTTGTTTTAAAAATATTTCGCAAATGATGAATAAATGTTTTTCTTGTCATAGTACAAATGGTCTTATGATAAAAAAATTTTCAGTTCTTGGTTGAGAAATCAACTTAATTAATGTTCATTACAAAATGCCAGGCCAAAAAAAAGGGAAAAAGGGTCTTCTGATCAAAAGATTTCCAGTTCTTGCACAAAAAAACAGCTTCCGTAATATTTTTTAATTTTTTCATAACTGTTGCGTATACGCCATGTTGTATTAATTTCACACTTGTGCCTTCTGCTCAAAACGGTCTTTTTGCGATTTTCTTCTTGCTATTTCTTCTCTTGTATAGACGTATACGCAGTCTTGTTGGCCAAAATAAAAAACCGTCGTTCAGAATTGTCCTCTCTTCTGGTCATTTCTTGTTCGACAAATCATTTTCTTAAAATAAAAATTTTATTGACTAATTTGTTTCAAAAATTGTTCACACTTGTTGATCAATGTCACACTTGTCATAGTAGAAATTGTCTTGAGGTAAAAAAACAGGTTCAGTTCTTCTTTGAAAAATCAACTTCGTTAACTCTTTTAAATGATTTTTAACTAATTTGTTTTAAAAATTGTTCACACTTATTGATCAATGTCACACTAATCATAGTAAAAATTGTCTTGAGGTAAAAAAAGGTTCAGTTCTTGCTTCAATGTTTTTCTGCAAAAGTTGCGTATACGCCATACTGTAAAAAAGAGGAAAATGTGTTTAAAATTCTCTTCTGGTCAAAAGATTTCCAGTTATTGCACAAAAAATCATCTTCCTTGTCGTAATTTTCGTCAACTATTTCTTCACTTGTTGCGTATACGTCATGTTGGCCAAAACAGAAAACATGTTTGTAATTATCTTCTGGTCAATAAATATTCAGTTCTCGTTCGACAAATCATGTTCCTTGTTTCTCAGGAAAAAAGTGAAAAATCCAAATATTCTTTCGTTCTTTCATTGTAGTTGTCTGCAGACATTTCTGTATTCCGTGTTTAATTTTTCTATTTCGTTTGAAGTTTTTCAACAAGTGTTACGTATACGGCACACGGTACAAAGTTAAAATGTATAGTCATTGACATTACTCATATTTCTCAACTCAAATCCGTCCGATACCTGTCCTACTTTCATTTTTCGATTACATTTTGATTTCTTTGCATGCACAAATAATTTCAAATATTCTCATTTGCCCTTTTCCGTATAGTCACATAACATTAATTGTTCTAATCGCCAACGCAATACTCTATGGCTCTACATAAATATTTGGGTGTTCACTGAAATGAAAAAACTGCCAAGTCATATGTAACCAAATACTTTTGTCATTGTTGGTGTTGCATTACCAATAACTTTAACATAAAAAGAAAATGCTGCACAACCTTAAACCGCTTTCATCTGCTATCTTTGCTATGATGACTTGACAAAAAGTGCGATAGCAAAGTTGTGCTGCATTATCGACATTAGGTGCTATAAATTTCAAGGTTGTTTATATAAATGAACAGCAACACACTGGCACATATATACACATAGTTACATAGTTGGCAGGACATCACAAGAAACCTGAAGGTTTTTAATGCAAGAAAAAAAGGGTAAATTTCTATAGTATTTTGCTATGATTGGAATTACAAATTTCCACATTCGACTATTTCTACACATTGTCTACTCAAACACTTACTTAATACTGAATGAAATTGTGGTCCTAGCTCGCATCTCTTGTTCACCACTTTTGTTAGAAACCGTGAAATTATAGCGAAAAGGCCCAATTTCTCGATAGGTATTAATAAATTCCAACGTATTTATTACATTCGAACGCATTCGGTCACGACGAGTTTGTGTAAACATGCCAAGCACACACACATATACATTCACAGGCGCCAATGCCTTCGCTTTGTGGCTAATATTCGATCGCTTAACCAACAACGGTGCACACTCACGGGCCACACATTTTTCAATTCGTTTGCTATTTTTTGTGCCAGCTGCGCGTGTCGACCGCGTATTGGTCGTTACAGGTGTGTGTGTGTGTGTGTGTATGTATTTGTGGCTGTGCACGCTCAGGTAGATTCCTCTGACCTTTTCTCTAGCTTATCTTTTTTTAGGTTTTCTATTTATTTTACCTTTTTTTTCCAAACGTGCACATGAAGTCAACGGCCAGTTGCAATAAATTCTTGTGTGCTCACACAGTTTGCCAGCGCAGCAAGTTTTTTGCACGTCTTTAAATCTTTAGCCAGCATAAGCTTTTAAATTTTTTTTACAGTCACAATTTGTTCTGTTTTGTATGGTTTTTTTAAAAACTAATTCTTTCATGTTGTGTTGTTTGTGTTTTTTTTTACTTGTTGGTTGGTTGATTTAATGTTTATTTCAAAAAAATCCCAAAATGGTTTCTATACCCAAATCACGCAGCTTTTACAGCAGCAAAAATTAAGAGCAGCATTTGAGATGCTTTGGTGGTCAACGTTGAATTGCTTTCAAATATTTCGCTGCTATTAGCTATGACTGGACTGTGAGTACTTTTTGTCACAGCACTTTGAAGCATTTTCCGCTTTCACTTTCATTTATTTGCATTTTATTTCTAGCGCTAAATGGATTTTGAATTGACATTGCAATTTTTTTCGACAAACAAATAGCTTTCAGGATACTGAAATGGCACATAAATTCACGTCAAATTTTTTTAAATCATATTTTTTAATGGTTAAACAATTTTTCAATATTTTGTAATCTCTCTGTTGCCAAAGAAAAATCTTGCACAAATGGCCCTTTGAGTCATAAAATAACCAAGAATTATTTCTTTGCTTTTAGTACAAAAAAAAATCCTCACGACGTTTTCTCTCGAATATACCAAACGATTTCAACCAACTATATCCCAGCAGACTCTACTTCGCTACCTATTCTAGCTATTCGCAAAACTGTTGACTTTCCATTTAGTCATTTTCACCAACTCACTTTAAATTGTGCCACTTTTCCTTACAGCTTTTGTTTGTTTGTGCTTTGCTTTACGGACGCTGCGCACTCAGCAGCAGCTGCTGCTGTTGTTACCGGCAATTGTACCTGCAACAGCAACAAATTCTGTCAAGCGTTGTAGTTGCACTCGAGAAAGTAGCACAAGAATAGTAAAACACAAACAACAACAAAAACAAATACAAAACAACAAATAGAAGTCTGCAAAATTGCGCTCGATGCTTATGACCAGCAAAATTGAAGAGAAAACTTGAAAAATAAAGTGAGGAAAAAAACAAAACGCCCGAATGTGCATTACTATGCAAGAATGTAGCACATGTAGAGCTACTAAAGAGTAAAAAGTGAAAGAATACTATTGAAATTTGTTTTGGGTTTCTCTGTTTCGAGTTGAGTGGAAAATTTTCAAAATCGACATGGTACAGTATTTTCAATTACCAATCAAACAAATGTGCAAATGTGTGTCAGGCACAGCAAGACATGTGCCCACAGTCACTCGGGCGCATGAATGTTGTAAAGAATATTCGAGTAGCATAAATAATTTTTGATTTTATTGTGCTCATTGTATATTTGAGCAACTGTCGATGGCGCATATTTTTCCAGTGAATGCATTGCTGGCTTTTCATAGAAAGAATTTTTGTGGAATTCGTTGAAGGATTTTTGGCAAACTTTTAAATCGTAAATTTGTATGATGTCGAAAATTGTATTGCTTTCATATTTTATTAATTTTTTATTATTTTGTATGATTTTTAAAATTATGCAAAAATTAAAAAAAGTATGTATAAACTTGATTCAAAAAAATTTTTGAAATTTTTTTAGTCCGAATCGAAATTAGTCGCCGAATTTTATAATTATGAAAATTATTATTAAATTAAACTATAATTATGAAAATGTTTTTTAAATTATGCAAAAATTAGGAAAGAATTCAAATAAAATTGTTTAAACAATTTTTTGGAGTTCGTTGCAATTGAAGTATTTTTGGCAAAATTTTAAGTCGCCGAATTTTATGATTATGAAAATTATTATTAAATTAAATTATAATTAAGAAAAGGTTTTTTAAGTTATGCAAAAATAAGGAAAAACTTCAAATAAAATTGTTTAAAAAATTTTTTTTGAATTCATTGCAATTGAAGTATTTTTGGCAAAATTTTAAGTCGCCGAATTTTATGACTATGAAAATTATTATTAAATTAAATTAAATTATAATTATGAAAATGTTTTTTTTAAATACATGCAAAAATTAGGAAAAAACTCTCATAAAATTATTTGAAAAAATTTTTTGGATTTTTTCGTTGCAATTGAAGGATTTTTGGCAAAATTTAAAGTCGTAGAATTATATGATTATAAAAATGTTGATTTTTTTTTAATTATGCAAAAATTAAAAAAAGTCTTATAATATAAAAAAAATTTAGAATTCGTTGGAATTAATGAATTTTTGACAAACTTTTAAGTTTTAGAATTTTATAATTATGAAAATTTGAACTTTTAGTTTTAGGTATATTATTTTTTATGTTATTTTAATTATTAAATTAACTTAAATTCATATAAAATATGTAGTTTTAAAAAAAAATGTGTTACTACATTCGTTGCAATTGAAGAATTTGGGCAAAATTTAAGGTTTACAAAAGTTTAAAAAAAAAATTCATATAAAATTAAAAAAAATTGAATTCGTTGCAATTGAAGAATTTTGGGCAAACTTTTAAGTTTTAGAATATTATAATTATAAAAATTTTAATATTATAAAATTTTAAAAATTTTTTTTTATTTTTATGTTATTTCAATTATGCAATTTAAAAAATTTTCAAAAAAAATATTTGTTACATTAGTTGAAATTTAAGGATTTTGGGCAAAATTTTTAAGTCGTAGAAATTTGTGAGTATGAAAATTGAAATGCTGTGATATTTCTTAGTTTTGTTTTTATTTATTTATTTTTTTTAAATTATGTGAAATTAAATTATAAGATGAGATCGAATCGTTTGAACAAATTTAATTGAATTCACTGCAATTGAACGGTTTTTGGCAAAGTCTATAGACTTAAAAATTTTAATGTTTTAAGGTTTTCTCAACTTTGTAGTACAATATTTTATTTTCAATTATAAAAAATTTGTTTAAAGCTTATTAAGTTTTTTAAGTCATAGAATTATGTGCTTATGAAAAGTTTTTATTATTTCCAAATGTAACATTTTTTTGTTATTTTTTCATAGATAGAAAATTTGTTGAGTTCGTTGCAAGCGTACGATATTTGGCAACCATTTTAGACTGAAAATTTTAATTTTTTGTGGTTTCATTAACTTTTTGTAAATTTATATTTTTGATTCTATTATTTCTATTTTTAATTATAAAAAAATTGTTTAAAATTTAATAACATACCAACTTATCAATATTTATTAACTAATCATATAACTTCTTAATTTGATAATAAGTAATATTTTTTATTTATTCATTTTTAAGTTTTTGGCTTTTTAAATTGTATGAAAAATTTATTAAAACTGAACTTTTCAATATTTATTTATTATTTGTATAATTTGTTTATTTTTAAAGGCGCTTTAACTGATGTAAAAATTTTATTAAATCTCAACTTTAAACATTTTTAAAAAATTTGCATAA
Source organism: Melieria crassipennis (assembly GCA_963668005.1). Classification (NCBI taxonomy): domain Eukaryota; kingdom Metazoa; phylum Arthropoda; class Insecta; order Diptera; family Ulidiidae; genus Melieria; species Melieria crassipennis. The sequence continues at coordinate 9,409,647 of OY764963.1, forward strand.
TTTTTTACATTGTACATCATTTTTACTTCATTATTTTAATATTCTCAAATGCACACAAATGTTGCTTTGTTCCTCTTTTTGTCCACTACTGAAATCCATCAAATTAGTTTTTGGCCTTTTTCAGCTGCTCTTTCATTTGCTTTTAATTCGTTAGCTTTTCGTTGCATAATTGCGCACATTTTTCATTTTTCGCCTCTCACGCCACAACATTTTAGCAACTCAGCTAACATAAAACTTCGAAACGTGCATTTTCGGTTCGTTAAATTCGTATTTGCGGTGCTAATTGTACGTAGCCACAAATCCAGCGGAGTCCCCTTCCCAAACCGCAGACATTAAAATGCAAAACCATGGCCAACATTTTCCATAGGCTGATGATATAGTCAGGCAGCACTCAAGCAACAACAAATATTAAGTCAACAATAATTAATTAGGCAACTTAGGAACTGAATGACTTAAATGCCAATGTTACTCATACGCATTGAATATTACGAATAATTGAATAATAGACATTGTATAATCCCAGTGGGAGATTAAAATGAACTTCAATAAGGTTAAAGTTACTTATACGACATGTCGGACCAGTCGATATTAAAATGTATTTGAACATAGTTAAAGTTACTTATACGACATGGTGCACCAGTCGAGATTAAAATGTATTACAATAAGATTAAATTTACTTATACGTCATGTGGGACTTGTGAGTTGTGATATTGTGGCTGAATTGAATTTCCTTACAAATATATTTGCCTACATAATCATGCTGTGGCTTATTCCATATGACGGTTGCTATTCTAATCACCAACAATGTCACTCATACGTCATGTGTTAAGAAAATATGTGTTGTAATGCTTGCATTAGTGTTATCACACCACATATATTCTGCCTAGTTAAGCTAATAACACCACTCATACGCACTGCTTCTTGCCCTACGATCTATAATGTGGTTACTGAGATATTTTGTTGCTTGTATAGAAACATATAAACGCTTACCACACACCACAAAATATACAAAATGACAATTGTCAACTGCCAAAGCAGGCATGCTTTGACATAAATTTCCATAAATGATTTCATAAATTTTCAACTGAGCTTTTGGGGCAACTGCGCTCATCTACTTATGGGACTTTCAGTCAAAGCGTTTTTCAACTGAAAAATGTGTGTGTGTGTGCATGTGCTGCAGCCTTACACGTATTTTTCACCAGTAAGCAGCTTAGACATCATTTGAAAGCTGCTCAAATACTGACGCCAGAAATAGCTGCCACATTGTCGACATTTGTGATTGTGGGTGGCTGCGATTAGCAAAACCATAAAAAATGGTAGTTTGTTTAGCTTATGAAAATTTAATGCATTTTTCAGTATGAACATTATTAACTCTTTTTAACTACTTACATTGTAAGAGAGTCTTTGAATTGAGAGACAAAAGAATATAAATTTAAGAAAAAGGAGGAATTCTTTGCAATTTGCATTTTTAAGCTTTTTTTAGAGAAATTGGTATAATGAATTTTATACAATGATAGTTCCGCCATCTTCCATGCATCTATTCCAACCAATATTATGAATGAAGGTAAAAAATGTGAGAAAGATGACAAGTGTGGCTTCTAGGATCATAACACAACGATTTTTTTCAAATAAAAGCTAATCTTTACTTGTATACTTGTAAATGCCATTAGAAAAGATCTCAGACATTGCTTATGCCTTGAAGTGCGGAAACTTTACTTACTTTACTTACCTACTTTATTCTTGGAGCCAATTTTAGAGACTCGTTACTGGAGTTAAACAATTTTTGTAGCTTTCCTTATTCTCAGCAAGAACCTTAAAGTCTTTCTTGCTACCTTTTCATTCCATTTGGCAATTCCTATGAGAGTTTTTTATCTCTTAAAAACTTTTTCTGGATCCACTATCTTCGCAGAGCATCTGAAGACCTGAAACCGACTTCGGATAGGAGAAATGGAGAGAGATATCTTATACTCACACATGAGCCTTAAAAATTTGCTTGCTCGTTTCACTCCAGCACGATAATTATTTAAGGATTTCCTTCAATAAACATTTCTTCTACACCCTACAGTCAAGAAGGATATGGAAAATGTGAAAAGCAAACATTTCAGAGGTAGAAAAGTGCAGCGTAAACTCGCTACTCTACTTCAATAACCATTTGGACTGAATGTAGAGGATATTTAGAGTCCAGAAGGTAGCAAACTTACTGTATTTACCGACCAACCAACCAACCAACCAACATCCTACAACCACTTTCATTGATTGTTAAATAAAAGAAATAGTTTTAAACCTAATCACCCAATCAAACACCATCACACAGAAGCTCCAAGTCTTCGCCCATAAGTGTTTGTGAATCATTTTGAGAATAGTCTGATCGAGCATAATCAGAACCGATAAGCTATGAACAAAGCCAAGCAAAGAAAACAGCTATGAATTGGTAACAATTTAAGAATAACACCATCCAGCATCACAAAAAACGCTTAGCTGCAACTTCCAAGAGTGCATCCGACAAACACCAAGAACTAAGGCGAACTATTCTCATAGAATTTTTTACTCGAACAAAAACTTCTTCTACGGTACTCAACTAACAAATAGCTTTACCATTCATTAAATAAAGAACAACTATTAAAACTTAATTCTTTTTAAATCACTAATAACTAATACGGACTGCTTAGAATTCAATATAAAATCCAAAACTTAGCTACATAAATATGTACTATCCGTTCAATAAAATTTGTGCCATGATTTCCCACAATATTCATATCACATGTTGAGCCCAAAACACTAAGCATTTGTTTCACTTTAGTCCCTCAAAGCTCTGCCATAAAGCCCACAGCGCTCAACTGTTAAAATGCAATGTAAATGTTGACGCACATGAAATCCACATCAATCATACGCCATGGTGTACGCATTATTGAATACCCTAACACATGCCGCTTCCCACTTTACGACTGCACATTTAGACAGACACACAATTAGCAATAATTTTGTATCACCCACGAAGAAAAATGACTGTCTCACACATAAAACACTCCATGAAAATTGGCCATAATCATAATGGACGCTAAGTAAAATAAATTATAAATATACAAAAATGGAAAATTTATGGCATCCCTTTTGGGCAGTGTGCCGAATTGATGCGAGTCAGTAAAGCAAAATTCATATCGTACTTAATTCTGCCAATGAAATATGTGTGCACATATTTCTTGCTTTGGTTGTTGTTGTTGGCATTGAGCTAATAGAACATTAAAGACTTTTACTGCAAATAGCTGACAATAGGCACTAATTATTTATTACCGACGCATAACAATACAGCGCACGTGTATGCACAGACAACGACTACTGCCGCAGCAGCAGCAACAACAACAACAACAACAACAACAAGCGTCATATAATTAAAAACATAAAAGCAGCAGGCACAAAAAATTTCAGCCAACACAACGCCAACCGGCAAGCAAACACTTTATTATCGGTCATAAAGTGAGGCTGGCTGGTTCAAACACAACGCTACTTTCATTCACAGATACACCACACACATACATACATATATATATGAAAATGAGCTTAAAATTTATGGCAGTCAACGGCGCATGCGCGCAGCTTGCTGCTGAAACCAATGGCCAAAATGCCACCACAACAATTCGGCGAAACGATTGCGGTCGCAGTATGCAGCAAAAATCGCCAACAATTTCAACATTACTCTTGATAAAATGCCAGTTGCAGCAATTTTTATTGTGTTTTTTGTTTTATTTTTTTGCGGCCAACTTGATTGAGGGTTTTGCATTTGCAAAGCTGTCAGAATGGCTTTTGTTGAAAATTAATGTTGAGAATGCGGTTGATGAATGCTCTGAAAGTGCAGTAATATTGCTTTAAACTTCAGTTGAAGCAAACATTTTGAGTTGTGGGTGAGAAAGTGTTGGGCAATGTAGAGAAAAGTGAGTTAATGTCGACTTTTTTAAAGCAAACCTAAGCAGTCAGCAGTTGGCAAGTGAATAAATTATTGCTCTTAAATTTTAGTAGTGATTTTCCCATTAAAAACCTTCATCTGAAATAGATTTGTGCACTGCCCACACTGCACTGATCACCTAATCTCTAAAGGCCAGAACTCTGGGAAGCTTATTGAAACTGTTTAGCTTTAAGTTATGCGAACTGCTAATAGAAGTTACAAAAAGTAAAAAAAAGAAGTCAAATTAGCGCATGAAAAATTTCAATAATTTTTTTTTTTTAATTTTAAATTTAAATTTATTGAAAATTTATTTGCTCTTCTTTCAACTTTCTATTCGACTATTAACTCAAAGAAGTTAAGTCCAATCCTCTTACCACTTCGATATTTTACTAAAAACAAAATAACAAATGGATGTTACTCATTCGCCTCGAAATGCTTCATGAAAAATTTGTATTGATTTGTTGAAAATTTATTTGTTTTTCTTTCAACTTTCTATTTGACGTTTTACTCAAAGAAGATAAGCCAAAGGTTCTCACCACTTCGATCTTTTACTAAAAAAAATAATCACATTATGTTATTCATACGCCCCGAATTGCGCTTTATGAAAATATCGATTCATTTATTGAAAATGTATTTGTTAATTTTTCAACTCTCTATTCGGCTATTTTGTCGAAGAAGTTAAGGCAAATGTTCTTACCACTTCGATCTTTAACTAAAAAACAAAATAATAATAATATTACTCATACGCCCCGGAATGCGCTTCATGAAAAATAAAGCCCAATGTATTTGCCACTTCGATCTTGTACACAAAAAGCGAATCAAATTAATGTTACTCATACGCCCCGCAATGCGGTTCATAAAAAAATCGATTAATTTATTGACAATTTATTTGCTTTTCTTTCAACTTTTTATTCGATTATGTACTCGAAGAAGTTAAGGCCAATGCTCCTATTACTTCGATTTTGTACAACCAAAGAAACAAAACAAAAAATAATGAATATTATATGCCCATACGCCCTGAAATGCGCTTTATGAAAATATCGATTAATTTATTGAAAATTTATTTGTTAATTTTTCAATTTTCTATTCGACTCGAAGAAGTTAAGGAAAATGTTCTTACCACTTCGATCTTTAACAAAACAAAAATTAAATATTTTTACTCATACGCCCCGGAATTCGGTTCATAAAAAATTCGATTAATTCATTGGCAATTGCTTTTCTTTCAACTTTTTATTGGACTATGTACTCGAAGTTCTTATTATTTCGATCATTTACATCCAAAAAAATCAACATAATGTTACTCATACGCCCCGAAATGCGCTTTATGAAAAATTTCTATTGATTTATTGAAAATTGTTTTGTTGTTTAGTCATTTATTTGAATCTACTGACAAATTTTTCTTAAAAAAAAAATAAATAAAATTACTTAATTAAATTAAGTGGCACGAAAGCTGATCATTCACCTTTAACGAGAGTTTGGATAATTTATACAAAATTGTCAATTAACGTTTTGAAAATCAATCTGTTAAGTGTTGTGAAACAAAATAAAATTCTTAAATAATGAGAAATAAGAATAAAAAATCATTAGAACTTCTATCTATCATAGTCAAAACAATCACAGCCAATTTGCCAGATGTCAATATTGCGAAGCAAATTAATGTTACGCAAATTAATTGGAAACACCCAGTTGGACAAACCCAAGACTCACTGCGGTTCTTGCGGGTCATTGGCCTGTGGGGAATAGGCCACCTCGTTGCAAACAACCTTAAACAATCATTGTCGCAGTTGTGGGGAGGAGGATCATAGGGAGCAATCATTGAGCAATTAGTTAGCTCAATGACACCTAGAAAAAATAAGACAAATATTTTATTTTTTTTTTAGTTTGCACCATACAGTCATTGAAATTGTTTTGCGATATTGCGATAAGGTTTTTACAATATATATATTTTTTTGAAATTTTTTTTATTCACTTTATCAGAAACATAACTTAAAAAATTAAATGTTACATATAATTTTTTCTAGGTAATTTTTTTCACTCCAGTGAATAAAACATCATTGTCAGCCGCCGTGGCTCAGTTGGTTAGTGCGTTGGACAGCGAGTCAAGGGCAGCGACCCAGGTTCAAATACTGCCTGTAATAACCTCTAAAAAAAAAAGCTAACGGGAAAACTCGTTTTCTCTTTCGGTGGCTGTCCTCTCAGCTGGAAATGGCAAACCTCTGAGAGTAAAATTGCTTATAAAAGAGCTCCCAACCTGCCGTTCGGAACCGGCATTAAACTGTAGGTCCCTTCCACCCGCGTACAAATTCACACGCACAACACGGGTGGTTGCGGGAAGCTAGGCCTAAGTCTCGCGTAAGCGGGCTGTCGTGCCAGTCAATTATTATTAATTATTAAATTATGAATAAAACATCAAAGAAAAATAATATTTTGGAAAAATTTTGGTGACTGTATGGCAAACAAACCTTAAAGAATAAATAAAAATGTTTATCATTTTATTATGGCCTTAAGCAAAGCTAATATAAAGCAATATTTTTAAACCCAAAATAAAAATGTTCATGACTGGAGCCAAACTTTTAGCCACACAGAATATTCTTTATTTCTTTCTTAATTTAATTCTTTAAAGATTACCTTTAAAGTATTAAACAGTTTAAGTCGTCTATTGAAAGATATCAATGTGCCAAATATTGATTGTGAAAACGTAAAATTTTATTACGACATTTTTTATTACCCCGAGCAACGCTGTGTAGAAAACATATTTAAAAATTTATGAAAATTTCTATGATTCCAACCGAATTTCCGACCATAATCGACCAAAATTGCCACTTGGACACATTGTATGTGTGCACAACTGTGAAGCCCACTTTTATCGCTACCATCACTTGGCAACTGCACGCAACATGCTCACTGCAAATTCCAATTTTTTGCGCACACCGTAAATTCAATTTTATTTTTATACCCCAAACAAAGTGATTACTTCAGCCATGGGCTGACTGCCGCTCCGATTAAATTTAACTGAAAATGCGAGTGATTTTATTGCCACAAATTTGCACCCAATTTTGGTGTTTCCGCAATTTCCGCCAGTGCTACATTTGACTGTCAGACATGCACACACACACACCAACAGGCAGCATTGCTTGTTGGCCACAATTAAACTGCTTTTACCTGCGCTTATAAATATTTATAGCCATTGCGTTTGTGCTGCTTAAACACAAATTGTTTTTTGATTTTCGTTTTTTGCCGACTACCTTAAATTGATACAAATAAACAGGCAACCAAAAGAGAGCCCACAATAACAAGAACCGCAACAGCAACAGATACTGGCCAAGTTTCAGTATTGGCCGGCATTCTGGATTGTCTGCGGCCAGGAAGCACAACAAAATAGCAGCGGCACAAACAAAAATGTGTTTTGGAAAAAAGTTGAATGGGGCAATAGAAAATTTATGTTGATGTGCTGGCAACATGCTAACGCAAAACGAGTCAGTTAGTGTGTCTGCTTACATATAAATTTGGCTATTTAATTTTGCCACTCCCCAAAAAAAATAGTTTTTTTTTTTTTTTTTTTTATTTTAACGAGGAGGAAGCATCGAAAGCCTAACCCCGTCAGTGTGAGACTTTAACACACTAAACCTCCTCATGTCACAGACCGGAATCCCCTCCGGACACTACCGTTAAGTATTACGTCAGAGGGCGGTTTTGAGCGCTCGGCTCACAGTATCGTTTTGGTGTCAGTGCAGTTAGTCGCTAGTTGCACTTACTAGGCTCCCCCACCGTAGGTCGTAAATAGTTCCCTCCCTGTACGGTTTGTCAACCACCCCTCCATGGATTTACGTCTCATTCGTCCGTCTACGTCAGCTGGTTTGGCCCAATTGCCGGTCAGCTCGCCTGCTCTCTTCCTCTCTTCTCAGCGCCTTCTGGATGCCCGCGGCGCATTGGCACACCGCTTTCCAGGCATCCTCGGAGTCCAGCATCAGCTCAGTCAGGTTGTGTGGAGTTGGTATCACCCCTGTGGCTACCGCAATGTGGGTTCTCGCTGCCTCAAACCGTGGGCAATCAAACATGACGTGTTTCGCGTCTTCTGCGACACTGCAGCGCGGGCATAGGGGTGAGCTCTCATGCGCGAAGCGGTGCAGGTAGCTCCTGAATACACCATGGCCCGTCAGGACCTGCGTCAAGTGGAAGTTGAGCTCGCCATGCTTACGATTCACCCATCTTTTCACGTCCGGTATTAGCGTGTGGGTCCATCTGCCCTTGGAGGAGGAATCCCAGCGTTGCTGCCATCGTCTTAGCGACTCTTCCCTCTCCTCCATATTCACCTTCTCGCCGCGCTCGCCTTTCTTCTTCCTGCCGTGAATTCGGCTACACTCGTCCGCCATGATGCCGATCGGAATCATTCCAGCCAGCAGGAGCGCAGCATCGTCTGAGGTGGTCTTGAAGGCGCTTATTACCCTTAGCGCTGCGAGCCGATACACCCCTTCGTATAGTCGGCAGTTTGCCCTCGTTCGCAACGACGCTGACCAGACCGGCGCTGCGTAGAGCAAAATTGAGCTGACCACTCTTGCCAGCAGCTTTCGTCGGCTACTCCTCGGGCCACCAATGTTGGGCAGCATCCTCGAGAGGGCACTGTTGGTTTTCGCAGCCTTCTTTGCGCTGGTCTCTGCATGCTGTTTGAAACTAAGCCGGTCGTCTATAATGACCCCGAGGTACCTAATACACCTGCTGGCCGTTATGCTGCAGCGGCCAACGCAAAACGAAGCCGTTTCTGGTTTTTTCCGGCTGCTGATGAGCACCGCCTCGGTTTTTTCCTGCGCCAGAGATAGCCCGACGCTGCCAAGCCACTGTTCGATGGTCCTTATGGCCTCATTTCCTCTCTGCTCCACCTGCGCAATATGTTTGGCCACTACCGTGAGTGCAACATCGTCTGCGAACCCTATGATTTGGACCCCGCTTGGTAGAGGAAGATTAAATATGCCATTGTACATTATATTCCACAGCGTCGGTCCAAGAACTGAGCCCTGTGGAACACCCGCCGTGACTGCGTAACGCTTCGGTCCTTCTTCGCTGTCGTATGATAGGATTCGGCCGCTGAAATAACATTTTACAATGTTGAAGATGTACGCTGGGACGTTGAGCTCGTTCAGCGCATTTAGCATATGCTCCCAGCACGCGCTGTTGAAGGCGTGAAAAAAAATAGTGTATGTATGTGTGTGTGTGTGTGTGTGTGTGTGTGTTTGTGATCCTTTGCCAATGCAGAACAGACAAAGCGAAGAGAAAAATAGTGCATTGACTTTTACTAATGTTGATTAGAATATAGTGAGCAAAATTTTTGCATTTAAAATAAAAACAAAGTAAATGGAGATAAAAGCGGAAGATAATTAAATTACGAGCGAATTAGGCACACTGTTGCTTACTATTTTTGTAAACAGATAAGCAGAAAAAAGGTAAAGTGTGAAGCAGTTGTTTGGAAAGGGAGGAGCAAACAATGGCCATAGCCGGCCAATTTTTGTTCTTATATTTTTCAAATATTTGTTATTATATATGTACAAATTTCTCAGAGGTTTAGTTTATGACAGTTAATCCTCCATCTTCCAGAATTAATCTAATAAATAAAAAAATTAATAACTCTCAAACTAGTCATCCGGTTTGGATGGGATTCTGACATGTTATGGACGCATTACCGAAAAAATTGGTGAAACTTAAAAGTGAATAATTAGTTAATAATTTTAATTATAATTAATTAATAATTGTGATTATATAATTATAATTATTATATAAATATATAATTTTTTATAATCTTTATTATAATTATAATTATTTAATAATTAAAATTACAAATAATTAATAATTATAATACAAATTATTGTAAAAAGCAAATTTTTTATTAACTTAGAATTTGGATACAAACACCAAAATATTACATTAAGTATATAAAGAACAAACAAACAAACATAACATAAATAAATAAATACTTATTAATGAAAACATTTTATTATTGAAAACATAAACATAAATTTATTAAAAACATAAACATGAAAAAATCACCCTTTCGTACCTTACTCGCTAATATTGAAAATTAAATAATTTAATATTATATGCTAAAAAAAAGTTTATTTACTCCTCTTTTCGCTATATATCCGCTACACAATAAAATGTAAAAAAATATTCAAGAAAGTTTCGAAACCGAAACCACTTATTTGGGTCGAAACCGAAACCGAATATTCGGTCGAACACTAATCCTCGTATAAGCTTTAAAAGTACATACATATATATTTTTCTCAAATTTTTTTCCACCTGCGTGATACTTATAAAAATAAAAATTTAAAAAAAATTTTGTTTAGATATTAAAAACTTAAAAATACAAAAACAACATTTTTTTTAATTTTTAATATTATTTTTTTAAATTTCTTTACTTTTTCCTAACAAAATTTTTTTTAGGTAATGTTTGTCGTCCGGTTGCCAAAATTATTCCATGACATTCTGGCATAGTTTCTAACAATATTGCCTCGATCTATTTAATCAATTTTTTATAAACTATTATTATTAAATATAAAATACGTAATTAATAAATTTTGGCTCCAAGCTTCTCACTTTACCAGCAAAGCTTTCAAGTGTTTTCGTGCATGAGTGCAGTGCTTTGGTTTAGCAGATGCACAGGCATCTCTTTTTTCTTTAGGTGGAATCTGCATGAGATGCCAAGAGGTAGAACATTTAGTTCTCAGTTCAGTAAATGTAAATCAGTTTATAAAGTTCAGTGTGTGGCTTTGACATCGCTTTTTTTAATTTTGGTGAAAAGAAAGTTGAGTACTTGGAAACATTTTGGGTTCTGTGAACCCGAAAGTTGTTCGTGTGTTTTAATTAAATATTTTTTGACCAGAAAAAATTTTAAGATTGCCAAATAGAAGTTGTTGTCCGGAAGAGGAAACTCAGTTCAGAAAAGTTTAAGTTCTGAGATATTTTTTTTCACTTCCATCTGTTCGTTCAGTTTGAAAGTTCCAACTATTCTACTTTCATCTTTCTGATCATCGTTCAAATATTGACCGATTCCATTGTTTTCTTGACTACAGTTTGAAGAAATAGATACATGAATAAAGATTGAAAAATTGTCTAAAAATTTCACCGCCATTGTATTTCAAATTTTTCCTTGAAAGCCTTCCCTTTCCTTGGCAGTTTGGTACCTTTTCGCCAGGTTTATTCCTAATCAACTTGCGATCACTCAAGCAGTTCCCACTAACTTTTCTTACCACTGTTGCTTTACCCTTTTGAAGAGTGAATTTTTCGCTTCACTTGTCAGCAACACTTCACTTTGATGCAATTTCCGTGCGGAAGACAACAAGCAACACAGCACTGAACACTTCAACGTCAAAATAGCAACAACAACAACAGTCCGCAGAACTTTAGCAGCAACCGAACAACAAACTGGAAAGCTATGCCGGCAAGTCACGGCATGATATCCGCGCCAGAAAACTATGCAGCGGAAATTGTGTATTTTCAAGTCGAGGCAGCACCAAGTCAAGTGTGCAGCTGTTGCCGGCGTTGCCACGTTTATTAAATTGTGGCCGGCTACCAGGTGGCTGTTCGTAATGATGAAGCAAAAGTGTGCGATTTATTTCAGGCAGCACATGGTGTTGCGTTGAAAAAGCTGCGCATACATGGAAATTGCTGTTTTTACATGATTTCCGTTGGCGAATCAGTTCGAGCGCAAACTTAGCGAACTGGTTTGTGTGGTGCAGAGCGTAGATTTACGCTGAGCTTGAAGTCTCGTTGATGTGCACAAATTTCAATTATACACAATTAACTGATTTTTCGTGAAGTGTATGCATAGCTGTTTATTTCAGCGCAAGTCAGCTGCATGGAGAGTGAAGCATACTTATTGGAGCCACAGTGCGGTTTTCTACATCAAAATAAATATGTTTTTAGTTATAATATTTGCAATTTTAAGGGAATTCTTAGCAGTGATTAAAATTGTCTGATTAAAATGTTGACTACAAGTTGAAGTAATTCAGTGTGCTGCCCAAAAGTATGCATTGAATTTGATTTGGAGTTTATAGAAAACTTGTGGCAATATATAAGTACCTATTTATGGTTTCTGAAACAAATTTAAACATGCTAGAAGTGCTCCTTCACGATCGAGTGCCTAAAAGTATGCAGCATAAATGTTTGTAAGAGACACAAAAATAAAATATATTAAATAATCAAATATAATCGATTTTGAATAGTCTTTTCAATGCCATTTGAGAGACTAAAAAGCAAGCAGCTGGTTAGAGAAAACCTGGAGCTGTCTAATGTACATCAGAGTCAGCCTAAAAGCATGCAGAAGTTTGTACAATTTGTGCTAAAATTGCAATAAACAGTTGAAATGGTATTCTCTTTGTTTTGCTTACACTTTGATAAATTTGTTTACCAGTTAATTTCATCACAAATGTTTAGCATACTTCTGGGCTTAAGTTTATGCAGATAATAGAATGTTTGCAGCATAGAAACTCAAACTTAAATAGCATATTTTCGTACAATTTTAAATAAATTCTCATGCATTGAATTTCAACATACTTTCCGGCGCATTCAAGTAAAAAATCGTATTGCTTATTGTAAAATATTTGCAACCAGCATTGTTATTATTAAATGTTTACTGATTTCATGGAAATGAAGAGTTGTTGAAGTAAAAAAATTTTGTAAAATTAGTTTTCCCAGTGAATGTTAAAAACATTTCAGGTTTAAAATAACAACAATTTCTGTCTTCTTATGGTTTTTAAAAAAATCGTATTGCTTGAGTAATTTTACTGCAACAAATTCATAAATGTTTAACGATGTTGAAGAAATATAAAATTTGTATACACCAATGCGATGCAATTTATTTTATATTTTTATAATATTTTTCTCACCTGAAACATGAATTTGGCGGCGTAAAAAATATTCGCAGTTGCGCTTGGCGCTTATGTGAATAAAGCTTAAATATTTATTTTTTTATGTTTATTGATGGGTCGGTGTGTCATTTTTTGTACACGCTCGCTGCATTTAAGCGTTCGTAAAATTAACAACAATAACAATAAAAATATTCAGAACATGCGTCAAGCACAAGCCAAACATTTAACAAAGCCATTGATGAAATTTTCTGTCGTATGGCTTCGTTCACACACACACACAGCCACGCATTTACAGCAAATTTAAACAAAAGCATATAAAAACAATACTTACACCTACGCACACACACGCATGCCTGTTGTGGTGTAAATGTTTTTATGTGCGCATTGTATGTAAGAGTGAATGAGTGCGTGTGAGTGGGTGTGTGTGTGTGTGTGTGTGCGTTTGTGTAAATGTGGAAACATTAAGCAAGCAATCATGTCGCATCACTAGCAGCAATTTCACTGCAAATTGCTTTGCTGTCTTAAAAGAGCGAACCAAAAATAACTGTGAACATTAACACTTTCTGCGTTGTGGCACACATGCGGCTGTCATTAAAGAAGAACAAGCATGCAGTCGAAAAAGCTAATGACTGTTTGGGTGTCTGAGGTGTAAATATTTGAAGCGTAGATGTCGCAAGCCAGTCGGATCGCTGGATGGTTTTTCAGTAGTAGATAGTAGCTGATAAATCGAGTAGTTGTCGTTATATATCTAAATCAAGAAAGAAGAACAAGCATGCAGATGTAGCAGTATTGACTGCCTTGGTATCTGAAGCGTAATGCTTAAGCATTTATTTTGTAAAGACTGCAAAATCAGACGTATAAATTGACGACTTTATATGTATCGAAAGTATATATGTACGAAGTGAATGTCTAACTAGATGACTTATAAATCGAGAAGTCATCAGTGCATTTCAAAAACAGCTTTTAGCTACTGTTATTAGAATAAAATTACAATACGCCTAAAAGCATACTAACCACTTCTCCAGTTCTCCAAAAAAAAAATCTTTGAAAAAAAACCCCAAATATTCATTAAAATTAATTGAACATAATTACTTAAGAAAGTAACGTTTGCTAATAACTTAAATAACTACTAAACGATTCTTTTGCTACGCATAAAAATAAACATGCATATTTTTCATGCCTACTTTCGGGCGCTAATGAAACCTAGTAATTGAAAACGGAACCATCGAAGCACTTCGTTCATTTTTGGGGCAAGCAAATAGAACGGAGAAAGCAAACAAACAGACGACAGGCGTGCCACAAAAAAAACATACACATAATTAATTTTCATAGTCTACTTTCCAGAGCCGTTGCCCAGCAAAACCTTATGACAAAAACTATATGCGCGGGCAGACAACAACAACAACAGTACATTCAGACAAACTGTCAATTAAACATAATGCAGAGGCCATACACCCACACACACACCCACACACACACACACACACACACACGAAAATAGCGTTTGTTTTCTTTCTGTTCATGCGAGCAAATAACACTGTACAACACAAAAAAATAACAAGGTTCTGACACCGGATTCGAGTAGAGGGGGCCAAAAAAAATATACGTGTATCGGCGTTTCGAAAGATTAGGTCTGCATTTTTTTTTTAGGAAGGGTCAAAGTTTTCGCCTTTTTGCACATTCTTATGGTGCATCGGCATACGAAAACCATGTAACCTCACATTTTAGGTATATGATGTGTTCAGCAATTTGATGTAAAATACTACGAAGAAAATTTTTGTGGAGCATTTTAAAAACTATATGCGCGGGCAGACAACAACAACAACAGTACATTCAGACAAACTGTCAATTAAACATAATGCAGAGGCCATACACCCACGCACACACACACACACACACACACACACACACACGAAAATAGCGTTTGTTTTCTTTCTGTTCATGCGAGCAAATAACACTGTACAACACAAAAAAATAACAAGGTTCTGACACCGGATTCGAGTAGAGGGGGCCAAAAAAAATATACGTGTATCGGCGTTTCGAAAGATTAGGTCTGCATTTTTTTTTTAGGAAGGGTCAAAGTTTTCGCCTTTTTGCACATTCTTATGGTGCATCGGCATACGAAAACCATATAACCTCACATTTTAGGTATACAAGGTGCAACCCAAAGTAAACAGGACTTTTATAAAATAAAGAAAACGGATGATTATTTTTGTATAATTCTTTTTATTTATTCAAAATACTCTCCTTCTGCTTCGATACAACGTTTTGCACGGTCCAAAAGCATTTGGAATGAGTGTTTTAGGTCATCGGCCGGCATCGCCTTCAGAATGTTGGTACAAGCCTTTTGGATGTCCTCAACGTCCTTATAACGGTTTCCTTTCATCGGCAAATGCAACTGACCGAATAAGTAGAAGTCACAGGGAGCCATATCAGGCGAATACGGTGAATGATTGATGGTAAAAATGCGATTTTTGGTCAAATAATCGGTCGTAACTAGGGCTCTGTGAGCCGGTGCATTATCATGCAATAAACGCCAACTTCCTTCCTCGCGATATTCTGGCCGAATACGACGAATGCGATGCACCAAACGCTTCAAAACTTCAACATAAAACAAAGCGTTAATTGTTTTTCCCGGTGGAACAAACTCTCGATGAATTATTCCCTTTGAATCGTAGAAACAAATGAGATGAGTTTTGATTTTTGACTTCTCACGGCGGGTTTTTTTCGGATTTGGCTCATCTGGGTGCTTCCATTCGGCACTTTGACGCTTTGTTTCGGGATCATATTGAAAGCACCACGTTTCGTCACCGGTTACGATGTTGAACAAGAAATTTGGATCACGTCTGGCTTCCCGAACGATGTCTTTTGCGTGCTCAATTCTCTGCGCTTTTTGGTCGTCGGTTAAAGTGTGCGGAATGAAGCGAGAACACACTTCACGGAGACCCAAATGTTCGGTTAAAATGCGATCAATTGATGTTTTGGAGATGTTCAATTCCATTTCCATCAATTCCAATGATGATTTTGGCTGCATTTTGATAAAATCACGCACAGTTTTGATGGCATCATCAGTAACCACAAATTTCGACTGGCCGACGTGTTCGTCGTCATTCAAGTCTTCACGACCATTCTTGAATCGATTCAACCACTCATTAACACGGCCACGGGATAAACAATCATCACCATAAACTTGCTTTAACAATTTAAACGTTTCGGTAAAAGTTTTACCAAGTTTAAAACAGAACTTAATATTAGCTCTTTGTTCGATCGACATTCTCGTACCAAAGTTAAAAACATACTGTCACATTGAGCGGGATATTTTGGCGTCTACTAGACCAAATGTCATGAAATTTAGACAGTATGTGAATGAAAGATGTACCTTTCCAACGCATGTTGGAACACATAGATGGCGCCACCAGAAACGTCCCTATTGCAAAAGTCCTGTTTACTTTGGGACGCACCTTGTATGATGTGTTCAGCAATTTGATGTAAAATACTACGAAGAACATTTTTGTGGCGCATTTTAACCCTGTAGCTCTTATTTGTACGGGCCAATTTGACCCTTTTTTTCTAAAATGCCAAAAATCTCCTGTAAAACAGGACTTTTTAAGGACAAAATGTACCACAAAAATATACGCAATAAAATTCTACTATAGGTCTCTGAATACATCAAAGCTCAGAAATTAATTTCAACGCCAGAATTAAGCCGAAACTGAAAATGTGTTCAAGTGTTTATTTCGTACTTATTCAAAATTGGTACTAAAATCTCCTACAAAACTTAATATTTGAGGGTTAATGTGTATGGGAAAAATGTTGAATGCAAAATTTCACTATAAGTCACCCTACAAAAGAAAGCTCTATATATAATATATTTATGTATGTATATGAATAGAAAAATTAGAACAATTTTGGGTATTTAAGGTATTCATTATATTTTTCGTTTAGCTCTTGGCAATTCAACACCGTTATCAAATAATTAATTCAAAAAATTTGATTTTGTTGTGCAGTGTAATTTGTTATGTTTTTATTGTCGCCTGCGGCATGTTACAAATAGTAGTTTATGCGCTCGAAAAGTGAAACAATAATAATCGCAAAAGTGAAAGCGCCCGGAATCGGCGCTGAACCCGCAAAGTGCGACACCAACACAGACAATGAACCACGCCGAACCTCACGCAACACCAACAACAATAATAAAACTCACACTTGTCGGCGGATTTGTGTGGTTGACCACACCTCGGACTCGCGCTGACGTGTGCGCATACTACGCATTACAACAACAACAACAACGCTGCAGGGTTGGTTACAGCGAGCACATAGACAGCACTTGCGCCGCTTTAAGTTGGCTTCTTGTTTTTTTTTGTGCCGTTTGTGTGTGTGTGCCAGTTCTTTCCGTTGCTTGTGCGTCATTTACCTTCGCTGTTGGTAGATTTTTTTTCGCAACAGAAATTGAATTATTTGTTTGCTAACGCTGAGCGCAAAAATGTCACCCGCTTGGTTCATTTAGTTTGCTGTTGATAGGAAAATTATTTAATGCATAATTTTAGGCGCGTTATAGAAATGTACATAATGGCAGCCAAAAGAAGCGCAGCGTGTGTGCGCTGTTGTTGGGTGCGTTTATAAATAAATGTTTATGCTGTAAATGGTTTATGTGGGGATTTGAGTGAATTTTTATGATATAACAAAAAATGTCAAAAATGTTAAATATCTTTCATCGTCTTACATGGACTGCTGCATTAGCAACCAAACCGCTTTGCTTCATCTTCTGGGTTTATGACATAGAAATGAAGCTAAAAAAATTAGCTAAATTGGCTCAGTAATATTTGTTGTTAGCAAATCATTGTTCAACTGTTCTTTGTTCTACCAAAAAATTTTCTATTTTCACATCAAACAGTTATAAAAAAAAATTTTCTATTTTCACATCAAACAGTTATAAAAATTCACTTCACTTCTTCAGAAACTGGATTCTGAGTTACAATATTTGTAAATGTATATAAATAGAACAAAAATGGCGCATCGAAAGTGAGTGAAAAAAATTTTCTATGTCAAATATATTTCACCAGCACACTGAACAATCACTGTCAGTGCCAGCTCACTCGAACTCAAAGTGCTTCAAATTCAATTTTATACAATTACAAATACAATTTTCTACTATTGAACACAAATCTAGAACAAACTCGTACAATATACGAGTAGTCAAATAGAAAAGTATGCAACGATTTTGCAAATATCGTTTTCAATTGACATGTCAGAACAGCACTTGAAACGGCAATCCACCACTTGATCGACTGACGCATGAATAGTGAAAACAATGCCAACCCAAAAACAACAAAATGCACATTCGTTGATGTAATAAAAATGCCAAAGGTGATTTTGAGCATTGCGCATTTTCTATGTGACTTCGAAATATTTTGTTTGTTTTGTTTGTTTAAACGCACAAAAATGCATTGAATTGATTGATTTGATCTGCTTTTGCTTTTCAAATAAAATAAGTAAAATATTTGCAACCAGCATGGTTATTATTAAATATTTACTGTTTTCATGGAAATGAAAAGTTGTTGAAGTAAAAAAATTTTGTAAAATTAGTTTTCCCATTGAATGTTAAAAACATTTCAGTTTTCAAATAACTATAATTTCTGCCTTCTTATGGCTTCTAATATCTACATTTCTACACTCATACAAATGTATCACATCACATGCATCACATTGCAATTGTGTTCACTGCTTTCGTATCTTTTGCATGAAAAAAAATATTCAAAAATTGCTTCTTACATTTTGTTGGGCATCACATTCTTTCGTTCTTGTTTTTGCTGCCAGTGCAGCGCATTTGTGTCTGTTTCATACGCCGCTGCAACAAAAGCGCTCAGCTTTATCGCAACAATTCACACTTTTTTACGCCACTTGCGCTGTACTGGAAATCTCCATGGCCGCTTCGTTCGCTCGAGCGTTTGTTTGAGTCGCCATGCGTTACCGCTCAAAGTGCATCAAAGTGGAAAGACATTTTGTTGTTGCTATGGTTTGTTTGTTGTCAAAAAGCGCCAACTTCTTGCGTTTCAATCATCGCAGCGCTTCAGAGCTGATCATTTTTTATGATTTGTTTGTTTTTTCCTTTTCTTGTTTGTTTTTTTCTTTTACTGAATTTGACTACACAGCTGTTGCCATTGGTTGGCTTAAATTTATGACAATATAATGTGTGCCTTAACATTGTTCACCACATTTTTCCACTCTCTCTTCTTTGCTCGGTCCTTGTTTGACTTTCTGTTGTTTGCTTTTGTGGCCATTGCCATTGGCAAAGCTGTAGCTGTTGTTGTTGTTGTTGTTGCTGCTGATTCGCAATCAGCTTGCAACAAATTATGCGCGCGTGCATTGTGTAAAGCAGCGATTGCGCCAGCTGTTTAAATATCAACATATATATATTTTTTTAAAAGAACAATTGGGCGAATTTACAAATTGAAATATTGCCAATGTATGGACCAAATTTTTTTGTAACAATATTTATTCTACGAAATTTATTGGAGCATCAATAAGAAAGGCAACCAAGTCAAGGTAACTATCTGCAAGAAAAGTTAAAGAACAGTTTATAAAAAATTTCAATAATTTTTGTTGTTGTTATATTTCACTGTTAGTCAAGAAAAAAGTCAAATTTTGTCATCAAGCAAAAGCTTTAAAATTTTGATACCAGCCTAAAAATATGCTACACTATTCAGTATCAAACAACGATACTCATTACCAGAGCAAAAGCTCTCAAATACAGCCTTAAAGTATGCTAACAATAAACACTTTCAATGAGTTCAATGAGTTTTGTGTTGTAAATGACTGTCTATAGTTTTTAGTATAAAACACCAAGCAGTATGAACAAAGCCAAAACTCTCAAAGGCAGCCCAAAAGTATACTAACAATAAGGCCGTTTAGTGTCTTAAACTTTGTTAAGGTTGTGTGTTTAGTTTTCAATTATCAAAGTAAGAGCTAAGAGCTAAAAGCTTGAAAGTTACAACTATAAATATTATATTTTCTTTTCAAAAATTGAACAATTATATCGAGTTCAACTTAAATTTTTTGCTAATTAAAACTAAAAAAAAAAACTTTTTCACCTAAGCATATTCAGCATTAAATACCAACACTAATTACCAAGGCGAAGGCTTTCAAGTGCAGCCTAAAATTATACTAAAAATAACGACACATTCAATAAGTTTTTTCTGAAAACGGTTGACTACAGTTCTGCATAAAATATAAACCGTCAGTTATCAAGTTAAAACCTGCAAAAACTGCCTAAAAGTATACTAACAAGAAAAGGCTTTCAGTGCGTTTAGCTTTGTTTAGGTTTTCAGTAAAAGTTGAAACCATATATATTTGGTTTTCTTCTGATTGACTAAACAATTTTATCGAGTTCGAGTTAAATTCTTCACTAATTAAAACTGCAAGAAACGCTTCCTTCCTAAAACTATTCAGTATCAAATACTTAATTACCAGAGCGAAGGCTTCCTAAAAGTTGAGCAACAATAAAAGCATTCAGTGTGTTTAGCTTTGTTAGAGTTTTTCGTATTCAAAATGGCTTCGAAGACTTGAAAGTTAAAAATATAAATGTTTGATTTTCTTTTAAATAGTTGAACAGTTTTAAAGAATTCAAGGTAAATTCTTTACTAATTAAAATTACAAAAAATTATTCCTTCTAAAAACAAATTTCACTAAAAGTCGGTTTATTGCATTTCTTTATTTTAATTAATTAGTTGCAATTTTTCTTGTCAACTCATAGCATACAACACATTAAGCCAACAGCAACAGAAGGTAAAAAATTTAATTTTTTAAAGAAACGTTATCAGTAAGTCTATTGCAAAAATAATTTAAATTTAATTTATTAAAAAAGCCTTGGGCTCAAAACATGTAAGCAAAACCCCTCAAAACAAAATCCTGTGCGCGCCACTTCTGTGGATATTTGACAAAATAACTACTCTCGGGATATGACAATTTCCTAATATTTTTATTTTAAATATAAAATTTAAATATGGTTTTTTTGGTCCAATCTTGGTATTTTTATGACGTTTATCTCAGTGGCATAGATATACTATGCGACAAGTTATCTTAATTCTTTCTATTTTTCACTATTTTTTGGTTGACAAAACAACTTCTTTCAACAAGAACAACAACAGCATCAACGAACACAACTTCGTTAAACAATTACAAAAATTCAAATGAAAGCCTGACAAAGTAAACCTTTCTTTATTCAAGCTCAACGCATTTACTTTAAAGCTCTCCTATAAAAGAAATAAGATCGTTTGTGGAATTCAAATTGGAAAAAGCTGCTGGAAGAGCTTCTTCTTAATTTTTTATGAATCAACCGTCAGATTTCATTGCGACAAGACATTTTGTATCGAATAAGGGAACAGATAAAGCCGAAAACTCATCCCTAGGAGCAACTTTTCAAATAAGTGTGAAAGCTATTTTCTTGTTTGCAGCTGTGGCAGTTGTGTGCCTAATGTAAAGCATGAAAAATCTCCCACTCCGAAGCAATAAAGCGAATCTGTGTGAATTTGAACAAAATATTTATTAAAAAATCCTTGATAATTAATTATTGCACATTTGTAAGGGAGGACAGCAAACAAACCAACACACACATACACAGAGAAATGAAAACGGAAGTGGGTGTATGGCATACAAAAACAAAAGCAAAGTAAAAACGTCATGAGCGCAGGTCATGACAAATTGTGAAAACGACATTTTTTGCAAACTTGAAAAAGTGATTATATTCAAGTGTGCATGTATATGTATATACTCCCCACCAGAAATTTTTTGTTGCGGCAATAAGAAAACGAGTCGCCCCCGGCAACAAATTTATCGCCGGTAATATCGCCAACGTATCGATTTCGTATCAACTGTCGTTCTAAAACGTCCGCCGAAAGCAACTCGCCGTGACGAGTCGTTTTCTTATCACCGTGACGAGTCGTTTTCTTATCGCCTTGACGAGTCGTTTTCATATCGCCTGGACGATTCGTTTTCATATCTATATACATCATATTGTTTGGAAAATTATCAATATATAAAAAGTCAGTCAGTTTTGGTTGGGATGGAATTTCATTTGCATACAAAGATTCAATGTTGCTCGCATTGTTTTGAGCTTGAATCAATGCTGTTGATCAATGAACCGTCGGCGAATGAATACAAATTGTTTAAATGCGATCAATCTCACTGATACAAAGCATATCAATTCGACATGTTGCTAATTTGTCGCTGCGGCAATAAATCGGCGAGTCGCCAATTTGTTGCCACTGACGATTGCTGCCTATTTCTCACATTTTGCTTGGTGGGCTCAATTCTCTAAATTTAAAATTTTTTTTGTATTTTTGTGAGTGACAATGACAAAATATTTGCTTTTTTGTTTAAATTTTTTATGTTGACAACGTTTGCGCAAATCATAACTGCGACAGTGAAAATCCTGCTGCTGCTACGGTTATTGTTGTTGCCACAATAGACTTTGACGCCAACGCTCGAACGATTTCACGCCTTGACAAATGCGTGTGTCACTCACGGTCCTGTATGTGTGCTGTGATTTAGAGTTGTGAAATTTTTGTCTTCCCCACCCACACAAACGCTCACTGCTATACTCATTCAAATACGCACACGTCTGTGCATGTGTGTGCATATGTGTTTCCGTATATAAAACAAAACATAGAAACAGCTGCCCCATGTATGTAAATTCTGACAAGCTGACAAGTGAATTGGTAAATAGACACATGCACACTTGCTTGCATACTTACATTCAAACAAACGAAAGTTGGCAATCTTTTATTTATCCAAGCTCACACACAGACTAAGCCATACAATCAAATTTTCATGCGACACGCTGCGCAAAAACCGACACCAAAATTCAAGTGAGTAATGAACTGGCGCGATTTTTAAATGCAGCCTCCTGCCATGTGTGTGAATTCGTGTGTCTGTTTCTGTCTGTCTGTGAATGCGGTGTGTTTGAGTTTGTGCGACATAAAATTTCATTAAACCGTCGCACACATCTGCACATACAAATTGGAGGCAATTTGGCGTGCCAGTGTGTAGGTGGAACACATACAAACACTCCGTGCATGTGTTTGTGGTGAGGTGAGGTGTGCTGAAGCGACAACTGATTTTTCATATTTTTCGTATTTTGCAGGAAATTATAAAAATGCAGGTGCACTCGCGCTTGACACACACACACACATACTTATGCACATAGACAGTAATGTTGCTGTATAAACACACAGTGACTACAGTACAGAGGGCATATTAGTAGCTAATAACGACAAGGACGCTGCGTCAAAAGTGCTCAACATGTTGCCGAAACTCAAAGCGTCGTTGCCTGTACTGCTTAAAGTTCACAACTCTTAATGACATTTGTTTTTGTGCTTGTATGACAAGGATTCGTTCAAAAGGAAAATTTAATTATTGTACCCAAACTCGATGTGTCAAGGAAATAAGAAGAGCAAATCAAATACTTAAAAATTAAAATTTGAAATTATATACAAGAGAAAAAAAATAATATAAATTTTAAGTTCATAAAAACGCACTGTATGTTTTCAAGGACATGGCAGCACCGAAAACTAACACTTTGAAATTTTTTAGAATTAAATTTTTTTTAATTGAATATTAAAAAATTTTTTAGATTGAAATGCAAAATCAAAATTAAAAATTAATTTCAAATAAAGTAAATAAGAATTAAAAAAAAAATTATTTTAAATTAGTAAATATTAAAGAAAATGAATTCCAAAATCAAATTAAATTGAATTACTATTAAATATATAAATATTCATATCAAATATATTTTAAATTTAATTAAATGTCAATTAAAAATAAATTCAAATATAATGAAAATTAAATCAAAATTTAAATAAAATTAAATAAAAATAAACATTAAAATAAAATCAAATAGTGGTACACTGAATCAAAATTAAATTCAAATTAAACTAAATTGTAACAAAAGTTATATTATATTAAATTTAAATTTCAATAGCCAAAATTAATTACAAATTAAACTAAAAATAAATCTAAAAAGAATTTTTTTATTTAAAATTAAACTAAAAATAAATTGAATAAACATAAATTCAAATTAAAATCAAACTATATTTAAATAAAGTTAAAAAAGAATCAAATTAAAAATAAAATTTAGTTATAACTATACTAAAAATAAAATAAAATTTCACTCAAACTTAAATTCAAATTAAAAATAAACTAAAATTAAACTTGAATTTAAGTTAAATTAAAATTTAATTAAAATTTAATTAAAATTAAATTTAATTAAAATAAATTGAAATAAATATTAAAATTAAACTAAAACTAAATTAAAATCAAATTAAAATGAAATTAAAATGAAATTTAAATTAAATTAAAATGAAATTAAAATGAAATTAAAATTAAATTAAAATGAAAGTTAAATTAAATTAAAATTAAATTAAAATTAAATTACAATTAAATTAAAATTAAATTAAAATTTAATTAAAATTAAATTAAAATTAAAATTAAAATTAAATTAAAATTAAATTAAAATTAAACTAAAATTCAATTAAAATTCAATTAAAATTAAATTAAAATTAAATTAAAATTAAATTAAAATTAAATTAAAATTAAATTAAAATTAAATTAAAATTAAATTAAAATTAAATTAAAATTAAATTAAAATTAAACTAAAATTAAATTAAAATTAAATTTAAATTAAATTAAAATTAAATTAAAATTAAATTAAAATTAAATTAAAATTAAATTAAAATTAAATTAAAATTAAATTAAAATTAAATTAAAATTAAATTAAAATTAAATTAAAATTAAATTAAAATTAAATTAAAATTAAATTAAAATTAAATTAAAATTAAATTAAAATTAAATTAAAATTAAATTAAAATTAAATTAAAATTAAATGAAAATTAAATTAAAATTAAATTAAAATTAAATTAAAATTAAATTAAAATTAAATTAAAATTAAATTAAAATTAAATTAAAATTAAATTAAAATTAAATTAAAATTAAATTAAAATTAAAATTAAAATTAAATTAAATTAAATTAAAATTAAATTAAATTAAATTAAATTAAATTAAATTAAATTAAATTAAATTAAATTAAATTAAATTAAATTAAATTAAATTAAATTAAATTAAATTAAATTAAATTAAAATTAAAATTAAAATTAAAATTAAAATTAAAATTAAAATTAAAATTAAAATTAAAATTAAAATTAAAATTAAAATTAAAATTAAAATTAAAATTAAAATTAAAATTAAAATTAAAATTAAAATTAAAATTAAAATTAAAATTAAAATTAAAATTAAAATTAAAATTAAAATTAAAATTAAAATTAAAATTAAAATTAAAATTAAAATTAAAATTAAAATTAAAATTAAAATTAAAATTAAAATTAAAATTAAAATTAAAATTAAAATTAAAATTAAAATTAAAATTAAAATTAAAATTAAAATTAAAATTAAAATTAAAATTAAAATTAAAATTAAAATTAAAATTAAAATTAAAATTAAAATTAAAATTAAAATTAAAATTAAAATTAAAATTAAAATTAAAATTAAAATTAAAATTAAAATTAAAATTAAAATTAAAATTAAAATTAAAATTAAAATTAAAATTAAAATTAAAATTAAAATTAAAATTAAAATTAAAATTAAAATTAAAATTAAAATTAAAATTAAAATTAAAATTAAAATTAAAATTAAAATTAAAATTAAAATTAAAATTAAAATTAAAATTAAAATTAAAATTAAAATTAAAATTAAAATTAAAATTAAAATTAAAATTAAAATTAAAATTAAAATTAAAATTAAAATTAAAATTAAAATTAAAATTAAAATTAAAATTAAAATTAAAATTAAAATTAAAATTAAAATTAAAATTAAAATTAAAATTAAAATTAAAATTAAAATTAAAATTAAAATTAAAATTAAAATTAAAATTAAAATTAAAATTAAAATTAAAATTAAAATTAAAATTAAAATTAAAATTAAAATTAAATTAAAATTAAATTAAAATTAAATTAAAATTAAATTAAAATTAAATTAAAATTAAATTAAAATTAAATTAAAATTAAATTAAAATTAAATTAAAATTAAATTAAAATTAAATTAAAATTAAATTAAAATTAAAATTAAACTAAAATTAAATTAAAATTAAATTAATATTAAGTTAAAATTAAAGTAAAATTAAATTAAAATTAAATTAAAATTAAATTAAAATTAAATTAAAATTAAATTAAAACTAAATTAAAACTAAATTAAATTAAAATTAAATTAAAATTAAATTAAAATTAAATTAAAATTAAATTAAAATTAAATTAAAATTAAATTAAAATTAAATTAAAATTAAATTAAAATTAAATTAAAATTAAATTAAAATTAAATTAAAATTAAATTAAAATTAAATTTAAATTAACTAAAACTATTTCAGATTTAAATTAAATTAAAATTCATTAAACTAAAATTACAAATTACTTTCATTACATTTAAACTAAAATTAAGATTAAACTAAAATTAACATTTTTAATTATTAATTCTAAAATTAAGTTAAAATTGAATTAAAATTAAAATAAAATAAAGTAAACGTAAAATTGATCTTCAATTAAATTAAAATTAATTCAAACTAATTCAATAATAAGAATTTACAGCATCACACAAGATTTCCAAAGTTTCAAAGTTTGCTCAAGTTGAACTTTATAAGCTACGCAAAATGTCATCTTTAAACTTGTCACAAACTACTCCAAAGTGTAATTTCGTAATATTTATGAAATTCCTTAGAATGGGATGCATAATGACTTAATAATCCTTTTGTCTTCAGCCGTTCGCGCTACGCGAACTTGTGCAGCTTCTATTTATGGCTACACGGCTTTGAAACTTTGCAGTTGAGCCACTTACCTGACAGCTTGAAGGACAACAACAATTTTCTACCAGGACAGAAACGTAATTGGCAATTTAATACGATTTAATAACGTTTCATTGACAACATTTTGTGTCCAAGTCAATGGCTGCACTTGTAGAACTACTTCGGTCAATTGTCTGATAAATGACAATAGTAAAGTTGCAATTAAAGTAGACACTAGAGCGGGTAATGGAATTTACCTGCGGCAGCTGACTACCCTTGCGTGTTGTTCTTTGGACAACCATCAACGGGCATAATTATCTAATTAAGCCACGTGGAAAGGGAAGACCGTAATTCATACTAGTTATAAATATTTCAAATTTTTTGTAATAAATATGTAGATAATTCAAACAAATACAATAAATAAATAAATAAATACTCATAAATACTTTTACTTGTAGTAAAAATGTAAATAATTTAAAGAATACTCAATTAAAACGTGAACATTTCAAGTAAAATAAATAATTGAAAATTGTGTGTATTAACACTCCGATGCCCAACAAGGTCCGTAGGGACCTATGGCGTTTTTAAAAGCAATTATTTTGTATTTTATACGTTTTTGCCATCTGTCTGTAGTAAAAAATACATAATACAAACACATCTACACACATTATGTAACACTACATTATACAATTACAAGCCTTATATGCAATATTACAATAGAGGTCCCTGGGGACCTTGTTGGGCTTTGGCCGTTTAAAAAGTTGTTGGGCATCCGAGTGTTAAACATGTAAAAATTTTTCAGAATTCTCATTCAAAACGTCAACAACATTTTAAATGCAATAAATGTGTGAAAATTTTTGGTTATAAGTATACGAAATTTAAAAAAAGTTTCAACCAAAGTATACCTAATCATTTTAGGTAGGAAAACAAGTCCAGGCTACAGAAATATACGTCATAGAGCTAATTAAAAAATTGTAATATTACCACAAAACTGATATTATTTCTTCTCAACACTTCATTACGATTACAAATATTTTTAAAGTGGGAAAGTGAATGGAATTTGGGCCAAACATTTTGTTTTTTGCTTCGAAGAATACTAAAAGTTGATTACCTCACAACTTCATTTCTATGGGTAGAAAGCCTCTGGTGGTGAATTTTCGAACTTTAATTAATTTTTTATTTTTTGCATGCTACAATGTTGTCGAATGCTGAATAAATCATTCAAATCGGTTAAGTATCTCCGGAATAAGGATATGAGAAATCACATACTTTAATACTACACTTACAAGTGAGGCGATAAATTCATAGAAAATGGCCTGATTTGTATGGCAGCTCCGTGAAGAGTTGAAGATAGAAGATAGGTCTGTATGGAAGAAACATTTTAAAGGACAAATAAATGGGGGTCAACCTTACATTTGATACGTCTGGAAGCGACCTGGGAGCAGTAGGAGATAATTTTATAAAAGTGATCATTTTGTATGGAAGCCCTATTAAGGGTTAAAGAAAAGGGCTAAGTATGTTCGAAAGAAATGTTTAGAAGAGAAAATTAGTGGTGGTCATTCATAGATTTTAACTCTCTAAAAGCAACTTCTGAGTAGATGTGCAACAATTTTTCCAATTTTACAGTACTTCCATTTTATGGCTCATACATTTTAAGTCAATCCTTATAAAATGAGAGCTTCCGTAGTATCAAGAATATATTATTAAGAATCTCCATATGACACTATCACTATTCTACATTTCCTTTGCATTTTTATTGCAAGTATTCATATATTTTCTGGCAATCAGGCAACCATCTTCCATCTGCAATCTGACAACCTGCTTGAAGTTAAGTCTACCACATCAAAATTAGGTCTTGAATGTCATAGCTTCTTACTAACAAGAAGCCACCAAGAAGCTCACACATTTTCATATTTATAGAAATAATATAAACAAATACACACAAAAATAAACGATGGCCGTTTAGTGTTATTCAGGCATAACGATATCAATTATCCCAGACCCCAATATTTTTGCATGTAGTATTCAAATACTGCACACACTCAAAATACTCGGCATTACTATTATTGTGTATGTATGTATGTGTGTGTTTGGACAACAAGCATCAGGCAAATAAAAGCCATAAAGGGCAGCTGGCAGAGCAAAAGAAAGTCACATCAACATGTCAAATACAAGACATGACAGGGCAAAAGGATTACGAACATGCAGCCAAGATATACAAACGCAAGCATTGACCGCAATATGTGCGTGTGTGTGTGTGACGATAAACGTAATCATGATAATCAACATAATCGTCATTACTATCAGCGGCGGCGGCGGTAGCATCAGATGGCTGTGCTTATGGGCACTAAGACTAAGAATTATTATTATTACATATTTTCAGCATGTTTGTTATCGTTGCAGACATTGTTGTTGTTATTGTTGCAATATTGATTGAAACATAAAAATTCAAGTATGGCTGCGTGTACATAAAACAGCAAAAACAATGGAAGCATTGCACATGACGTGCCAGTAGCTGACCGCCAAGTAAGCGCATACATTTTTAATAGTGTCTGCTTTTAGGCGCTTCACGTAATATGAAGCAATTATGTACATACTACACATAGAATATTTATATATATCTGCGCTGTGAGACCAAAACCATTGGCAGCATGTGTAGTTGTACGGATTAGGTTGCACAGTGGCATACATAGGATTTTATTTTGAGGGGGGTTTGCTTACAACTTTTGAGCCTAAGACCATGCGAAACCATATTTTGTACCAGCATTTTTTGTATTTGGGGATTTGAACCCCCAACCTCCCCTCTGCGTGCGCCACTGATGTTGCATATATACATTGTTCCCTAATATGGCGAGTCGCTTATGTTGTGGTCCGTTTGTGTGTGGTTGGCAAATATGGATTTATCAGCAATAAGTGACCCTTATGTGGGCAGCTTAAGGGCTGATGTTTGTTTGACTTATCATCGCTTGCGGTGCTAGACGGTAGATATCCTCGAGCTTGACTGCGTTTGTGGCGCAGTTGGCGATGTACCAGTCAAGTGGTGGTTTAGTTTTGGAGTTAAGTCTGAACATATAAATTAAATATTAACACATTTATGTATATGTACATTTATGTGTTGGTCGTTCAATTATATTTGTATTGATTTTGATTGAATAATACAAGGGTGGTCTGAAAAGATTTCGATCAAACAAAGATTAAAAACGTGTATTTTTAAATTTATTTTTAATTTTAACTATTTAGACTAACTTATTTATAGACTCTGCTATGACTCTTACTTTAATTCGACGGTTATCTATTACTATTTGGTGACCTTGAGCAATGTTATTTTCAGTAGTTCAACGTCAATTGTCTTCCAAGCTGGTACCGGCCCATTTAAATTCAGCTTCCCAACATTTTACAGTGATAAATGATGGTGCAGAGTCCCTGTTCTCAGCGCCCAAATCGTCCTTAATTTGCGTAGTCTTATTGCTTCTCTAAAGAAATATTTAATGACTGACACTGACATTCACTGATTCACATTGACTGATTCAAATCTTTATCAAACCATAGAAGTTTTAGTGACTAACTTTCAAAAGATGTGCAAACAGGGAATCTTTCATGAACCATTTAGTCTTGATGAGGAAATTTTGTAAGGAAAAATCTGTACTATATCTGCTATTTTACTAAAGAATCTGATCCCAAGAGTCCGGCGTGAGAAGCCTAGAACTTTGAATTTTTACTATCCAGGGACGGTCATTGACACAAGAATGTAAAACTACTCCTGTACTTCTTCTGCTTCTTCTTCTCTTCTTTTTCTTTTTTTCTTGTCCTTTTTTAATTTTTTAATTTTTTCGTTTTTCGTTTTTTTTTTGTTTTTTTTTTAATTTTTTTTCTTGTTTTTTTGTTTTCTTGTTTTCTTGTTTGCTCTTTTCGGTTTTATTTGTTTTGTATTTTTATATTTTTTATTTAAATTATTTTGTATTTTTATTTTCCTTTGTCCCTTCTTTTCTTTTGTCTTTGGTCTTTTTACTTTTGCCTTTTCATTTCTTTTATTTTATTTTATTTTCTTTTCTTTTCTTTTCTTTTCTTTTCTTTTCTTTTCTTTTCTTTTCTTTTCTTTTCTTTTCTTTTCTTTTCTTTTCTTTTCTTTTCTTTTCTTTTCTTTTCTTTTCTTTTCTTTTCTTTCATTTTCTTTTCTTTTCTATTCTTTTCTATTCTTTTCTTTTCTTTTCTTTTCTTTTCTTTTCTTTTCTTTTCTTTTCTTTTCTTTTCTTTTCTTTTCTTTTCTTTTCTTTTCTTTTCTTTTCTTTTCTTTTCTTTTCTTTTCTTTTCTTTTCTTTTCTTTTCTTTTCTTTTCTTTTATTTTCTTTTCTTTTCTTTCCTTTTCTTTTCTTTTCTTTTCTTTTCTTTTATTTTCTTTTCTTTTCTTTTCTTTTCTTTACTTTTCTTTTCTTTTCTTTTCTTTTCTTTTCTTTTCTTTTCTTTTCTTTTATTTTCTTTTCTTTTCTTTTCTTTTCTTTTCCTTTATTTTTTATTTCTTCTGTTTTATTTTGGTTTCTTTTCTTTTCCTTTTTTGTTTTGTTTTCTTTCCCATTTTCGGTTAAATTTTTCTTGTTCTTTTTTATTTTTTTCGTTTTCCTTTTAAATTTTTTTTCTGTTTTTCTTGTTTTATAGTTTTCTTTTTCATTTTATTTATTATATATTTTTTATTTTTTCTTTCAATTTCATTTCATTTTCTTTTCTGTTTTCTTTCCTTTGTCTTTTGTCTTTTGCCTTTTCTTTTCTTTTATTTTTTTCTTTTCTTTCCCATTCATCTTTTTTTCTTGTTATTCACTATGAAAGTTATTAAACGCTGTGTTCCTTTTCTTCTTCTTACTCGCCTTAGTCAACTTTTTGTTTTTGTGTTTTTTTTCTTCGTTTTCTTCTTCTTGATCTTCTTCTTGTTTTTTTTGTCCTTCGTCCTACTCTTTCTCCTACTCTTCTTCTTAGTCTTTTTTAATATTCTTTTCTTTGCTCTTCGTTTTGTTTGTCTTCGTCTTTTGCTGCTTGTTAATCTTTTTGTTATGGTTTCCTTCTTTTTATTTTTTCCTGCTCTTCTTTCGGTTTTTTTTCCGCACTATTCTTCCGATTCTTCTTGCTACTCTTTTTCTTCCCATTCTTTTTCGTAATCTTCTTTGTCATTTTCTTTATTTATAACGGCTGTAAGAGTGGAACCCACTTAAACTGCGATAAGTAGACTATGAATAGAATTATCGATTAGATCCCCTGGAAGAAGAAGAAGTTGCCAAGGTGATTCCTTCGTTTTCTACACAAAGCAACTTTTTCTTCCTCTTCCTCGTCAAAGACAAAAGTCGTGGATGCATGGATGCCAATCAAACCTTGATGCCAATCAAACCTTGACAAATATTTCTCTTGTAATATTACACAAATTTGCGCCTAAAATCATACAAATTTTCACTTCAGTTGGAAAACTAAACTTTACTCATAGCTACGAGTAGTTTTATTAATATTGCTGCACTTTAATTTTACATTTTTTATTGTCTTTATAATTTTATTTCGTCTTTATTTGTTGTTATTCTCGTTTATTGTTTTATTGTGGTTGCTTCATTGTTTTATATTCACTGAACGCCGCAACATGCGCTGCATAATGTAACTTAATGCCGTCAATTGGGAGCAGTTTCTTCAAAGCCAAATCCACTTACAACGTGCCTCACTGTTCACTTCTTACTTCTCACCGTACAGTTTACTCTCATTATTGATTTGTAGCGTGACCTGCACTAATAAAATTAAACAAAAATACTTTGCGTTGTCTTTTGGCCACTATTGTTCCGCTTCCTTGTCGCATTCGAGCCACTCAACACACACAGGGGAACACATAAACGGCCCTGTTGGCGATTAGTCGACATGTAAAGCAGAAACGAAATTGAATTGAGAGGGGAAAAATGCTAAAGCATTAAGAAAATTGGGTCAATTGAGTTTTTGTGTTCATGTTCGTAGGACTAAATGCCTCGCAAGATGCGAGGCATGAAGCATTGTTGAATTCAGAAAGCCTCAGAAAAGCAGAAAGCAAAGAGTGCTCATTGCTGCATTGTGCTGGTGTTGCTGATTGCTTGTCGTGCTGGCTATATTCTGGCACACACACACACACACAACCACAGCCGAATCAAACAATTGAACCTTTGGGCGTTTTTTTATGGGACACACTGAGCCCAAGTGTTTGCTTCTGGTCCGGAAAACACTTCAGGTATTTCTGCACTAAACGTTTGCCCTGGCCCTCACTTTTGTTCTTAGCTCTTTTTCGACTTAGTGCGAGTGAATGGCAAAACAAAGAAAACAAGAAAAGTGGAAAATATGAAAAAAAAACAACACACAAAGTAAAACGTTGTTGTTTTCAGTTTCAATAAAAAAAAAATGATATGTAGTCGCATTTGTTCGGTAAACATTTGTCGTACTTTTTGTCGCTAATCCACAATGGTCCGAAACCAATCGTGTTTCGGGATTGTTGCTCACGGCAAAGCACTTGGAAAACGCTTTTGTTTCATGTTCTGCTGGTTTCTTTTCTGGTGTCCCAAAACTGTTGTTGTCACGTTTGAACAAATTGTAAGAATGCAGGAATTCTGAGAATGTATTCGTGTGTGTGTGAGAGAAGGGGAAGTGCATCCACAAGAAAAATAGTGTAAATATTCTGCTCCACGAATTCGTATTGAAGCTTCAATTTGATGTTTTTGTTAAAAAAGAAACTTTTTATTAGAAAAATTTTACATGTTTTGCATTAAATGCTGTATCGAAAAATCTACCGAACAAGAACATTTTTAAAGAAAAGTTCCAATATTGAAAAATATACAGTTTTCTTAATTGAATTTCAAATAATTGCATTCAAGAAACCGAATGAAATATTTCGAACTTTTCAGTGAAAATTTGGTTTTGGAAAATTTTACATAATTATTCAACTCTATGAAATTTGTTCATTAGAAAGTTAGCAGGAAGGATTTAATTATCCATTGAATGAAACAAAATTTACAAGAATTTGTTGCTTAATGAAAATCTAGAATTTCTGTTTCTCATGGATTCATTTGAGGAATTTTTCACTTAATGAGAACAATTACGAAGCATTTCTTGACTCTTTATTACAGAAAATACAAATACAACATAAAATAATTCCTTGAAATTGAATTATTCTTAGCTAAATCCTTCCATCTATACGAATGTTCCTGGGTACCTTTCAGTGACGCACAGAGCGGGTTTCGGAAGTTCTTATTTTCTTAACTGGCCACACGCCTCTCACACACACACGCACACACACACACATTTGACCTTTTAAAACACCTTTCTCGCCAAAGTTTCATCTTTCAAACGAAAAAATGGACATGTTAATGCGCTGTGTCCTCAAACAGCTCATACAACTTGTGGTCACTGCCAATACGAACAGAGCCAAGGATTTTGCAAAGAAACTTCCTCTCGAACACAACAAAGGATGCTTTGTCGTTATGGGACAGAATCCTGTGAAATTCAATGAAATGAAATCCTGTGTGGTCTAATGGTACCCTTTGCATTTTTGCGAAAAAAATATGCTTACTTCAGCCAATTAATATTTTGTTCAGATTTAAGCTTATTCATGAAAATCAATTGATGTGTCAGTGCAGTGGCGCACACAGAATTTCATTTCGGGGGAAGGGGGGTTTACGTACAACTTTTGAGCCGAATACCATTCGAATCCATATTTCGTACCAGCAATTTTTGTGTTTGGAGGGGAGCGGTTTGAAACCCCCAAACCCCTTCCCGTATGCGCTACTGTGTTAGTGTACATATTAAACCTCAGAACATATTTTTGATTATTATAATTATTATTTATTGCAAACAAAACTATTGGAAATTTTCAAGGATATTCAACAATCAAGTTTTAAAAGGATAATTTGAATAACTATTCGTCCTTGCGCAGCAAAAAATTAATATTTTTTAATTCTAGAGAATTTTCTCTATCATTTGATACCCACAGTTTGAATATTTTTTCAAATGTTCATGTCCTTGAAATTTCAAAGTCATTTAAAAAACTTCTGCCGTCAGAAAATTAAATTAAAAACACAGTTTTATTATACTTGGCCCTCAGTTTTGCAAATATATGGATTTACTTCGTGTAATTGTCACACGGTGCTATTTTTTTTTAAATTTTTTATTTATAAAGAAACATTTGAGGAAAACTTTTAGAACCAATTTTTGAACACTATCCCTTTGTTCTATACGAAGATATCCGATACCAAAGATACCTTCATAAAAAATGCAGTAAAACAATACTGTTTCAATCAATGGCGCACACAATATTTCATTTTGGGGCTCAATATCTGACGCCAATATGTGAGAGGGGTTTGAATCTCCAAAACCTCTTTGCGTGCGCTACCGGTTCCAGCATTAATCTATATAAGTTCCTATTTGAAACCAAAGCAAGTTATATCAAGTTGTGAACCAAATTCAAAATATGAATTTAGAAATGTGTTCAAAGATAAATTAAATTCAGTCTATTCAAAAAATAGTAAACATTTTTAATCGTAGCCTTGAAGACTCCAATTGTAACATTGCAGTGCATAACTCTTTTGCTTCTGAGGCACTGGCGTACTAACTATTTACAAATAAATCTTACTCTGTCTCAGGGGCGGATTCAGAAAAATATTTCGGGGGGTTTCAAAAAGTTTAATATTCAGAAATGTTTATGTATATGCGTTTTAATTTGTATGTAGTTCTAGAGACGACCCTAATATTTCGGAGGGGTTTCAACCCACAAAACTACCTCCTGAATCCGCCACTGCTCTGTCTGAAGCACTGTGCTCAAATAAACAAATTAATAAAAAAAAATATCAAAAATGACATTCGGTTTCACAGCAGCAAATAACACTGAAATTGTTTGCCCAAAAAAACGATAAAGCTTTGATTTAATGGTTCATTTCGTTGCTTCAGAATGAACTGCGAGATTTGAGATTTGTGAATTATGACTTTTTTATATTCAGTGTGCCATTTGTAGCTAAGATACCATAAAGAAAAGAAAGGTCCATAGAAAATTTTCTAAGAAATTTGGAACTCAATTGTTCAAGTCGAGTATTGAGGAGACACTAAAAAATGCACTCGGCATTGCAATTTCTTAACAAAAAATGGTATCGAAATAGTGTTCGACGCAAATTTACTCTTAAGTACGTTTAAGTAAGCTTCTCTTTTCTATCAGAGGCGGTTTGTAGTTTTAGGATCTTGTTCTGTCACCCTAACCTAATCTAATCTACTTGAATACCTTTGCTTTGATGAATTAAATTTTTACACAACTCATTCTTTTCCTACAGGGTATCTTACTTTCATGCATGCCAGATGGCTCACATATATGGCTTTAAGAATTTTTGGTTTGGTCAAAGTGACGGCAGCTGGTATGTGCTGTGCTGATATGTGTTTGGGATTGCTACACTCGCACACAAACACACACAAACACAACACAAACGTGTGTAACTCATCGTTTGGGCTCGAGTGATAAACGCTTAGTGCTTATTTTATTTATGCTGCCAAGTGCAGAAATATTTTTTTCATATTTTAATCGTAAACAGTATCGATGTCAAATATTACTGGGCGCTGCTGTATTTGCTATTTTTTGCTCAGGCAATAACTTTAAGCTGAACTGTGTTCATTTTTTTGGAACGTCTGAAAGCTATAGTAATAACATGTGTGAGTGCGCTTAAGGCTAAGAGTGATTTTAGAAAGAGTTAAAAAGATAAAATTTAAAAAAATCTTTTTTGGCATTTTCAAATTCTCTCAGAACAATTAAAGTTTTAAGCAAAGCAGCTTAACTCTTTTTATGTACTCGTATAAAAAAATGTTGGGGGCTGTTGAACCTGAGCAGTTGAGTAGTTTTCTTTTAAAGTCTCTCGGTTTACTTTCAGCCTTTATTCATAGGAAAGTCTCTGGGCTCACCATTACAACAAAAAGTGTTTGAGGAACTTAATTTCAAAAATTAGGTTTTAGTCCAAGTTTCACGCTCCATTCATAGGTTAGTCTTTTGGCTCAAATTCACATTCAACTCAACTCCTTAGATCGAAATTGTTGAGTTAAACTATTCATTTTGTGGCTCAATAAGCCGTGAAAAGCTATTGGTGACTTTGAAGTTTTCCTCTCACCTAAAACAGTCGTCAAACCAAACAAAGCAAACCCCTTAAGACGCTTACGGCCGCAGCTTTAAAAAATTACAAACACTCAAATTGTTTTACATACTCATTGCTTTAGTCCTTTTTGCGTCTCTGGAAGTGTGTGTGTGTGTGCATCTTAGTTGCAAATCCTTTAATTTTGCATAATTTTCCATGCTGTCAGAAATTGAAATTACAAAGAGAAACACAACAAAAATGAAAATAAGAAATATATGATAAAAGCACAGCAATACACAACAAAGCGCGTACACGCCTAAAAGTATGCAATTTGACACATGCAGCCAAACATTTTTGTACACAATTTTTATAGATGTTTTTGTGTATGTCTTGTTGTTGGTGTTGCCTTACGATTTGTTATCATTGTGACTGTTGGCTGAGTCTGTCTGATTGTCTCTTTGTCTTCTGTCTTTCTTGTTTTGGCTCCTGTCTCGCTTATTCCATAATTCTCTTTCTCTATCTTTTTCTCTCTCTGCACTTGTCTGTCTTTGCCATCTGAACGTCTGCCGTCTTGACAGTGAAATTAAATTGAATTTCATTACGCGACGCAAAGCGAAACCAACACAAATGGCAGCTCCAGCACGCGCCTGAAAGCAGACAAATACGCTGTGATTTCTCTTGTGTTACCTTGCAGCGTACAGCTGCCATTGCGAACGCACAAGCACACACACGCACACACACGAGAATTACATTAGCTGTCTTTGTAGCGTGCCACATTCTTGCACACGTAAACGACATGTCACGCGCATTTCTGATGCCTGCTTCCAATTTTTCGCGCCTTGCCGTCTGTTCATTTGCACACGTTGTTGCTGTTGTTCTAGTTGTTGTTGTTGCCACTTTGTCATAAAGGCGAATATTTGAAATTTTCGTACGCAAGTCAAGGTATATATATATTCAAATTAGCCTATTCAAGCCGAACCAGCCAGCAACCCTTAATGTCAGCTTGCACCGTCTACTTAAATTTAAGTGGTAAGAAAATGAAATTGCAAAAAAATAAAATATTTTCATAACATTTGCAATGCCAACATGTCACACTAATACTCACACATAACTCATATGAACATACATGCAATAACAAATAGACACCAGCCCAGCGAAAAAGCCAGCAAAAGACACAGCAATACGACGCAAACTCAAAAAACGCGCATTGCCGTTAAGGTTGAAGCATGTGCTGTCATGAATTTTTCTGTCACAATTTTTACACCTTACAACAACAACAACAACTCCAATAGTATTTGCAATACTATCAGGTACAAATAATTTTTCTGCTTCACTGATACAACATCCGCTGTAAGCTGTACAACATGGCGTATGCGCAATCCATGATGTGAATGCGTTGTGTGTGTGTGTGCAGTGTGTGACAGTCAACTATGAATGCTTTTCTGGTTGGTACGACACATGTCGTACAAGTTGGACTGCTGTCGAAAATTGCGTTGTATAAAAATGTGAATTTTGACAAATTACTGTGCGCTGTGTGCCGACAGATGTTTTGCTTTTGGTTGCAAATATGCACACCAACAGATATACAGATTGTTGTATGAAAGTTGCCTGAAAGTGGGTAAAGGTTTGTGTTGTTGCCAGATAAATGTAAACATTTATTTGCCTCACGTATGATGTGTGCTTTCCTTGAGGTTTCCTTCAATTTCTTGCCTGCTTAATTTTCTGCTTCCATTGTTGAAAACTGTCAGTCAAGTGTTGATGGCCAAGGAGCATTACAATACGACAATTTGTATATATCAAAAAGAAATATTTATAAAAAAAAACTGAAAGGCTACTAAGCGAAAGACAAAGAAGAAAAATATTGGGATGGATAGAAGATAGAAAGGTAGATGTGGGAGTTCTACAGAGAGCGCACATGGTCCAAATCCGATACATTGTGATGCCACTGGATTGCCCAAAGCCAAAGCCACTACTCTCATTTGTCAGACTCTCTTCCAAGTCTTTCCTAGTCGGGTATTGAGTGAAGATTTTGACACAGAAGTAAAAAAAGTTGCATTATTAAGTTGCCAGGATGCCAGGTTGCAAAAAAAATTGTGCATAAATTACATGTGGCCAACGGTGCTATCGAAATGGGCGTGAAACTCAGCAGAGACTATAATGACGCCTTGCGACATAGAAAAAATGTTTGTTCCAAGCTGCCTACCCAAGGAGTACCTATACCGGCTGAATAAAAAATTCACATTTTCTCACAAAAATCAAACAATTTCTTCCTAACACTCAATTACGATTACAATTATACTCGAGAGAGGGGAGGTTAATGGGGTTTCGACAATACATTTTGATTTTTGCTTTGCAGAAACCCAAAAGTTGACAATCTCACAACTCCGATCGTATGGGAGACCACCTCTGGTGGTGAATTTCTGAACCTTCATTAGTTTTGTATTTTTTGTACTCAAGAATGTTGGCGACCGTTGAATAAATCATCTAAATCTGTTCAGTAGTTTCCGAGATACGATGTTTTCTCGCTTACTTAACTCCTACATTTACAAGTGGGAAGCCATTGGCATAGAAAATGGCCAGTTTTGTATGGCAGCCCCATTAAAACTTTGAGATAACGGGTAGGTATATTTGGAAGAAACATTCGGTAGGGAAAATAAATGTGGGTCAGTCTTGCATTTGACACATCTTGAGGCAACCTGGGAGCAGTGGGACCCTATTATGTAAAAACGACCATTTTGTATGGGAACCCCATCAAAGGTTGGAGATGGGGTATAAATATCTTTGAAAGAAATATTCAGAAGAGAAAACTAGTGGGGGTCAGTCATAGATTTTAACCCTCTAAGAGCAACTTCTGAGCAGCTATAGAGCAATTTGTTGAATTTCTCAGCTTTTTGGTGAACTATGATCTCGATGCGACGCCATTTAACCCCACCTTTGACCCACAATTTTTTGGGCTCATGTACTTATTCACCAAACTGTATAAAATGAGAGGTTCTTCATCACCGAAATCGAAAAATCGTGCACAAAAACATGTCTACTGAACATATCTGCTTTATCACCTTTAAATGCATTTTATTTTATTCGAAAACAAATGTTTTTCTAACAAATTGTAAATTTTTATGAAAATAATTTTTTTATTTTTAATAAAAATAATAAAGTGTTAATAAATTTTTAATTTTATTTTAATCCTTTTCATCTCCCAAATAGCAATTTTCAGCTTTATTTATTTACATTTTACTTCATTAAACTAAAGCAAAATTCATTATCATATTTTTGATGGAAATTACTATTTTACTTTTCACTCAAAATTATCACACCATGACATTGTATTTATAGACTCGATTGTGAAAGCTAAAAAAACACAATTGTGCAAATTAAAGCTCAATTAAAGTTCCAGTGAATGTTAAAAATTCATAAATTTATACGAGAAAAAACAGTTAAGCTTAAAATAAAAAATTTGATTGATGGAAACACAAAACAAAAAAATTGCAAGCAAATTAAGTATACAAATTATTCAACAAAAACTATGCTTCATTCAACTGCACTTCTACATTTAACTGTATTGCTGTCTATTGAAACCATTGAAAACTCTTTTTAAAAAACCATATAAAAACCATAAGAACGGCCATGAAAAAAAGCCATGAAAAACTCATAAAACCATTTATAAATAATTTAAAAAGTTTGCACGAAAATATGCACTCAACACAACAAATGGTTTATTGAATTGAGAATTGAGTAAAAAGCGCATTGAAAAAATTTGATAGGCTTTCACAATTCTGCTGTAAGTGGTTACATAGTTGAATGCAGCTGGCCGGTGTGTGTTGGTGAATATAATGTCGCAATAAAAAAATATATCTCTATGTATATGAACGCTTGTATCTAGGCATGGCTATGATAACTGACAGCACACAACAAGTTGTGTTGTATAAGTTTGAAATTTGTTAATTTTATTGGCATTGATGAGCTATGATTGATCAACATTTTGATGGATATCACCATGCGAAAAAAATCCAAAC
This sequence comes from Melieria crassipennis, assembly GCA_963668005.1. Classification (NCBI taxonomy): domain Eukaryota; kingdom Metazoa; phylum Arthropoda; class Insecta; order Diptera; family Ulidiidae; genus Melieria; species Melieria crassipennis. The sequence goes on from OY764963.1 coordinate 9,450,368, forward strand.
ATTTGAAAACACACAAACAAATCGGTATACATGCAAAACTAAGAGAAAAATGTAGTAAAACTAAATTTTTTTGTGATGTCAGGATTTTTTTTAAGGACTTTGAAATTTAAAGCAAATTTATATTTTAACAAATTATTTAAAAAAATTGGCGCTATGTGGAATATTAAAATTAGCATCAAATAAAAGAAAAACTTCCCTTGAATTAAAAAAAATAATTTTCTAATACGCAAGCACGAAAGTGTATTGAAAATGTCCTATTAAAACTTGAACCTTAGATAAGTAGATAGGTTGTAGTGGCTGCCTCTGTAAGAGCCACTTAGGCCTCTATATGGGCCCGTTGTGAAAATAAATTTTCACCCGCTTTTGAAATGTTTAGGCAACACTGTTTTTTTTTTTCAACATGTGTACCACACATATTTCAAACAGATTGGGAAAGGGAGAAGCGGACCTACAGTTTAACGCGAAATACGAACGGCGGTTTTGGTAATTTTCCTTTCACATTTGGTGGTTTTGCACACTTGAGCGATTCTTGCAATTCTCATCTGCTTCATGTGTATAGCGATAACTTCTATAACCGAGATTAATGTTTTACCACCCCGAGCTAGGACTTGAACCTAGGGCCGCGGGTGTGCAAAGCCAGCGCGCTACCCGCTGGACTAACGAGGCCAGCAGCTTTGACCTTAAAGGATACTTATGCTGCAAAATTTCCATTACATTTCCATCCATTTTTTTAAATATGTCTTGAGGACTAATATGTACTCTAACACATTCTCGAATTTTATCTATCTAACTTTATTATTTTTGAATAAACGATTTTAATACTTCTCTCTATAAAACAACGAATTTTTTGCACCGTAAGAAAAACAGAAAATATTTCATTAATCTTACAAACTAAAAAATAGTTAATTAATTTATTAATAATTAACAAAAATATTTAATTAATTCTTCAAACTTTAGCTTTAATTAACAACATTTAATTAAAAAAACCAAAGACTTTATTTTCTGCAGAAAATTAACTCCAAATATAAGAAGTTGTAATTTATGGAATTTTAGAATGTTTTGGAATTTTAAATTTATCTGACAAGTAATCTTTCAGCAAAGCTGCAACGATATTTTAATATTTTTAAATACGTCTCTCTAAAAAACAACGAATTTACGGCACAGAAAATATTTCATTAATCTAACGAACTAAAAAGTGGTTAATTAATTTATTAATAATAAATAAAATATTTAATTAATTGTAACCTAACCTAATTAATTGTACAAACTTTAATTAATAACATTAATTTAAAAAAAAGCTTTAATTAATAACATTTATTTAAAAAAAAACAAACCAAAGACTTTTTTTTCTGCAGAAAATTAGCTGTAAAACTCAGAAGAAATTTATGTAATTTTGAAATTTTTTTGAAATTTTTCATTTATTTGACAAGTAACCTTTCAGCGAAGCTTTAATGATTTTTTACAATTTTTCCTAATTTTAATCGAAAGCGAAAATCCTTAAGTGCTCTTTATTTAAATTTAAAGTCAAATTAATAACTGTCTTATAATTCGCCTTAAATTAGGCAGCAAGTATTTTATTCATTAAAGAAACGACAGCAATGCAATGACTTTTTCGAATGCCAAAGGTCAGCTAACCCTTCTGTCAATGTTAGTGAAAGCAGGCTTCTTGATTTAATAATTAATTCAGATGGGAAAATGTGAACTTAGAAATTTGCACTTGCAACATAAAAAATGCCAACACAGAGCAAAACAAGGAAATGCAAATGACAACTGCAAACTGTCAACTGGCAGTCTTTTAGTAAATTAAATTTGCATAAATTTTGCGTTAACGAAAAATTTGTATTTCCACTAATTTTTGTTAGGTGTCACTTGTCACTTCTTAGCTACTTTCAAACATGGTAACTTTATGTTATCTTTACAAATCTGTAAAGGCAAGCTGGCAAGAGGAAAATGCAGAAATGGGAAGTCTAAGTAGTCTAAAAATGTAGCTTAAGCACAAAATAGCGCTGAAACTTTCAGCCACATATCGAATAATACCCCAAGCTGTAATTAATCAATTTATTGTATAACACAACAACAATGGAACACTTATTCGATACAAAGCATTTCCAACGCACACGGCACCACAACCGCAACCACGCAGCTCGACTCACTGCCTTCGGAGTAAATATTATAGTTGAGTTGCGGCATAATGAACCAGCACAGCCAACCGCCTGGACCGCATTCACCACAATGCCAAACTGCGCGAGGTTTAATTTCCTCACAACCCTCAATGTGGCATTAGATTTATGGCCTAAGAATTTTATCAGTATTTCAACATTGGTTTGAGTGCGAAAAAAATCGACCACTTTTTGTATGCTTTACATTCTTTTGGCTTTGAAGATTGAGCAGCACAAGTCTACACACTCTAAGCCTGCCATCTGGCTCAACTAATCAACCGCCAGTTAGCGCAACATTAATGCGAAGCAATTCACACAGTGGGTCTGTGGGGCTGTGTGGGTATGTGTGCGACCCACGCACACACTCACACACAGCTGGCGCCACTCAAGCAGCAGTTCCTCTATTAACAGCCACGCTTATTGTCTTAGCGCCACCTAATGATAACGCATTAAATAAATGCTTTCACCCCCCACCCCCTAATATCAATTCCTCTCTCTTTCACTCTCATCCACTACTAATGCAACTTGTGCGCCACTTGAAGCGTCTGGCTTTATGCTTACAAATTCCAACAATGGCTGGGTGTAATTTTATTTTGATTACAATTTCGCGCACAGCTTTTGCCAACCAAAATTACACACTCTTCTCTCCCCCATGCTTTCCACATTTCTGCTTTTCCCATTTACTCCTCCTATCTAGATGCGCTATGAATTGTTGAAATTTTGCGCGCCGCTCAATTTTGTCTGTGGCCGCTTAACTAGCTGCGGCTTAACGGATGTAAAGCATTTTTGACAAATTAGCTCAGATTTGTTGAAGAACTTTTTTAACTACTATAAAAAATTATTGCTCCCAAAGTCAAACGACATTGGCCTAATTTTCAGTACAGTTTAGATATCTTCATTGTGTTTGGCCTACACTGCGGCACATTTGCGGACGAATTTGTCTGGCTTAGAGTGCACACAACTACGGTTAATCATGAATATGGCTGACAATCTGCTTTCATGATTATCAAAGATTAGTATCGATTATTGCCCAAAAGCCTCAGACTGTTGTTCACTGCTCTCCATTCATTTTTATTTAAGCCAAAAATATAGGTTCGCAAATTGGACAAGTTGTAAAAAATTTGTCTATAAACTGGACTCGAGGTTAAGTTACATAAGTTATTATTCTTTAAAGTGACCTTAAATTTACGTATTAAGTTACTTTAAAATGAAATTCATTACATTTGATGTACAATTTTTCGCACAAACAGGATTTATCTGAGTTTAAAAAATATTTCTAAGTGCTATTTCGAATAAAAGTTTTCAATGTTGGTGAAACATAGTTTAAAAATGCTGCAATTTAATCATTCCGAAATTTCGGAGTTAAAATTTTGTCATTCCGAAAATTCGGAGTTGGAATTTTTTCATTACTAAAATTCGGAGCTATGTCAGTTTTTTTTCATATTTCATCTTTATAGTTTTATAGCTAACATTTCCATTAAAAATTGTTTTTAAGGTGTTCAACATTTAATGTTATTTAATTTTTTACACAAGCACAATTGATCCCATTTTTAAAAACATTATTTACGCTTTGAAGCATGAAAATCTAGCTTCTATTAAACAAAGAAGCTCAGAAATATAGTTTTTTTACACTGCAAAGGTCTGCTTTTATTAAATGTCCCAAATTCGACTAACTAGCACAAGCATTCGTATTCTAAATGAAACTTATACTAAAGGCGGCTTACATATTGTCATTTAACGTCATCGCACAAGTAATAAACTCAACCCGTAACTTCAGCGATTTCATCACATTGATGGTTACAAACTTACACTAGCAGATTCGCATGTAAAAGTAAACTTGAAGTTGACTGCATTAACTTTTATGTTCTCTAACATTGCAAGATGTCGTTTTAATGTTTCTAGGTTGAAGTTTTACTATTCCGAAATTTCGGAGTTGAAGTTTGGTTATTCCGAAAATTCGGAGTTGAATTAAAATATTCTGCATACTCTCTTTCTTTTATTTCAAAAGAATTGCATCTAGTATTTTATCAAAAATTAGTTTATTAGCCCAACAAGTTTTGTTTTAGCTCTAAAACACTGAAGTAAATTCCAAATTTTTGAGGTTTTTCTACAAAATTACAGGTAATCATAAACTTATACATAATTTTAATTCTTCTTCTAAAAAATTATGGTATTTTATAAGCTACTAAATTTTGAGATTAGACACCGAAAATGTTGACGTAGATGTTTTATAGTGAATTTGAAAAATCTGTCTGTCATTGTCTCCAAGCTGACGTCGGCTTCAATACATCTGGGCTACATCTTCATATGCGACATGTTTCTATGACAGTTCTTGCTGAATCATTGCTTCCGCAACGATTGCTCTCCAGATTTCTGTCTTTCAAGCCAGACCTATCCAATTTTGCACCTTCTTAAGCTTTAAGAAATGCATCTAATCATCTTCTCTTTAGTCCTGCATTTGCCCTCCGAGTTTCTTTTCAATACCTGTTTGAAGCAAAGAGTAGCCTTATCCAAATTCAAAAATGTCTACTAGGAAGTAAAGATTCTTTATAAATTCGACTGATTTGATTATTAAATATTTATTATGTTTCAAGGTTTGAGCGAACTAAGCAGGAGCAGCTGCAATTTTTTTCTGCAATTTTTGAGGGACTATCTCGAGCTGCAATCTGGAGAAATACAGCCCCAATGCACCACGCATTGTCCAAAATTTATTCCGGGCAAGATATTCGGCCTCGATAGCTCAGCGGGTAGCGCGCTGGCTTCTCATACCAAGCGCCCCGGGTTCGATTCCTGGCTTGGGCTGGCAAAAAGACTCATCTACTTCTGTCGCTATCCACATGAAGGGAATGAGAATTACAAGAATCGCACAAGTGCGCTCTTGGCAGGCAATGGCAAAACCTCCAAGTGTGAAAGAAAAACTGCTCATCGCCGTTCGGATTCGGCGTTAAACTGTAGGTCCGCTCCCCTCCCTTTCCCCATCCGTTTGAAATGTGTGGTGTATCACATGTGATACACAGTGTTGCATACGCATTTCAAACGGGTGGAATCTGTGGTATCACAACGGGCCCACTAAGAGGCCTAAGTGTGTCTCATACAGAGGCAGCCACCTCAACCTAACCTAACCTAAGAGCGATTTTGAAAAACGAAAATTTTGAACAAAAATGCCGCTGTTATTTTCAAATGTTCAAAATTCTCAGCTTCTTCTTCTTTTCCATTTATTTGCAATTCACAGTGAAACCAAAACAAACATAGCTTTTCACCTCGCTGCAGCGCGCTGTGGTGAAATTTTACAGCTTTCTGCTTGTCAGATTTGCGTAAGAATAGGCTAAAAATAATTTCTGATAAAAATCTAAAAATAGAAATATATATATATAAATATATATTTATTGAATAGAAAATTAATTGTCAGTCTTTCACCAGAATAGTTCTGTTAATCTTCAGGTGAACGAATTACGCTGTCGGAATTCAGAAAAATTGATAATAGATAATAATAAGAAGTTAAAAAAAATTTTAATTACTCAGTTTAGTTCTTAGTTTATTTGATTTTGTGTGGTGTGACTATGAAATTGCGGAGTATTTTAATTTGAAAATTAATAGATATAAATTTTGGGTTTGTGTTTGTCGAAATCGGGTCAAAATTAGCCACTCCGAAAATTCGGAGTTATTCCTAAATTGGTTTTTAGGGACTAAAACGGGTTGATTACAAACTATTGAGCATTCCTAACTCAATAGTGTTGGAATTTTAAAAATATGGCACTTGGTAAAACTTCATTATTTTTATTAATATTAATTTTTAAATATTTTCTTTAAATTTTTTTGATGTCAATTTTGAAAAATTAAAAAATTCTGTATTTAAACAAAACTCCAGAAAACTACCAAAAATAAAACATGACTAAAAAGAAAAAAACAGTCAATCCATAAAACGTGAACTGGTGGCAATATTTCGAACCGATGGAATAAAATGCAGTCATGCTGAAAGTGAAGTAAACAAAAGTTCTATTTAAATGATAAACTAAAATCTAAGAAAAGAAATTCCAGCAAAAAAGCTTCCAATAAATGTGCACAATACAAAAAAATCAAAACATCTGAAAGAGCAACACTAAAGCACAAAATAATCAAAATGGCAAAAGTAACAACCAAAAATAAATCAACAAAAGAAATGGTCAACATGAGAAAAATACTTAACAAGCAACAAAACCAAATTTATAAATGCAAATATTGCAAAAATCGTGGAACATACAAAAATATGAACAACAAAGACAAAAACAACAACAACAAAGACAACAGGCACAAATACATGTTGCCAGCCAGCAAATGAAATGGAGTTGAATGGGTGCGAATACAAGAACGACGGCAGTTCTTAAAGAGCAGAGCAACAACAAAACGGTTACACAGACATCACACAGGCGCACACATTGGATCTGCGTGGCTGATTTCGACAGCAGCAGCAGCAGCACAAAAGCAAACTGAAAGTAAACGAAAAGCACAACCAAGTGAAAGCACAGCAAGCGGAAATTGAAAATGAGTTCAATATGCGGCCGGAAGTTATTGCAAATCGTAGTCGTAATCACACTGTTAAGTAGACACGCCCACATTGTCGACAGCAGCAACGCACAGTTGACAGCAACGCAAAAACTGTACAAGCAACAACAACAACTGGCAACGACGGGAACAAGTGCGTCACAAGTGAGCAATGGTGACGTCGAGACAGTGGAAGTTGTTGGTGGCGGGGAGACGGCCGAGACGGCAGTCATTGGTGATATTGATGAGGCCTGGGCGGTGACGGAGGAGGAAATGCGCTGGAAAAATGCAGCAAACAGCAACAACGAAATTAAATTGGCTGCAGCGAGTGAAAAGTTCAAAGCGAGAGAAGAGCACGAAGCGGTAGATGAAAGTGGGGAAAAAGACAGGACAGAACAAGAGGCAGCAACAGATGAAATTGTGGAACAAGATGAGCAACAGCACACCATGTTGCTGGCACAAGAAAACCATAGACAACACCACAAACAGCAACGGCAAAAATCTGCCACTTTGAACGCAGATCAACAGCAGAAATTACAAAAGCAGAAACATCAAAGGCAACATTATCAGTCAGAGCGACAACAGCACCAACATGGGCACACACATTGTGCGTACAGTCGACCAGCAGAATGGAAACGGCGACCACTGCGGCAACGACAACGACAACGACAACGACAGCGACAGCGGCTGCAGAGGGCAAAAGTGGTCGAGGAACAACGACATAAGCAGCGCAAACATCAGCGTCACCAACATGAACAACACTTCAATCAGCAGCAACATAAAGAGCAGTCGTTGTTACAACAACAACAACAACAACAACGACATCGTTCGCACCAGAAACATCGCAAGCATCAAAGGCCACAACAATCATTGCAGCTGGCTGCAACCAAAAATGTTGTTGATGAGACGAACAGCGAAACTGCAGCTTCAGCTGCTGCTGCCGATGTGGTCGATGCACTTTTGCAGCACATGGACGCTGCGGACTATCAAAACGATGGCGACATTTATGCGCGTCCCGAAGTGTTGGATGTGGCCGGCGACAGTGCAGCCGAAAGCCACAATGACGATATGGCCGTGTTTAATGAGCGCGATTTTGATGAGTACACACAACAACAACAACAACAAGCAAATGAACAATGGCAAATGTCAAAGCCATTGGCAACACAACAACAGCACAGGCAGCAACATGGCCATCGCGCAGCGCCACCAGCGCAACAGTACGAAATCACAGCCGATACCATTGCGGCCAATGAGGATTTGCTGCATCGACAAATGAGCCTCGCCACATTTGAGTTCGGCGATGAGACGCACCTGCTGTCCACACCGCCCACCGGCTATGCCGAGCACGATTTGCTGCTCGCCGACTGGCAACAGCTGTCGGATTTTGCTGGCAGCAGCACTGCTCCCACCACATATGCAGCGGTTGCGCCGCGCTCCGGTCGTCATCGCGGTCGCCATGTCACCGTCACGCACAACACACCGCTGCCGCACACATTCCCGCTTACGGCAGCCGTTGCTGCTGCCGGCAAAGTGTTTCGTTCGCTGCCCGATTCGGGCGACTATCATCATTACGAGCAGCACTTGCAGCGCATGTTGGCCGTCCAGCCGCAGCGCCACTGGCCGGTCAAGCGCGAGGCCATTGTCGAGGGCGATCTGATACTGGGCGGCCTGATGATGGTCCATTCGCGCGAGGACACCGTCATGTGTGGACCCATAATGCCGCAGGGCGGCATTCAGGCACTCGAAGCGATGCTCTACACCATCGATCGCATCAACGAGGCACGCCTGCTGCCGAACATCACACTCGGCGCACACATACTGGATGACTGCGACAAGGATTCGTACGGCCTGGAGATGGCCGTCGATTTCATAAAAGGTGAGTGAGGGTGAGTACGGCTGGCGGTGAGGGTGGTGAAAGAAAATGGTTAAGTCTTTCATATAGCAATCTTAGAAGAATGACTGAGTGGTTGCTGCGAAAAGTATGCACAGTTTTTTGTAATAAATCAAATTATGCCATGTCTTCAAAAGGTTTACGAAGTAGTAAGAGACAGACATGAATTGATTAATTATAATAGTGTTTATATTCTCCAAAGAATAATATTTAGTTCCTAATGTACTGATTTCATCATAAATGCTGAAACAATGTTCTTAAAATTCAACCAACACCTAAAAGTATGCCAAACAAAATCAACTTAAGCGCTTCAACCAGTGCACAGTGATTCGACTCCATACCACAAAATTGTGACAAAATTAGAACTGGTCTGTTCTTAACACTTTCGCTACAGGTTTTTACTGGGGAAAGTTAAAATTTTAAATTTTACGTTTTAGGCTTCTATGTGATTATATTAGCAACATTCCATAAGAATTTTTTTAATTTTTATACTCGGACCTTGTATTTTGGAGTGTTTTTCTATAAGAGCAGCCACATCGTTGTGGCTGTAATAATTACTTAAACATAAAACTTTTTACGCATAACGAAAATTTGAATATTTCTTGATTTACTTCAGCCAAAATTAAAAAAAAAGTATTTTAATTCAAAAAGAAAACGTCTAATTAAAAAGTTCACTAATATTTTCTGCTTCTTCTTCCTTTTCTATGTCAAGATATGCCATTAAAAAACGTGTATACCTCTCTTCTTTAAACTTAAATATTCACTTTATTAATTTCGTATTTTTCCTAAAACTTCAAACTATTCTAAAGACCAACAAAAAAATTTATTCTTGCAACCATAGAGGATGCAGACGTCCACAAAGTAGCATGTTGCCATATGGCAACAAAATAGCAAAAGGTTCATGGTCTGCTGATTTAATATCTCCATTTTGTTTTTCTAAAACTTTTGTAGTTTGGCAATGAATGAGACTTGAATTTGCAATTTTCGTCATTTTCGATTCTTCAGATTTTACATTTAATCAGTTACGTCAACATTGATAATTGCAAAGAGTAACAAAATTGTATGAGAACCCTTTAATTTTGCAATAAAAATGGTAATAATAGAAGTACGTTTTGCATTTGTGCAATTTTTTTATTTATTTTTCACTTCTTTTAGGGATAAATAAAATATCTTTTTTGTCGAAAAATAGGTGTTTAGACCACTTTTCAAATTAAATTGTTTTCTGAGATCCGAAGAATAAAATATCTTTTTCGTCGAAAAATAGGTTTTTAGACCACTTTTCAAATTGAATTGTTTTTTGAGATCCGAAAATATCGGATGATGTTTTTATATTAATCGATAAAAAAAGAATGCACCTAAAAATATAAAAAAGTCAAGCAACATTCTTTTCTCATACGTGATAGATATTGATATTTTCGTCTAAGTTTTGCCAATTTTCAGATTTTTAATTTTAAAAAATATTTTAAAATTAAAGTGAAGTAGAAGCTTCAGTTTTAGAAATTTTTAGAAAACATTAAAAACGATAATGAACACATCATTTCTTAATCTATATTGAAAGCTTTGGCATCTTCGTGGTAACCATGAATTTTTACGATTTTTTTTACTCAATAGACTAAAAAATCGATAACATGTGCTTAACCCTCTAGTTCCCAAGAAGGCCTGTAGACATCCTAAGCTTAACAAAATTCTGTAAATTACTCGTTACGATATTTCTAGCTGATTTTACACGTATGGAAAGGGGAATCTCCATTTTATAAAATAAATGTAGTCACTTAACGCTGCCGCATGCACAACGGCAGTAATTGTAAGACAAAGTTAAAGTTTCGTGAGAAAGTGAGCAAATAATTATTTTTGAAATTGTATGAGAAACAAAAATTATTTTAAATAAATTGTGAGCCTCAATAAAACTAAACAAATTACTGGTGAGTAGCTGTTAATGTGTTCTTTGAGAAAATAAAAAAAATTGTGAAAAAAAGTTGTTACACTCCTCCTACCTAACCCGAATCCTAAATTGTCTGTAGGCCTGCTTGGGATGAAAAACGTAAATAATTTACGGTCATTGATGATATTTTTTCGTCATTTAAGCATTATTTTTCTATTTGAACCTTTGAATTTTTCTATTTGGTATTTTTTTGAACAAGACTAAAAACTTGGGAACTAGAGGGTTAATTTTTTTTGTGAAAAAAGTTCCGACTTTGAAAACTGGAACTTTGGAACTCGAAACAAACCTTAAATAAACTTTGACTATTCCCAGAAATGTCAGCAACCATTAAATTTCACCTAAAAGTATACAAAAATTTAGTAGTTTTCATTGGTATTGAGTTAACTATGATATTAAATTTCTAAAAGTCTGCACATGAAATAAGTAAAAAATAAATTTAAAAATTAATAAAATCCTGCACATAAAATAGTAAACATCCACTGTGACAATGTCTGTCGGATGACATATTCACGCATATCAAAAACCTAATATTTACTTTAATATCACAAACCACAAGCAATGCACAACAACAAACTAATTTCCAATACCTGGTAATTTCTCTTGTGCAAATATTGCAGAATGGAAAAATGCATCGAATGACATAGTCAGTGCCAAATGTGCGATATGCTGTCGCCTATTGTTTAGTTGCTGCATTTTCTGTTTTCAGCAAACAGTGAAACTGTTTACTTTTTCCACTTTTGCCATGATTGGCGTTGAAATTGAAAAAGCATACAAACAACACATTTCACTGGGAATACAGTTTGAATCTGATTGAGAGATGAGTTTGCTTTCTTTTTGCAACGGAAATATGTTGTTGTTTTGTTTGTAAAAATCTCTCTGAGGAAAAAGATATCAGTATGAAGAATTAGAATCTAAATAAAGTATTTAATGAACATTTTCTTTCTTTTTGCAACGGAAATATGTTTTTGTTTTATTTGTAAAAATCTCTCTGAGGAAAAATATATCAGTATGAAAAATTAGAATCTCAATAAAGTATTTCATGAACATTTTCTTTCACAGAAAGTAAAGTTTGTCATAGAAACCGATTAAACAGTGTCACAGTGTCCAACAGTATGTTGGATTTTTAACCGCTTAAATCATCTCATATTTCCTTTCGTGAAATTGGCTAAGACAGATCACTTAGTGGATTGCTTTTCGTTTATTAATTTGTATTCAGCTAACTGAAGGTCAGCGGTAATTAACGTTACATCTACCAATAGTCCACAAGTCATTCGCTTCTATGGACTACACGTTTTTGCGACCAGTGGTCTATAGGCCATTCTTTTCTATACATCACGCTTTACCTATATCGAGTCATGGAAAATTCTCTTGAATGGATCACGCGTTGTATCGAATTGATTCCTGTAATAATGGTTTATAGATCATTCTCTTCTATGGATCGCACGCCATATGTATCGAGTTGATTCTTGCAACCAATGATCCACGGACAATTCTCTTGAATGGATCACGCGTTGCATCGCTTTATTCGCTTCTATGGATCACGTATTAGTCTAATAGATTCTTGCCATCAATGGTCCATAGAACAATCGCTTTTTTGCGCATAATATCGAGTCGATTCTAGCGACCAAAGGAACGATCTAGCGATCCAAGAACGATGGATCACACATTATACTAAATTATCCATCTTTTTCTATAAACCTCTGTCTCAGTATGAAAAAACTTCCACTCGTCAAAGCGAAACACAGATAAACTCTGCGCGTAACTGCCTTTTCATCATCTAAACATAATCTTGAGCTACTCCTTTCTCGGTTATATTAAGCTGCTTTGGATCTTCTGAAGTGTTTGCACGGTTCTGAAGTTTCAGAAAATTTATTTCAGATTTCTTCAGTTTAAACTAAAAACCTTCTTGGCTCAACTTTCTAATGAAATTTTTAAAATGCATTGAAATTGTCTAAATTTGGGAGTCACAATGTGCCCTTCACAGAGTTTCGAGGTTATCCAATTGTGGACGTGACCAAACTAAACCAAACCAAACCAGACCAGTCAAATTATTTTTTTAGTTCATTAAAGGCAGAACCCTTAAAATTTGTGTAGGATGTAGAAATTGTTAGCACTTAGCTAGAATTGAACATGTTACGTATACGTCACGTTGGTCCTCAATGTCAGAACAGCTTCACAGCGCACGGCTCAGAGTGAGTATACGTCACTTCTACTGTAACTTGAGGTACTCTGTTAATTTTTTTTATTTAATTTTTTTTAATCTACACGACTTTCGGAGATATCTGAGTAGATCCTGTGGTGTCAAGGAGTCAAGCTGGTCGCTTCTGAGCGCAAATATTTGAAGCCTGACTCAGATGTATGCAGGGCAGTCACAAATAGTCTTTCTTAGTCTTTCCACTATTTTTTTCATAAGAAAACATGCCAATTTATGGTTGCCTGAACCCTTTTTGGATACTGTAATAATTTTTGTTTTTTGTGTTTTTGATCTTTGAAATAGTTTTTTTTAATTTCTTTTTTTTTCTATTTCTATTTCTTTCTCTCGTTCTCTATTTTTATTCAAAATGAAAAATTTACTTTGTGAATTCAAGAGAAGTAAATACTTTTTTTTATAGGGGACAGCGGGGAGTTTTGAAGCATGGGGAGTTCCGAAGCACGGCCATAGATGTCGCTTAGTAGTGGTTTTGATAGCTCTTACTTACTGTCAACATTTTTTAACCTAAAATCTCAGTTTTGTACTAGCACTCGTCTCGATAGCACACTTTTTTTGTATCTATCCAGACAGTGTGTTGAACATTTTGTTCGAAAAGTTTTTTTGAGCATTCGTGTTAGTGGAATTTTCAAGCGAATCGAAAAGGTGAGTACAAACAAAATAATGAACAATGAGGCTTTTAACCCATTAAGCCCTGAGCGTTGCGTTTGCGCAACGTTTGGGAATTTCGCTATATTAACCCTTTCCGGTCAATTTCCACATTTCTTGAGATAAAAATTTTTCCTTCAAAATATTGACTGTTATTGGACATTTTAGCAATAAAATACAAAAAAATTTCAAAAAAATTATTTTAGTTGAGAATTACAGCTTCATCAAATTTGGTCGATATATCGTACAATGGTCCGCAAATCAATAAAAATTGACGAATTTTTGGTTTCGGTTTTTTAAGTTTTATGAACAATTAATTGATTTTTTGATAGAAAACATAAATTATAACAACAAAAATCAAAATGTGATTTCATTTTGATCGAAAGTTATATAAATTATATATAGTAAAAATTTGTTCACATTTATTCGGCATTATATAACCATTGTTGTTGTTGCAAAGCCTTTTTCCTCTCAATAAAACACAGAATAAATTAAAATTCATACAGTTTTACAGAAAGGCACTGAATATAGCCGATTTCTCTTATAGTAGTGGGAGTGGCAGGTACGCATGTCTAACCTTACACAACCTGTTTCTGCCTAGTAAAACAAAAAATCGTCTAGTAAATCTTATTTTTAATCGAAAATTGCTGAATAGTCGAATTTTCTTAGCCACGTGGTTTACAAATGGGCGTGGCAGGCATACAAAAGCAAAAAATCTGTTACCAAACCAATAACTTAAAAAAAATGCAAACATAACTTGCAACCTTTGCTGTCCATTTGTACGATATATCGTACAAATTCAAATTTGTACGATATATCGTACATTTGACTTAAGTGCCATTGTACGATATATCGTACAATTTTTTTAAAGACTCGGGAAAAATGTTTAAACTCAAAAAATTTTAAATTTATTAACTTTTATAAATCAATTGATGTTTAAACTTTTAAATGTTTATATTTTTTGTTACTGAAAAATATTACAAACCTGAAATTTTCTCTGCAGAAGCTTCGTCACTTGTTGCTTGCTCAACTTCTTGCAAAGAACGTTTTACAAAACAAACAAATACTGTGTAACCACCACCACTATGATTTATTTTTCTAAACAGAATGATAAAGCACAGCCTACTTAACAAATATGAAAAAACCGTTTCATGAAATGTGCGCTCGCTATCAAATGAAATTTCCTAGAAAAATGTTATTTTAATTGTACGATATATCGACCAAATTTCCGGAAAGGGTTAAGTAATTCATAAAGACATAACACTTGAAAATGGGTAGAATTGGATTAGAATTGATCGTTTTCGATTCTGCCATACTCAAATTTCAAAATTATTTAAATATTCATAGGTTTTTTTCGATCAAAAGTCAAAGGTTTTTTTTTTGGGAATTTTTGAAATTCAATCAAAAATACTTATTCTTCAAACCTATCAAAATCCCTTAGTGGGCTGCATTTTGCAATGCTAAACTATTTAAAAATAAGTTTTGACAAATTTTTTTTTTGATTTTTTAAACAAAAAATATGCTTTAAGTTTTGTGTTGCGCGAATGCAACGTTGGGCCTAAACACTGCCAATTTTCATACAACGCAACGCGTGAAAATGTCAAAATCCAAGCAGCTGATATTTTATTGGCACATTTTATTTTCCGCAAATGTTTGATTTTGTTTATTTGTGTAATGTTTGCGAAAAACATGACAAAAGAAAAAAACATGGTATGAATTTTTTGCTTGATTTTTTTTCTTGATTAGGTCAATTAATAAGATTGTGTAAAATTTTATGGAAATCGCACAAGCCTTTCTGGGGTCAGGTTTTAATGGGTTAACGTTCAAAAGAATTTATGCAAAAACATTCGATGTGTTACTGACGCGGTGGCATTTTTAAAATAGTAGCGAATGGGGAGAATTGAAGCACATCTTGTGGGGAGATGTGAAGCACGTCAAATATTACAGATGTCAACCTGAAATCTATTTTACATGCGTATGCGCATTATTTGTAAAAAAATTCGAATGTTTAGTACAATTCCAAGGATTTTTTTCAACGAATTGCGTTATTTATATTTCTCGTATTGTTTTTCGCAACATTTTTGCGTATCTTCATTTTTCGTATTGTTTTTTGCATCGCGTTTTCGAACGATTGTTGTGTTTTTTCAGTCAATATGCCCCGTTATAAGTATAGTGCGAAAAAGAAGCCAGCGATTGATGTTGATGTCATGGTGGCTGCCATCAAAGAGGTGATGATTGACAGGAAATCGCAACGCTCCGTTGCCAAAGCGTACAACATCAATGATACCATTTTCTCAACTCTAATACATAAGAAACCTAATTATTTGTCATTTTCTCCGATCCCAATAAAGATTTTTCACCAAAAAATGTAATTTTCTGCGATTTTTAGTCGTGCTTCAAAACTCCCCGCGATTTCTGAATATTCCGAAAACCAGTTTTTTGGGCCAATAGACAAAAATTTTCGATTATTTTTGATTTTATGCATATCCATCAACTAGGAAGTGTATTTTAAGACGCGCTAGAGATTCTGTTTGAGAGAACGTGAAAAAAATTATTTTTGTGGTAGTTTTAACCCCCAAAAAAAGCATGCTTCAAAACTCCCCACTCTCCCCTACTATTTTCCAAAGAAAAGAGAAAATAAGTTGAAAAACAAGATGAATTTCAAATTTTGATTCTAAACTTTTTAAACAATTGTGGCTCAAGCTAATGAATTGGTTTGCTTTTACGGTAGAAAATTGCAGTCTACTTCATGAGAAACTCAAACTGATTTAATGGGCAAGTGATTTTCGACTGTTTGTGATACCGCAATGGGTCTTCATGGCCTAAGAGGACTCCGAGGGCAGCACTCCTACCTTCCTACGGTTAACAATTTTTCTTTGCGATTTGTCTATACTGATTGCTTTTCTTTAAGTGCTTCCTTCAGTTTTATGAATTGTTGACAGTAAACATCAGAACTGATCATTGGAAGTGAACTTCTCTTAGGGTCCAAGACCTTTTAGTTGATTTTCAATTATTGTGTGTGATACATTTAATCTGTCTATAACTTTTTGCTTAGTTACAATGATGATTCAACTCATTTATGGCTCAATTTGGTCATCATCAACTTTAGTATCATAAATCGACAAGAATGTTAGTCATCTTGGAATGAAAAATCTCAAGAATGAAATTTTGTTAACCAATTCTGAAACGTGAGTTCGGTTAAGCCACTTTTTAGCACCATAAGCTTCACATATCTCTTTGTCAGCTTCAGTGACTTTTAGAAAAAAAGGGGCTCTATGAAAATACTTCTAAAAGAGTGAAATATGTCCAACATTTAAAACGACACTGATTCACAGGAGATGCTTTACATATTCCTTCCTCCCTATTCCCTTCCTCCTTATCCTTGCTGCTCCTGGCTCTTTTGAGTATGCAAAGTATCGCTTTGCTAAACCATGACAGACACAAAGTTCTTTTAGAGTTTAATTGCGGCCCATTCCAAACCAGTTCATTCGTTTTTTTTTGTTGCTAAGTACACCAAAGTGGCAAAGTTCAATGTTGGGCTATTTGATTGCGTTCAGAGACTTACAGCATCCCATAACACATTTCGATTTCACTGTGTGAGAGTGCAGTGCCTTGATTGCCGTCTGGCTGATAACGCAAGCTATCGAATGCTTCAAAGGAAAACAATTATAATGCTAAAACAAGTTTTTCAAATAAACCTTATGCATTCTATTTATAAAAACGAAAATTACTTTCTTCTTTCTGCTTTCAATTTCTTCTTATCTCAGTAAAAAGTTAAAGCCAAAGCTTTAATATAATCCTGCGTAAGATTTTACAGAAATACATTTCCTTCCCCCCTTGGCAAGTTTGCCAACCAGTTCATTTTTTTCTGTAGCAACATGTCCTCTAACCCTCATTAAAAAAACTTGTTCTTGTATTATATGCAAAGAAAAGATGTCAATAAAAACTTTTGTGCGAACCAAATTTATATGCTTAACCTCAGCTTACCTTCTGTATGCACTAGAAAGAACACTGTTGCAAAAAAACGAATTCTAAAAAAAAAATAGAAAAAGAAAACAAATTTTGAAAAAGCCTTTAGAGCTGAAGAGATTTACGATTTTTGTAAACTTTTTGTTTTATTCTATGGGCAAAAGTGTTGCCATATTGCAAAACATATCTTCTGCTTTGACAGAAACTGCGTAATAGGAGAAGCTCCCCTGAGCTTACCGTAGTTTGATGAGATGACCCGCAGCTATAACCTCCAACTGCCAAATGCAAAAACTTATGCTAACTCTTTGTTTTTGTAAATATTTTGTAGCAGATTTTGCAGATTTTCCTACTCAACTGCCTTAGAACACTCAAAGCAGCTAAAATGTGTAAAGTAAAAACTTTTCTTGTTTTCATGGCATAAACATTTACTGCATACTTTTAGGTGGAAAAAGACGAGCATATAAATAAGCCCAGCTAAAATTTAAACTGTGCCACGTGTCCAATTTCGAAGAAGAAATTGAATAGCTTAACCCATTCGCTATTTTGTTGCCATATGGCAACATGCTCCTTTGTGGACGTCTGCATCCGCTATTGTTGCAAGAATACATTTTTTGTTGGTCTTTAGAATAGTTGGAAGTTTTAGGAAAAATATTAAATTAATAAACTGAACATTTAAGTTTAAAGAAGAGAAGTATACACGTTTTTTAATGGTATATCTTGACATAGTAAAGGAAGAAGAAGCAGAAAAAATTAGAGAACTTTTTAATTTGACGTTTTCTTTCAATTTTATATTTTTTATATTTGATATTTTTTTTTTTTTAATTTTGGCTGAAGTAAATGAAGAAATATTCAAATTTTCGTTATGCGTAAGAAGCTTTAAGTAATTATTACAGCCACAACGATGTGGTTGCTCTCATAGAAAACACTCTAAAACACAGGGTCCGAGTATAAAAATTAAAAAATTTCTTATGGAATGTTGCTTATATAACCACATAGAAACCTAAGACGTAAAATTAAAAATTCTAACTTTCCCCAGTAAAAACCTGTAGCGAAAGGGTTAAATAAAATTGTGTTTTAAATAAATGTTATGCTTAAAGCTTAAAGCTTTTTACTTAACTCAAAGCGTCCAATTACTGCGGCCACATGCCTCCAAGCATTTAATTAACCGCACAGCGCTGCGCCTGAGAGCAGACTAAATAATTGGTTGTGGCGCACAAAAGTATTCCCAACATGTTAATCTTTGGTAAGCGTTGAATTTAATTCGATGTTAGTTGTTGATATTTTTGTGTTGTTTACTTGAGCGAGCAGCATCAGAAAACGTAATTTTTTCATTTAGCCAAAAGATTAAATAAAGAAATACTCAAGCAGCAAGCACACAGAGCGCTAAGTGTATAGAAACGTGAACATTGGCCAATGCGCTCACGCACACAAACAAATGTTGGTACATGTGTGTACATGTGTGTGTAGTGTGTACAATCCTAACCAAGATGAAGCAGCCAAAAGTGGCAAGCAGCCAAAAACCAGCACAAATTCCCCAAAGTCAATAAAAAGGAAATTAGCCACACGCACACACACACAGCAAACACAAAGTCCCTGAACAGTTGCTGGCTGGTCCGTAATTGCGCGCCGTTTTATTTGCAGACGACAAACACCCACACACACGAACGTCAATGCCAACAAATGTGGCTAGTTAAATGTGTTAGATGCGTAAATAATAAATAAAATTGATTTACTTTGTGTGCGTAGAACAGTCAGAATATAGCAAAATCCGTCGACTCAGTAAAGCATTGTTGCAAGTGCGAGAGCACATGTGACAATAATTGATGGAGACTGTGGAGAGACGAACGTAATGGCAAACGTTCGATATATAAATAAATGCCGAGAGAAGCAATTTTTACTCAAAGTTTGTGTGGGTGTGTGTGTGGGCGCAAAATGTGCGCCAGACAGAGTGATGGAGATGTTGGATTATGGCCTGAACAGTGGTTCTATGCTTAAGAAAATAAGCCACCGAAAATTGAAGTGAAAAAGTAAGAAGGCTATAGAAAAAAAAATTTTGTTATTGACTACAAGGAGGCAGCTGTGCTTAAATAACACAGCACAACAAAAAACACTTTTTTCTGTTCGATGGTATTTTTCTACTGTTTCTTACTAATTTGGGTGCGCTGATTTCGAATCTATCCTCAGATTTTTTCTAGCAGCTCTGGTTTGTGAGATATAGGTACCGTATCATTTTTTCAGTTTTTCCTCTACTTTTTCCATATTTTTGATCTTAATTTCTAAACCATAAAACCGATTGACATGATTTTCACCTTATCGCATTAACAACACTGCACGGATTCTTTTCCGATGCAACTTATTTCTATAAGTTTTAAAATTCCGCGATAATTGGACCTCAAAGTCGGAAAATATGGAATTTTAAGGCGTTTTCTTTGATGGTCAAAAATATACACATTTTTTATAAATCAATTAACGAGTTGGGTGTATAATGAAAGCCGACATATCAAGCAATACAACACAGCCAAATTATTTGGCGAAATACACATTCGCATCGAAATAATAGTAAACATGTACCATAGTCATTTTCATCATTTTTCATACTTTTTCCTTAAAAAATTAGGGGCCTCAAAATATGCTCTTTTATATGTTCCATTTATAGTCTGAAATACAAGCAAAAAAACAAAAATATTTTGAATTGCTCGGAACAAAAAAAATTAAAAACGTTGCATATTTTGAGGCGCCAAATTTTTTAAGGAAAAAGTATGAAAAGTTAATATATGAAAATAGCTATGGTACATTTTTGCTATTATTTCGATGCGAAATAATTTGGCTGTGTTGTATTGCTTAATGTTTCTTCTTAAAATATTCATATTTCTCGTAACTTGATTTATGAAACATCTGTTCGATTTTCGCCATCAGAAAAAACGCCTTGAAATTTAATATTTTGCTATTTTGAAACCTTATTACAACGCCAATTTAGAACGCATCAAATTGATTAATGTCAGAGAAGAAGGCGTGAGATGTTGTTAGTGCAACTATATAAAAATCATGTCGATAGGATTATTGGTTCAGAAATTACAGTCGAAAACGAGAAAAAAGCCGAAGAAATTTCGAAAAAGTGACACGCCCATTTTTTGCTAAAACTAGAGCTGTTACCTAAAAACGAAGTATGGTTTTGAAAATAGCGTGGAAAAACGATTCAGATTCATGTAAAAAACTTCATGCAACATTCATGCTGTTGTGCAGTGTAATTTTCAAAATATTTACTTATTTATGTCGGATATGTTTTATTTATGTCAAACACAAACGTTGTAGGAATATATCATGATTCGTAAATCTGGCTGCGTGGCTGCCAGTTAGAAATATTGAAGGCGTGCAAATGCAATAAAATCCAAGGTCACAGGTATATAAACTTTTAGTGAGTGATAGGCAATTCAATGAAGGCAAAGTATGAGTTAATGTCTTTAATAAACAACAGACATGCAAACAACTAAAAGAACGTTGCTCTCCTTAGCAACAAAACAGGACTTGACTTCACTTGACTTCTCTTCTTAAAGTTATGATTCGGTTCATTGAATATATAAAATATTTCTTTCATAATGAATTTAAAGCTTAGTTGCACCTAAACACATATAAAGGGCTGTTCATATATATATGTTTGTATGTATACATATGTGCAGCAAGTAATAGCAAATGCCAATAATGTCAGACGTTAAAACTGCGTTCGCTCGCCGAACAACTGAACCGCAACTCTAATCTCCATAATTTCATTATTTATGAGCGCAGCAATGGCACATTGCGCTATATGCGCAAAATCACTTCACTTCACACACACACATAGATACTCGTTGTTTGAAATATTGACGCGTCGTGGCTGGTGCTGCCATTGTTGTCGGCAGTTGCGCGCGCAAACGTCGTAACGTGCCACAATAATCCAGTTGAGCGAATCAATGCAAAAGTATGTGAATGTGTGACATTTTGTTATAAATGTGCATGTGTGTGTATGTGTATAGGTCGACAGCGTCAACGTTCAACCATGAAAAAATACAATTTTCCAAGTCACTGAATAATATTGACGCTTACAGTCAGCACAACAATAACAACAAATATAAGAAATTTGCGCACAGATTGTTCACATTTTGAGCAACATTCTGATCTCATCTACGTGGCTTTTAGTATTTTTGGATATTTTTTTTTTTTTACATTATCATTCATAAAAAAGCTGCACTCATTCTTATGAACATTCCAAGTGTTACAAAAACTTACATAAATTATAATAACAAATGATATTCAAGAAAAACTTGCAATCTAACCGGTTTCCTATGTAAACAAATAGCTAGATGTGTACTACTGTGTACAAAGAATACCCGGAATTTGTTTATAATTCAAAAAATCTTTATTTATTCTTCCAAATCAATTTCATCGCCTTCAAAGTAGTCCCCCCCGATGCAATGCACTTATGCCAACGGACTTTCCAATCTTCGAAGCATGCCAAATAGTCACCTTCCGGTATGGCCTTCAATGCGCGCGGCGATTCACGTTGAATCTCTTCAATCGATTCAAAACGGTGTCCTCGAAGTGGTCTTTTAAGTTTGGAGAATAGCCAGAACTCACAAGGAGCTAAATCAGGCGAATACGGTGGCTGTGGAACGATATGAGTTGGCGAAATGCTCACGAAGAACCAATGCCGTGTGAGATGGTGCATTATCGTGATGCAAAAACCAAGAGTTGTCTCTCCATAAATC
Source organism: Melieria crassipennis (assembly GCA_963668005.1). Lineage (NCBI taxonomy): Eukaryota > Metazoa > Arthropoda > Insecta > Diptera > Ulidiidae > Melieria > Melieria crassipennis. The sequence goes on from OY764963.1 coordinate 9,472,449, forward strand.
CGGCCTCTTTTTGCGAATAGCTTCACGCAAACGACGCATAACGCTCAAGTAATATTCCTTGTTGACAGTTTGGCCCGGCGCACAGTGATTCGTTCCATAGACAAAATTCAAAAAATTTATGGTCTCAGAATTTAACGATTTTGATGTCATTTGAAAGAAAAAACTCCAACTAAGAAAACCCCAAAAAATCTGTGCAAAAAATCAATTAGTGTCTGCGCAAAAGCGGCTCAAAGTTGAACCTTTTTTCACAAAAAAATTTAAACTCATATTTTCTGTTTGTTAGTCTATTGAGTAAAAAAAATTTTTAAAATACATGGTTGGCAAGAAGTTTCTTAAACTTTCAATATAGATTACGAAATGACGTGGCCATTTTCGTTTTTAATGTTTTCTCAAAATTTGCGAAGCGTAGGCTTTTACTTCACTTTTAATTCAAAATATTTTTCTAAGTTAAAAATCTTAGAGGAAAATATTTAAAAAGTATGTGAAAGTATGTTCCTGGATTTTTTTTTATTTTAAGAAGCATTCTTTCTTTGTCGGATAATGTAATTATATCCTCCGATATCTTCCGATCTCAGAAAATAATTCAATTTGAAAAGTGGTCTAAACACGTATTTTTTGACAAAATTTATTTTATTTATGCCTAAAAGTATGCAATTAGCACGAAAACTGATACAATCTGCAAAAATGCAAAACATACATCTATTATTATCGTTTTTATTGCAAAAACAGATTGTCCCGATACAATTTCTGTTACTCTTTGGAATAATCAATGTTGCCGTTACCGATCAATTGTAAAATCTGAAAAATTTAAATTTAAATTTATACAAAATTAATTTAGTAGTTTGAGTTGTTGTGATACCTTAGATCTCACTTTAGATATGTTTTAGGCTTGAAGATAATTAAAAAAAAATTAAAATAATATATAAAAAATATAAAAATAAATAAATTACAAAAAAAATTTAAATTAAATTAAAAAAATAATTACTAACTAATTAATTTATTATTATTATTGATGCTATTAGGCACTGCGACAAATGTAGATCTTTTGTGCAATAATTTAATTTCAAAAATAAAATTAAATAATTTTATTTTCATCTTCACAGTTTGCACAGTTCATGTTAGGCCAAACCTCTCGACAATAAAAAATTTATCAAATATACTCCAATTGTTTAAAAATTCTTTTTTCAAGAAATCGTTTTACTTGACTTTTTTTCTTTATTTAAACTTTCATCAAAATTAATGAATAAATCGAACTCTTCTATTTTCGCAGTTTAACCAAACTAAGCTCGAACGCTTCTATTCTTCTTCGAAAGTTTGTCTTAGCTTCTGTGTTTTAATCACCTAAGTTTCATCTAAATATTTTCCAACCTTCTAATCTCCTTCTTCTTCGAGAGCTATCTCATCTTCTGTGTTTCTGTCTCCCAACTTTGGCACAGCAACCGGTTTTTTTTAAAGTAAATTTCAAGTAGACTTTGTGTTCACATTTTGCACAGTTTATTCTTAAAACTTAAAACTTTTTAAGTTTTATACAAATATTCCAAAACTATTCTAACCTCCATCTTCTTAGGGAGATCAGCCTAACTCAGGTATTACTACTTCCAAAAGTTCATCAAAATATTCTTCAACATGTTCAATCTCTTTCTTCTTCAAAAGATCGTCTTAACTTCTGTACTTCCATATCCAAATTTCATCAAAATATTCCAGAAATCTTCGAATCTTCACCTTAGGGAAATCAGCCTAACTTTACTGTTTTCACCTCAAAAGTTTTATCAAAATATTCTCGAAATATTCTATTCTCTTTCTTCTCCGAAAGTTCTATTTAACTTCTGTGTTTCCATCTCAAAAGTTTCATTAAACGACAGTTTCATTAACAGTTCTAATCTCCATCTTCTTAGGGAGTTAAGCACAACTTATGGGTTTCTATTCCTAAAAATTCATCAAAATGTTCTTCAACATGTTCTATCTTTTTCTTTTTCAAAAGATCGTCTTAACTTCTGTGCTTCCATATCCAAAATTTCATCAAAATATTCCTGACATCTTCTAATCTTCACCTTAGGGATATAAGCCTAACTTATGTATATGTTTTTACCTCGAAAGTTTTATCAAAATATTCTCGAAAATGTGCAATCTACTTCTTATTCGAAAGTTCTTATTAACTTCTGTACTTTCACCTCCAAAGTTTCATCAAATTATTTTCGAACTGTTCTAACTTCTCAAGTTTCATCAAAATATTCTCATCTAATCTTCTTTTTCTTCGGAAGTTTCTCCTAACTTCCGTGTTTTCATCTGCAAAGTTTCTCGAACGTCTCGAGTGTGTCTTAACTTCCATCTTCTTCTGTTCCTATCTTCTAAATTTTGATAAACATCCAATACAACGAATTTCCTTTTTATTCACGTTTATACATTTCATGTTAGTTGAAACTTCCAGACAACCAAAGTTTCATCAAATATTCTCGAACTCGTATATCCTTTTTCTTCAAGAGTTTGTCTAAACTTATGTATTTCTATCTCCAAAGTTTCATCAAAATAAATAAATAAATAAATAAAATATTCTCGAACATGTCCAATTTGTTTCTTCTTCAAAATTTCATCTTAATTTCTGTACTTCCATCTCAAAGATTTATTAAAATTTTCTCATACTTTTCTAATATACTTCTTCTTCGAGAAATTGTGCTAACTTCTGTGTTTATATGCTCCAACTTTGGTACATATAGTTTTATATTCACGTCTATGTTATTTTCTGTACAACCAAAATTTCATCAAAAGTTTCAACTGTTCTAATATATTTCTGCTTCAAGGGTTTGTCTCAACTTATGTGTTTCTATCTCCAAAATTTCATCCAAATATTCCAAAACTTTTCTAATATCCTTCTTCTTCGAGAATTTGTCTTGACTTCTGTATTTCTATTTTACACCTTGAACTATTCAGCCTAATAAATCGAAGCTGAATGGTTTTCGCATCCTTAGATCCCAACTATCCTTACTAAATGTTTAAATAGAGGAGACATCTAAATAATCTTATATAGGCCTTTCCTCAGCAACTAAAGCAAATAATTTTGAAATAAATTTGAATTACAAGACCCTAAGTTTTATAAATATTTTCATATTTTTCTAAAATCTTTGTGCAATCAGGGTTCGTGTAAATTTTTGCAGTTCTATCTTTCACCTTTCCTGCACTCTCCCTTTTTCATGAACCTTAAATACTAATATATTTAAAAAACAAAGCCTGAGTGCTTCCGATTGTCCCCCCCTCACGTCCCTTAAAACCTATCTATCTATCTATGTAAACGTTGCAGATGTTGAAATAATTTTGCAGTCAAACTATGAACTCCTCTGTGACCAAAGTTGCATAGCTTGTTTTCTTTTATGAGCGGTTGACCCAGAAGGCACATTGCTCTAACAACCAGAGCTGCACACTCACACACAATGTGACTTTAATGTTTAATATTGAATACTACAGTTCTACTTTCATTGTTTTCGAAGAATTTGATCCCAACGGTGCCACCCAACTGAAACAAGGCTAACTTTCAACAGACAGCTTATGCAATGCTCACATTTGGTTGTGGCAATAATAGTTGCTGCCAAGACATTTAAGAGGATTCGCATTGGCATCAGAGAGCTGAAGGTATGCTTTATTACAATTTCTAAGAAAAGACAGTTTCAAATTTCCAGCACACAATCTACTGAAAGTGCTTCATATGCCGAATAAAAAGTTACTAAATGCCACAAGAATCCTTTCGTAATATAATTAAATTTTCTCAGAAAAGTCAGTCAATTATTGTTCTACCGCACAGGACACTGAAATTGTTTTGGTTAAGGCATAAACTTGAAAGAAGCGTGAGTTCATGCGCCAAAAACTATGCTACTAAATGCTGAAAAACTCCCTTCACATGCACTAACAGCATTAATATTTGTATTACGGACTGAATAAGTGCCACAGTGATGCTCAGGTTTTGACTCAACATACAACTTTGTTGAAGTCTTCAGTTTGAGTTTATGCAATAAAGTTTTTTTTATAAAATTTTGAAATTTTTGATCTCCGATTACGCTCAGATTTTGACTAAACACACAATTTTGTAAATGTCCTCAATTTTAGTTTATTAAAATTCGTTCTATTTTAATAAAATACTAAAAAATCATTGAAAAATGCTTAATCAGTCGCTGGAAACATCTATTTGCCCATTTTAAAAATTAAAGAACATATTACCATAAATTCAAAATTAAACTCCCGAAAGTATACTCGACTCTAAAGCACATTTTTATACACATAATTTGGTATATTTGGTAGATAAAAAGTTCTATTCAACAGCATAAATTACTCCACCATAAAGTAGTAACTACTCCTCAACCCAAATGCATCACAATGTCCAAACTCGAACCGCAGAACCAACCCAAAAACGCATTGCGGTATGCAATTTTAATTGCATTGGCAGCAACTACCAAACAATATCTGACAATCAAAATAGCCCCAACCAACTTTACTTCAAACACTGCAGCAACTGGCCAACCAACAGCCAACATGCCTAATTAAATATAAAATAATTTAATTAAATCCAAATAAATTTGCGCAACTTTTGCTTTCCAAAATAACAAAAATAAATAAATAAAACATTGCAGCAGCAAGCCAACACTTTACAAAAGCTAAAGCAAAAGCCAACCCGAAAACGCATGCCAGCAAATGTGAAAATGCAAAAATTTCTCGTTTTTTGAATGGAAATATTTGCGCTGCATTCACATCACTCAGCGGTTTCGCTTGTTTGCGTTTAGCCAATAATACACGAGGCTTGGTGGTAATGCTGCAAATACAAATATATGTAAAAATTAGAGCACAGTTTTTGGCGCGCAAACAGCAAAAAAATGTGTTTTTTTTCCATGCACCACAAACGAGAAACGAATCGTTTAAAGCACAGTTCGCTGACGCTGGGAAAGTGCAACGAATTTGAAATTTCTGTGTACTTCAACAAGCATGAACGTAAAAGAATTTCAAGCACACTTTTAGGCGTCAAGTGTACTAATTTTTACGCAGTGGTGGTGCGGAATGAAATTTTAGTAGAATTTTACTTCAAGTGTAAATAATTAACTTATTGTTATTTTTTTTTTAATATTTTCTGGTGTGCGGTTAAACGAAAAAAGTGAAGCACAATTTTGGGCGTTAAATTAACTAATTATGATTTGCTTAATATTTGCAGTTTTATGGAGAAAAAACTGAGCACAGATTTTTCCAATAAATAAGTGTTGTGTTATTTACTAAACAAAAAAACTAATTTTTCGTTTGCTAATATTTTTGGCTCTGTGAACAAGTTAAAACAAATTGAAGCACAGTTTTGGGCTTCAGATAATTAACTTGTAGTTTGTTAATGAAAAAATGAAGCACAATTTTTGGCGCTTAGTCAGTGTTACTAATTTATATAAATGATGAATGGATTATAATTTTTTTCGCTGCAAATTAATTTGTTTAGTTTCATTGATGCGAAATTATATAGTTTAACTATCTAAAATTTATTAACGTTACTTAAAAAATATTGCTTCGGATGAAAAATTTTTCGATTTAGCAATTTTTGCAAATAAAATAGCTTTTAGTCATCTTGGCTTGAATTTCAATTAATTTCCTTCTTCAATTCAATGCATGCAATGGAATTTTTGCGGCTCAAGTAATGACACATTGCTTTCGAACAAACAATGCAAATGATTCAACTTCACGTGGAGAGCGGTTTTTCTCAAAAATAAAATAAAATAAAATAAAATAAAATAAAATAAAATAAAATAAAATAAAATAAAATAAAATAAAATAAAATAAAATAAAAGAAAATAAAATAAAATAAAATAAAATAAAATAAAATAAAATAAAGTAAAATAAAATAAAATAAAATAAAATAAAATAAAATAAAATAAAATAAAATAAAATAAAATAAAATAAAATAAAATAAAATAAAGTAAAATAAAATAAAATAAAATAAAATAAAATAAAATAAAATAAAATAAAATAAAATAAAATAAAATAAAATAAAATAAAATAAAATGAAATAAAATCAAATAAAAAAATTAAATGAAATATAATAAGCTCTCTTGTTTCACCCGATACAAATTCTGAACCCATTGACCCCCGTCAGATTTTGATTAAAAAAAAACATATGTCTATTATCTTTGATGTCAAGTATTTCCAAAAATTTTGAAGTCAAAAGCCCATTAAATCATGAGTTTCCCCATTTACCCTGAACAAATTCTTAACCCTTAGTTTATCACGGTAGATTTCGATTTTCAAAAAAATGAAAAGTGCATTTTAATTATTTCCCGATAGAAGTGCTTTTTGTCTAAGTTTGAAGTCAAAAGGACCAATAAATCGTGTTTCTCCATACAAACTGTTAACCCATTGTTGACCCCGTTAGATTTTGATTTTCAAAAAAGTGAAAAATACGTGTCAAATTATTTCTCACTAAGAGTACTTTCACAAAGTTTGAAGTCAGTGGCCTCAGTAATTCATGTTATTTACAGTTTCGCCATGCAAACTTTTAACCGGTCGCTGACACCGTCCGATTTTAATATTCGGAAAAAATGAAAAACACGTATCAAGTTATTTTACATTTGAAGTACTTTCACCAAGGTTGAAGTCAAAAGGCTTAAACATGTATGTTTCTCCATACGTACTTTTAACCCGTCATTGATCCAGTTAGAATTCGATTTCAAAAATAATGAGAAACGCGTGTTCAATTGTTTTTTATTTCAAGTATTTTTACAATTTTTCAAGTCAATAGGCCTATCGGTTCATGTTTTTTCGAGTCTACCCTTAAACAAATCTTAACCCATTGTTGGTCCAGATAAATTTTGCTTTTCGAAAAATTATAAAATACGTGTCGAATTATTTTTGATTTAGACTATTTTCAGGAAGTTCGAAATCAATATGTCTCTTAAATCACTTTTCTTCATACAACACCTTAACACATGTTTTACCCCTTCACACCACGAATTTCAAAAAATCCCGTCATAGCTGAGGTTCATTTTTCAAGATGTACCTATAGTTCAAATTTCATGTTTGTAGCTTCAGCGGTTTGGGCTGAGCGATGATGAATCAATCAATCCATCAGTCAGTCAGGCAGTCAGGACAAACAATCTATGTATATAAAAATGAAGGCGGTACCGCGCCCCCTTGTGCAATGCTCACAACTTTCTTCTAGTCGAATTGTGCTACTAAGTGGAAAGTTCGTACCAAGTTTCACTGATGTGTGTGTGTGTACTGCATAACTGTTGGATCATAAAAAATGTGCCACGCCCCTTGACCAACGCCGATCAAATCACATCAGTAGAATGACACATCTATGAAACAACGGTACACCCACTTTTACTGCTATGCGGCTAACGATTCCGAAGCTATTCCATATAAAAGATTTGAGTTGTATGGGCGGTGCCATGCCCACTTATTAAATACCCGCCCCATTCCCTCTGTCGATAGATATGACTAAATGGTAGGTTCGTGCTAAGTTTCATTGATGTGCGACGAACAATTTCAAAACTATGCGGATAGTTTTGACCAAAAAATGTACCACGCCCCTTGTTCAACGCCCATCAAATTTTAACAGTAGAATGACACTTCTATGGGAGGATGCAAAACCAAATTTCAATGCTGTGCAACTTACAATTCCAAAGCAATTCCATATAAAAGATTTGAGTTGTATGGGCGGAGCCACGCCCTCTTGTTAAATACCCGCCCCATTCCCTCTGCCGAAAGATATGACTAAATTGTAGGTTCGTACCAAATTTCATTGATGTGTGACTTACAGTTCTGCTGAAATGTTAGGTCATAAAAAATGTCCACGCCCCTTGTCCAACGCCCATCAAATTTTAACAGTAGAATAACACATCTATGAGGCGACGGTACACCAACTTTCAATGCTGTGCGACTTACAATGCCGCAGTTATTCCACTCAAAAGAATTGAATTGTATGGGCGGTGCCACGCCCCTCTGTTAAATACCCGCCCCATTCCCTCTGCCAAAAGATATGATTAAATGGTAGGTTCATACCAAGTTTCATTGATGTACGACTTACAGTTCTGCTGCATAAAAAATGTGCCACGCCCCTTGTTCAACGCCCATAAAATTTTAACAGTAGAATGACACATCTATGAAACGACGGTACACCAAATTTCAATATTGTGCGACTTACAATTCCGAAGCTATTCTATTTAGAAGATTTTAGTTGTATGGGCGGTGCCACACCCCTTTGTTCAATACCCACCTTATTCCCTCTATTGAAGGACATGATTAAATACTAAGTTTGTACCAAATTGAATTGATGTGTGACTTATGGTTCCAAAGTTATTGTCTAAAAATGTATTCTTGTGGTGCCACGCCCCGTTTTCCTGACTTTTCTTTTTTTATAAACCTTCACGTAAACATTTTGAACAAACCCGCCGAAGGAAGTATTCAAGTTGGTCCAGTCGTTTTCGAGTTTTAAGCGGCCGAACGAACCACGTTTCATTTTTATATATATAGATGACAATCAAAGGTGTTACATACTTTTAGGGTTTTACGTGCATTTAATGGTTTTCCATGCTCCAATCATATTTTTGTTTTGCTAAATTAAACTTATATAGAAATTTTCTAGGTATTGTGAAATGATTTTCAGCTCTTAAACACATTGAATATGCGAAACTCGTGCACGTGCACACTGCCAAAACTGAAGTAAAATTACTTTAGCCGCATATGGGAATATAATTAATGACATCTGTGGCTACAGTTGGTGAGCGGTAAAATAAATTCACTCAACTAATCCAAAACAAAACAAAACAAAAAGTAATAAAAATATTCATATACTTATAATATAAACATTGCTTCTGCATTGAGGCAAAAGTGCTACAGTGTCTAGTAGTGCTGCACAAAATTTATGGCACACAAGTGTCTATGGTCCGTAGTTTCCGTAGAGTCTGAAGTGTCTGAAGTTTCAAATACATCACTGGGACATGTTGCACTGTTACGCTTAACCTTTTAGTTTCTTCCTTCTCTCACAACAACAAACACTGAAAAAAATGTCATTTGAAGTGTGGAGTGTGTGTCGAGTGGTCAAACCACTCTTAAAATTCCAGCCACAAACAAAACACATTTGTCATTGAGTGCTCGGACAGCGCCATCACATCTAATGTCCACTTGCATTTACATTTCTATTTCAAGTTTCAGTTTGCAGCTCCAGCATCGGTTTGCTCTATCTTCACCATTCATGTATTGTTCTTTTTGTGCAATTTTCAGGTTCCATCAGTAATATTGACGATGCCGAGTATCATTGCAACAAGACACAAGTGCGTAAAGTCATTTCGGGCGTGGTGGGCGCCGCTTCGTCGGTCACATCCATACAAGTGGCCAATCTGCTGCGCTTGTTTCGCATACCGCAGGTGAGTGGAAATGGTTGATGGTTGTGAAAGATTTACATTTTAGATTTGTTTTTTTAAGATATTTTTTTATTTATTTATTTTTCTTTTCTAGAGGATTCTGTTCGTTTTTGTTGACGTCAACTACTGATTCAATTTAATTAAATTTAAGGGAAATTTCTTTGCTTTAACTTTAACTTTTTCCTTAGTTCGATTGTTAATTAAGAAAACGTTTTCCTAAAAAAATTTCAAATGTAAATAACTTGGATAAATAATTTGCTTCTAAACGAAGAAGAAAATTTTGCTATAATTTTCACTTTTTGCAAGTCTCGATTATATAAGATGGCAGAGTCTTTTTGCCGCCTGTAAGATGGGGATAGTTCATAGCTAACGATGGACCATACGTTGAATAAAATAGTATATTTTTCGCTTTTTTTCAAAGTTCGGTTATAAGATGACAGAGCTAGAATACCTCGCAAAAGATGAGAAAAGGTCATTGGACCATAGGTAGAAAAAATATATAGTGCTTCAAAGTTACAAAAAGGCCCTAAAAACTTTTAGTGCAATCAAGTGTCCACTATTTTTCCAATACATGAATTTAGTCATCTCTACTTCGCGTTGTATAAATGCGATCAGGTTATGCTAGATGACATTAGAAAGATACGATTTTTTACTAAAGAAACTTTTCAGACAGTTTTGTAATTGCTTGATTCAGTTTTGTTTGAGAGCGCATCAATCATGGACAACAAAAAAGGGATAATTTTAATTTTGCCATATCTTATAATTTTTGTTTGACAAAACGCAAACAATGCAGCTGAAAATGTGAGAAATGTTTATGGTTCTGATACTAAAACAGTCAATCATGCAGACGTTTCATTTCATCAAATCCATTTCGGTAATTTTAATGTCAAAGATGCTCCTCACTCTAGAAGGCCAATTGTTAAAAAGTTGATAATGTCATGCAAATTGTCGAGCCCGACTGTTATGAAAATACTGTTTCAATTGTCAGGTATCTAAACATTGCACGGAAAGTGTTGTGAAACCATTTGAAAAGGACTGGACACAAAAGAGCTCAATGTGTGGGTGCCGCATGAGTTAATGCAGTGAAAACCTATGGATTGAATTTCCAAATGCGTATCGCAACAAAATCAACCTAATTATGAAGTGAATGATGACTAGTGATGAACAGTGAATCACTTACGACAACATTAGACACAAACGGACGTAGTTGAATGGCAGTTAGTCGGCACAAATGGTGGCTAAACCAGAATTGACGGCCAGGAAGGTTTTGCTCTATATTTGGTGGAAAAGGCGGAGAATCATCTACTTAAACTATGAGCTACTCCTCGAAGGCCAAACTTTTTCTTTGGACCTACACAGTCAACACAGTTGGACCGTCTGAAGCGGTTAGCTTTGGCTATAAGGAGAGCATTTGTATTTCATCATTTGTGATTTGTGATTTCATCTCATCGATAGGAACTTTCCAAAAGCTCCGAGAACTTGGTTGGGAGGTTTTTATGCATCCACTTTATAGTCCAGACCTGACAGCAAGTGAAGGGTGGAAGGGACCTACAGTTTTATGCCGGTTCCGAACGGCCCAACCTGCCGAGCTTTTTCATAAGCAATTTTTACTCTCAGAGGTTTGCCATTTCCAGCTAAGAGGACAGCCACCGAAAGAGAAAACTAGTTTTCACGTTATTTTGTTTAGGTGTTATTACGGGCAGTATTTGAACCTACGGTTTGCTGCCTTCGACTCGCGGTCCAACGCACTAACTAACTGAGCCACGGCAGCTTGTAAAAATGTACTGCCCCAATTTTTTACCAATAGGCACAGGAGTTTCTTTTCGAAAGATCTACTAGAATCACGTTTAAAATGTCAGCAAGTTATAGAACAAAACAATGAATATTTAACCCAAATCGGTTCATTCCAACTATGCTAAATTAAGCCTTAAATTTCATGCAAACTTAATTTCTTTTCATTATTCCTTTTCACTACACCTTACAAAAAGTTTCGAAAAAGTTCTTCTTAATGTATATTTGCTTAAACAACAACAACACTAAGTGGCAATTTAAACAACAACAACAACAACACTTACTACCAATTCCATACCAACTTTCAAGGTGGTAAGAATAGTCGTTTTTTCCGGTTTCATAACGTTGAAATAATTTTCTCTCAGCTACCATTTCACTTCAACATTAAAGCAACAACTAAAATACAAACACAATAAATGCTATAACAGCAATTTTAACGCATCCGCAGTAAACATGTCTGCACAAAACATAAACATTTACGAGCAATCCATATACTTGAGCAAGAATAGCATAGAATAGCATAGAATAGTGTTGGTTGGATTGATACTTATACGCCCCGTTGTGCGCCGCAAAATTTTAACACAGCACACATGAAAACAGATAAAAACAAACCAAGACATAAAAATTGGTCATTACAAGCAACAGCGACAACACTGGCACTTATAAACATTCCCCCCCCACACACGCTCTGCCCCCTGATTTATGTACTTTCGGGTGGCACTGACAGTACGAAAGATAACTAACGACTTTTGCTGGTCAAGGCGCAATTTCTGCACGTCACATGTCACTTTGATGCGTAAATGAATGTTGATGTTTTAAATTTGACAACTTTTATGGGTAATGTGAGAGAGTGAAGGGTGACCATGCGCAATGTTCATCTTGTGATAAGTTGTTGAATGTACGAGTATTTATTTTTAGCTTTCCATGTATTAGAACTTGGACCAAAAATAGAAAAATAAAAAGAAAAACAGTAAAGAGTAGAGTGAAAAAAATGGACTTTTTATTTATGCGGTCATGATGTGCAACCAAAATTGCAATCGTGCTCCCACTTGGATTGCGTATTGCGGCAACATTTTTCTCCAGCTGAGTGGTGCTTTCATATCTTTTTGCTCGTATTGTCCTTTCCTGTAATTTTTTGTAGCTGCATTTGGTTTCGCTAGCCACCAGTGCACTGCAACTGGACAATACAGAAACAGAATAAAGAATAAACAAAAAAAAATTACACAAAAAATTTATGATTTTGCTATGCCAGATGACGGTTGGTTTTTGCTGGCGATTGCTACACGGACCAGTTCAAGCATGTGACATTTTAAAAATTTTATTTTTCCAGCTCTTGTGTGTCTAGCATTGCGTACAAAACTTTACTCAAGTACGTGACTTAAGCTGGCAGCTTTGTTTAAAATATGTGCGCGCTGCGATTGCAGGGTCAAACATTTGGTTGAACCAGTGGCAAGCAGCTGCCGACCAACGTCAACGGTCACGCATGAAGAACAATGCAAAAGTGCCAAGTTTGAGTTTTGCTGCTGTTTTTAATTATTTTGCGTACAATCAATGCTACCCATACGAGTCAACATGAGCTCATTAAAAGTTTGCGTTATACGAAGCCAAGCAACACAGACACATAAACTACTAGCAATGAATTTTAAAGAATTTAAAAAAATTTATTTATTCAGCACGTTTGAATTGTTATTGATCATCCACAACATCCACAATAAAAATAACCAAAATTCAATTGAAGTTGTTAATCACTATTTGGTCTATGTGCAGCTGGCAGCTGTTCAACGAAGCACTCAAATCAACGGGTCGATGGGAGCTACTTTCCACTGCAGTTTCCCAGAATAACTCGATGAACTACAATCAATTCTATACAAAATGTCATTAACTTTGAGAGTTCATAGATTTGCCGAAATCGATTTTTCATTTTGTCATCAAATCAGTGATACTGTGCTCACACAAAGCAGATTTCCATTAATCCATGGTACAATCTTTGCCACTATTGATTATTTTTGTGCTGTCGATTCGCGCTGAGCACTTAATTATACTTCGTCCAATAATAGAAAATAATCTGCGCAAAATCTGCTATCAGCACTATTTTTGAGGCTGGACGGAATTGTTCATTTCCTTCGAATATTAAGGCATTTCCAGCTGCCGTCCATTTACCGTCGACAGATGCCAGCCATTAATTCATTGCCCAGAAAAAGAAATGAAAAATTGTAGCCCAAGGATTGAGCGTTTTCTTGCTATTCGTTTGTTGTTGCCGCATTTTAATGAATTGCGATTTTCGCTTCAATGAAAACAACAATTAAATTGCAATCCACTGAACAATTTGAGGCCGGCACATGAAACGAACAATTTCGTTTATTGTCTGCTTACGTTTCATTTGCCGTGACTACACTCGAACGTTGCGAATTGGCTTTCAAAAAAAGTAAGAATTTATTATTTTATGCATTTATAAAATCGACAAGCAGATTGCAAACGCAAGAATTAGCTTTCTGTAACCAAAAATGAATGTCAACTAAAGCCAAGTAAAACAATTTCAAAATTTAGCGGACTTAAAAGTTTTATTTAAAATTATTTAATAATTTTTCTAAACATAGTTTTGTGTTATATTTCATAGTTAATCATTTCACACACATTCACAAGTGACACATTCGCTTCAGAACTTTTGTGCTTCCGAAAAACAACTAAAATTCCACACTGTCAACTGGGGCGTATGAGTAATGAAAATGCATTCTCTCTGTTAGTTTTAATCAAAAGCAACAACTCCCACATTTAATTATTTCATATACATAAACAATGCGCCAAGCGCTTGGCGTTGTCCTACGCTGCGTATGAGTGACTTTTTTGAATAAAGTGCCATCTGCAAAATATAACAACACATTATGCAAATCAATTATAATAAATTTATACAAAAGAAACACTGAAATTTTCTTACTGAATGCAAGCATAGCATTGCAACAACTGAGGCGTCATGTTGTGGTAAAAATCAAAGCGACAGCTGAATATTTTAATTATTATTTTCTTATGTGCTTTATTACAAAAGTGGGGGAAAATGCATTAAAAAATGCATTAAAACATTAAAAATAGCGAGGGATTTCAGACAAGTTGACTGGCGTTGTTTTTGTTGAATTCATATGACCAGCTGTGACATTGCGATGGAATGAATTAAAATTTCATGCAATATGCGGCAGTATGTGGAAGCATAAATGTGAGCGATGGCAAAGTGAAATGAGTAGACAGTGTCGGACTGACAGTTATGGTTGTATAAAGTTGCGAATGCAGACAGAACACTGCATAAGTGGCAAACATGAATGAATGATGAGGTGAAAGCGCAGCTGAACTCATGCAATCAAAGGGACAGATATGCGAAGCCGTTGAACCAATAAAGAAAGGAAGCACAAAACGACAGGTAGGACAGGCAATGTATGGGTAATAAATAAAAAAATGCTACAGTGGAAAGGACTAGCGGTCAGCTGTTCTACGAGGGACACAAAGAATGGTCAAAGTAGACTTTGTTATCACTGTTTCCGGTTAGTTGGTTATAGGTCGTTAACTTTCTCGGTAATCTGTAATTCGCTTGGTTTCTAAACAATGGTTTTATATGAGCCAAGAGATAATCGTATTGATGCAAAGTATATGAGTCTGTTGTGAAAGTCAGGCTGTACTTAAGGCTTTGGAAAACGCGCGAGTAACTTCTAAGATTGTCCAAGGATTTAATATGAAGCTATTTTCAACAAACAACAACATCAACAATAAAATCCATTTTTTTTCAAAGTAATAAGATTCTGATAATGGATTCTGGTAGAGGAGGCCAAAAGAAGAACATACGCGTATCGGCGTTTCCAATTTTTTTAGGGAACTTTACCTCCTTTTGCAGTTTCTTATTGTAAATTGGCGTACGAAATCCCTGTAAGCTTACATTTTAGGTATATAATGTGTTCAGCAATTTGATGTAAAATACTGCGCGCAACATTTTTGTGAAACATCTTAACCCTCTAGCTGCTATTATTATGGGTCATTCTGACCCTTTTTCATTAAATGTTAAAAAATGTCCTTCGAAACAGGACTTTTTAAGCACACAACGTACCACAAAAATATTTGCCATAAAATTCCACAATAGGTCTCTGAATACACCAGAGCTCTAAATTCAACTTGAATGCCAAAAATAAGTCAAAATTAAAGAAGTGTTTAAGGATTAACTTTGTACTTTTTCAAAATTGGTACTAAAATGTGCCAAAAAATCTGATCTTAGAGGTTTGGTATGTATGAAAAAGAAGTGAAGTAAAACTTTATTAAAAGCCACCGCACACCAAGACATTTTAGTACCACTCTGTACTTATATGGCTCTGATTACCCACCCTGACAGAATTTATAATTGATTAACAACACCAAGACAAGTTATTTGCCCTGTTAAGGCTCTGAAATTGCCATCCTACTGCACAACTAACTTCATAGTAAGTCTTTATATCTCCATAAAAAAAGCATCAAGTCACCTTAGATGCCAACAACAATCCCAGCTGCAACTGCATCCCTTCAGTCATTCATATCCAATTAGGAAGGCATCGAGTCAACTACACTTTCATTCTTCGTTCAAAAATTTCATGTCAGCGGTGATTCGTTTTTTTACCAAAATGAATTCTGCTCCGAACTTGTACAACACATCTGCTGCTTACTTCGCATACTTCACATTTTCGTTTACTTTTTTTTCAACTCTTATACTCCTCCTTGACAGTCGCATGGATTTTTGTAATAATTTTCAGCTTTTCCAACCTCTTACAGCTGGTATCATCTAATCTTTTTACTATCCGCTTCTTGTTGCAGGTGTCGTTTTTCTCCACCAGTCCCGAGCTGAGCAATAAACAGCGTTTTGAGTATTTCTCACGCACCATACCGTCGGATCACTATCAGGTGAAGGCAATGGTGGAGATTGTCAAGCGGATGGGTTGGAGTTATGTCTCAATCATTTACGAGGAGAGCAACTACGGCATCAAGGTGAGTCGCTTCAAGTGTGCAGCACACGCCGGCGATTTGTGCACCAACGCTTTACGGCAACAAGTCACATCATCGTCAGCCGTCGAGTGTTTGGCACTTTTATGCAATCTACGTTCTTCTGCTAGGATTTCACGGTTGAAATTATCTCACATATCACTGCAGCATGGCAGCATTGCTCGTGTTCACGAATTTACTTCCAGCACACATTCATGCCATTTTTATTTATTTTTTTATTTTCTTTTAATCGGATGTCGTTTTTAGAACGAAATAATTGGTAATAAAGTTGGAAATTGCTTTTGAATTTTTGATTTCTATGTGCATATGTGACCTTTGCTGCCGATGGCAATGACGTTGCATTTTCCATGAAATATTAGTAAGTGAGAGTTTAACTCAACTTGTGTATAGGAGGATATGTGAAAGTGTCAGTTACAATCAAAGCTCACGTAGGCCATAAGGTATATCAAAAATTCGGACTTAAATCTCCACATAAAAAATTACATAAAATCATTTTAAGCTTATAACAAAAAAAAAAGAATCTTTCTCCAGCACTCAGACAGAGATTAACACTACAATGCCCAAGGTAGTCATTTTGACTGCATTTAAGTCTTTTATTGTAAATAACTTTTATTGCATCGATTTCTAAAAAAATATCTTACGTGACTTTTACTAATTTTTAAAGCTAAATGGAATAAATAAATTAAAAATATTTTCAAAAAATTGTTTACCCCAATTTTGCAACCTTTACCTTAAATGCCCAAAAGGAGTCATTCTGACTACCTATATAAAATTTTCAGCAAATGTGAATTTCTTACTGATAAATAGATAGAAATGAATCTTCAATTGCGAAGTATGAAAATTTCAAATAATTGCAAACAATTAAAAAAAATTATCATAGTAGGCTGTGACAATTCCCTGTTTTTAAATCCAAAATTCACTCACAAAATTCATTCACAAAATCCAAATTCGAAATAAAAAAATAAAAACGAAATACTTATTTTACTTTGATGTCGTGTGCATTTATTCATATTTGCTACTTCAAAATCAATAAAATAAAAAAAGTCAGTAAACAATATTGCATTCTAGTGTTAAGGCCAATGAATTGCAAATTTTTTTTTTCTTCCTTGTTCACTCCTCTCGTGCGCATAGGGCCTCCAAAAGACATTTCCTTGTGTTGATTACATTAATCGATTGTTGTTTTTCTGCCAGGGTAGGTAATTGTCCTAACGCAGGTAGTCCTAAGTAATGGGGCTGCCATCTATCGCTGCTTAGGAACGACGCCTCCGATGTGAGCTACCGTTCATAGCGCCATCTGTTGTGTAAAGGAAGTGACAGCAGGATGGTTGGGAACTTTGCTAAGATCGGTTTGGTGCGCTGTTTTCACTAATACCCGCTTCCCCTTACAGGCGTCACTAGTACACCGTTCAGCTGTATTATTGCTTTCTTTTTACAGCAACTTAAGCTTCTCTATTATTTTTGGAAAAATTTACAAGATCTACATAGATATCTGAGTAGGTCCTGTGGTGCTAAGGAACCAAGATGGTTGCTTCTCAGCACATAAGTGCCAATTGTCTCATACCTAATTCGTGCGCATGGCTGACACTCAGAAACTGATCCGTCATATCATCATTCTCCCAACAGGCAGGTCTTGGTGCATTTTCAGATATGCCTAACTTTTTCATATGATTAGCCCATAAAAATGGCCCGTCATTAGATCGACCAACTACTTGCAATCCAGCCTTAGAGCCCATCCTCTCTAAAGAATCTGAAGTATCCTTCTTCGTAACTGCTATGTACCTCGGGACCCAAGTAAACATTGGATGGAAGTGGCGGAACGGATTCAGGGCCAATAAATGTCTCTCTAAAGAGTCTCATATCAAGTTAAATCGGTAATTCCTATGTACCTCGGAACCCAAGTAAATTTAGGCTATTAGATTTGCCAACACAGTTTAGCGCAGATGGAAGTGGCAGAACAGATTCAGGGGTCCTTAGAACCCATTCTCTCTAAAGAGTCTGATGTCTTGTTATTCGTAATTCCTAGGTGTCTCGGGTCCAAGTAAACTTTAGGCTCTTATATATTGCCGACATAGTTTAGCCCAGATGGAAGTAGAAGAACCGATTCAGAGCCAATAAATGTTTCCTTAGAGCCCATTCTCCCTAAAGAATCTGATATCTAGTTATCAGTAATTCCTATGTGCCTCGAGACCCAAGTAAACATTAGGCTATTATATCTACCGACATACGGTATCCTGGATTCGCAGGATTTTACTATTGTAGAGGTGGCTGGAAGGCTGTCCAGGGCCATAAGCGCAGCTTGACTGTCGCTACGAATACAGATGGAGTTGTCAGGCCACCTCCATAACAAAGTTCATGGCCTAAAGTATCACAAGCACCTCTACCTGAAACATACGTGGGTGGTCCGATAAGTACTCAGCCTACAAAAGAAAAACGAAAATTTTGGAAAGGTGGCGATTTATTTCTCAACGTAGTCTCCTTTCAACTCGATACATTTGACCCAGCGATGCTCCAACTTCTTTAACCCGTCTGAAAAATACGTAAATACATATATGCGAGCTAAGGGCGTCGAAATGTCGAACGCCACTTGATTTGACGTAGACAACAAAGCCGCAACTTGTCTCTGTCCTGGAGCCATAATTCTCATGATTTGAACATTAGTGAGCCTCAGATAGCAACACATTATGCTGCTTTTCTATTATGACAATTGAAGGCATAGAGGCAAAGGACATGGACATGATCGAAGGATCGATATCAGCAACAATGTCCATAGTCAAACTCCTCTCGTACCAGTTACTTCTGTGTTTCAATCTACGAATAACCTTGTGGGTCTCTCCTTGAATATAAACATCAACTAGTGACAGATTCCCCATGGCATCTAACAACAGGCCAAAAGTTTCGGAAAAGCTGTCCACAATCTGGATAAGGTTCTGATCTCCTCTACTAGAGACAGTCTGCTGATCCAGACCACCGATGATGGCTCTTACTATAGCTGTACAAATTCATCCAGTGAAAAATATTTGTCTCTAGACTTCTCTACCTGGACCGTCAACAAATATTGTTACATAGTATTTCACTCCATAAAAAATTCTTTTCAAAAATTTACATTGAGAATCATTTGCAATTTGTTAATCGACTAAATAAATTTCATTACTTTGCATCATTAAGTTGAACTCAGCAAGATTTAATTAACGCGTATTAATTTTCAGCATAAGCCTTAACACTTTCCACCAACAATTTTGCAAACTTCCTGCTGGTACAACATGGTTTGTCTCCTTTTAGTTGTCGGCAACATTCAAACTGTCGTTAAATTTCTCATCTGTAGTTTTATTCAAATCTTTTGGCACTACTAACGTAAACTGAAATTAATTTCAAGAAAACAATTTCCCCTTCTTTCTTCGTAACATGCAGTCGAACGGATGCTAAAAGTGTCCATGAATTCAAGTTTTAAAATTAACACTTGCGCCGCTGTGAATCGACGTGTGTCATCAAAATGCAATTAAGCGAAATTACACTTTAAGCCTCTTCAGTCTTTAGGCAGCGTCAAGCCAGAGAGACGTTTGGTGTGTAGGAAATGTGGCGCTGATTTTTTCATCGCATTTTGTCCCTTCAGGCGTTGCTTCCTTTTGTGTTTTCGAGTTAATTAAAAGCGTTCGCACATTTACAATTTGCAAAACAACAAAATTGCAACGGCCTCTAGGACATTTCCAACTGTGAACTTCCTGTCGAGCGAAGGAGGCACGCGACTGGATTTCAAGTGACTGTGGCGCCTAAATGAAGTCTTAGTGCTGGCAGTAAGCAGGCTACACAATTTCGATGTGAATACTTGAAAAGAGGAAGAATGCAGATTTTTGAACGGGGGAAGCCTCCCGAGGAGGAATGAATATTATTTCTTAATTTTTTTCCCACTGCCAGGAACTGCAACTACAACTGTTGCAATTGTCTGGCAGCATTTTAATTTTGCCATAATTAAAATTGTTCGCTTATTATTTTTGTATTGTGCCTTTTCACACTGTTATCTATTGTTGTTGTTATTTTCACAAAAAGTTATACGCATCTGTGTGGCATTTTAACGTTCGTGACCCACACAGCGTAACGTGACTAACGCGAACGACTGTGTCAAGTGAATAGCAACAACAACAAGAATAAGAATAATTATAAAAACAACAACTAAAAAGAATAGAGCCCGACCAAAGGTAAAATTTTGGCCGAAGCCGATTAATCGGCTCGAGACCAATATTCGGCTAAAGCCGAAGCCGATGGTAAATAACTTAAGCCCTAAGTCCTAAAATTATTTCTAGTACCTCAGCTTTTATTTTGGCCGAAGCCGATTATTAGTCGAATGTGGCCGAAGCCGAGGCCGATTAATCGGCCTGGCTCTAAAAAACAACAATCAAAACCTCGTAAACTGCTTGCACGGCAGCAGCGCACCACACACACGTTTACTCAACGCTTAACTTGTACCTGTATCTCTCTCTCTCTCTCGCATTCGTTCCTCCCCCCTCTTTACTCTGTAAGCGAATGCCACTACACAAATTTCCAAACATGACTGCGCAACTCATGCAACAAAAAAGAAATCACCACAACGTCAATTATTTGCAGGCATTCGAGGAGCTGGAGGAATTGCTGGCGCGTCATAACATTTGCATCGCAATCAAAGAGAAACTCGTCAAGGACTCCGGTGTGGCTGAGGAAATTGCTTACGATAATATTGTACAAAAACTGCTGACGAAGCCGCGTGCACGAGGTGAGTAACAAATGCAATGACGAAAATTAAAACAAACAAAAAACTAAAATAAATGAAAATATTTTGAGTAAAAAAGAATAGTTAAAAAGCCGCAAGCAGCGAGTGCTATCTCAAATATGTATATTTGTGTTGTTGTACTCGGATACAGAAATATTCGTACAAGTACAAAATGGCATTGCTGTTGAAATGATTTTTGGATATTTGTGTGTGTGTGTGTATGTGTGCTATACAACGAAAAGTGTAATCTGCTAAAAGTGATGAAGTTGTGATTTGTGCTGTGTGGATGTAGTCAATGGTTTGTAAAACTAAAAATGCGCTTAAATCTGTATGTAATCTGTGTTATATCAGTGAAAGCTTTATAGAAGTCAAGGCGCTTTCGTAAAAGTATTCAATTCGTTTTGAAAAATCCTGTCTTTTGAGGCACCAATTCATTGGGCAGAACATTTTATAGGCACAAAGTTTTCAAACTTTAATTTTGGACCTAAGCTACTCTTCCATATGACCAAAGAAATATTTGCTAGCGCTTTCAAGGATTACTTTACTAACGAATTTGTGTGTCTGAATATCAAATAGACACGTTAGTAGCGAATACGTTTCATTAAATTTACTACATTTAAATACATTTGATACCTTTTTGCTCTCATATGCGATTTGCAATCTTAAGTCACAGTAATCAGACAGTCGCTTTCATCTTAAGTTTTGAATTTAGAAACTGTTTCCCCTTGTCAGAACAGTCTAGCAAGCGCAGCATTCAAACAGAGATAAGAGCATTGTACAGCGACTTGAAGTTCCCTATTAAATTGCTTTAAATCTACTCGACTTGAAGAGAAATGAGAGTAGATCCTGTGATCTCGTCTCATCATATCGCACACTAAATACAAAAGAGACACAACTTAAAATTTTCCAAAATTAGCTCGTTCCATAAATCTCTAACTACATCAAAAATTTCATTCTCATTGTTTTCTTTACTTGGAAAAATACTGTACATCTGTTTTTATGTTAGTTTCGTTGCTTCTGCAGGATCACCAGTTTTCTGCCTTTTCTGAATATTTTTGATTTTTTAGTTGTGGCTTTTTTCAGATCTTCACTCCATTTGGAGTTATAGACCTAAATAAAGATTTTCAATTGCCTAAGATCCGAAGCATTATACCTGTGTTCTGAATTTCTGGTTCTTTTCTCAAGTCTTAGCGACTCTACTAGAGTGTTTTTGCCCAGCCCAATGAAAGATTCTGGTCCAAGGGGGATCGTGGCTGCCCCAGTTGTAGCAAGACTATTCGCCTCCTCATTTCCATCAGTTCCTCTGTCTCCTGGGACCCAGAGGATGTTGAACTGGTTATGTATACCCAGTTTGTTCAATGCTTCAATGCATTCCAGCACCAACCATAAGGCTATCTCATACAAGATTAGTGCTTTGATGGCTGCTTGACTGCGGTACAAAATTATAAGGAGTGGTCTGTTTTAAATACAAATTTGTATACTAATTAATCTTAGTCATTCCACTTCTACTATGTTTGAAGTAATGACCTCTGTCTGGCTTATAAGCGAGATTGCGCATAAAGCAAATGTCACATCTACTCGGACAGTCAGTCGCCCGCGAAGCCGACCATCTCATCCAGGCTGGTCTTGGAGTGCCGAGAATCCTTAAACACCTTGGCTAGATGCTTCAAACGGTTCATTATGCTGGGTGACAGGGCACAGGGGTATCATAGGCAACTGCAAGGTGAATGAACTAACCAGAGCGGGCACATTGCTCGCCGGGCTTTGTACTCTCTCTCAGTGGGGGCTTCACTGATGCTTAAGCAATTCTATCGTAAGCAAGCAAACTAACTGTGGTCTGAAGACCAGACCCGCTATATCTCTCGACTAGCTTGGTCAACCTATAAAATGAAACGGACCAAGCAGCTGCTCAATCTTAGCCGTCACTCAATAAGCACAACGGTCTCGGTGCTTACGGGTCTGTCTGGCTGTCTTTTGGGCAAGCATGCGAAAAGACTAATACGGCAATCCAACGACTTCTGTCGAGGGAGCGGCTCCGAGAAGGAGGAAGAGACCGTTCTTCACCTCTTGTGTCAGTGTCCCTTGCTAGCCAGAAGAAGCCATAAGTTTCTCGGCTCAGCTTTCTTCATTAGCCTAACCGAACTATCACCTCTGAATATTAGGGATATAGCCAGCTTCATAACGGGATCTTCATGATTCCTTATTGTTCCCATTATCACAATGAGCCATAAGCTGTGCTTAGATGAGCTTTTGACATAGAAGGCTGCCACTCCAACCTAACCAGAACTTAGTCTTCTGAATTGAAATCTTCATTTCGTTTTTCTTAAATTCACTTAGTTTGGTTTTGACTGAGACTCAAAGTAGAAATTTTCGTAATTTTTACTAAACTGTAACCACAATTGTGGTAGCTAGATTTTTTATATTTCATTTTATATTTTATTTTTTATATTTCATTCAGGTACGACAACATGACCAATCGCATAGAGTAACAGAAAGTGTCTTAGTTTAAAAAAAATTACTATAACGTATAGTTTTTTTCTTGAATTTTCATTGTGTTTGCATTTCTTTGTTGAAAAATAGGTATTTAAGCCACTTTTCAAATTGAATTATTTTCTGATATAGGAAGATATCAAAAGACGTGTTTTTATTATTCGAAAAGAAAGAATGTCTCTTAAAATACTCAAAATTTTAGGAACATATTTTCTTATTATTTAAAAATATTTTGCCACAAATTTTAATAATTTTCAAATTTTTAATTTTGAAAAAAAAATATAAAATAAAAAATAAAAAAAATAAATAAATACAAAAAATATAAAAATACTCAAAATTTTAGGAACATATTTTCGTATCATTTTTAGATATTTTCCTCTAAGTTTTGATAATTTTAAACAATTTAATTTTGAAAAATACTTAAATTAAAAGTGAAATAGAAGACTTAGCTTTGCATATTTTGAGAAAACATTAAATGCAAAAATGTCCACAGTAATTCTTAATCTATGATGAAAATTTTAGCAACTTTTTGCTAACCAAACATTTTCATGGTTTTTTTACTCAAAAGACTAAAACAGACTAAACTAAAAAAAATAAGTGCTTCGAATTCTTTGTGAAAAAACGTTTGACTTTGAGTAATTTTTGCACACGCACTAATTAATTCTTTCCGATTTTTGGAGGTGTCTTAGTAGAAATTTTACTTCCAAAATGATATCAAAATCTTTAAATTCTGAGATTGGAATTTTTACAATTTAGATTAGATTATAGAAAGATTTAGCAACTTTTTGCTAAGCAAATATTTTTATGATTTTAGACTAAAAAACAGAAAACAAGTGCTTTCAATTTTGTGTGAAAAATCTTGTGACTTTTTGCAATTTTTGCACATACACTAATTAATTTTTTTACAGATTTTTTGGGGTTGTCTTAGTAGAAATTTTACCTCTCAAATTACATAAAAATCCCTAAATTCTGAGATTGAATTAAATTTGAATTTGAATTTTTTACAATTTAGATTAGATTATAGAAAGATTTAGCAACTTTGTGCTAAGCAAATATTTTCATGATTTTTTTACTTAATAGACTAAAAAACAGAAAACAAATGCTTCGAATTTTGTGTGAAAAAACTTCTGACTTTGAGCAATTTTTGCACACACACTAATTAATTTTTTTTACAGATTTTTTTGGGTAATTAATTAATGAATTTTTTTACAGATTTTTTTGGGTTTTCTTAGTAGAAACTTTACCTCTCAAAATACATAAAAATCCTTAAATTCTGAGGCTCGAATTTTTTAGAATTTTTTCAAAGGAACTAAGCACTGTGCGACCTAATGAAATTTAGTAACTCACTTCTTCTACACAACCAAAGTTGCATTGATTTAGAAACTAATAAAAATCTATGACATTGAAGTCGTTCAAACTAACATTTCCATAGTGTTCGATAACTTACTGATCTAACCAACCCCAGTTTATATGTTTACGAAAACTTTCTGGCAATTAAGCTGAGTTTGCAAACTGAATATATACAAAATTCATTTTGTCCCTTTAAGTTAATGTTAACTATTAGCCATCACCATTTTGGTCACCTTATATGTACTAAAAATAATCGTATAACTTTGAATATATAAACTCTAACTAATTGCTTGCTAGTTACTCTTAATGGACCATAGTTGACGCATCAGCCAGACGTATCTGTCCCATTCAACTAATCACCCATTCAACTACACCTGATGCGTTCACCTGCCATAACCCACACTTATCTTCCACCCATAACAATTATCTGCGCCAACTAACTACAGATAAAAGTGGCTTAAACTGCCGGCGAAAGTGAAAAACTTTTCCTTTTCAATGCAGTAAAACAACGACCAGTCGATAACATTGTTCAGCGAATGAAATGAAATTCGCAATATGCACAGCCCTTCTGCTTTGCTGCCAGCCCACGCAACATGATGTCGTAAATTCTTGCGCTAAATTAACTTAACAAGCTGGCCAGACGTTGGCAACCCACAGCAACCGAACATAAAAAGTGATTTGCGCCCGACTTGCTTTGCCACCCACAATCCACAGCGGAATGCGTTGGCATTTGCACCAAAAATTATTATAGCAAAAGCGGCTATTGATAACAATTACTTCAAGATAAAACCCAGCCCACTCACTCGGAAACTGGTCTTACTTTAAATTTGTTGCAGTATTTAGTGCGTGGGTTTGTGTGGCTGTGTGTGTGAGTGTGATATACAATGTGGCCTGCGCACTTAACAGATTCATTCAAGTTTTATGAAAGACAAATAATTAATAGCACTTTCAGTGTTAAAGAAAAAACAACCCAAAGTGGCAGCAAATCTTCTAAAATTGACTGAACTCAAAGCAATCATCATTAAATCCATTTGAAAATTGCATGTTGCAAGAAAGCGGAAATTGTTTTCTTCCTCTAACTAAGCGTTGCAATGAAAAGCGTAGAGCACAAGAGACAATTTTATAAAAACTAAAAGAAATAGCAACAGTTGCAGTGGACGCCTTTAACATGCAACAAGTAAGTTCTTTGTTTTACGCAGTGGCAAAAATCTGTAGCATACTTTTAGTCGCTCTATTGTTTGAAACAAGCGTCACTCACGTGCCACTTCAACACTTTGCTCGCCAGACTGATTTCAACGCGCGCACTGACAATGCACAATTTACTTCCATTTGTATGCTGCAGCGCCTCAAAGTATGCTTTAACAAAAATGAAAACTAAAAACGCACAAAACGCATTCAGCGTAACTGCATGACGCGAATGTTCTGACGCAACCTCAACAAAGAAGAAAAATGTGTTAAAAGCGAAAATTGGAAACTGAAAAACTTTCACACGAATATGCACTCGAATTCATGAAAAACATTTTCACACATTTGCCTGGCTCAAGCAACAAGTCTGGCTGGAAAAACACTTTTTTGTAGCCAACTTAAGTCGAGAACAGAAGGCAACCAAAATTGTGCGGTGGTTTATTAAAATATTGTTGCTGTGAAAGTGCGCTCGGCAACATGTTGGTTGTTGCTTGGTGTTGGCGCAGGCTGTGCTGTTCGTAGACTGCATCGCATAAGTTGCACTTGTCTGTTGTTTTTTAATGTGTTTGCATTGGTGTCTGTGTGTGCACATTTTTTTGGTTTGCACTGAAAGCAAACTCAGAGCAAGAGTATGTACAGAAATCCTTTTAATCCTGCTTTAAGTTTCCATACAATTATAAACACCTACGAAAGTATTAAGCGACAAAAAAAAAGTTATAATGTAGTAATGTACTGTAAACATTTTTCAATAAATAAAAATTAATTTTTAAGAAAATAAATTTATAATTACTCATACGTCATGTTGGCGAAACATGTTGTTTGGTATGAAATTATTGATAGAATGAGTGTAATCAGTAGAAAGAATGGAATGAGTCGAATGATAATTGAGTAGAGTGAATGAGATTAGTGAAAAGAGTTAAATGAGTGGAATCAGTGTGATGCAGTGCAGTGAGTTATTCTCAATCTTGGAGTGTATAGAAAGTTGAAGTATTAGATGGAATGAGGAAATTGAGTAGTAATGAGTGGGGTGGAGTCAGTGGTGTGAGTGTAAAGATCGAAACAAGTGAAAAGAGAAGTGGAGAGAGTGAGTGGTCTGAGTGGAGTGAACGGAGTGAGTGGAGTGGGGTAGAATGGACCGGAATGAAATGAATTCAATAAGTGGAGTCAGTGTGGGGAGTGCAGTGACTCAACTTATCCTCAACCATGGAGGGAAATATATTACTGGAATGAGTGTGAGGAATAAGTCTACAGAGTGAAGTGAGTGTTCTGAGTAAAGTGAGTGTAGCATGTGAAATGAGTGGAGTGAGTGCAATGATTGGAGTGAGATAAATGAGTAGAATGAGTAGAATTTGGTAGAGAGTAAAGTAAGTGTTTTGAGTGAAGTGTCCGTACTGAGTGAAGTGAATGTAGTGAGTGAAATAAGTGGAGTGAGATAAATGAGTAGAATCACTTCAACGAATGTAGTGAGTGGAGTTAATGTATTGAGTGTTCTGAGTGGAGTAAGTGTTCTGAGTGAAGTGAGTGTAGAGAGTGAAATGAGAGGAGTGAGTCAACAAACTCAATGGAATGAGTTCAATGACTAGAGCGTAGTAACTGGACTGAGTGATATATGTGGAGTGAATGTAATGAGTGGATTGACTTCAATGACTGGGATATGTGGAGTATAGGGGATGTAGTGAGTGGGGTAGGTGGAATAAATGGAATGAGTTTTATGAGTTTAATGAATGGAGTGAATGTGGTGAGTGGAACGACTGGTGTGAGTGGATTGAGTGAAGTGGGTAAAGTTGGTGTGGAATGAGTTTAATAAATGGCGTGAGTGGAGCAAGTGCAGTAAGTCAAATAATTTGAATGAGTGAAGTAGGTAAAATGAAAGTAGTATGTAAAATGAGTGGGGGGAATTCATTGTTGTGAGTGTAGTGAGTAATATGAGTGGAGTGAGAAAATTGGGTGCAGTAAACATAATCAGTGCATTGAGTTCAATGAGTATAGCATAGTAAGTGGACTGAATGATATATGTGGTGTGAATTTAATGAGTGGAATGAAGGGAGTGGCTTCAATGGGTGGAATGTGTGCAGTCACTATAGAGGATGTAATAATTGGAGTAGGTGGATTGAGTGCAATGAATGGAATGAGTTTTATGAGTTAAATGAGTGGAGTGAGTATAGTGAGTGGAACGACAGGTGTGAGTTGAGTGAGTGAAGTGGGTAAAGTTGGTGTGGAATGAGTTTAAATTAATGGCTTGAGTAGAGTAAGTGAGTAAGTGAAATGAACGAATGAATATAGTAAGAGGAATGAGAGGTGGGGATTCATTGTTGTCAGTGTAGTATGTTTTAAAGTGTGGTATGAGTTGAACGAATGGAATGAGTGCAAAGTGGGTAATGAGATAAAAGATTATAGGAGGTTTTCTGAATGCAATAAGCAAAATAGGTGGACTGAAATAAATGAGTGTAGTGAATAAAATGGGTGAAATCAGTAGAATGAGTTCAATGAATATAGTGAATGCAGTGAGTGAAGTTAGTGGTATGAGTGGAATGATTGGAATGAGCAGAGTAGCTTCAATGGGTGGAGTTTGTGAAGTTACTTTATTGGATGTAGTGAGTGAAGTTAGTGCAATAAATAAAATGAGTGAAATGAGCAGGGTGGGTAGAGTGAGTGTAGTGACTGAAATGATTAGACTGAGTAAAATGGGTAAAGTGTGGTAGTAGTAAAAATGAGTATGCGTATGATTTCACTAAATGAAGTGACTTCAGTGAACGTAGTAAACGGAACAAGTGGAGTAGGTGGAGTGAATGGAAAGAATGGAGTAAAGCGAAAAGCAGATGGATTCTAGTCACTCTATTCAGCTCAAACATTTCAAAAGAATAGAGCCAGTTTAGAAAGTACAGTCAGTTATCGGGAACTATAAAGTAAGTATTGACTGGAATGAGTGGAAAAATGCAGTAAAGTGTATGTAAAGTTGATGGATTCTACTCATTCTATTCAGCTCAAACATTTTCAATAAATGCAGTCACTTTAGAAAGAACAGTCCTATCTGGAACTCTGAATAGTTAGTGGTGACTGGAATAAGTGGTGTGAGTTCCGTACAAAAGGGTGGAGTAAGCTGACTGAGTGAAATGAGTGCAGTAAACGGAATGAGTGTAAAGAGTGCTATGAATCTGAGTGAAGTGTATGTAATGAGTGAAATGAGTAGAGCGCGTTAATTGAGTGTAGTGGCAAAATGAGTGAAATGAATGGAATATAAGTTCGATGTATGAAGTGAATGGAGTGAGTGTAGTAGGTGAAGTGAGTGGTATGAGCGATATGAGTAAAATGAATGTTTTGAATGGAATAAGTAGAGTGACTTCAGTTTAGTGCATGTAATGAGTAAAGTAATTTGAGTGAGTGTTGTAAAGAAAGTAATTAGAGCAACTATACTAAGAGAATGACTCTAAGCAGTGCAGTAAGTGAGTGAGTGTTGTGGAAGAAGGTGAGTGAAGTCAATGGAGTGCATGAATATTTTTTTCAATTTTTATACTTTCCGAGTGAATGAAAATAATTTATTTGGACAGTTGTGAGAGTTCAATAATGAAATTTAAATTGACTTATCTACATTGACCATAGCTTTCAATGTGTTAGTTAGTCCTTGAGCAGCATTTGTCCACGAATACAAATCATTATCCATTTTTTCTTTTCTTCTATTCATTTCAATTTTTATACACATTCCAACCATTTAGCTCTATAAAAATGCATTTATTCGTTTACTAGTTCATTTGATTTATAGCTAAAAATATTCTTTCCTTTTTACAATAAACCTTGACACTCTTCGCTGTATTCACAACCACTTAACCAATTTCATTTATATTGGCTTCACTTAACAACGAATCGAAAAATATAAAATGAAAGCAAAATGCACACAAAACCCTCTAACAAACGCAATCAACTGTTCAATATAATTTTTCATGAACTGCACAAAACCTCCAAAAGAAAAATAAGTACTTCGAATGGCACAGTCCATGGAATTTTTAAACTCCCAACTGCCCAAAAACCAACAACAAAAAAGTGGCAATAATTTTTCAAACAGTTCCCTTGTCCACAAACACGTTCGCACTCAGTTCATTTTTCAGCCAATCACGGCGACTCGGTCCCGCGCACGTTTGCAACTTTGCTGGTCGATGACCAAAATTTAAATTTACCGAGGTAGGGTTTGAAAAATGAGAATGCACACAACTGTGCGGCAAGTGGAGGAGTGTAAATAATAGCAAAAGCGAACAAAGTAAAATGACTGCAAAAGCATGAATGCGCATTTAAAATGGCAAAGAACTGAGCGAAAAACATTACTCAAAATGTTGTCACCGAGTGGCGACAGTTGCAAATGAAGCGCACTCATGCAATGCACAACAACAACAAGAATGGCAAAAACTTTTTCGTCATCATTAGCGGCAACACACGAACAACACGCGAACAGTACAAACCGGCAGTGTCAGAGTTTTTGCATTCGTGCCGAAAAATGTAAAAAATTGTGTTTAAAAGAAAAATACATAAAAGTTGAATACTTTAGCGCGGCACTCGTGCAACATTCAACATTGCTGCTGACTATCTCTATTTGTCAGCGTTGATAAATCACAGTTGGTGAGTGTCAACATTGGGCCAATTGAAATGGCGTCATGCAGAAAACGTTCAACTCGCTGGCCGCATTCAACTCTTTCCATGTGCAAGTTAACGATTTTATAAAATTCCACAGTTGTGTCAAATCATGCCACAAGTATCTACATGTGTGTGTGTGTTTGTATGTTTATACATAACAAATGATGAACACGTTCAACCCTTTAACAGTGACGCATTCATTTCGAGGTTTCCATTTGCTTTGCTTTCAATTCAATTTGATGTTTAATGCCTTTGCACGCAAACGTATAAAAAAATGTCAAATAAAGTTCAAACTGTCATTTATTACTTGACTTTTCAATAAAAAAGTACACAAACACACATTAACATACGAGTTCGTATGTACTTAGGTGTGAACACACATGCAATCGTGGCACCTGGAATTCAGCGAGTGGGGTTCGAATGGCAAAAACAGGTTCGAAAAATAACCAATTTTTTTGCTGAAATTGAGTGGAAAGTGCTGTCAAATGTAAATCACAATTTCGTGCAACTGTCAGCGCAGGAAATTTATTAATAAAATAAATTTAATATGCAGCTGAAACAGAAGACCTTTCTGACTAAAAATAAATTCTGTGGCGTACTTTGAATATTGTTCTAAAAAATTCTAATACTTAAATGATATATGTAAATTTATTAGCGCAGGAAATTTATAAATAAAATAAATTGAATGTGCAGGTGACACAGAAAACCTTTTGACTTGCAATAAATTCTGTGGCGTACTTTGTTTATTGTTCTAAAAATTTAAAATATATAAAATATTTATTTATGAGCGCAGGAAAGTTATTAATAAAATAAAATTAATGAGCAGCTGAAATGGAAAATCTTTGACCTGAAATAAATTTTGTGGCGTACTTTGAATATTGTTCCAAAAATTTATAAGTATTATAGACACCTCTGAAGTTTACAACATAATTTAAAAAAATTTGTAAGTATTATAGAGACCTCTGAAGTTTACAACATAATTAAAAAATTTTCTGGAATAACAAGTTTTGAAACAAGTAAATTCTCCGAATGTAAAGCAAAGCTTTTCTTTTTACTAAATAAACTTAATTAGTCCTGAAATTATGCTACGGTTTTATAAAGGAATTTTTATGAACACATCTGTTCATCTGTTGCTGTTGTCACAAGCTTGAAACTATTCATCACTTAAAAAAAATTATGAACTTATTATTGAGATGAGCAGTGGCGCACACAGGATTTCATTTTGTGGGGAGTTTTGCGTTCAACTTTTGAGTCCAAATCCATTCGGAACCATATATTGCACCAGCGGTTTTTGTATTTCGTGGAGGGTTTGAACCCCCAAAACCCCCTTCTGTGTGCGCCACTGCCCATGAATACAAGAAGGAAGGTTTATTAAGGTTTGTTCAGCTCTTTTGGTACAAACTCGAGCATCAGAAAAATTTCCCACAATGTTTTCTGACATCAAATTTATTCAACTTTTGAAGTCACCAATCACAACTTCATAAAAATGTAAATTGCAAAAAATATGTTTTTTTCAGTAAAAATTTACTGTTTTAAGATTTGATCAGCTCTTTCGGTACAAACTCAAGCATCAGAAAAATTTGCCAAAATGTTTTCTGACATAAAATGTATTCAACTTTCGAAGTCAGCAATCACAACTTCACAAAAATGTAAATTGCAAAAACTATTTTTTTGACTAAAAACATTCACTGTTTACACATTTCTGCAACGAAATTATATCAAAATATTTCAAACTATTGAAATTTCTGTATCGATTCGGGATTTTAAAAGCCCAGACAATTCTACTTGAGAAATATATTTTGTAAAATTGTTTTATGTTATATTTTGTATCAAGACGAGCCGCAGAAAAAGTCCTTAACAAACTCAAAATTATGTGAGAAAATCAATAAGAAAAGCTGGAAGCTGAAAAGAAGTCAAAACGTGGTTCAAAGATTCTTGATTTTTTGAATCTCTCAAACTCAAAAACCTTAAGGGAGTGTTCCTGGGTAGAAGTTTGAAAAAATCGATTTTTTTTTTTGGCGTTTTATTGTACCTTATAATATATACCCCCCCAAAGTCGTTTTTCAATCCGCATACTCAGTACCCACTTTTTTGCATGTTAATTGAAGTAATCTCAGCTCTTTTTGCTCCGCTGATACATTGCGCATGATACTTTAAACGCGTTTTTCTCGAAACCACATTTTTTGTACTGGCCGATAATTTTTCTCAGCAACTATGAGAGGTATCGACTTGAAATTTTGGGAAAATGTTCTAGATAGTTTTCATTGGATGCTAAACCAAAGTTTTCATCAAAAAATTATTGTTAAATATATTTTCAAGCACTCTAAAGGTAAAAAAAGGTGGCAAAACTGGACAATTTTTTTTCATATGGCCGCCATTTTGTTTCTAATCAACATTTTGACCAAAACTGTGGTTTAGCATCCGCGGAATTTATTGCAGATTAATAATTGCATACCCATTTCTATTTCAGATTACTGGTTCCCGAAATTTATTATCGGCCAGCAGTGAAAACAAGGTCACATTGACCACTGAAAATGTGTACTTAGAAAATAAAATTGTTTGACACAAATATGAGTTTCTGTTCTCCAAATAATAAGGAACAACAAGCAAAAAACCAGAATATTGCATGTTGCCTTGTAGCTCCAAAATAATTTTTTGAAAAACAGCCTAAAATCGGCATTCTACCCGGGAACACTCCCTTAATAGAACATTATTAAAAAAAAAATTTTATATTTTTTATGTCTTATTTTGTATCAGAAGAGCCGCTGTAAAATTCCTAAACAAACTCAAAATTAGGTTAGAAAATCAATAAGAAAACCTTGAAGCTGAAAAGAAGTCAAAACTTGGTTCAAAGGTCTTTTTATCGCTAATTCAAAAATCATAATAAAAAATTATTTAAAAAATTTGCAAAATTTAAAAGAGCTAATGATTGAAATTATGACTTTATTATGAAATTAATTCTAAAAAAATTAATTTGAATTAATGAGATATGAAAAGAAGAGATAAATATTATTATAAAACCAGCTCTAAGTTGTAATAGAAATTGAAATTTGGTTCAAAAGTCTCTCCTATCTTTTATTTAAATAATTCAAACCAAATTATTTCACACAAAGGCAACACATTTAAAAGAAAATTATACAAAAAATTATCAAATTTTTATGATATAAGCTGAAATAAACACAGCATTTTTAAAAGACAAATTCAAACATGGGATATCAACTAATATGTGGCTTAAAGGTTCTATAAAAATTATAAAAATAATTAATACAAAAATACATTTAACATGTTCAGAAAAATGTTGAAATTTTGCAAAAACTTAATTACTGTGAAAGAGTTTTTATTGCGATTAAAAATATTTACATGTACAAATTTATCTTAAAACAGCATAAAAACATTCCTCACCTACATAAATTGAAAATTTATTGCAAAAATTAGTTTAAAACTTAAACTTACTGCTTACTCAACTTTGAAAAAAGTGTTGTTCTTGTGAAAAATATTCTCCAGACTGCCATATTGAACAACAAATGTGCCATTACTTTATAAACGCAACGTGTCGTCTGGCTGAAGTTTTGCTCATTTTAACTGCCCCAAAGCCAACTCGGCTGTTGACCCGTAAACCTGTTGCCAGCCATTAGTGGCACTTTATTGCTTTTGTTTTTGTTATTTAAAAAAAAAATGCCCACAACGACTGTGAAGCGTGCAACATGTGGTGTGCCATTATTGACACTTTATTGACATTTTTTAAAACGTTTTTTCACATATCTTCACTTTTGTTTTTGTTGTGGTTTTTTTACAATTCACATTGTTCATATAGAAACAAATAAATATTCCAAAAAATTAAAGCACAAATTTTGTAAAATTTTTAATGTGCTTGAAGGGTGTTGTGCCAATTTCTGGTTGCGTGTCGTTTTATAATATTTTTACCCCCACATCTCTTCATTTATATAAATGTTGATTAATGTTTCGATTTAAAGGGGGAATTTTTGTGTATTGATAATGGAAAACGGTAGCAAACAAGCAAATTTTAAAAGGTCGCAGGTGTAGTGAAGGTGCATTGGGGCGTATGATTGATATTAATTACTTCATTTGTCTGCGATTGCTAACTTGTGCATAGCAAAGATGCAACGAAAGCGCAAAGCAGTCGGGTGAAAACATTAAAATAAGGTGCCGCACAGACACAGAAACAGTGCGAAGGAGTGTGTCAGAAAGAAGAGTAAATGAGAGGAAGACACAGCAGCAAAAAAGGTGCTTAAAAGTCTTTCGAGTAAGCAGTCAATGTGCAAATGGTGGAAGGGGTAGCTGAAAAAGGTGTTTTTGAAAAATACGAGCAATTAGACGTACACCACGCCAAAAGCACAGCGCCAAGTCAGGCAAAGTCAGCGTTTTTTGCCATTGCTGCTTAAATTAAAAGTCAAATAATTAAATTGATGCAATTAAACCGCTTAATTGTGGCTTTCAAGTTGCAAATGTCGCAAAAAAATTTCATTTCAGAAAATCACATAAAATTAAGTCGAATAAAAGGAAAAAAGGAAAAACTGAGAAATGGTAAAATTATGCAATTTTTCAGTAATTACAAACATCAAATACGAGAATATCGAATACTTTATGAAATCACTTTAGCGTTTCTGATATTTTTCTATATACGAGAGTATATACTATATAAGTGTATATGATATGTATATTTATATATTGAAAATATTTCTTATATATATATGTACCCATATACAAGAAATATTATCATCAAATTTGTTTTCATCGGCTTGCTGAGTATTTCACTTGATTTAGTGTTGTATGGACATACCTAATAATGGGTTCTCGATGCTTCGAAACCTCTAATTTTATGTAGTTTGATGAAAAAGTGCATGAGCCAAAAAATTTGAGGCTAGAATGGGGTTAAATGGCATCGCAACGAAGTCAAAGTTGACAAAATTGCTTGAAAATTCCACAATTTCCTCCATAGCTGCTCAAAAATGGCTCTTAGAGGGTTAAAAGCTAGGACTGATCCCCACTAATTTTGTCTCCTGAATATTTCTTTTG
This sequence comes from Melieria crassipennis, assembly GCA_963668005.1. Taxonomy (NCBI): domain Eukaryota; kingdom Metazoa; phylum Arthropoda; class Insecta; order Diptera; family Ulidiidae; genus Melieria; species Melieria crassipennis. The sequence goes on from OY764963.1 coordinate 9,508,050, forward strand.
AACAAACTTACCCCCTATCTCCAACCCTTAATGGGTCTCCCATACAAAATGATTGTTTATCTGAAAATTGGCTCCCATTGCTGCCAGGTTGCCGACAGATGCATGAAATGTAAGACTGACCCCTATTTATTTTCCTTTTTGAATATTTTTCCCATACATATCTAATCGCTATCTCCAACTTTTAAGGGGCTGCCATAAGAAACTGGTTGTTTTCTATTAAATTAGCTTGTCACTTGAATAAGCAAAGAAACATCGTATCTCAGAAACTATTTAACTGATTTAAATTATTTATTCAGCGATTGGCAAAATTTTTTGTTGTCAAAAATACAAAATTATTAAATGTTCAAAAACTCATCACCAGAGGGCGTCTCCCATACAGACGAAGTTCACATTTAAATTCAGATGTCCACAACTTCACCGTGGTAAATGATGGCGCTAAGTTCCTGTAATTTGTTTTTCAAAACAAAAATTCAATAATCGACTTTTCCTCATTTTCACAAAAATTCTCACATCTGACTCAAACTGACTGACTCAAACCATTTTCAAACAACAACTGCTCCTTCAAAATGGCTGAAATTTTGTTTGGTACACAAACAGATTCCTCACATTTTGTTGTTGACGACTGCTGACATCTTCATGTTGACGTTCCAAACTTTTCATATCCCCCTAGTGAGTTGTTATTTTATTTATTGAAGCCAACCAAACCAATTTAAATACAATTTCATTTATTTATTATTTGTTTAGATTCAACGATTACGTGTGCTAATGCCACACGTGTATCCATCTATGGCCAAAAATAAATGCATCCATTCAAATTAGGAAACTTTCTTTTACCAAATGTTGCTTTTTGTTTTTTGCCTTTAATTTGTATTTACACTGTTTTTGTTGGCGCTTTGCCTTGCACACACAGAAGTGTTTACTCAAATAAAAATGCGGCATGCCAACAAATCGCAGGTGGCACACACTTTTCCGTACACGTGTGCAGTTAATTTATACTTCTGTCTGCACAAGTTAAGTCAAATTAATTGGCAATATTTTTCCATTCCCCTTTCATTCTCCTTTAACGCATTAAAGCCAACATCCCATAATCAAACATATTTGCATAAAATGCCTAAACTCTTTGAGGCCTTTAGCGCATAAACAATTTTCATAGCATACTTTCCGTTCATACATGCACTTGAAAGCACTCGAAACACTCGACTGACGCATTTTCTTAAAGAAAAATTAATCCAGCAAAAACGCTTAACCGAGTTTTCAAGTAAATTCAACTTCAATCAATTAAGCAGCCAGCTGCCACTCACTTTCAACTTGCCTCTGCCCACTTGGGCCTCAAGTTCTGCTGCCTTTTCATCACTTTTAATTTTACAACAAATACGCAAAGAGAAACCCACTAACCACTTGAATAATTTCCTTCGTCATCACTTGCAGGTGCCATCATCTTCGGCTCCGATCAGGAAGTGCGCGAAGTTATGCGCGCAGTGCGACGCAATAATGCAACCGGAGCGTTCTCGTGGATCGGCTCGGATGGATGGAGTGCGCGGAACCTCGTTTCCGATGGCAATGAGCCGGAGGTAAGTATGGCCAAATGGGGCCAACAGCAATTTTCAGTGAGGTGAATAATTAATAATAATTGTGTAGATAATTGCGTAGAGAATCGAATATTATTAACGTAGACAATCGAAAGAAAGATATTGCCACAAGTCTGCGAGTAAACAATCAGATTACGCTTAGAGTTTATACTTTCATCGCTTGATAGCAGTTAGTCTGAATGATGTTAGGTTAGCGTTTACGTGGCATACTTTTAGGCTGACATTGTGTTGGCAAATTGTTTGAAGACCTCAATTATGCCAAATGTGTATACTACGTTTATAATACGTCAACATGTAATGTAGACAATGAAATTAATATTGAATTCAACAAAATGTATTTTGGTATAAAGTAATTCAACTTTAAACTTTGGTGTACTAAGTTATTTGTACTAAACATATTGGGTCAGAAAATGTTTTAACTACAAAATTGTTTGTGTATTAAAAATATTTTTTCGTGTTTTATAAATATTTTAATGTGTTTTAAAAACATGTACATATATATGTACTAAAAACTTTAGTTAAGTATGTTGTAGTGTCCGACCGAATATTCGGTTTCGGTTTCGGTTTCGGCCCAAATAAGTGGTTTCGGTTTCGGTTTCAGTTTCGGCCAAAAAATGGCCGAATAGCCGAAACCGAAACTTTTTAGAATATTTTTTACATTTTATTGTGTAGCAGATATATAGTAAAAGGAGGAGTAATTTAAATGCCAGCAATGTAAACAAACTTATTTTTTTTAGCATATAATATTAAATTATTTAATTTTGAATATTATCGAGTAAGGTACGAAAGGGTGATTTCTTCTTGTTTACGTTTTTAAAAAATGAATAAATTGTTTTTATTAATAAGTATTTATTTATTTATGCTATGTTTGTTTGTTTGTTCTTTATTTACTTAATGTAAAATTCGCTTGTTGAAAAAAGTGCTTGATATGGTGATTTTTATTTCAACTAGAAAGTTTCGGTTTCGGTTTCGGTTTCGGCCGAATATTAAAAAAAAACCGAATATTCGGTTTCGGTTTCGGTTTCGGCCCAAAAAAGTGGTTTCGGTCGGACACTAGTATGTTGTAATCATCACTTTCCAAAAATATTTTTCGAAACCCACATATAATTTTTTTAATTCAAAAATAGTTTTTGCTTTCTAAAATTAAGTTGTATGTTCTAAAACTATGTTGTATTATATATAATTTAGGTACACTAATAAATTTTCAAATGAAAAAAAGGTAAGTAATCTGATTTTATTTTAAACTTTAAATTATGTTCTCAAATTGGTTGTCCAAATTGTTTGCCTTACAATTTTTATTATTTACTAAATATTATATTTTAAAATTTCTTATTCTAAAATGTATTGTTCTAAAAACGTTTGTCCAGAAAATTTTAGTACAAGTAGTACTAAATTTTTTTGTTTTAAATTAGGAGTACTTTCATTTTTCTGTCTTAAAATTTTGTGCCAATTTTTCTTGTAGAAAAGGTTTATTTTAAGTTTTTTGTACTAAATTTTTCTTCAAAAACGGTTGTTTACATTTGTGTTTAAATTTTTTTATTTTAAAATTTTCCGCACTAAAATTTGTTTTCTATGCATTTTTATTTATTTATTTATTTATTTAACTCATTGACTAAACAATTCTTACAGACTAATAACAATATATATTCAAAACAATTCATTTAAAAAATTCAGCTAAGTATCTTAAAACTAAGCTTTTAGGAAGCGCGCATTTTATTTAGTATTTTTTCTAAATTGTTTGTATCAAATTTCTTTTTTTAATCTAAATATTTTGAATAAAATTTTTATTTGACATGTCTTGTATTAAAGTATTCTCAATATTTTTTTTTAATATATTTTAAAGTTTGTTGTTCTAAATTTTTTTTCTAAAAATTAAAAATTTTTTTTTTCAAATTGTTTGTTTTGAAATGGTAATTTTAATGGAATTTTATTTTCGAAATTTTTGTTCTAAATTTATTTTATAATCTATTTTGATTTTATAAATTTTGTGTTCTTAATTTTTGATTTTAAACTATTTGCTCAAAATGGTTTGTTTTAAATATTTCTTTTCTACATATGTTTTTGTTTCGAAACTCTCGTTCCTCATTGTTTAAAATAAATGTTTGTTTTACATATTTTTATTAAGATTTTGTTCTAAATTTTTTTATTAAATTTGTTTTTCAATTTGTTACTCTAATACTTTTTTTCTAAAGTATTTTTTCCAACTTTTTATTTGATTTTTAATTTTTAGGTCCGAATGTTTGATTCTAAATTTTTTTAATAAAATTTTATTTTTACATTACATTACATACATTTACAGATATTTTTGCAGATTGTGTTCTAAAATTGTTTGTTCTAAAATTGTATTGTGATCTTTAATTCGTGTTTTAGTTTTAAATTTGAAGTTTTATATTAATTTAAATTTGTTGTAAAATGTTAAAATGTTGAGTTGTAAAATGTTTTTTGGGTTCTAAAATATTTTCTTCTTTTCTAAAAGTATGTTAGCACAACCATCTCGAGCTAGTTGAAAAGACGTTTGTGCAAATAGTAACTATATATTTAGTTATAAGTGCATAATTTTGTTGTATTGTTTAGTACAAACATTTTAATAAACAAAAGTGGGTACTAAAATTTTTGTATTCCATCAAAATCACTATGTTCGGAATATAATTAACTAGAAGTATTTTATTCTACTTAAAAATTATGTTTTCAGAAAGTTTGTACTAAAAGTTAGCTTATACTAAAATTATGTTCGCTCTAGTAATATTTGTGTACTAAATAAAAAATTTGTTTGGACCACAACTTGTTAAAAACCCGTTGTTTCGTCTACAAAGTTTGTGTCAATCGATAAAGTTGACAATGTACTAAACAAAAATGTACTAAAAATTAGCTTTTACTAACATTATTTTTGCTTTAGTAATATTTTTGCACTAAATTTGAAATTTGTTTATAGTAAACATTTTTTTAATACTTATTTGGACCTGAATTAATTAAAAAACAGTTATTTCGTCTACAAACTTTGTGTCAATCGACAAAGTTGGCAATGTACTAAACAAAAATTTACTAAAACTTAGCTTGTACTAACAATATTTTTGCTTTAGTAATATTTATGTACTAAATTTAAAATTTTTTTATAGTAAACATTTTTTTTAGTACTTATTTCGACCTCAATTAATTAAAAAACAGTTATTTCGTCTACAAAGTTTGTGTCAATCGACAAAGTTGACAATGTACAAATTAAAAATTTACTAAAACTTAGTTTATACTAAAATTATTTTCTTTAGTAATATTTCTGCACTAAATTTAAAATTTGATTATAGTAAAATTAGTTTATTTTGAATACTTAATATATTTTGTACTAAACCTTAATTTGTTTAGAAAATAGCTATGTGTCCTTAGAAAGCTTGTTTTAATTGACAAAGTTGACATTACAAAACACAACGCAACACAACACTGCTCACCTTGCGGCCATCCTCGAAGCAACCAGCCCAGCTGGCAGTCGAGTAATCAAAGCGACACAGCGTGAGCGCCGCAAGCACTTAAGCGCAACTTTCAATGATGGGCATTAAAAATTAATGACAGCGCTTCCACTTGAGTAACAACACCAACAACAACCACAACATCAGCAGTCACGCCAAATTCAAACGCAATAATCGCTACACATCAGCAGCGCAGAAGCGAAACGAAGCGAGCCGAACAAAAAAAATGAATATTATGAGGTTAAATGGCAGCAAATTTGATAAATGAATCCCCCGAGGATGTGCCTTGCAACAACAAAAAAACAGGATACCAAAAGTGAAAATAGCAGCTCGACGAGCAAGAAACCAAAAACCAAACCAAACAACACGCAAAAACCCGAATAGGACCGATTCGTGGTGTGGGCGTGCGGATTGATGGCCATGTCAAAAAAAAGAATAAAAAAAATAATGCAACAAAAACCGTACGATGCGAAAAACAAAACGGCAAAGTAAAGCAAACGAAATTGAATTCTATCAGCACAGCAGTCACACATGCAACCAGCTGTAGGCATACATACAAACGTGCGCTGACATACGTGACATACGTGTGGGCGTGTGGCTGTGTGTGTGTGGGGGTGTGTGTTTGGGTGTGTATAAAGACACAAACCCATGTAGGCGTATGCACAGCAGAGAGAAATGATTGATGGTCCTTTAATTGAAATTAATTATTTGTGAAAATGCGGCACGTTGGCGGACTATCGAGGCGCACTCTAGGAAGGTGTTGAAATGCGCCGCGCAGATAAGATAGCTAATTGAATTTTATCAAATGTGAAAAGTTAGGGGAAAGCTAGGACAGCTAGAAGCAAGAAATTGTAATAAAAGAGGAAACCAAATTTTGAATTTCGACAGTAATTAAAACTCGACAACAAATATTAACTAAGTAACTAATTTTCTATCTGCTTTCTTAGGTGGAAGGGACGCTGTCGGTGCAACCGCAAGCAAACCCTGTGAAAGGCTTTGAGGAATATTTTCTCAATTTGACCGTTGAGAATAATCAGCGAAATCCATGGTTTGTTGGTAAGTAAACAATATGCAGCGCCTAAATATAATTAAGGAGTGGTAAAAATAAATCTTTTTTGTTTTGTATGCGAAGCCAAAAATAAATAGTAATAAATCAAATAATAATAATAGTAAATAAATTAAATGACTTAGGTCAAATGTGCATTATTTTGTTCCATAATTTGTTGCCATTTTGTATGCCTCTCTCTTAGCAACCCGCATCCCTATTGGCAAATACTGAGACAGTTGGTTTTCACAATTTTTTCTTGAGGCAAATTTTCCACTAGAAATTCATTCGCCATAGACAGAAAAAGGTCGTAATTCCTGGGTGCCAGGTCCTGACTATAAAGTGGAATCCTAAGAACCAACCGAAACTTCTGCCAAATCACTATGCTCTCTGCCGTTGTCCTTATGGAACACAATTCCTTTCCTATTGGCCAAAGCTGGCCACTTCAAAGCAAGCAATCGCCCTTTAGACAGTCCCAGTTTTGACATTACAGGTCTTAATTAAAAGTTAAGCCGTATGAAAGCAGCTCATAGTAAATGATTCCCTGCCATCTCCACCAAACACACAGCAACACCTTTAAGACCATCAATACTGCCTTAGCCACCGTTTGCGCCAGATCATTGTCATTCAACCTCGTCCGTTTTCATTTGACGTTGTCCTACGTGATCCATTTTTTATCATAAATAACCACAGTGGCGCACAAAGGATTTCATTTTGGGGGAATTTTGCGTACAACTTTTAATCCCAATTCCATTTGAAACCATATTTTGCACTAGCAATTTTTGTATTTCGGGCGGCTTGAACTCCTAAGCCCTCGTCTCTCTCCCTCTGAGTGCCCATTCAGACATCCATCGATTTCATTGCAATTCAGCAGCGATTCGCAAATGGAAATTCGATCCATGAGGTATTTGCAATAACTTGTGTAGCACCCAAATGGCATTCGGTATCGAGTTTCTAAATTTCGTACTAAAGAAACTTTTCAGTCAGATTTTAATAGTCCTTTCCAAACGATTCCAAACAGTTTGTATTTCGGGCGGCTTGAACTCCTAAGCCCTCGTCTCTCTCCCTCTGAGTCCCCATTCAGACATCCATCGATTTCATTGCAATTCTTGTATTTGCAATAACTTGTCTGGCATCCAAATGGCATTCGGTATCGAGTTTCTAAATTTCGTTCTAAAGAAACTTTTCAGACAGATTTTAATAGTCCTTTTCAAATGATTCCAAACAGTTTTTGTGCAATTTTTAGCTTCTGGACAGTCGGAACAGTACTTACATGACGTTCAAACTCGATAATTTCCATGATTTTGACCTTCCAGAGCGTGTTGCATAGTTGGCATTAATAATTACGGAAACGTAATCGTTGAAATAAAATTGTGCATGATTGATTGGCTTTTACCGTATCCGAACCATAAACACTTTTCACAATTTCAAACGCCTAACTCTCGTTTTCGCCTTTATCCAAGAAAAACTCTAAAATAAAGCCCATTTTATTTTTGTTGATGCCCATCTCTCATCCGCTTCAAACAAAACTGTATCAAGCATTTAAAAAACTGTCTGAAAAGTTTCCATATCCCTGAAAAGTTTGTATCCCTTCAAGCAGAACTCAATAACACTTATACAACGTGAGATTTATATTACTAAAGCTATTTATTTAACCCTTATGTGTGTGAAGGGGTACCCGGGTACCCAAGTCACTTTTATATCGAACCATAAAATATACTTTTATATGTATTACTGGGAGCTTTAAAACTAAGCAAAAATGCCAAAATTTCATACATTGCAAACAAAAAGTTAGAAATATTCATACAATTTGTATTGGAATACCCGAGTACCCGGGTACCTCATCACACGGGTAAGGGTGTTTTTTCAGCACACACAATAGGGTTGCAAAATTATGGATTATCTGTTTTCTACACCTTATATTTTATATTAGCTTACAAATATTGATAATATTTTGATGTTTTAATTTAAAAAATAAATTTGGACAAATTTTATATATTTTTTCTTTAAACATTCACAGAATTCTGGGAGGATCACTTTCAGTGTCGTTATCCAGGCAGCTCAAGTACACCCTACAACAACTATAACCGTACATGCACATCCAAGGAACGGTTGTCCAACGACACAGATTTTGAGGATCAACTACAGTTCGTTAGTGATGCAGTGATGGCATTTGCTTATGCATTAAGGTTGGTAGAACAAAAAATAAATTTTTAAAAATTTAAAAATATATTAAAAATTAAAAAAGTTAATAAAAAAAAATAAAAAAAATAATAAAAAAATTGAGAAAGAAAGAAATGAAAGGCACAAATATATCAAGAATAATAAAAGGAATACGAGTTAAAATGTATGCGGTTACGAAAGGAAAAAAAGAGCAGTATGTACTCATGTATACATGGAATAGAAACATTCATTGGTATATAGAAAAAATTATGTATGTCTCATACGAAACGGGTTTTAGTAATCCTTGAAAATGTTTCACAATTCTGAATTCCGTGCAGTCTAAGTTATGAAAGTATTAGAAAGATTAAGGTTCAAGTAAATCTGAGAGCAGTTTAAGGAATCGAAATTCTATGGTAAGAACGAAGAGGCAAAAATTTTGCTTAATTAAAAGATTTATCACCTTGAGATAGGGAAGTCTGGAAGCTAGGGGGATACGAAAGTCTGTGCTAAGAAAAACCTAGAGAACGAAAAATTTAAATTTAACAAATAAAAATAATTAAATTGAAAACCAATTTAAGGTCGGAAAAGAAGGGTAAAGGGACTCTTTGAATGCAATAGTAAAGACCACGTAAAGAAAGACGAATTATGATGAGAGAAAAATGAGAAAATGGTATATGAACTCTTCTGTGAGATAGATGGAATTCTCTTTTTCGGTAGATTGGGTTAGAATAAAGATAAAACTGTGATAAAGTAGGCTCGAACTCGAACTCGATAAAGTAGGCTGAAGTAGGATCGAACTTTTTTCCTTGTTCACTTCTCTCGGGATCCTCCACAAGACATTTCCTTGTGTTTGTAACGTTAATCGGTTTTGTTTTTCTGCCAGGGTAGGTGATTAGCCTGCCGCAAGTAGTCCTAAGTGATAGAGCTGCCATCTACCGCCGCTTAGGAACGACGCCTCCGTTGTTGTGAGCTACCGCTCATAGCGCCATCTGTTGTGCAAAGGAGGTAACAGCAGGATGGTTGGGGACTTCGCTAAGATTGGTTTGGTGCACTGTTTAATCTAATCCCCTTACAGGAGTCCATGGTGCCCTATGTATCTGTATATGTATTTGTTTTCTTTTTACAGACGCACAGCGTAATAATGCATTGAAATAAGTGCGAAAAGGATCATCTCAGGGTCGAAATTTTAGAACTGGGCTATGTGGCTGGGCTAGGAAATATTTAGAGAACAGAAAAAATTTGAAAAGTTGAAAGAGTGCAGGACCATGCACCAGGTAGGAGTCGAACCCACGACCTCTGGAATGATAGGCTAGTGCACTCACGCAAGGTTATCGAGGCTGCCCAGGATGCTGCAAGTTAGAATACCAGAGCTAAATTTTACTTACTTTTTACTTTTATTTGAGGTATGATACAACTTGAGAAGAACTGTGAACAGATTAGACAGAAAAAATACCTCGGATATAGTAGTTTAAGAAAGGTGTTTTTTTTATAATGACGAACTCCATAAGAAACGCTGAGTAAGTTTGATGTATGTTAGGTTAGATTAAATTTGGTTAGGTTTAGGGAAGGTTAGATTAAGAGACATTTGACTCTTTGGGCATAGGATTAACTGAATAACACAGTTAGGCCTCAAAATAAGCCCGTTTTGATACCTCAAGGAGAGAGTGATCTGTCTTACTGCAAGTGGAAGTGCCTGCACAAGCCAATTCGATTTGAGGATAAACCTTAGCAAACCTCTTATGTTGACTGAACTAAAGGTTATCCATGTTGTCAGAGAAGGGGGAGCCTAGGGATCCTATCTTCATCTAGAGAGTGCCAGGCAGTGACAGAAAAGATGGCATGTAGTCTCTTCTGTCTGTTCATTTTGGGAACTGGGGAAATAATCCCAACTGCGAGGATGTAATATGTTAGCATGATGTTCGAATAGATTCAAAATTCCGACTATCAAGCTGATGTGTATCGAAAAGAAAAAACGAAGAAGAAGAAGGAAGAAGGAAAGAGATGAATATTGGGTAAAGCCAAGACACGAGTAAAATACGGCCAGTCAGAATGACGAAGAGCGAGAACAAAGATTTCCTATAATTTGCTTAAAAAGATATAAAATATGGTTAACAAGTCATAACTCCAACATAGGAAAGGTAAAGAGCAACGTAGAGCAATGAAAAATAGAATAAAAACTAAGGAAGCACAGAAGGTTAGAGTTGAATCTCGGGTAAGGAGAGCCTATGTAAACCAGACTATGGTATGAATTCGAGAAGACTACTTACTTTCTTGCTTCCTAAATTAACTGATCATAACAACTCAATACTGTCATTTTGTGCGCCTTCTCCATTTGGATACGGCAAGAGTTGAGAGGGCTTTCTCAACTTGGTCCTTTCATCGAAGACATAATCTCCCTTTACCTTGTGGACCTCCTACTATCGCATCGTACACCTTTCTTGCCGGAGCTTCATCTTCCATACGGGAGACATGGCCAATCCAGCGTAGCCGATGATTTCGAGACGACTACGTTCAGACAAAATGGTGTAAGGCAGTGTTGCCAGATAGCTAAAATGACTTTCTCCTAAATCTTAAAAATATACTGAAATTTTCTCCCAAAAGTTAAAAAAATCTTCCAAAATTTTAATAATAATTCGCGTCAGTTACTTTTCATAAAAAAGTATATAGGTAGGGGAATTCTTTGTAAGGTGCCACCCTTTAGCTTTTTTGCGCATAACTCGTTAGAAAATTAACGTATCGCCAATATTAATATACCGTTGGAAAGAGGGTTTAAAGAGCTATGCTCCAAGGTAACACTTCATTTGAATTTTTCGTAAATATGAATTTTACAGCCAATTTCCCAAAGTGTTCAAAATCGACACCCTAAAATTTTTTAATGTAAAGTGCCACCCCCTAAAAAAACCGCTAAAAACGTAAAACACTCAAGTAAAAATGCCTGATTTAGAAAAATTACGAAAGATTATTGAATTTAATTTGAATTGAATAGAAAATGACCGAAAGCAAAATGCAAATTGAATGGTAACGAATAAAAGGAATAATTGTATGGAAATTAATAAACAAAACTAAACTCATTTATTCCTCATGGTAGGATTAGAGAAAAATTGACTAAGAACACTTTAAACTCATTTAAATGACGATTCCAAGCAACAAAAAGGCATTTTAACGATATAGGACCACAAAACAATGAAAAAAGGGGGGTGGCACCTTACAAAGAAAAAAAGTGGCACTTTACATTTTTATGCCATTTTCGAAATCATGGTATAAATTTTGTCCTTTTACGATATGCTCGGATATCATTTCGGATTATGAAAAACCATTAAAAATTAAGTCCAACACTGATATTTACCTTAGTTTTTTTTAAGTTTTTGGTTACTTTTTCACCGCAACAAAAAGCTTACTTTTTTATTTTTAAGTTTTTTTTTACAGAACTTTACACTTTTTTCTACCCACACTGTGTTTTCGCGTCTGTTCCATAAAAAACCACATTAAATATGATGTTGATATATATACCTTAGATGACGGTAGGAATTTGTTTGCTTGGATTGCTAGAACATCAAAATCGAGCAGGGGTGGCACCTTACAAAGAGTGGCACCTTACAAAGAATTCCCCTACATATAATTTTTTTTAACCCTTTCGCTACAGGTTCTTACTGGGGAAAGTTAAAATTTTTTAATTTTTATACTCGGACCCTGTATTTAAGAGTGTTTTTCTATGAGAGAAACCACATCGTTGTGGCTGTTATAATTACTTAAACATTAAACTTTTAACGCATAACGCAAATTTGAATATTTCTTCATTTACTTCAGCGAAAAAAAATTAAAAAAAAAATAACAAAATTGAAAGAAATCGTCAAATTAAAAAGTTCCCTAATTTTGTCTGCTTCTTCTTCCTTTACCATGTCAAGATATGACATTAAAAAAGTCATATCTTCTTTAAACTTAAATATTCATTTTAATAATTTTGTATTTTTCCAAAAACTTCAAACTATTCTAAAGACCAACAAAAAATGTATTCTTGCAACCATAGAGGATGCAGACGTCCACAAAGTAGCATGTTGCCATATGGCAACAAAATAGCGAAAGGGTTAATGCAGCCTTTTTTATTCATGTTCAGCGTAATAACAAAATCTCAACCAAAACAAAACATATACCTAACAAATGAACTAAACAAAAAGTTACATTTTTGGCGGGATTTTATTTTGATAGCAATAAGTGAGAACGAGATATAATGAACTTAGGTATATTACATTTTGTAAGCTTAAAAATTGTTAACACAATAGGGTGAAATAGTTGCCAAAATATGTTTTGTTGCCAGTGTTCCCAATACACCATCCAAAAATCTCCCAAAAGTCCACTAAACAACATCCGAAATCCGAAAAATCTCCTAACATAGAATATAAATCTCCCAAACTTTCTTCTAAACAATTCTTCCTCCTAAAAATTCTCCTAAAATGCCAAGAATCTTCTAAATCTAGGAGGAAATCTCCTGATCTGGCAACACTGGTGTAAAATACATTTTGTCTGATAATTTTCTGGAGGCTCTAACAATTTGAATAAAACAATTAATTAATCCCTTCAATCAAGCGAGACATTCTAAGCTTACACTCTTTCCCCTTTCTGCGTCTCTTTCTTCTTCTCGCCTTAGGGACATGCATCGGGACTTGTGCGGTGGCCGGCCTTCTCTCTGCGAAGCCATGAAGCCGACTAAAGGCGCCGATTTGCTGAAATATCTGCGCAAAGTACAGTTTCAGGGTAAGCAAACCTGGGTGTGAGGGTGTGTGTGTGTGTGGGCGAGTAAAAGAAAGCATCCGCCAGATATGCGATAATTTTCAGCTGCGGCAGCCACTTGAACATCGACGGCCCTGCGCCAATAAACCGTACGAAGTTCAGCTGCTTGAAAACCTTTCGAGTGGAAAATTGGCTTTGTTGGCGCCAATGCGCTCTCATTGAATTGAAAATGAAACTCAATAAATTATTTTATAATCATAAGAAAAAAAAAGTTTAATATAAAAAGTGCGGCAGTGCAATGTGTGTTTGTGCATAGCTGAGAGGGCCACGAGTTAACCAAGAAAGCGTGAGGAGAGCGCGCGCGGCGAGCGATAGGGCAGCGGCTTGGAAAATTGTGCACTTTACGATAAAAGCGAAACGGCTAAAAGACAAATGAGCAGCGGGGCATAGAGACGACTGAGCTGCTTGCTGCGAGTGTCAGTCAAGGCGCAGGCGATGGCAACGGCGACAAGAAGAACGCAGGAGGCAGCAGGCAGAATGCACGCATTGTGAGAAAAGCTGCGCATTGGGTGATTGGAAACGAGTGCTGAATGCGGCGCCGATGATAAAGAAAATTGCCAATGATGAAAACGAATAGGCGCATAAAACGAGGCGCATTAAAAAAGCAAAAATATATATTTACAAGTAATAACAACAGTAAAGGGATGAAAGTGCGCTGCGAAAAATGAAAATGTTGAATTAATATTAAATTTAGTTTTTTTTTTATAAGCAGCGCACAATATTGAAATCAAAGTAAAAATAAAAATGCGTTTAATGGTAAATTTATATTTAGTACACTTTAGGAACAAATCTCCATTCGGAGCGCTTTAATTAAATTTTAATAAATTTTCAATATGCCCTTTGCAGGTCTCAGCGGTGATCATTTTCGCTTTGATGCCAACGGTGATGGGCCGGCACGCTACAATATCATTCATTTCAAGCAATCTGACGAGGGTCAATACCACTGGATCAAAGTGGGCGAATACTACGAGGGCGAACTGCGCCTCAACATGTCAGGTGAGTGTTTGGTTGGTGGGAGAACTCTGGGGTCAATTTCTTGTGATGTTGTTTGAAATCATTTATCTTTATTTGAATGTGTGAGTAGTGAAATTGTGAATGATTGAGCGAGAACGAGAATATTTCATTTTCATTGTGTTTAAAGCACAAAAATTTTAAAAAGATGATAAGAGAAAAGAAAGATGATAACAGCAGTGTAACTGAAAAGTTTCGAGCTAAAACTCCTCGAAAGCTACCTGAACTGTAATTTAAAAATTTCACTGAATACTCTTGCAATTGCTTAATTTATTATTTATATACAAAACAGCCATTTGTCAGATACAAAAGTCAAAATTGTATAATTGAATTGACAACTAAGACTGACAACTGTGTGCAACACTGAGGCACTAAATAAATAAATAAAATATGCTTAAACCTTCACTGACGAGGTGTGTAATGTCACTTCGAACAAACAACAATGTCTAGACGTACCGGCAGACAGATGGGCCACACTATTTCATGTCCTTGGTTGAAAAATAGTTTCTAATAATAGTAGAAAGAGAAGAGAGAGACAAGCAGCAGCGTCAAAGAGTTGAATGTCCTGGAAACAGCCGCTCGGGTATTGCAAGTAATTGCGTAAAAGCTTTGGTGTCTTGTCATTTGTTTAATTTTAGCTCAGCGCAAAAGTATGCTACGAAAAAAATTTGTTGCAATTTAGTAAAGTTTAACTCTTTCGCTATTTTGTTGTCATATGGCTACTTTATGGACATCTCACTTTATGGACATCTCAATCATTGATGGTTTCAATATTATATTTGTTTGTTCATGCGTAGCATAATTTGAAGTTTTAGAAATAATACAAAATTATTAAAATGAAGATTTAAGTTTAAAGAAGAGAAATGTACAAGTTTTTGAATGTAATATCTTTACATAGTAAAGAAAGAAGAAGCAGAAAAAATAAGAGAACTTTTTATTTGGACTTTTTACTTCAATTCAGATAATTTTTTTTTATTATTTTAGTAAATGAAGAAATATTCGATTTTTAGTTATGCGTAAAAAATTGTATTTTTAAGTGATTACACCGTGCGACAGCATTTTTCACACCGGGAAAATTCCATATGTGCGTGAAACTAAAGACCAAATATAGTAATACTGCGTACTCAGTTTTTTATTTCTACATCCTTTGTCCTTTTAAAAGGACTTCAAAATTTTGAACTGGATAAAAAATTAAAAAAATACAAAAAATACTTAGCCTTGTTAGAATATGGCGATATGTACATCAAATGAAAGAGGAAAGGCTCAAGAATTTAAATAAAATTAATTTTTTATCTATTTGTGGAAAAAGGATATGAAAAAGGTCCTTTGAAAATTTTAATCCTTTATATCCTTGGCAATTTCCATAGAATTTTCTTGAAAAGTAAGTATATTAAAACCCAAAATCTCCTTGATCAGGTGTCAAAATTTCATTATTCTCGCTTCGTTGATTTTGTATCTTTTTATTATTTAAAATACTGAAACTCAAATAAATTAGAATTTTTGTACTTCATTAGAATTGCAGCTTCCGCCTTTTTTCTAGTAACTTTCGAACTAATAAAGTTAGAGTAATCAAATTTTGACACGTGACCAGGGAGATTTGGGGTTTTAACATACTTACTTTTCAAGAAAATTCTATATAAATTTTCAAGGATATAAAGGATTAAAATTTTCAAAGGACCTTTTCCATATCCTTTTTTTACAAATACAAAAAATTAATTTTATTTCAATTCTTGAGCCTTTCCTCTTAAATTTGATATACATATCGCCGTATTCTAACAAGGTTAAATATTTTTTATATTTTTTTAATTTTGTATCAAAATTTCAAAATTTTGAAGTCCTTTTAAAAGGACAAAGGATGTAGAAATGAAAAACTGAGTACGCAGTATTACTATGTTTGGTCTCTAGTTTCACGTCCATATTGATTTTTTTCCGTGTGAAAATTTTTTTAATTTTTGTCGCACAGTGTTATTAGTGCCACAACGATATGGTTGCTGTCATATGGCAACACTCTAAAAAACTGGGTAAGGTAATAAAAATAAAAACAATTTTTATGGAATGGTGTTAATATAATCACACAGAAGCCTAAATCGATAAAATTCAAACTTTAACTTTCTCCAGTAAAAACCTGTAGTGAAAGGGTTAAATAGACAAAAATTGTATATGCTTTTAGGAAGGGTTTCAAAAGTTCTTTAAGTACCAAAACATGAAAAAATATTGCACACTTTAATGCCATCGGGGCATAACTAAACAATCAAAATTTTTCAGCATATACACAAAACTGTTGAGCCCATAAAAGCAACGCAATTAACAAAAAAAAAAATAGATGCACTGTATTTTTTTAAATTGAAGAAGTTAGCAATGAGAATGAAATTTTTGGAGTAGTTAGAGATGTGTACTGTAAATTGATTTATGGAAAAAAGTCGATTTTGGAAAATGTTTAGTTATGACTCCTTTCTATTTAGTTTGCAATAATTTGCTAAATTTTACTTTAAAATTCTAAAAATTGCTTATTCATTTTTAAAGTCTTATGTCCTGTTCAGACAGTCATATAAATTGAGTCAGTTCGGTTTTAAATTGAGTTATCGCTTTTGCTGTTCACACAACTCAATTTCGCTATTATCGAAAATGTTGCCGAACATGTCATCGAACATGTTTTTGTTTTGACGGAAGAAAGATTTTTTTCAGTTCATGAGTAAAAAACGTTCTTAAAAACCTTTAAAACTTTATGGTCACTTTAGCGCATATTTCAATTTGCTAAATGAAAATTTTTGTAAGACAAATTGCAGTCATTTTACACCTAAATTGAGTATAATGTCCTGTTCAGACAGCCAAATAAATTTAGGCAATTTAGCTCTTAATTAAGTTGATAGCTTTTTCTGTTCACACAGCATAATTTAGCTTACGCCTCAATTAGCATTAATCGATAATGTTATCGAACATGTTTCAGTTTTAACGAAAGTTTTTTTTCTCAAAACATTGAACATTTAGTAATATATTTTGAACATTCCTACTGTTGAACATATTTTTTGACGAATTTTCAACGCACACAAATGTAAACAAACGTCTTTTGCTGCTGTCAGTTACTCAATTTCGTTTTGGTCCGGTCTATTTTGAATGAATTTTTGAATCGACAACAGCACGAAACAGGGTTGCATGGTTAATCGAGCTCAATTTATTGGTCAATTTAGCGCTAAATGCAATTTGCTAAATGGAAATTTTTTCATGACAAAATAAATTAAATTTAAAAATAAATTGAGGATAAATTGTAAAACTTTCTCAATTGCTCAATTTAGCTGGCTGTCTGAATTGGGTATTAAAGCTGAAAGATGTGGTTACAAATATAAGTAGCAAACAATTTAAAACATACATAAAGTTACTTAAAGCTAAAAATAATTTCCCAAACAATCGTCTTACACTTCAACCATCTTAGAATCAATGTGCAAAGGATTTGTGTGTAGTAAAGTGATGTTTAAACAGCCCAAAGTTTTGTATACTTTTAGGAGGTATTTGCGTAAAGCTTCAGTATTTGAAAGCACTCTACGAAGAGTAGATTTTAAGTCCAATTTAAACACGGAAAATGACTGCGCATTGTAGAAGAATATTGCATGTAAATTCAAACGTTTTTGGCAGAATTTTGTTAATGAAGGGTTTTTCATTCAAATATCTGATTTTCGAAATTTCATAAAAAGAGTTGTGTATGTGATTTATGACATACAGATTTATTTCATGAATTGATTAAAATTTAATCATTAAATTGATTTCTTGCATGACATTCAAGTGGTCTAAGAAAGACAGCATTTTTACCTGAAGCGTAATTTATCATAGTTCAAGATATGTTAATTGAAGATCATTTTTCTTATTAAGTTCAATACTTGGAAATTTATTTACGTTAAGCATATTGCAAACTGCTTGCCTGAAAATATTAGTAAACTTTAGAGAAAATGCCAAACTATGCAACTGACAATCTTTCAAGTCAAACATAGCTACAGGTGTCAGTTGAATTAAGTTATCGTATGCTTCTTGACGTTGGTTCTTTGCAACAGCCAGTCAAATGTCAACTGCAAAAAATAAAAAATTCAACATAAGCATTGGGCATCAATAAATATATGTCAAGCAAACTTACGAACTCGTCCATGTGCCATTGTGTGTGTTTTACTTTACTTGAGCATGCAGTGTAATATCGAAAGCTTCGCTGCGCATATTTCATCGAGAAGTTAAGTATTTGTGTGACAACCCAAAAACTCGCAATGTGTAGAAATTGATATCTCAACTGGAGGAGGATTTCCAGAATTTTTGTTTACCTTTTCAGGTTTATTTGTGTGTCATACAAATAAACACTGAAATGCTCAAGGAGTCAAAATAACTTTATTGATGTATTTTACTAAATTTTTTTTATGCTTTCTGGAAAAATTTTTTAGTTGAACTTTACTGTTTTTAAAGCATAATTAAATACAAAAACTGAAGATATAGTTACAAAAAAATTTTAGAAAACATTTTTAAAAACAATTTTATTTTAATTTACTTATATTTAATAACTTTACTTCATATGCTCGTCTAAGGAATATTGAATTGGCCGAGAATTTGTGTTACCTATCATGAAAGTAGTTACTCGATTTTAGGTTACTGTGGTCCATAGATGATCCTTAAAGCTTACTGTCCCCACAGTCCATAAATCAACCTCTTCAACCAATGGTTTTTAGAAGCTTAACCTCTTTCTACTCGACACACACCGGGCACTGACTTAATGAGAGCAACTAATTTCTAATCAAGTCGAAAGGTCTACGTTCTTCCTTAGCTCAGAGATAGCTTCAGCTATCTCTGAAATTGTAATACCTCATAGTGCAGTTAACCATCTTAGAGTTCCCCAATTTAGCTTTAGTACCTTGGAACATAACTCAATCATTTTTCTGCATACTTTTAGGCACCTCCAAATCCTTCAAAAAAATTTTTCCATTACCTTTTGGCTTATTGCCAGTGCAACTCTAAGTCAATTCACAACGCTATAAGTGAAAGTCATAGTCCACGGGTCTACTTCTTCAGCTAGATTGAGTCGTCTTTTCATGTTTCTGGGTTGAGTCGCGTTTTCTTCTCTCAAAATAAGTGCAGTCAATTATCCCACAACTTCCCAATTTAGCTTTAATACCCTGAAGCACAACTCAAACAAATCTTTGCATATTTTTAGGCACTTTCAAACCATTCAACACCATTTTCAAGTATTTCTTTATTATCAGAACAACTCTAAATCAATTCATAACACTATGAGTGAAATTATCCTCTAATCATAGTCCACAAGTCTACTTCTTCAGCTAAATTGAGTCGTGTTTTCATGTCTCTAGATTCAGTTCAGTTTTCTTGTCTCAAAATAAGTCCAGTCAACCATCTTACAGTTCCTCAATTTAGCTTTAATACCCTAACGCACAACTCAAGCAAATGTTTGCATACTTTCAGGCACTTCCAAGCCATTCAACAACATTTTCAAGTATTTCTTTATTACCAGAACAATTCTAAGTCAGTTCATAACATTCATAATCATAGTCCAAAGCTCTTCTTTCTCAGCGAGATTGAGAAGTTGAGTGTTCTCTGAAATTTTGTATGCAGTCAACCATCTCACATTTCCCCAATTTAGCTTTAATACCCTGAAGCAAAACTCAAGCACATCTCTGCATACTTTTAGGCAGCCCCAGACCATTCGAGCTCAATTTTCAAGTACTTGCTTATTACCAGTGCAAGTCTAAGTCAATTTATAAATTAACTTAAAGCTTTATGCTATTTTTGGTCTCTTGTTGCTCCCGCAGCGAGTTACTGTCGCTTCCTTTTTTCCACAGAAATAATCTCCTCATGAAAATACGCAGCAGAGTTATGGTGCCACTAGCTTTTCAATTTCACTACTTGCAAATTTATGTAGAAAATGAATTTTCTTGGCGCTCAAGGAAAGGTCACCGTTTTGCCATTGACTCGGGCTCACACTGTGACGACGCACACTGGCAAACGACTGACTGGCAAACAGAAACTGTACACACACACACATACACATACTATATATGGAAATATGACTTTGACATTGCTTGAAGCAATAACAAACATGCAATCGAACAATCTGGCTGCTACCTGCGGTTGCATAATGGAACATTTGCTTTTGTTGTGGTTTTTGTTTGTCTAAATAGTTCAAGTTAGTTTTTGTATTTACAAAATTTTCAATACATTGACATGTCTCACGTTGTTTTTGTTTCACTTTTTATTTGCAGAAGTTCAATTTAAGCTGCTGCATCCGAAGCCACCTGAGTCTGTCTGCAGTTTGCCCTGCGAGCGCGGTCAGGCCAAGAAATATGTGGAAGGCGAAAGTTGTTGCTGGCATTGCTTCAATTGTTCCACGTATCAAGTAAGTTGCATATGTATAGTATATATTGTTGTTGTTGTTGTTGTTGCAGCTATCATTTTCGCACTCGCTTTTGGCTTAATGACCAGTCAAAGTGTGTCTGTGTGTGTGTGTTTGTGTGTGTTGAAGTGTATTGGCGAGAATAAATGGAGAACTGAAGAGCTTTGCAAAGTAATTGATTCGCTTGTGCTGCACACAGCTGTTCTACGTATGTATGTGTGTGTGTGTGTACACTGCTGACTGGTTGTAGAGATTGGATTTTGATTTAGAAATTATATTAGAACAAATTGATTTCAATTGTGCTGCGCATAAAACGAAAGCAACCATTGCACAAAGTGTGCTTGAATGTTTCCAATGAAATAAAAGCAAATAACATTGAAATTGTGTATTTAAAAAATAAGCGCCAATATTTCAGTACAACGACAAGGATTTATTTTTGTCCAAACATATCAAAACACTTCGAATATACAAGTCGACCATTGCAACTGCAATGTCTAATTTATAACCGCCTGAAAGTATGCTGCGTTTTGTAGCGCCAACAGCGCGTCACGCAACTAATTTCGAGCGCCATTGGACGATTTGTAACTCCAACACTTGCACAAAGGCACAGAGTAGCAAAGGCAATAAATATTTGTCTGCCAAGTGTGCAACATAAATTATGTCGTTGCCATATTTTACAAATTATTTTTTTCAAATTGTTTCCCAATGATCAGTGCGTTCGAAACACATTTTTTAACCGAAATCGATATCGTTGCATTGGCCGATTCTTATGAGACTTATAACCATTAATGCCTGCATTTGTTTTTTTGGCATTTGTTCAGCGCCTCTTTTCGATATAACATCGAACATCGAAAATTTTGGCCAACATGTTTTTCAACGTAAAATTGGCTGAACTTTTGAAAACTCCAATCAAAATTTTATAGAAATGAACATTGAAGAGATTAAATTTATTTATTTACAAAAATTTTTTTTCAAAATTGTCTGAACTTTTGAAAATTCCAATCAAAATTTTATAGATATGCACATTGAAAAGATTAAATTTATTTATTTACAAAAAATTTTCTAAATGGTCGCAATATTTAATATAAATTTTATAGAAGTTTATAGAAATATTGAAAAAGTTTTACTTATTAGACAAAAACAAACATGATTTGTTGTTCATTGAAAGAGTTCTATAAGGCCCATTGTAATGCCAAATGAGAATGAGCTCTATGCCCCCCTCTGCATCAGTGACGCACACATAGGGGTTTTGGCTGTTCAAACCCCCTAAATACAAAAAGTATTGATGAAAAATATGATTTCAAATGGGATTAGGCTCAAAAGTTGTACGCCGACCCCCCACTCCCTCCCCAAATGAAATCCTGTGTGCGTCAGCATCCTCTACTCAAAACAGTTGAAAAATTGTATGAAGCTAAATGGGCTGGTTTAACTTCTTCGTAACAGCTTAAAAAAAACAGAAAATTTGATATTGAAAACAGTTGTTAGTTCCTAGGCCAGAAAAGGTGGAGAACTTGAAATTTGCCTAATATTTAAGATGAACTGAATGAATCAGAAAGCCCCAACTTTCCAGAGAGAAGTTTCGAAATGTGGTATTTTTTTATAATAGCTTTTTCTAGCTAACCAAAAATGGAACAAAATCCTTGATATCCCAGACCGGGGATTTGAAGAGTAACACCTTTCTAGCTTTCTATAGCTAATCGAAAATGGATCGATAGTTCACTATATACCAGAGAAGAGATTTTTAATGTGTCATCATTCTAGTTAACCACAAATGATGCGAAAGTTTCCAATATCTCAGAGACTAGATTTGAAATGGTGTACTTTTTTTAGCTAACCAAAACTGGCTCGATACCTCACTATATCCCAGGGAAGAGATCTGAAATGTCCCATCAATTCAGCTAACCAAAAATGGCTCGAAAGATTCCAATATCCCAGAGACTAGATTTGAAATGTTGTCGTTTTTTCTAGCTAACCAAAACTTGCTCGAAAGTCCTTGATATGGTTTTTTCTAGCTAACCACAAATGATGCGAAAGTTTCCAATATCTCAAAGACTAGATTTGAAATGCGGAACTTTTCTAGCTAACCAAAACTGGCTCGATAGTTCACAATGATTTGAAATGTGTCATCATTCTAGCTCACCAAAAATGGCTCGAAAGTTTCCAATATACCAGAGACTAGATTTGAAATGTGGCAGCTTTCTAGCTTTTTTCAGCTAATCAGAAATGGCTCAATAGTCCTGATATCCCTTATAGGAGATTTCAGGCAAATGTGTCTACCACTTCTTATATAATTTATTAATATTGAAATAAAAAACATAAAATAGCACAACTTGCTTTTAAGTTAATTTGTTGCTATTGAAATAATTCACAAAAATCACACAACATCGCATCCCATTGCAACGTCTATGCCAGCAATTTACTTTTGTCATCTCCCAAAGGCAGCAAACTGTTTCCTCTCCTGCAATATTTCCTCGAAAAATTCCATCACCATCAACAGGTTTCGTTTTGATTCAATTCCCTTATTGACCATTTGCTGTTCGTCGTATTTCCGGCTGTCAAACTCATTGTTGCTGCTTTTAAGAATCTACGCCTCGAAATTGACGCAACGGAATTGCCTTTCACTACATATTACAAAACGTTTACAACAGCAACAATAACCAGAAAATTAAAGGGATTCTAGCAGCGAAAAACGGATCAGTACGAAAAATAATGTCAATATTGACAGAGTGTATGCAACGAAGGCGCTTACAATGAAAATCGTCGGAACGAGATTTCGTTTTGCTGGCTCCGTCATTGGTTGGCAATTCATGTGCCGATTTTTCTTCAACGGCAATTGTAAATATTTATTTATGCCACTTTTCGGCGCTATGAATGCAGCGTTTGCTTTTACAAAATTTATTCCTTTTATAGTCAATTTTTGTCTCACTGTTCTCTCTCTTTCTATGTGTAGATACGCCATCCCATCGACGAGACACAGTGTCTGACGTGCCAGCTGGGCACGCTGCCCGATGCGACCAAACAATTCTGCCAGACCATACCGGAAGTGTACTTGCGGCCCGAATCGGCCTGGGCCATTGGAGCGATGGCATTCAGCGCGACTGGCATTCTGGTGACGCTCTTTGTGGTGGGCGTTTTTGTGCGGTACGTGTGTGTGTGTGTGTGTGTTTGTAGGTGTCGGCGTTCGTTGTGCTTTGTTTGGTTACATTTATTTTTATGTTTTTTTTTGTTTTCTGTATTGTTGCCAAATGCAATTTATGTTTTTTATGTAATTTCTTGGCATTACATTTTTCATAGGAATTTTCCTTTTTCCTTGATGTTTTCTCTGTTTCGTGCAGTTTTAACCAACTGTCACGCTTTAGTTTATCTTTTTGGGAGATTTAAGTTTTTCCGGAGACCGACCTTTAAAGATGCTGCTTTAAGTTGGGAAGTGGGGACAATTTTTTTAGTTTTTGGTACATTTTGGGTTCAGTCTGGAACTGAGTTTGAAAGTCAGTCAAAATCCTTTACATTTTTTCATTGAAATTTTCCTTATTTCGTCAACAGTTAAATTTTGTCTACAGTTTTTGTTTTTTCCTAGTATATTTTGCATCATTTAAAGGTAAAGCTTAAAGATTTCTGTCCACGAATTGGGGTTGAAAGTCAGTAAAAATTTCTTTAATTTTTTCTTTGAAAACTTGTTGGTTTCGTGCGTTCCCAGCCTAAAATTTTGTGCAAAAATTTACGGTGAAGCTTAAAGTTTTCTATCCTGGAACTGAGTTTGAAAGACGTCAAATGTCTATAAGATTTCGCAGATTTTTCTTTGAAAATTTTCAGGTTTTATACGCTTCCAGCCGGTTTTCAAACTTTCAGAAAGGAGAGAATAATTTATTTTTTTCTAGAGTTTTGTGCAATATTAATCAGTAAAACTTAAAATTTTCTTTCGATAAGATTTTCCAGATTTTTTTCTTTGAAAATCTGCAGCTTTCATGCGCTACCAGCCAACTTTCAAGATTTCAGAAATTTCGTTGGTAACGTAAACTTGCAGCCAACTGCTCAGCTTTTATTTTTCTAAAGTTTTTATTTTTTCTAGAGTTTAGAACATATTACTGTAAAGCTTAGAGTTGCCTGTATTTTTTTACTTTTCTCTGGAATGCTTATTTTTTCCTACGACACCTAAGTGTAAAGTTTAAAGTTGGCTGTATTTTTTTATTTTTCTACGATTTTTTCTCTAGAGCTTTTTATAATATTTAACTGTAAAGCTTAAAGTTTCCAACATTGGAATTGGAATTTATTGGATTGGAATTTTTACCAAATCATAACAAAAAGTTCTTTTTTTGGCATAACCGGCTTATTTTAATCAAAATAGTCCTTTTTGAACTTTATACAGCGTTTTTTTTTGGTTTCGTAAAAAGTTTCACAAAGTTTAAAACCAACATTAGTATTATCTCTTTGTTCGATGCCCATTTTTGTACCAAAGACACAAACATGCTGCATGTGCATGACACTTCAAACCAAATAATTTCACTTCCGGTGAATCAAATGTCTTGAAATTTTCACTGAAAATCGAGAAAAGATGTGTCTTTAAAACACTTTAAGTTACATATAGATGGCGCCACTAGAATATTTTGAAATTAAATGTTACAAAAAATAGTTTTTGCCAGCCAACGCATGCATAACTAGTTCGTATCGCCGGATTGTGCCAAAATAAAACTGAAGCTCTTTAGTTCACTTTACCTCGTTTTTTACAATTTTTTAACTTTATTTTAGATCTATATTTTTATTTCATTTATCTGTGTCACTCAAAACCAATTATTATTATTATTCGTTTTTTTATTATTATTAGTATTATTTTTTTATTTAAACTTTTTTATTTTTCTTTATTAAATTTCGTCCGTTTTCATAAGCATAATTTTTGTTTTTTTTCTTTATTCTCTTCAAACAGTCACAACGACACGCCCATTGTGCGCGCCTCGGGACGTGAACTCAGCTACATTCTACTTGCGGGCATACTGATGTGTTATGCAGTCACATTTGCATTGGTATTGAGGCCAACTAACATTGTCTGTGCTATACAACGGTAGGCTTTATAAAAAGTTACTTTTGTAATAAAAAAATATATTTCAAATAGAAACTTCAGCTCTTCATTTGCTCATAAACATTTTTTTAGAATAAGATTACCCTACGGAACAAAGTTCATCACAATTCTCACAACTTCATTATGATTTCTTTTTTTATTTAATTACAAAAACATCGATCGATCGATGATATAAACAATTTACGAAATTCACAAATAATTTCCTAATTTCTTTGTTCTCTTGCAGCTTCAGCGTTGGCTTCTGTTTCACCGTTGTCTATGCGGCGCTGCTAACCAAAACCAATCGCATAGCGCGCATCTTCAAGGCCGGCAAACAATCGGCCAAACGACCATCCTTTATTAGTCCCAAATCACAGCTGGTCATCTGTTCGTTTTTAATTTTTATACAGGTTCGTGCACACACATCTACACATCAATCGAAAACACTCATTCGAAGCAAAAGCAGCAGCCCAACAATCCAACAAAAAAAAATTGAACATAAAACTGCCAGCAAAACGTGTTCAATTCATAGGAAACATTTTCATCTTGCATGCGACATGCAACATGAAAGTTTCATTACAATGGCTGCAGCTGCTTGAGTCTTTTGCCCTTTTGCACCATTAGTCCTTTTTCGGTGCTGAATGCGTAATGTTTATTCTCTCATAAGTCTTAACCAGCGCACTGTCTGTGCTGTAATTTGTCTCTACTTTTTTTGTTCTCATGTTCTCTGTTTTTTTTATTTTGTTTTCATATATTTTTTTGCAGATTCTCATTAATGGCGTTTGGATGGTGATTGCACCATCGCATGCCATGTACCATCATCCGACACGCGAGGATAATTTACTTGTCTGCGATTCGTACATCGATGCATCCTACATGATTGCGTTCTTCTATCCGATTGTGCTGATTGTCGTTTGTACGGTTTATGCTGTGCTGACGCGCAAAATACCCGAAGCATTTAATGAATCGAAGCATATTGGTGAGTTAAGTCGGGCAATTTTATGAAAATGTGAATGTGAACTCTTGTATAAATTTATTGTTGTATATATAAGTGACTTAAGTATAAGTGACCAATAGGAATTTTTGCGCTTGAAAAAGCGAGAATAATTTAAGGTGCAATGGAAAAACATTTTCTAAAATGGAAAGTTACATTTTGGAGACAATAAAGAGATAGTAAAGAGAGAGCTGCTTACAAAACTCACTCCTAGTGTGTAACCACGGCCATTTTGATTTTTATTTTTAAATAGAATGATACAAAACTGTCTAGTTGATCAAATTTTGGAAACCGTTTCTACAAAAAAGCGTTCACTGTTAAATAAAAATTCCTCGAAAAAATTGTACGAAATATCGTACTAAGCTCCGGAATGGGTTAATACACTGTACAACACGTAAAAAAAACAAGGTCCTGACAACGGATTCTAGTAGAAGGGGCCAAAACAAAATATATTTACGTGTATCGGCGTTTTGAAAGTTTACATCTGATTTTTTTTTAGTGGAGTTTAAAGTGTTCAAGAGTTCAAAAGGGGTAAACTTTCACATATTCTTATTGTGGGTCGGCATACGAAACCCATGTAAGCTTATATTTTAGGTACAAGATGTGTTCAGTAATCTGATGTCAAATATTACGAGGAACATTTTTATGATACACTTTATCCCTCTAGCTCCCATGTTTATGGGTCAACTTGACCCTTTTTTCTAAAATGCCAAAAATGTCCTTTAAAACAGAACTTTTTAAGGACGAAATATTCCACAAAAATATTTGCCATACAATTCTACTATAGGTCTCTGAATACACCAAAACTCAAAATTTAACTTGAATGCCAGAAATAAGTCAAAACTGAAGATGTGTGAAAGTATCAATCAATTCAAACATTCTCATGATGATTCGGCATACGAAAACCAAGTGGTTTTAGGTTTTAGGTATATAATGTATTCAGCAATTTGATGTAAAATACTACGGGAAACATTTTTGTGGAATATTTTAACCCTCTAGCTCCTACTTTTATGGGTTAATTTTACCCTTTTTTCAAAACATACCAAAAAAACTCCTTTCAAAATGGAGTTTTAAGAAAGAAATGTACAACGAAAATATTCGCCCTAAAATTCTACTATAGGTCTCTGAAGATATCAAAGCTCAAAAATTGATTTGAACGCCAGAAATAAGTCAAAACTGAAGAAGTCAAAATTGGTACTAAAGTGTTCCTAGTGAAGTTCAGCATCGGCTTAATGTCGAGCTTGGGGGCCCATAAGTGGGTATGGTGCAGTCTTCTGAGATCCAAACCAAAGCAAAGAATATGCTGCAACGTTTCTCTGACACCATTTTCTTTGCATGTCCTGCATTCAGCCGACTTGGTGACTGTCTCTACACGAAGGTGAAAACATTGTAAGACTTCCAGATCGTCCATTCATTTCAATTTGAATCTTTATTGAGCAAATTTGCATTGCAAGTAGTCAGTCATGAAAACTGAGGCATAGTGCAAAAATGTAACATCTTCTATTGAAGAGAGAAAAGTAATATTGAGTGATTCTCTTGAGGCACCTTTGAAAATTCAATGAATTTTCCACTGCCTCACAACGGGCAAAAAGATTTCCTTGAACTGGTTTTACGAAGAAGACGTTTTATTGTCATTCTTCAAACTCAATGCAGAACAATTGCAATTTTTGCTTGGTTTTTTCCCAATAAACTACGAATGAAAAAATGTTTGCTTGAACTTCATTTTTCATTCTACCAAATATGTCCTTTGACGACATTTTATGTTGAAGAAGAGACAATTTCAAACAAAATGGATTGAGCCTTCGACATTTCGCTGGAACACTCGAAAGCATTGTGAAACGAATAAACATTTGTTCACATCTACAACAATATACGAACTTGAGTAGGTTTGTGTGATGGATGGTGGGTGGTTTTACCAGCTTTTGTTCGATTTTACATTGTTGTAAGGATTTCTGCTGAGTTAAGCAGTTTAAACTTTGGGTTTATTGACATTGTTGAATTTTAATGTATGTAAACAGTTTAAGTGATTTATTCGATTATATTGGCTCATTATCTCCCTTAAATACTACGTGATGGCTTATTGTAAAGTGACAGTTGAAAAGGTAGCAATTACTTAATATTTATTTTTTTTTAATTTTAATACAATTTCTGTATAATAAAGTAAGTTTATTTAAAAAATACTCTAGTCAGAAAAAGTTTACGTACAAACTAAAAAGCAATTTTGTAATGGTCGCTTTTAATATTTGTGATTATTAATTGATATCTTTGTTACTATATAATCACGATGCAATATCAAAGAACCCTTTGAAGGAGTTTTGTAATTCAAATGATAAGGCAACATCGAATTTATTGAATATTAATGAATATTATTTATTGAAAAATTCACAATCACAATCAATCAATCAAAGAAAGAAAGGAGATTCCCTGGGTTCATTTGATCGAAGTGTTTTAAAATGAAATTTTATTTCATCATTTGGAATATATATAAAATACTTTTAACAAAAAAAAGAGAACTTTTTCAAATGGCTGGCACAAAGAAATTAAAAGTCCTGATAAAAGGATACTAATGGTAAAATTATGGAAAGAAGTCAAAACTCCAGTGAAATTGTCCAAACTGAGGTTACAACAAAGTTAAAATTTCAAAGAGTGGTCGAAAATTATTGAACAACAGGTTCTATAGCATCAAAGCCCTGCTTTGCAAAAATTTTACTGTTATGCCCAAAATAATTTCCAATAATTTGCAGCTATATCAGGGAAAGTTTGTGTTCTAATTGAAGTCTACGAATTGGGCGCGTTTGATCAAAACCCTGTTTCTTTAATAATGGTTAAATAAAATCAAAAAGTGATAATTTTGTATTTTTCCATAAATATTATATAATTTTTCTGTAATTAAAAAATATTGAAACAAAATTTATTTAAGCCGTTTTAAGCTAAAATTGTTCAAAAGTAAACTCGATCTAGAACTCTAACAAAGAGGCGTGGCGACTTCAAATGTCGTGTGCACACTTCTTAGGAAAGTGTTTCATGATTTAAAAACCAAAAAGTAATATCGAGAAACAGGGTAAAATTCGGTCGAAAGGGTTAAAGAAAAGCACAAAAATTCTAACTTGGAAACTTCTGAAATCGTAAGAGAGGTTTAGGATAGATTCCAGAAGACCATTTTCAGTGATACTCTTTGTAAAATTTTAAAGAAAGGTGGTTATACCAGCACGAAAGAAGCCATTCATATCTTGTAAATTCAATGCCAAGGTGCTTGGCTGAGGTCCTGAAACATAAAGGACACCCAAAAAATATCACCGTTAAAATTATAACCTAAATATAAAAATCAAAATATAAAACTTTTTCGATATTTATTTCGCGCTCACCGAATTTGTTGATGTTTTTTTTATCAGAAAATAAAAATTATTTATCTTATATAATTTTTTATTTATATAATTATTTGTTGAGTTTTATTTTTTGGTAGAAAAATAATATTTTATCAATAAAATACCATTTATTTATGTTTTTACTTTGCATGAAACCTTTCTCTAAAGTATGTTCCATGCGCAATTCGTTTTTTTGTTCTTGTCATTTCTTATTAAATTCTTATGTTGCCAAAAATTTATAAAAAAACTCCAATATGTAAATAAAATATAAAATTATTAAAATTATTTTTTTTAATTTAATTTAATTTTAATTTTTTTTTTAAGTTATTTTCATTTCTTTAGTTAAAAGTTCAATTCGGACACCTCTTGTACGCAAATTTATTCTGATTAGTGTATCTATGATACCATATTTTTTTAAATTATTTATACAAGTCTTTAAGAACATTAATATCTCAATTGTTAATAAATTATATTAAAAATTTATATACATTTTCTCTTTCATTTTCATGCAAAACCCATACAACAAACTGCAACAAAATGCCACAATTGCTTTGCAGGCTTCACCATGTACACAACGTGCGTCATCTGGCTGGCATTTGTGCCGCTCTACTTTGGCACTGCCAATCACGTGCCGCTGCGGATAACCTCAATGTCGGTCACCATCAGTCTGTCAGCGAGCGTTACCATAGCGTGTCTCTTTTCGCCGAAGGTAAGTAAATGGTTTCTCGCGGTGCCGCATGACTCTTTGACTGCAGCGCACAGCTCGAAATTATGCAGAATGCGCGCAACCTTCAGCAATTAAATATCAGCAGCTTCTGATAAATTGTCACACAATTGCATTGAAAGCAATAAAATTTACCACCAGAAATTGTTCATTTCACTGAGGATTTTCTCGAAACAGAAATTCTGACAATCATGGAGAAAATTCTCTGATGTGAAGCACTTAAAAATGTTGAAGTAAAGTGAATGTCACAGGAGACATTTTTCGTGGAATTTTTTTTTTCACAAATTGCAACTAGTAGGAATTATAATAACAACAACAGAATAGATTAAGATTTGCTTTTAGTTGCGCATAAATTTGAGTGGTTAAGTATGGCAGTGGTTAACTTTTATAGTGTTTAGTCTGGACACATGTTGCTAGAAACAATGGGAGTGACATTTTAAGGAAAAATTGTATCTTCTGCATTTACAAGTTTTTTTTAGATTGGTTTTGCAAGCATTGTTAAAATTGAAAATAATTGAAAAAATTACTTCAACAGAGGGTTTTGATAAAATTGTATCAGCATGTTGCACAATTTTCTATGGCAACATTGTTTTATTTGGTTTTGGTGTTGCAATGCCAAGCAATGATTTGTATTTAAAATAACTACAGGAAACTAATAGAAAATTGAAATACATTCGCACCAACTTCTCTCAGCTAAATTGTAGCGCAAGGGTTAAGGTTTCTCAGTACTAAAATCGGACAATGTTGAAATCGGAGATTGTTGCCAGCACTGCATTTTAACAATATTTTAATTGAATTGAACTTAATTTAGTTGAATTGAATGGAATTGAATTGAACTGAATTTATTTTAATTGAATTGAATTTATTTTAATTGAATTGAATTGAATTGAATTGAATTGAATTGAATTGAATTGAATTGAATTGAATTGAATTGAATTGAATTGAATTGAATTGAATTGAATTGAATTGAATTGAATTGAATTGAATTGAATTGAATTTAGTTGAGTTAAATTGAATTGAATGGAATTGAATTGAATTTATTGTAATTGAATTGAATTTAATTTATTTTAATTGAATTGAATTGAATTGAATTGAATTGAATTGAATTGAATTGAATTGAATTGAAATGAATTGAATTGAATTGAATTGAATTGAATTGAATTGAATTGAATTGAATTGAATTGAATTGAATTGAATTGAATTTAACTGAATTGAATTGAATTGAATTGAATTGAATTGAATTGAATTGAATTGAAATGAATTGTATTGAATTGAATTGTATTGAATTGAATTGAATTGAATTGAATTGAATTGAATTGAATTGAATTGAATTGAATTGAATTGAATTGAATTGAATTGAATTGAATTGAATTGAATTGAATTGAATTGAATTGAATTGAATTGAATTGAATTGAATTGAATTGAATTGAATTGTATTGTATTGAATTGAATTGTATTGAATTGAATTGAATTGAATTGAATTGAATTGAATTGAATTGAATTGAATTGAATTGAATTGAATTGAATTGAATTGAATTGAATTGAATTGAATTGAATTGAATTGAATTGAATTGAATTGAATTGAATTGAATTGAATTGAATTGAATTGAATTGAATTGAATTGAATTGAATTGAATTGAATTGAATTGAATTGAATTGAATTGAATTGAATTGAATTGAATTGAATTGAATTGAATTGAATTGAATTGAATTGAATTGAATTGAATTGAATTGAATTGAATTGAATTGAATTGAATTGAATTGAATTGAATTGAATTGAATTGAATTGAATTGAATTGAATTGAATTGAATTGAATTGAATTGAATTGAATTGAATTGAATTGAATTGAATTGAATTGAATTGAATTGAATTGAATTGAATTGAATTGAATTGAATTGAATTGAATTGAATTGAATTGAATTGAATTGAATTGAATTGAATTGAATTGAATTGAATTGAATTGAATTGAATTGAATTGAATTGAATTGAATTGAATTGAATTGAATTGAATTGAATTGAATTGAATTGAATTGAATTGAATTGAATTGAATTGAATTGAATTGAATTGAATTGAATTGAATTGAATTGAATTGAATTGAATTGAATTGAATTGAATTGAATTGAATTGAATTGAATTGAATTGAATTGAATTGAATTGAATTGAATTGAATTGAATTGAATTGAATTGAATTGAATTGAATTGAATTGAATTGAATTGAACTGAACTGAATTGAACTGAATTTAATTGAATTGAATTGAATTGAATTGAATTGAATTGAATTGAATTGAATTGAATTGAATTGAATTGAATTGAATTGAATTGAATTGAATTGAATTGAATTGAATTGAATTGAATTTAATTGAATTTAATTTAATTGAATTGAATTGAATTGAATTGAATTGAATTGAATTGAATTGAATTGAATTGAATTGAATTGAATTGAATTGAATTGAATTGAATTGAATTGAATTGAATTGAATTGAATTGAATTGAATTGAATTGAATTGAATTGAATTGAATTGAATTGAATTGAATTGAATTGAATTGAATTGAATTGCATTGAATTGTATTGAAATGCATTGAATTGAATTGCATTGAATTAAATTGATTAGAGTTGAATTGAATTGAATTGAATTGAATTGAATTGAATTGAATTGAATTGAATTGAATTGAATTGAATTGAATTGAATTGAATTGAATTGAATTGGATTGAATTGAATTGAATTGAATTGAATCGAGTTGAATTTAGTTGAATTGAATTGAATGTTATCAAAGAAATTCAATTTATTTTTTCTTATAACAATTCCAAGTAAATATCTGCAAGTTGCTGTAAAATATTTTTATTTATAATAAATTTGCAGTCCACATTTTACCGACACAAGTCGCATTTCTTGTTTTTTGCACACAGCTGTACATTATAATTATACGGCCGGAACGTAATGTGCGACAGAGCATGATGCCGCCACGTTACGGCAATATGCATCGCACAGCCGGCACTGGACCCTCTTCAATGATGGCCGCTGCCGTGGTGACGGCAGCAACCTGTGCGCAAGAAGAGAAAATACAAAAGCATATCACGCCAACAAATACAGGTGAATTTGTTCATTCATATTATTTAATTTTTGAAACGATGTGATGAATTGCTTATAATTTAATATTTGATGCAATGTTTATAAACATGCGATGTTGCGCAACAAAAGTTAAAAAAATTTTGTTTTCATTTTTATTTCAAATAATAATGTTTATAGTTTAATTTATATATGAATTTTTTATACACTAGGATGTAATGTTTATAAACATTAAATGTTGCTCAGATTTTAAAGTTTTGATTCCATTTCCATCTCAAATAATAAACTTTATGAAATCTTAAACAAAACATTTAATTCTGACCCCACACATCAATCTTCCTCTTTCTTTTCATCCCCGCAGAGCACAGCGCAAAATCGAAAAAGCTCTGCGAGATGGCCACCCAGACCATCACAATCTCCAATTTCTTCACTAATTTAGATAGCGTCACCTATAATCAAATTCCCTATGCGGATCAATATGTGCCAAATAATAATCACAATCACCCGCCACAACAACAACAACAACAATATCACCACCATCATCACCTCCACAACGAGCATCAGCAACAGCAACAACAACAACCGACCAACAGCGACGACGAGCCACGGCAGCAACATGCGGCCGCCGTCGATGAGGCCGATGTTGTGGCGAACAACAACAAAATCAATCAACAGCAGCATGGCAATCTCGGCACAAGTGGAACAGCAGCAGCAACAACAATAAGCACGCCAACGGCAACAACAACAACAACCAGTTCAATGCCGCATACGGCAAACGTTGAGACAGCGGTGGCCACAATTGGCAGCACAACGAGCGCAGCCAGCACACCGCATACGCTCAGCAACCACATAATGCTGCAGCAACATGTGCCGCAACACGTGGCCAACAATCCCACAAACACCAACAACGATTGTGCAAAATTGCAAACGGCCACGACAAGTTTATAGCCAAACAGGCAAACGGTCACTAGCAGCGTCGAGCCGAGCAGACTGACGCAGCAGCCGCAATATGCCGCAATGGCGAATTGCGTGGACGAGCGACTGAGTGCGGTGGGCTGCAGCAATTGCAGTGCCGAGCCAAAGTTGAATAGGACGCGATGTAAAAACAATAACAACGATAATAGTGCAACCAACAATGCAGCCGCCGAGCCGGCGCACAGCAACAGCAACAGCAACAACAGCGGCAGCAGCAGCAGCAATGGCGGCAGCAAGAAACGCTGCGCCATTCCGGTCTAAGTGAGTTCTCAAGTAGAAGATTTCGTAGCGATGCTGCCACCTTTATGCGATTTTCTAAACGCTAATGTTTGTTCTAGGATTAAGTGCTAAATACCAATGTGACTGCTTGAAGAAACTTAACTATTCACTTAAGTGTTAGATGAAAGTTGTGCATAAGTTTAGGTGTTAAGTTGTCAGTGAGTATGCGATGCGAACGTTACGTTTAGTTAGGTTAGGTTAGTTTAAATTAATTTAAAATAGATTAGTGCAGCATTTAAACAACAAA
This sequence comes from Melieria crassipennis, assembly GCA_963668005.1. Lineage (NCBI taxonomy): Eukaryota > Metazoa > Arthropoda > Insecta > Diptera > Ulidiidae > Melieria > Melieria crassipennis. The sequence continues at coordinate 9,543,187 of OY764963.1, forward strand.
AACCAGATACTTTATAGTTGAGTTAAAAGTGCATCGTTGTACTTTAGGTGAGCTAAGAGTTATAGCAAAAATATGCGCAAAAGAGAGAGCGCCAGTTCCAGTGTGTAAATTGCTTCCACTTGTGTTTAGTTATGGGGAAATAGTGTAAGCAGGTTTTGTAAAATTATAAAAATTATATTTTTCTTTGAGGCATTTTCCTTTATATCTCTTAGTAAATGTTAGTATTAAATAGTTTTTATAATAATTAAATTTGTTAAGTTATGTATTTGTTTACTGTGGGGCCAGTTCCATATGTTGGTATGTAAAGTAAGTCTTCTACAAAATAGTTTGAAAAGGAATTCTCCTTGGTAGGTAAGGATAGGACAGGAGGACTGTATTATGAGACGAGTTATTATGAGACGAGTTCTACTCTTAGTCGATTCCCATGTTCGAGAACCAATTAATGGGTTTTAAGTACTCTAAACCTGGTAAGCCTTGAACGGTTCTGTAGACTTTCCAGAGAACACACACAGGAATGGCTAAGGGAATAAGTAGATCAACATTTTGCCAAGCAATTAGCCAACAGTACGAGACCACGCCAGGCAACACAATTTTACCCCCAAACAGTGAAGTATCCAAAAAAATCGTCTTGCCAGAAAAGGAGAACCTCCGCATCCTCACTGGATACCTGACTGGTATCATCTCAATAAAATTAAAATTCCCTCTTCGAATGTTTACAAGAAATTAAATTAAAAACCAAAAACTTCTGTACAGGTTTTCAGCGATTTCCCGTCCTCAGCAGAAAAAGATTTATCCAGTTAGAAGCAACAACCTTAGGCCCAGAGAATAGATAGTATCTAGTACTCCACTCTCTGTGGAAATGATCAAAAATCCTCAACCTGAGGGTTAAAACAAGGCTTGTCCAGAGGTCAACACTGGTCGCGGTACTTAAGAACCTTAAACAATAATAAAAATGATGATTCCTAACTATGAGAATTTTAGTGGTCATTTTGAAGACATCTCATTAGACACAAACATATGTCCTCCCAATATCTCTTTCCATGCTCCAGAACAAATTTTGTGGCTTCTATGAATCGTACAATATTTCTTGGTAGCGTCTTAGTGATCATCTTGGTAACATAACTAAGGAGATGGAAGTTATAGGTTTACTCCTAGTTCCTTCTTAGTCCCATGTTCCAAATTCAAATTTAAGTATGAGATTTGTTGGTGGTCATCTCGAAGACATCATTCTACACAAATTGTTCCTTTTAATCTCTCTTCCAATATACCAGAACCAATTAGTGAGTTCAATGAATCGCACAAGATTTCTTGGTAGCGTCTTAAGGTCATCTCGAAGGCATCACTCAGGCCATGAGACTCATTAGCTTACCACACGAGATTCTCTCCATACACAGCACACGAGATTCTCTCCTAAGATTTCTTGGTAGCGTCCTAGAGATCATTTCGGTGACATAACTAAAGAGATGCAACTTATAGGTTTACCCCTCCGTGTTCCAAAATCAACTCAATGGCTTTTATGAATCGTATAAAATTTGTTGATGGACATCTCGAATCTCTGTGGAACCCATTCTAATTCCACAAAAATTGTTCTAATCTCTTTTTCCATGTTCGAGAACCAAAAAGTGAGCTCTAGGAATTGATTGAGGATTTCTTGGTAGCGTCTTAGGGGTCATGTCGAAGGTATCACTTAGGCCATGAGACTAGGAGAGAATCTCGTGTGGTAAGCCCATGAGACCCATTGGCCTATGACACGAGATTCTCTCCTAGTTTAGCGTTCGAGATTCAAATTTGAGCTCTCTAAGAAGCGTATAGATTTTTTTTGGTGGGGCTTAGGGATAGTCTTGAAGACATGAGAGTATGAAGGCCATTGTTTTACCAGGAGTATTTGTCCTTTTAGCCCCATATTTAAGAACCAATTAGTTTTTATTAACCGTATCATATACCTTGGAATCCTCAAGAAGGCTTCGCTTGGATCATGAGACTCTTGGGTTTCTTCCTAGTCTCGTATTTCTAATTTAAAACAATGGCTTTTGCTTTTATGAATCGTATGATTTGTATTAATGGTGTTTTAGTAGTCATCTTAAAGCTATGAGGTCATGGAGCTCATTGGGTTACCTTGCAAACGTTTACTCCTAGTTTCATGTTCGAAAACCAATTGGTGACTCTTAAAAATCATATCGTCGCCTGAGAAAACGATTGTCGTGTGTGCTATTGAATTCAATGGAACATACGACATTCGTTTTCTGCGGCGACGATATATGATTTGGGCCTGGAAATGATATGCTTTGGACTCTTGTGAATCGTGTATGATTTGGACCTAGAAAAGATGTCAGCATGACTCCTGGGTTCCTCCTAGTCTCCTAGTCCCATATTCGAGATTTAAAATAATGAATTTTACAAATCACATACGATTCACCGATGGTCTTTTAGTAGTCATCTCAATGCATCAGGCCATGGAACATATTGTCTTACCATACCAATCTTTCCTCCTAGTCCGCTGTTTGAGAACTAATTGGTGACTCTTGTGAATAGTTAATCATTTAGACCTATAAAAGATGTCACCGTGAAGCACCTTTTTGGACCTAGAATAGACGCCGCTATGAAGCTTTATAGTCGCATCTTTTCTAGATCCAAAAAGACTCTTTACAGTGGCATCTTTTCTAGGGCTAGAGAACCTTTAATGATGGCGTCTTTTCTACATTGATTCGCTATGCAGATCAGGAAGTAATGTTCCATATCTGGGTAACGCATTCTTTCACGTAATCTATGTATTTAATTTGTTTTAAGACAGTGACCAGGTATGAATCATACCTCCATCCTTATGGAGAGTTTTTTCTGAAGCAACAATTCTGCGGATCATGCAATGTTGTGTGCCTATTCTATTCCCAGGGTATACAGATTCCATCTATGTAACACTTCGTTCAATAATGTGTGTGACTGACACATAGATGGCGGCACTAATACTAAATCAATATTTTTTTTCGAAATTGTGAACCTTTTTAGGCTTACTCTCAAAATTATATGTCAATCCGACCATTAGTTTACAAGTTACAGTGCTTTAAGTGACACTACTTTTGAGTTTTAAAAAAAAATGAATTCAAAGCAATTCCGTGTGCTGATTTATCATTGTTTTTTAATGAAAAAAATACTGTTCAATGCCAGGAATGGCTTGAAAAGCATTATTCGGACTCTGCTCCATCAAAAAGAACCATTCGTAAGTGGTTTGCTAAATTCCGTACAGGCCATATGAGCACCGAAGACGATGAACGCAGTGGACGTCCAAAAGAGGCTGTTACGGACGAAAACATCAAAAAAATCCACAAAATGATTTTGGAAGATCGTAAATTGGGGTTGATTTGTATAGCTGACACTCTAAAGATATCAAAGGAACATGTTGGACATATCGTTCATGAATATTTGGGTATGCGAAAGCTATGTACAAAGTGGGTGCCGCGCGAGCTCACAATCGACCAAAACCAGAACGTGTCGATGCTTCGGAGCAAAAAAAAAAAATGGTACTGAAAAGTTGGAAGATCGCTATAATCGGTGTATCGCCCTCGATGGCAACTATGTTGATGAATAAAAACGAATTTTGGCAAAAAAATGTGTTTTAATTAGTTAGTCACACACATTATTGAACGAAGTGTTATGTCTCTGTGCCTGGTCACTGAGCAAAGATCCCTCGTGAAGGTCTCGTTTAGAGATCTAAGCCATTGAATGAAAATTTTTAAGCGTTGAAGTTCAGTTAGTCAAATTTTCCATTCGTGGTGTACGTTTTAGTATGAAGAAGTTTGTATCGAATGTCATTGATATGTAGGTTATGGTTCCAAAGTTATTAGCAAATTCGGTTTTAAAAAAAGTGCCACGCCGTTTTTGCAACGCCCATGAAATTTTACTAGAGGAAACACAAATCCATCAGACGATGTTATACCAAATTTCAATGCTGTCGGACTTAGTAATCTGTTAATCAATATTAAAAATTTCAATTGTGCGGCCAGTGCCACGCCCCTTTCTCCAATTGCCACCGTTCACTTCTCGTCGGAGGGCGCGTCTAAGTAGAAAGTTCGTAGTGAGTGTCAGTTATGTGAGAGTTAATATTTCAAAATTATACGAAAAATTGGGCCTCAAAAACATTGCCACGCCCATGTCCATCGTCCATGAAATTTTACCATTGGAATTACACATCTATGGTTCGACTCTGAACTAAATTTCATTGCTGTTGTACTACTAATTCTGAAGTTATTTAATATTATTGATTTGATTTGTATGGACGGTGCCACGCCCCTTCGTGCAACGTCCATTAAATTTCCCCAGTGCAACTATGGAACCAGGGGACAGTGCCGTAGCAAATTTCATTCCTGTCGGACTTATAATTCAGAAGTTATTCAATATTAGAGATTTTAGTTGTTTGGACGGTGCCACGCCCTTTCGTTCAATCCCCATTAAATTTCAGCAAAGAAACTACAGATCCATGGGTCAATACTTTGAATTGTATGAGCGGTGCCATGACGCCTTTTCCACACCCAACAAACGATATTCAGAAACCTTCTCCTGGACATGCACCCAACTGTTTCAAAATTTCAGATCAATCGGTCAAGAAGTTTCTCAGTCTATAAAGAACAAGCAGACAAACAGACAAACATTAACTTTCAAAGATAGAATTTAATTTATTATTTAAGTATGTTTCAGTCATTTTTATTAAAAATTTATTTTTATTTTTATTATTTTGTTTTAATTTTTATTTTAATTAAGTATTATTATTATTAGTAATTAAGTAGTAATTAAGTATGTTTCAGTAATTTTTATTAAAAATTTATTTTTATTTTTATTTTTATTTTTTTGTTTTAATTTTAATTTTTTTTATTCCCCCTATTTTAGTTACTAGTTTAGTTTAGACTTTAGTCTAGTTTTCTAGAGAATTGCATTAATTTTTTTTTAGATTTTCACTAAAATTTATACTTCCTTTTTCAACATTGCTGACTATTTTTCTTTTTCTAGTTAATAATTTTTCTTATAAAAAACACTTGGTCACAGTGGTCTTTTTTAATAGGTCTGCCAAAAACTTTAAGCTTCTTGTAAATCCATAAAAAAGATTTTGCCGTGCTGCTGAGCGAAACATAGCCAACAGTTTACACTAACAACAACTTATAGTAAATTCTTTAAAAACTATATGTGTCCCGTTTTCAACTCGAACTAGTGACCTTTCCATCAAAATTCTTTGCTGATACAGAAATTTTAATCAATTCAAAGGCAAAAAAGGCAAATCATAGTTTTCTGTTTTCTATTTCATTTAAGAGGAATTCCTAAAGTTGTACAAAACCCACTCGAAACACAGTAAGAACCCCACTAGTCCATCTAATGTCGATAAGTTTTTGTCTAAGTTCAAATCATTTACATTTATAACTAAAACGTGTAATCAAAATGTGATATTATTGTTTACAAAAGGCAGATAAACATTTAAACAAAATATGAAACGATCACTCACAGTGAGTGACTCACTCACACACTCTAAAAACAGATCAAAGTAAGACATAGAAATCATAATAATTAATCAAATAATCCACTTAATTAGTGTTAATTACTAAACAATTTGCAACCGGAGCATTCGGCATTGATGGCAGCACTCGAAGCTAAGCAGCAGAGACGCGATTATGTTACAAAAGGGATTGCTTTACTATAACAAATACACACACAAACAAGCATTCGTATATGAAATCATAATTGAGCTGTAGTTGAATTAATTAAATGCTTTAAGCGTTGTGCAAAATATTCAATGAGAATTTAATAAATGAACAAACAAAAATAATTATCCCTTCTGTAACCTAATCAACGCTCATCTCTTGTCGACAACACACCCAACACACAATTTTTTGTCATTACCACCAATTGACTAAAATGACTGCAAGGAAAGAGCTGCGTACTAGTGTATGTGTGTTTGTGTGTGTGTGTTTGTTCGCGAAGCAGACAATTGAATTTGTTGTGTTGTTTGAGCCCAGCAACATAATAAATTTTATTGACAACAAACAGCAAATGTTGTGAGTAGCCGAAAGTGTGTCACAGTTTCAGTAAAGCAAAAGCTTTCAGGCTTTTTATTTAAAAGCTGCCAGTGTCGAGTGCAACTAGGAAGACACAGCAACCCAGTAATGCATAAGAAATTGAATGAAACAAGCTTGAAAAGCTTGAAAGTTTAAGAAAATTAAATATGCAAAACAACTTTAAAGTTCTGCAAATCTGTTTAGACTAAAACTTAAAGGTTCATTAAAACAAAAATTAGATACTATTGGAAAATTACTATTTAATGTTATTAAAATTGAAATTGAGTGCTGTTGTTAATAGAAATAAACCTACTTTTCTACATACAAAATCAAATTAATATAAACATTTAAGTAAGCACAGTTAAGTAGCAACAACAAACACAGCCATTGAAGTATGCAACTTTAAGTACTCGACTGCAGGTAAAGTTACTTGTATAAAAATAAACTTAAAATTGTTACATAGCATACAAATAATCTTAAATATAAATATGAATAATTATACTTAAAAAAAAACTATTAATAATTGTAAATGATTAACTAGTCTCGAGTGAAAGTTTAAGTAGTTGTGGCCAATGTGACAAGTTTACATAGTAAAAGTGGCACATTTGACTCGCATAACAACAAATGCTGTTGCAGCTAAAGTATTAAAATTTGTCATTTCAATTTGTGCTAATACCATTTAAATATAATAATTTTTTAACATAGTTAATGCATAATGAACATGAAACTAGCCAAATTATGACAACAAAAACATTAAACAGAAATATTAACACTTCAGTGTTGCATTTCCAGTTGTGTGTTTAATAATTTAAACACACAACACACACACTATAAATATATATATAACAAAATATATATATAGGTATTTATGTATGTATGTATGTTCTAGTATAACTGTACATATGCATAAGTATTGTATTGTATTTGATATTGTGTACATACATACATTTAAATTTACGCTAAGTTAACTTTATAGCAATTTAACAAATTGATAATTGTTGTTAAAGAAAATCAAATAATAAGCAAGTAAAAACAAATTATGCTAACGAATGAAGAAAAACAATAACAATGTAATGAAAAGCTCTACCTTTAAATATGAAAACAAAAAAAAAAAACAAATAAAGTGAATTTAAACCAAAACAATTTTACAGTGTTCACTAATTTCAGTGGACCAAGTATGAAGTAAGTGTTAACAAATGAAATAGTGGAATTTTGTTAAAGTAGATAAGAGTAACTAATACTGAACCAGTTAAAAATTGATGCCTTGAAAATTTTGTGTCTTCAAAAGTACAGTAAAACCTGCTTAAATATCTTCTCTCTTAACCATTTCGGGGCAATTGTAAAAAAAGTGGTTTTATTGCAAAGGGAATAATATAGTAAAAAAATTAGTAGTATAATATAGTAAAAAAATTATTATAACTTAATAATGGGAATTTTCGAAAAAAAAATCCGTTTTTAAAATTTTTATTAAAAAAAAATTGTTTTTGCTTAAAACTTCTTATTAGTAAAAACCACGTATCTAATGTTGCATTCCAATAAAAAGGTTTGGAAAAGGCCTTTCATTTGATACCCATATCGCGTAAATCGATTGAGAATTTATTAAGTTATTTTAATACCAACTTTCAACTTTGACTTCGACAAGTATTTTTGAATTTTTCGGAAATCAAAATTTAACAGGATCATCAATGGGCTAAGTTTTGTATTCGGGAATACTACGAAAAAAAACCCGATTCGATAAGCCTACTGACTTCAAAGTCGGTGAAAACAATTGAAATCAAAAATAATTAAACACATGTTCTTTATTTTTTCTAAATATCAAAACTTAAAGGAGTAAACCAGAGGTTAAAATTTTGTATTGATAAACAAAATTTTGTTAACCGTTTGCCTTTAAACTTGGAGAAAGTACATGTGTAAATGTGAAATAATTTGATACATGTTTTTCATTAAATCTGATGCGGTCAGTGACGGGTTAAAAGTTGGTATGGGGAATCTATGAAAAACATGAATTAATGAGACTATTGACTTAAAACTTGGTGAAAACATTTGAAAATACTTAAAACCAAAAATAATTACACACGAAAACACTTAAAATCAAAAATTGCGTGTTTTTTATTTTTATAAAAATCAAAACTTTAAAAGGAAAACAATAACTACATTTCTGAGATTTTTTTATATATTATTTAATGTTTATTTAAACATTATTATACATTTTCCCAAGCATGTGTTTCGAGTAGAAGTGCTAAAATTTATTTATATATAATTGTCTGTTGTACTTTAAACTCAGACTTATTTGTTTGGCTCTTCACTTGAAAACTGAGGCCGAACATTGAAGTTGTTTAACAGCCATTCATTTACTTTAGCTGGACATGTTGCCCAGTACCAACGCCTCGCCTGATTCCAAAACCATATAATCGAGTTGTATTTCCGTGCTAGAAAAATTAAAATTAAAAACATTTAAATATAAATCAAAACCAACTATAATTAATTATCACCTAATTGTAATTAACATCAACTCACCCCACTGCCTTATTTGAATCCAGACTACTGATCTTTAATTTCATGGTCTCGGGCAGCTTTGCATCAAAGTTTGATATTAAATCAATGAGGTATTCACCTTCGCTAAAATTGGCCACAAACACGATGGTCTCTTCGTTTTTCAAAGATCTGTTCAACACAACAAGAAATACCCACAAATAATTCAAAAATGTGTCGTAAGTATACTAAATATTTCTAACCTTTTCAGCACAAAAACGCCCTCGTCCAGTGCTTTGTATTTGTAGGAACCATTTTGCAAGGTTTTCGAGTTTTTGCGTAACTCAACGAGCGCTTTGTAGATCTTCAAATGCGAACGTTCAGCATTCGACTCTACCTCAACGTTGACCGTTTCATAGCCGGGAGCGACCGGAAGCCAAGTTTTGGCAGCAGTGGAGAAGCCTATGAAATTGAAATCAATGTCAAGTTTTTCAGTTCAAATAAAAAAGTTTTCGAATAGAAAAGCAAAGTAAAAGAAGCCACGGAAGAAAACATTTATTCCATGTCAGTTTACTCTAACAGTTTTCAACTGTTAATCATCCTGTAATTACCTGCATTTGTGCCAGCGTTCCACTGGAAGGGCGTACGCTCAGGATCACGAGTACTTTTTTCATACAAACTGGAATTCGAATTGCAAGCCGCTGGATCGACGGAATCCTCCCAAGAAATCACGCCATCGGTCATGCCAAGTTCTTCACCCTGGTGTGAGGAAAGGAAAAGTTTCGAAAATTCATAATAAATGTTTGAGAACTACATATGTATAATTTTGCCTACTCAAAATTGTTTTGGAAATTTTTTAATTAATTTTCAGTTTTTAGGCATTTGGATATGCAAAGTAATATCGTAGAAAATTAGTATAGCATTCCAAAAAAGTTAAAACTAATTTTTTGTATCTACAAACACAATTTGATAATTCGAAGTCAACTTCGAAAATTCGAACTTACGTTCGAATATTAAAAATCACGTTCAAAAACGTTAATTTTAGACATTAGACCTAATTTAACATTTTAACATTGTTTCGTGAGCTGGAAGTAGTCGAAAATGCAAAGTAAAGCTCGCAAATTTTATTTTGAATATAAGAATTAATTTTTTGAGCGTATGAATACTATTTAGAAAATTCAAAGTCAAGTTCGAAAATTTCAAGTATACTTCAAAAATTCGAAATCAATTTCGAAGTTTTGTATATGCAAATGCAATTTGAAAATTCAAAGTCACCTTTGAAAATTCTAAATCAAGTTCCGAAAAGTTAATTTTGAACGTTAGACTTTTTTAACATTTTTCAACATGTGAACGTTAGTTTAAAGATTGAAATGAAATTCAAATCAAGCTCGAAAATTTTATTTTGAATGTGAGAAATCACTTTTTAAACATGTGAATATTGTTTAAAAAATTCAAAGTCGAGTTCGAAAAATCGAAGTTGATCGAAAATTGTAAGTCAAGTTCGAAAAACTTGATTTCAAACTTCAAAAGTATTTTTTTGTACATGCAAACGCAATTTGAAAATTCAAAGTCAACTTTGAAAATTCTGACTTAAGTTCGAAAATTCGAAATAGAGTTGGAAGAAGTGAATTTTGAAGTTCGAGCTTCATTTTTTTTACATGTGAACGTTATTGTAAAGCTCGAAGAGTTCGAAAATGCGAAATACGAAAAAATTCATTTTCTGAGCATGTGAATATTATTTAGAAAATTCGAAATCAAGTTCGAAAATTCGAAGTCAAGTTCGAAAATTCAAAATTTTAAATTTAATTTAGAAACCGAAAAATTATATTTTCAACTTTTAAAATTGTATATTTCATTCAAAAGCACTCACCTGATAGGTGACACTAGCGCCCGGCAGCGTCATCACCAACATATTCATGGCGTCAATGCGTGAGGTGCCATAACGGCTGGCTGCGCGACGTTGGTCGTGATTGCCAATCTGAAATCATAAAAAAAGGAACAAATGCAAATATTTTTGGTATAAATATGGCTCCAAATGAATTCTACCTACCACCCAGTTGGCTGTGCGTCCCCTTGGCATATTCGTCAACCAATTGTCCACCGCTTGCTGTACCTTTGGCGCCGTCACTTCCGATTTCAATTGGAGCATCAAATTGAAATTGAACGGCAGATGTGCTCCCTTTCTGGTGGCGTTGCCGTACATTTGCATGGTGTAAGCAGGTGGCGCGTCGGTCTCCATCAGAAGGACACGCGTGTCGCCGCCATAAATGCGCTGATAGTCGTCCACCACTTCACGCCACTGATAGATCATATCAATGCTCTCAGGACGATTCAGAACCAGATCAGTTAGCAAATAGTAGTGATCCTCTGGGTCGTCGTTTAAACCGCTCGGCTTCTCGTCCGGATATTGGCCATTGGCATCGGGCTCCACCTCGAACAACACCTGCGCTGCGTCCACGCGAAAACCGGCCACACCCTGATCGAGCCAGTAGCGCATTACGCGCTTCATTTGTTCCACCACAGCCGGATTGCGATAGTTGAGATCGGCCTGTTGTACGGCAAACTGATGCAAATAATACTGCTGACGCTCTTCGTTCCATTCCCAAGCGGAGCCGCGAAAGCTTTGAAGCTGCAAACAGCGAAAAAGCATAAAGAACTCACTTTCAATTATTATCTATTTTTTGTTACCCAATTGCTGGGCGGCTGTCGATTACCCTCGGCATCATATTTGGCATCCGCCCACACATAGTAGTTCTCGTAGCCGCGCTCACGCTTAACGGACTTTTTGAACCATTCACACTGATCGCTCGAGTGATTCGGCACAAAGTCCAGTATGATCTTGATTCCCAGCTGGTTGGCGCGTGCAATCAGCGCACGAAAGTCCTCCATGGTGCCGTAGTCGGGCTCTATGTCATAGAAGTCGGAGATGTCGTAGCCAAAGTCCACCATAGGCGAGGTGAATATGGGCGACAGCCAGGTGGCGGTCACGCCGATCTCTTTGAGGTAATCCAGCTTCGAGGTGATGCCCTTCAAGTCGCCAATGCCGTCGCCATCCGAGTCCATAAACGAACGCGGATAGATCTGATAGAATTGTGCCGTCTCCCACCAATCCTTTTTTGCTGCCTGCGTGCAATCTCGGTCCTTACAGGCGCGGCTGCCAGCTGTCAGTAGCAGCAGCGACAGCAACACTCTGATCGATTTTTGCTGCAACATTTTGTGTAGTTTTGCAACTGCGGCCAAACAGCAATGCCGCATGCACTTTTATAGAGTTGGGCGAAGAATTTTTGTATTTTGTTTTTAAATCAGTGGCACTTGAACTGAAGAAGGTAAAATTTTTGTTTGTAAAGTGAATTTGTAGTAAAATTAAGCCAGTACTTAAGTCACTTAAGCGATAGCAGTGAAGTGGTTAAAGTTATTATTGGAAAATAATCGCGTACGTCAAGTTTATGTCATTTAAATGTTTATCACTAGGTGTGCGAGAGATGATAAAAGCTTATCAAATTGAATGACAGTGCTGAAGAAGTTTGATTTAATTAAAGTGCGTGAAGAAATTTCAATCAGAAGGCATTTTTGTTCCACTGCTCAACTCGTTAGGAGCCTTGTTTGCTGGCCATATAACTCATAACCGGCCATTACAAAAAGTTACCGGACCATGGCCTATCGAAAGACCCCCTACTTAGAAAATATCTACAAACTTGCCGAAGACAGTAAAGCGATATTCGAAACGATTTAAGACCTACTTAAGCGACGAACTCGACTAAAATGAGCAAACTTCAAAGTAGGATCTCTCTTAAACTAGAGCCAATCCAGCCAAACGGCTGGTGGATCTCAACTCAGTATAGCTATAGAAAAGTCGCTCAGTAGGTCCCCCCCATGTCTCAATTTTCGACTTGCACAGTGTAATTAATACAATTGTTTTTGTCACCAAAAAATGTCATCATATATTGTTACACATTTTAAGCATTTTGTTTTTGAATCTAACTTTTCAGTAAAAAATGTTTTCAATAGTATATAAGAAAACATTATAAGATTAATAATTTTAATTGACTGGCACGACAGCCCGATATAAGATTACCAAATGTATATTTCAAATTTTTAGAAATTTTAATTTTTTTATTTGATTGTAAATAATTTTCGATTCACCTTTCATAACCTGCGCAACATTTAATATTTCAAAGTCACTTCAACATTTTCTGAAGTATTTTATTTGTCTGTAAGTGTGTAATGCTAGGCACTGAAAATGCCGCAGCGCTTGAATGCTAATCGTTAGGAAAACAAACGAACACAACACAAATACTTGAAAATCTCAATAAAATTGTGAGTTGATTAATAATTAATAATTGACTGGCACGACAGCCCGATTACGAGACTAAGGCCAAGCTACCCGCAACCATCCGAGTTGTGCGTGTGAATTTTTACAAGGTTGGAAGGGACCTACAGTTTTATGCCGATTCCGAACGGCGAGTTGGGAGCTTTTTCATAGGCAATTTTACTCTCAGAGGTTTGCCATTTCCAGCTGAGAGGACAGCCGCCGGAAGAAAAATAGTTGTTTTTCTTTTTTTCGGTGTTAGCAGCAACGGAGTCTTGAACCTGGGTTCGAGCGTTGCATTTGACTCGCGGCCCAACGCACTAGCCAGCTGAACTACGGCGGCTGCTGAGTTGATTTCTTTCACATTAAATAACAACAAAGCATGGTGGAAAATAATAACAGCAACAGAAAAAACACAAAGAGTTGAAAAACAGTTGTGTGGTGTTAAAACATTTAAAAATATTCCATGTAAACAGTTCAATGCAAACCGATTGAAAAATTTATATTTTAAACACGTGTTTTTGATTTTTTGTAAATATCAAAACTTAATGGAGTAAACCAGTTAAAATTTTGTATTGAGAAATGAAATTTTTTGGACCTTGTGACTTTAAGCTTGGAGAAAGTACATCAAATATTGAATAAGTCAATACATGTTTTTCATCAAAATCTGATGGGGTCAGTGACGGGTTAAAAGTTGGTATGGGGAATCTATGAAAAACATGACTTAATGAGGCTTTTGACTTAAAACTTGGTGAAAACGTTTGAAATCAAAAATAACTAAATACGTGTTTTTTATTTTTGTACAAATCAAAATCTCACGGGGTAAACAAAGGGTTAAAAGTTTATATGGAGAAACTAAATTTTTTGGGCCTTTGACTTCGAACTTGGTGAAAATACCTAAAACCAAAAATTATTAAACGCGTGATTTTCATTTTTGAAAAAATTAAAAATCAAAGGGGTAAACCAAGGGTTAAAAGTTTATATGGAAAAACACGATTTTTTTGGTCTTTAACTTCAAACTAAAAATTAAACCAAAAATAATTAAACACGTGCTTTTCATTTTTGAAAAAACCAAACTAAAAGGGGGTAAACCAAAGGTTAAGGTTTATATGGAGAAACGAGATTTTTTTTGTCTTTGACTTCAAACTTGGTGAAAACACATTAAGAACCAAAAATATATTAATTACACATGTGTGTTTTATTTTTGTAAAAATCAAAACTCAAAGGAGTAAACCACGGGTTAACAGTTTGTATGGAGAAACAAGATTTTTTGGACCTTTTGACCTAAAACTTAGTGAAAGTACATCAAATGTGAAATAATTCGATACGTGTTTTTCATTTTTTCGAAAATCAAAATCTGACAAGGTCAACGATGGGTTAAAAGTTTGCATGGAGAAATTGTGAAAAAACATTAATTAATGGCACTATTCACTTCAAACTTGGTGAAAACACTTAAAATCAAAAATAATTAAATGCGTGTTTTTTATTTTTATAAAAATCAAAACTTAAAAAATAAAACAACAACACTACTGTGGGCAAAAAATAGTAAGACTTTGTTCATAATTTAAAAGTTCTTTATTCTTCTAAATCTATTTCGTGCCCCTCAAAGTAATCCCCCCGACCACAATACACTGTGCCAACGTGTTTTCCAATCTTCGAAACAGTTTTTAAAGTCAATTTTCCGGAATAGCCTTCAATGCGCGTAGCGATTCACGTTTAATGTCTTCAATTGACTCAAAACGGTTTCCCCGGAGCGGTCGTTTGAGTTTGCTGAACAGCCAGAAGTCACACGGAGCTAAATTAGGCGAATACGGTGGTTGTGGAACGATATTGATTGAATTTTTGGCGAAAAACTCACGAAGAATCAATGCAGTATGCGTGGTGCAAAAACCAAGAGTTGTCGGCCCATAATTCCGACCTCTTTTTACGAATAGCTTTGCTATTGAACGTTTCGGCACAAGAAATTTGATTCCGCACACAAAATTTAATGAAACTTCTTTGTTGAATAATTTCACTCAAAATCGCCGAATGCACTTTTTGTACTTCAGAAAGACAAGCATATACTAAACACTAATGATTAATTTGATGTGACATTTGGCACAGATGTCACTGACAGTCATACCAACCTACAAGGTGCAACCCAAAGTAAACAGGACTTTTATAAAATAAAGAAAACGGATGATTATTTTTGTATAATTCTTTTTATTTATTCAAAATACTCTCCTTCTGCTTCGATACAACGTTTTGCACGGTCCAAAAGCATTTGGAATGAGTGTTTTAGGTCATTGGCCGGCATCGCCTTCAGAATGTTGGTACAAGCCTTTTGGATGTCCTCAACGTCCTTATAACGGTTTCCTTTCATCGGCAAATGCAACTGACCGAATAAGTAGAAGTCACAGGGAGCCATATCAGGCGAATACGGTGAATGATTGATGGTAAAAATGCGATTTTTGGTCAAATAATCGGTCGTAACTAGGGCTCTGTGAGCCGGTGCATTATCATGCGATAAACGCCAACTTCCTTCCTCGCGATATTCTGGCCGAATACGACGAATGCGATGCACCAAACGCTTCAAAACTTCAACATAAAACAAAGCGTTAATTGTTTTTCCCGGTGGAACAAACTCTCGATGAATTATTCCCTTTGAATCGTAGAAACAAATGAGATGAGTTTTGATTTTTGACTTCTCACGGCGGGTTTTTTTCGGATTTGGCTTATCTGGGTGCTTCCATTCATATTGAAAGCACCACGTTTCGTCACCGGTTACGATGTTGAACAAGAAATTTGGACCACGTCTGGCTTCCCGAACGATGTCTTTTGCGTGCTCAATTCTCTGCGCTTTTTGGTCGTCGGTTAAAGTGTGCGGAATGAAGCGAGAACACACTTTACGGAGACCCAAATGTTCGGTTAAAATGCGATCAATTGATGTTTTGGAGATGTTCAATTCCATTTCCATCAATTCCAATGATGATTTTGGCTGCATTTTGATAAAATCACGCACAGTTTTGATGGCATCGTCAGTAATCACAAATTTCGACTGGCCGACGTGTTCGTCGTCATTCAAGTCTTCACGACCATTCTTGAATCGATTCAACCACTCATTAATACGGCCACGGGATAAACAATCATCACCATAAACTTGCTTTAACAATTTAAACGTTTCGGTAAAAGTTTTACCAAGTTTAAAACAGAACTTAATATTAGCTCTTTGTTCGATCGACATTCTCGTACCAAAGTTAAAAACATACTGTCACATTGAGCGGGATATTTCGGCGTCTACTAGACCAAATGTCATGAAATTTAGACAGTATGTGAATGAAAGATGTACCTTTCCAACGCATGTCCTCACACATAGATGGCGTCACCAGAAACGTCCCTATTGCAAAAGTCCTGTTTACTTTGGGACGCACCTTGTAGAAAAAAAATATTTCGACGAATGGGTTTCCGCGCGAAATTTAAATTAAAAAGTCTTAATATTTTTTGCCCACAGCAGTACATTTCTGAGATGTTTTCTATTTGATTAAGTCTTTATTTAAATATTATTATACATTTTCCCAAGTATGTGTTTTGACTAATATATAATTTTCTGTTGTACTTTACACCCTGAATTGTTTGGCTCTTCACTTGAAAACTGAGGCCGAATAGCGGTAACATTGAAATTGTTTAACAGCCATTCATCTACTTTAGCTGGACATGTTTCCCAGTACCAATGCTTCGCCAGATTCCAAAACCATATAATCGAGTTGTATTTCCGTGCTAGAAAAATTACAATTAAAAACATTTAAATATAAATCAAAACCAACTTGAATTAATTATCACCTAATTATAATTAACATCAACTCACCCCACTGCCTTATTTGAATCCAGACTACTGATCTTTAATTTCATGGTCTCCGGCAGCTTTGCATCAAAGTTTGATATTAAATCAATGAGGTATTCACCTTCGCTAAAATTGGCCACAAACACGATGGTCTCTTCATTTTTCAAAGATCTGTTCAACACAACAAGAAATACCCACAAATAATTCAAAAATGAGTCGTAAGTATACTAAATATTTCTAACCTTTTCAGCACAAAAACGCCCTCTTCCAGTGCTTTGTATTTGTAGGAACCATTTTGCAAGGTTTTCGAGTTTTTGCGCAACTCAACGAGCGCTTTGTAGATCTTCAAATGCGAACGTTCAGCATTCGACTCTACCTCAACGTTGACCGTTTCATAGTCGGGAGCGACCGGAAGCCAAGTTTTGGCAGCAGTGGAGAAGCCTATGAAATTGAAATCAAAGTTTTTCAGTACAAATAAAAAAGTTTTCGAATAGAAAAGTAAAAGTAAAAGAAGCCACGGAAGAAAACATTTATTCAGTTTTTATCAGTTTACTCTAACAGTTTTGAATTATTAATCACCCTGTAATTACCTGCATTTGTGCCAGCGTTCCACTGGAAAGGCGTGCGCTCAGGATCACGATCATCGAAGGAATCCTCCAAAGGAATCACGCCATCGGTCATACCAAGTTCTTCACCCTGGTGTGAGGAAAGGAAAAGTTTCGAAAATTCATAATAAATGTTTGAGAACTATGTATAATTTTGCCTATTCAAAATTGTTTTTGAAATTCTTTAATTAATTTTCAGTTTTTAGGCATTTGGATATGCAAAGTAATATCGTAGAAAATAAGTTTAGCATTCCAAAAAAGTTAAAACTAATTTTTTGTATCTACAAACACAATTTGATAATTCGAAGTCAACTTCGAAAATTCGAACTTAGGTTCGAATATTAAAAATCAAGTTCATAAAAGTTAATTTTAGACGTTAGACCTAATTTAACATTTTGACATTGTTTCGTGAGCTGGAAGTAGTCGAAAATGCAAAGTAAAGCTCGCAAATTTTATTTTGAATATAAGAATTAATTTTTTGAGCGTAGGAATACTATTTAGAAAATTCAAAGTCAAGTTCGAAAATTTCAAGTATACTTCAAAAATTCGAAATCAAGTTCGAAGTTTTGTATATGCAAATGCAATTTAAAAATTCAAAGTCACCACCTTTAAAAATTCGAAATCGAGTTTTGAACGTTAGATTTTTAACATTTTTTAACATATGAACGTTGTATGGAAGTTCGAAATAAAGTTAAAATAAAGCTGATTAATCACTTTTTAAACATGTGAATATTGTTTAGAAAAGTTCCGAAAAGTTAATTTTGAACGTTAGACTTTTTTAACATTTTTCAACATGTGAACGTTGGTTGAAAGTTTGAAATAAAATTCAAATCAAGCTCGAAAATTTTATTTTGAATGTGAGAAATCACTTTTTAAACATGTCAATATTGTTTAAAAAATTCAAAGTCGAGTTCGAAAAATCTAAGTGGATCGAAATTTTTAAGTCAAGTTCGAAAAACTTGATTTCAAACATCAAAAGTAATTTTTTGTATATGCAAACGGAATTTGAAAATTTAAAGTAAACTTTGAAAATTCTAACTTAAGATCGTAAATTCGAAATAGAGTTGGAAGAAGTGAATTTTGAAGTTCGAACTTCAGTTTTTTAACATGTGAACGTTTTTTTAAAGCTCGAAGAGTTCGAAAATGCAGTCAATTTCGAAATTTTTTTTTGAACGTAAGAATTCATTTTCTGAGCATGTGAATATTATTTAGAAAATTCGAAATCAAGTTCGAAAATTCGAAATCAAGTTCGAAAATTCAAAGTTTTAAATTTAATTTAGAAACCCAAAAATTCTATTTTCAACTTTTGAAATTTTATATTTCATTCAAAAGCACTCACCTGATAGGTGACACTAGCGCCCGGCAGCGTCATCACCAACATATTCATGGCGTCAATGCGTGAGGTGCCATAACGGCTGGCAGCGCGTGGCTGGTCGTGATTGCCAATCTTAAATCATAAAAAATGCAACAAATGCAAATATTTTTGGCATAAATATGACTCCAAATGAATTCTACCTACCACCCAGTTGGCTGTGCGTCCCCTTGGCATATTCGTCAACCAATTGTCCACCGCTTGCTGTACCTTTGGCGCCGTCACTTCCGATGCCAATTGGAATATCAAATTGAAATTGAACGGCAGATGTGCGCCCTTTCTGGTGGCGTTGCCGTACATTTGCATGGTGTAGGCAGGTGGCGCGCCGGTCTCAATCAAAAGGACACGCGTGTCGCCGCCATAAATGCGCTGATAGTCGTCCACCACTTTACGCCACTGATAGATCATATCAATGGTCTCGGGACGATCCTCCAACAGATCATGTTTTAAATAGTTGCGAACATGTGGGTCGTCGGTTAAACCGCTCAGCGGCTCGTCCGGATATTGGCCATTGGCATCGGGCTCCACCTCGAACAACATCGGCACCGCGTCCACGCGAAAACCGGCCACACCCTGATCGAGCCAGTAGCGCATTACGCGCTTCATTTGTGCCACCACAGCCGGATTGCGATAGTTGAGATCGGGCTGTTGTACGGCAAATTGATGCAAATAATACTGCTGACGCTCTTCGTTCCATTCCCAAGCGGAGCCGCCGCCGTTTTGAAGCTGCAAACAGCGAAAAAGCATACAGAACTCACTTTCAATTATTACCTATTTTTTTATTACCCAATTGCTGGGCGGCTGTCGATTGCCCTCGGCATCATATTTGGCATCCGCCCACACATAGTAGTCCTCGTAGCCGCGCTCACGCTTAACGGACTTTTTGAACCATTCACACTGCTCGCTCGAGTGATTCGGCACAAAGTCCAGTATGATCTTGAGTCCCAGCTGGTTGGCGCGTGCAATCAGCGCACGAAAGTCCTCCATGGTGCCGTACTCGGGCTGTATGCCATAGTAGTTGGAGATGTCATAGCCAAAGTCCACCATGGGCGAGGTGAATATGGGCGACAGCCAGGTGGCGGTCACGCCGATCTCTTTGAGGTAATCCAGCTTCGAGGTGATGCCCTTCAAGTCGCCAATGCCGTCGCCATCCGAGTCCATAAACGAACGCGGATAGATCTGATATAATTGTGCCGTCTCCCACCAATCCTTTTGTGCTGCTTGCGTACAATCTCGGTCCTTACAGGCGCAGCTGCCAGCTGTCAGTAGCAGCAGCGACAGCAACACTCGGATCGATTTTTGCTGCAACATTTTGTGTAGTTTTGCAACTGCGGCCAAACAGCAATGCCGCATGCACTTTTATAGAGTTGGGGGAAGAATTTTTGTATTTTGTTTTTAAAGCAGTGGCACTTGAACTGAAGAAGGTAAAATTTTTGTTTGTAAAGTGAATTTTTAGCAAAATTAAGCCAGTACTTAAGTCACTTAAGCGATAGCAGTGAAGTGGTTAAACTTATTATTGGAAAATAATCGCGTACGTCAAATTTGTGTCATTTAAATGTTTATCAGTAGGTGTGCGAGGGATGATAAAAGCTTATGAAATTGAATGACAGTGCTGAAGAAGTTTGATTTAATTAAAGTGCGTGAAGAAATTTCAATCTGAAGGCATTTTTGTTCCACTGCTCAACTCATAACACTGCCATATAACTCATAACTGGCCATTACAAAAATTTACCGGACCATGGCCTATCGAAAGGCCCCCTACTAAGAAAAGCCCCTTCTCCAATTAGTCACCCAAAGAGATCATAAGAAATAAAGTCGAACGTGTTTATCGCTACGAGGCTTTTCTGTTGACTCCGAAATCTATGTTAACCATCAGTTAGTGATATCATAAGTAAGTTATTAGATAACTGTACATGGCCTATACCAAGTCCCCTACTAAGAAAAAGGTTACTGCTACGAGCCCCTTCTCCAATTCGTCACATCAAGAGATCATACAAAACCAAGAGGGACTCTCTATATCTATCCATCAGTTAGTGATATCATCAGTAAGTTATTAGGTAACTGACACATTATGAACGATTTTTAGGTATTTTTGGACTCATAATACATAAGTAGTCGAATAGAAATTAGTGTAAATAAAGCTTAAAGATACTTGTTGATTTGATTACAAGTGGCACTGAAAGTTGTTATAAATTTGAATATCAACGACAAGTTGTTACTTTGAACAAAGGGTTTACTTTGGTTTAATGCCGAATCCGAATGGCGTTTGGCGGCTTTTCTTTCACTAGAAGGCTGCCAAGAACACACTTGTAGGACACTTGAAATTCGCATCTTCTTCATGTGGATAGCAATTGAAATAGACAAGTGTTTCACCAGCCCAAGCTAGGAATCGAACCTAGGAACTCTGGTGTGAAAAGCCAGAAAAGCCTACTCGCTGGGCTATCTTTAAATAACACCGGCACACAAAAAAAAAAAAGTGGTCTGTACATTTGACTAGACCCACCTATCCTTATGTATTTCGGTGCGCTGAAACCGAATCCGAGGTCAGTTTTGTCCGTACACCCTCAAAATTTTGAGTAAATTGCAAAAAACTGGCAAAAATGTCTAAAAATCGCAAATAATTGCAGTTATCAAAATGAAAAAAAATTTTTGGGAATTGTATCAAGTATTTTTCTTATGTATTTCGATGCGCTGAATCCAAATCTGAAGTCCGTTTGGCTCATACACTCTCCAAATTTGAATTAGATGATAAAAAAGCCCTAAAAATGACTGAAAATGGCTAAAAATCGCAAAAATTGCAGTTATAAAAACGACAAAATGTTTTTTTAATTGTATGAAGTATTTTTCTGATGTATTTCGATGCGCTGAATCTAAATCTGATATTAGTTTGCCTCATACACCCTCCAAATTTAAAATAAATGATAAAAAATCGCTAAAAATGGCTGAAATTTGCACAAAATTTGCAGATATGGGAATAAAAAAATCTTTTTGAACTGAAATATCGCTTCATATTAACATTCCACGTTTCTTGATACCGATTCTCCATTTTTATAATGTATTGATGACATCGCTTCCCTTGTTTCGCTCTATGGTCTCTTAAGTTTTGAGGAAAGTAGTCAAGGTACAGACCAAACATCCGAAATTCGGGAAAATTTCCAGCAACTCTTCAACTAAATATTGGTTATTCTCACTCTTCGTGTTTCCCAAAACAATAAAGTTCTAAGAACATTTTTAAAACTTTGCTGTCTGGCCTTCACACCCACAAAGGTGTAATCGAAGAGCGAGAAATTGCGAGGAATTGCAAATCCCCTTCGACGGACCAATTTCTTGTGCCTGTAACCAGGGCACCTCCACGTGGTGACGGTGGGCAACAGCTCCGTCTGGCAGAGTCCCTGGGTTAACGGCTTGTACGCCGTCATGGCAGGCACAAGTAAGTCCTTTACGATGCAGGGATTCGGGACCCCAGTATCGGCGGCTGGTCAGGGTGAGAAAGCAGGCCCGCAGGCGTCGTCATCCTACGACTGCAGCTCTACATTAGTTGGTATGCACCAATTCCAATAGCTCATTCGACTACATTAAAAGAGACATTTGCAGATAGTATTGGATAAAATAAAGTATGCGGAACATCAGTGGAATGTGTGTGGTGATCTCAAAATTGCAAAACTACTGTTAGGTCAACAATCGGGGAACACAAAATATCCCTGCTTTTTATGTTTGTGGGATAGTAGGGACAGAAAAAATCACTATGTTAAGGAGTCATGGCCCCCGAGAATAGACTTTGATCCAGGTACTAAAAATGTCATACGGACACCAATGGTTGATCCTTCTAAATATCTGCTACCACCACTTCATATTAAGCTCGGTCTTATGAAGCAGTATGTCAAAGCTCTAGACAAAGATGGCGATTGCTTTCAGTATTTAGGAGAAAAGTTTCCCGCGATAAGTGATGTAAAGTTAAAAGAGGGGATTTTTGATGGACCACAAATTCGAACTTTATTTCAGGATGAAAATTTCATTAGTCACATGAAAGACACTGAGAAAGCAGCTTGGCAAAGTTTTAAAAATCTTTCTCAGAACTTTTTGGGAAATACTAAGAGTGAGAATTACCAAGATTTAGTTAAAGAGTTGCTGCAAGATTTCCAAAATTTAGGTTGTTTGATGAGTCCGAAATTGCAGTTCTTACATTCTCACCTCGACTACTTTCCTGAAAACCGTGGAGACTATAGTGAGGAACAAGGGGAGAGGTTCCATCAAGATATTAGGGAAATGGAGGATCGGTATCAAGGGAGGTGGGATGTCAACATGATGGCAGATTTTTGCTGGATGCTAAAGAGAGAAGTACCGGCAGAAAATAGTAAACGAAAGAGGAACCCGTTGCATAGGTCATTTGAGGAAAAAAGAGTTAGATAAAAGCGAAGAACGGTTTGAAAGGGCCTCATGGATGTTGAGTTTACATTCAACGTATCAACATACAATGGAAAAATGCTTGATCTAGTTCAAAAAAACGTTTTTTCTTTTTCATAAGTGCAATTTTACCTGTTTTTAGTAATTTTTTATTTTTATTGCAATTTACTCAAAATTGGATTGTAGAGAAAGCCAAACAAACTTCGGATTTTGATTCACCTTATCAAAATACTGGAGTAAAATACTTATTTTTTAGTTCAAAAAATTTTTTCATTCTCATAACTGCAATTTTGTGAAATTTTCAGCCATTTTTAGCGATTTTTTATCCATTTATTTTAAATTTGGAGGGTGTATGAGGCAAACTAATATCAGATTTAGATTCAGCGCATCGAAATACATCAGAAAAATACTTCATACAGTTAAAAAAACATTTTGTCGTTTTTATAACTGCAATTTTTGCGATTTTTAGCCATTTTCAGTCATTTTTAGGGCTTTTTTATCATTTAATTCAAATTTGGAGAGTGTATGAGCCAAACGGACTTCAGATTTGGATTCAGCGCATCGAAATACATAAGAAAAATACTTGATACAATTCACAAAAATTTTTTTTCATTTTGATAACTGCAATTATTTGCGATTTTTAGACATTTTTGCCAGTTTTTTGCAATTTACTCAAAATTTTGAGGGTGTACGGACAAAACTGACCTCGGATTCGGTTTCAGCGCACCGAAATACATAAGGATAGGTGGGTCTAGTCAAATGTACAGACCACTTTTTTTTTTTTGTGTGCCGGTGTAATTAATACAATTTTTTTTCTCATCAAAAAGTTTCATAAAATATTGTTACACGTTTTAAGCATTTTGTTTTTCAATCTAACTTTCCAGAAAATAATTCTTCCAATAAAATATAAGGAAACATCATAAGATTACCAAATATATATTTGAAATTTTTGGGAATTTTTAATTTTTAATTTCATTTTAAATAATTTTCGATTCACCTTTCATAACCTGCGCAACATTCAATATTTCAAAGTCACTTTAACCCTTGAGTGCGCAACCACTTAAAACCTCATAGTTGAACCCCACATGGTCTGGCCAGACCATGGTGCAAAAATAGGATATTCGAGGATAGTGCTTGTAGTATATTTTTTTTATATTTTTGTTAATGAGTTTATATATATCTGAGTATGTATGAGTATTTGTATGTGTATGTTTGTTTGTGTAAGCCTGCCAAAAAAAACAAGAAAGTGTGAATACAATAATTTCTCTTGCTTGCTTACTTTTTATTTAGGCAAAAAGGTTTATACTTGATTTATAAAATACACAGCGAATTTCAACTTCAATAAATAAATTTTTAAATGAAAAATATACGACAGTAAGGAAAAAAAATGAAAAAAAATTAAAAACGTAAAATACGTTGTTATGGATTCGCCTCAACTGCTTCACCAATACAGTTGTTGCAAGGATATAATGCAGTATAATGACTCAAACACATTGAGATTTTATATTGGACACATACAAATCGTGTTTTGATATATCTAACATATTGTTATTTCTGGATTCCTTGAAATTATTGATTGATTGATTGACTGGCACGACAGCCCGCTTACGCGAGACTAAGGCCTAGCTTCCCGCAACCACCCGTGTTGTGCGTGTGAATTTTACGCGGGTTGAAGGGACCTACAGTTTTATGCCGGTTCCGAACGGCAGGTTGGGAGCTTTTTCATAAGCAATTTTTACTCTCAGAGGTTTGCCATTTCCAGCTGAGAGCATTTTCCTGAGCTTCCTTGAAATTATGCTTTGACAATTATTGACAATTATGCTTTGAAGTCGAAAAGGTGGCTGACTAATACAGAACACTGCGAGCTATTGGCTGTCAATAAGAAAAAATATCTTCTATTGACCACTTAGTTCCTTCTATCTAAAAAAAACCTTCCGTTCAAGCATAATATGCTCAACATGTTATTGTTCATGCTGAACTGGTCGGATATCGTCATCGCTATCTCCACGTTGAACCATCATATTTTCCATCAGTATCGAAGTATCGTTTTGTTCAGGGTACAAAAGATAATTTGCAGCACCGTTATTATTACCACCAGCAACAAACGAATCCTCCATAAACTTTAAAAAGTGCAGGTGGTTCATTCAATTATCCCACAGAACTACGTATTCATTCAATGAGCCAATTGCGAGAATTATTTGCCTGTGCAATTTGTATGCTTCCGAGTAAAACTTTAGTGATAAGTATTCAACATTTAAGTTGAGTTTATTCAAACTATTTCATTAATGACTTAGACAGAATGAATAAATAATTAAATATCTTTATTCTGTTGCTCTAAAGCATTGGTTTTCGCTACTGCTTAGACTATTTTTTTAGAGAAATCGTCCTCTCTGATTTAACTCCAGCGTTGAAATTCAAAAATAATGTATACCTTATCCTCAAAATAGCATTTGGTTCCTTCCATCTCTGTCATAGAAAACACATAATCCAATTGATAAAAAATCAGACACGACAAGATCACAAATGCTTCCTTCACTTCAGAAATGTAATTAAATTGACACAAAAAGCACGAATACAATAGATACATATTAATTTTGAATATGTTCAGACATACTTTTCTAACCAAAATTATAAATTACTAACCTAAAAGAAAATAAAAGCCAAGGCGAGTGAAAAACATTTGGAACAGGTACATTTTGCTCCAGCTAACTCATGTCACTATTAACGAGATGGCACGAAAAAATTGCTTCAAATCGGGTCAGATGGAAAAACCTAGTTGCAGCCCTGTGCTCCGTAGGGGACTGAATAAGGAACAAACGAAAAAAATATGTATAAACAATTCTCAGTAATTACGCCGAAAATAAAAAAAAACATTGACAATAACAGGCAACTTTGTATGAAAATGCACCATGGTCTGACCAGACCATGGGGGGTTCAACTAAGGGGTATAAATACGTTTTGCACGATTCTCGCCTTGTTTTCGGAAAAATTTTGTTCATGTATTGGTTTTTGTGCTTAGAAAGGATCAGTTGAGGATATCATGAAATATGAACCCGATAGCTTTACTACAACCTTACTAAAAGTGGACCCAAAGTTCAATATGGTCTGGCCAGACCTGGGTGCCCACACAAGGGTTAACATTTTCTGAAGTATTTTACTAGTCTCTAACTGTGCGCTTTGTTGCATATATATTGGGCACTCAAAATGCCTTTTCCCTGAGAGGCGCCGCAGCGCTATAAATCCCCAAACAAACACTTGAATGCTAATCGCTCAGAAAACAAACGAACACAAACACTTTAAAATTTTCTAAAGCAAATCCACACAACACAAATATTTGAAAATCTCAATAAAATTGTGAGTTGATTAAAAGTATTTCACGTAAACAAATCAATACAAACCGATTGAAAAATTTATATTTTAAAGAGCATATTTTGTGTATTTAAAACGCGTGTCAAAACATGTGTTGGCCACTTTTATGTTGGTCCAAAGCTGTTTCAGGTCAAGTGCCAACTCAACTTGAAGACTCGCGTTGTGCGTTGAGCAGTTTTTTCCTCGCAAAGTTGCACGTATAAAAGCTACCAACAAAATTTAAGCCATCAACCGGCAAGTTGACAGCCTGCGTGCGCAGCGCATCTGAAGCATAACGTGAACGTCAAACGTCAAATTGCAACGTCAAACCTAAACGTGAACATCTCAACTGGTCAAAATTAGGTTACTCGCGCACCGCTTCGGGGAATTTGCGTTGGGAATTTATGCGATGCGCTCTAGTTGGAAATTTTCAACATTTCCAGTTTTCTTGTCAGTTTTTTTTTGAAATTTTAAAGTGCGACTGCATTGTAATACTTACGATATTTGTCTTGTACATGGACAAGTCATGAAAAGGATAATAAACAAAATGATTGACTGCTCGTAGCATAGTAGGAACGACTGCGGAAAATAAGGCCTAACTCTGTCTGTGACCTAACTGTTTCTATAAAGAAACCCTGGCTCATGCTGTCTCTGAATGGAACCTGTATATGACATCTCATTGGGATTATCACAGGAGCTATAGAGATGACAAAGAAGTGGAAGTAACAGCTCCTTGGAATCATTACAAGAGATTAGGAAGAAGTGGAAGTATCAGCTCATTGAAATCATCACAAAAGCTGTGGAGATAAGAAAGAAGTAGACATGTCAGCCATTGGGATCATCACAAAAGCTGTGGAGCTAAGAAGGCTTTTCGTGGCCCCACTCTCGGTCTCAACATTGATGTCAACATAGTTGGGATTCACCGGAAGCCAGATAGTGCTGTTCGTGGAGAAGCCCGCATTGGCAGTGTTGCTCCACTGGAAGGGCGTACGTTCGGGGTCACATGACAATTGGCCATAGATTTCAGGATTCGAATTGCAGGCCTGCGGATCGCGACCGTCCTCCCAGGAGATATCCAGATCGGTCATGCCCAACTTTTCGCCCTAAAATTATTGCACAAAGCACACTTCACTAAGAAGAAGTCTGCCCCGAAAGTGTTCCCCAAAGGTATTCTTACCATATAAGTAATGCTAACGCCCGGCAAAAACATCTGCAACATATTCATGAGATCAATGCGCTGTTCGCCATAACGATTGCTCACGCGATTGCGATCGTGATTGCCCATCTAATAAAACAAAAATAAGAGACCCCATTAAAATAAGTTCTCAATGTTTTCAAATTCTCTCCACTTACCACCCAATTGGGTGTCTTGCCCGCTGGCATATTGTCCAACCAACTCTTGATAATCTTTACAAAACCACCGGCTGCCAGATTTGTATTATCCGCATCGGCATTGCCGCCCACTATGAACTGGAAGTTGAATGGCATTTGTGCGCCTTCGGTTGTTCGATTACCAAAGAACTTCATAACGTAGTCGATCGAGGACCAGGCCTCCGTGAGCAACACACGCGTATCGCCGCCATGTATGCGCTGGTAATCGTCCAACAGTCGTCGCCACTGATACACCATATCCACCGTCTCCGGTTGATCTTGCGTGTAGATGTGCAACAGGTAGCCGGGATCTTCGGTGTAGCCACTCAACGGTTCGTCGGGGTAGCGACCATTGGCATCGGGCAGCACTTCGAAGCACCACGGCACAGCATCGATCCGGAAGCCGGCAACGCCTCGTTCCAATAGGCTCATCGGTTCGTGTTTTTTGTTTCGGAGACTTTCCGTAAGCAAACCCGAACCGATTGTTGTCCCAGCCATAGTGAAATTAATAAAGTGTGCCAGATAGGAGGAACTCTCTCTTCATCGTACACTTATTTTCTGACAAATGTCAGAGTTCATAACCCGTCTGTGCTGTATGAAAAAATTTCAAAATAAACTGTTGTTTGAAAATACCTTCTGCACCAAAACCGACACTAAAAACGCAACTACATGCCAGGAAAAACGTGCTGTCTCTGCAAAAACGCACGGCAATGCAGTTTCTATATTTTTCTAACATAAAATACATTACGAAAATATATATTTCTGGAGTACTGAAAGTAAATTTTAAATTTAATGACAACAAAAATAAAGGTTAATCGAACTGACACAAATAAATTGACACATTGACAATTGCTACTCAGAGAAATAAGTGTACGTCATCTACCTGGTACACTTTATTGATTTCACTATGGTCCCAGCCAAATTTTGATGTTCGAAAAATTGTCGAAAACGTGTCGAATTATTTTTGATTTAGAGTATTTTCAGACAAATTCGAAATGAGTATGTCTATTAAATCACTTTTCTTCCCACAACACCACACCATGTTTTGTCCCTTTGGACCCCGAATTTCAAAAATTCCTGTCTTAGCGGAGGTAAATTCTTCAAGATGTATCTACAGTTCAAATTTCATGTTTGTAGCTTCAGCGGTTTGGACTGGGCGATGATTAATCAATCAATCAATCGGTCAGGACAAACAATCTATGTATATAGAAATGGAGGCGGTACCACGCCCCCTTGTCCAATGGAAAGTTCGTACCAAGTTTCATTGATGTGAACTTACGATATTGCGTAAATGCTGGTTCATAAAAAATGTGCCACGCCCCTTATCCAACGCCCATAAAATCTCACCAGCAGAATGACACATCTATAAAACGACGGTACACCAAATTTCAATGCTGTGCGGCTTACAACTCCGAAGCTATTCCATATAAAATATGTGAGTTGTATGGGCGGTGCCATGCGTCCTTGTTCAATGCCCGCACCATATTTCCTCTGTCGAAAGATATGAATAAATGGTAGGTTCATACCAAGTTTCATTGATGTGCGACTTACAGTTCTGCTGAAATGTTGGGTCAGAAAAAGTGTGCCACACCCCTTGTCCAACGCCCATTAAATTTTAACTGTAGAATGACACTTCTATGGGACGATGTCATACCAAAATTTCAATGCTGTGCGACTTACAATTCCGAAGCTATTCCATATTAAAGAATTGAGTTGTATGGGCGGTGTCAAGCCCCCTTGTTCAATACCCGCACCATTCCCTCTGCCAAAATATATGACTTTATGGAAGATTCTTACCAAGTTTCATTGATGTGCGACTTACAGTTCTGCTAAAATGTTGGGTCAAAACAAATGTGCCACGCCCTTTGTCCAACGCCCACCAAATCTAACCAGTACAATGACACATCTATGAGACAACGCTATTCTAAATTTCAATGCTGTGCACGTTACAATTTCGAAGATATTCCATTATAAAGATTTTGCTAGTATGGGTGGTGCCACGCCCCCTCCTCCAATACCCGCCCCATTCCCTCTGTCGAAGGTAATGACTAAATAGTAAGTTCGTAGTGAATTTAATTGATGTGTGACTTATGATTCCAAAGCTATCGTCTGAAAATTGGGCTGGTGAGAAAATGCCACGCCCCGTTTTCCTAAAATTTTCTTTCATACAAACCTTGTTCTGACAACTACGAATACAACCAACCAAATCGATATAGTCGTTTTCAAGTGATTCTCGCTCAAATATGGCAGGGATTTTCCGACTTTTCCAATCGATTTTCCGGAACTTTTTTTTCGCACGAAAATGAACTGACTCAATACGAATCTAACAAAAAAACTCCATGGAAATCGGCCGGTCCGTTTGAGCGTGATGCGATTACACACATACATCCACTTGCTTTTATATACAAGAAAAAAGAAGAAGAAGATTAGATTACACTATATTCAGTCCTAGTACTTGAACAACATTGACAGCGTTCCCTGTACTATGAAGACCCCAATACGTACTATTCCGTACCTTGTTTCCCAAATTACTATACAGTCAACTCATTTAAAGTGCATACTAATTTTCCATACCTACATACGTGGGTGGTCCGATAAGTACTTAGCCTACAAAAGAAAAACGAAAATTTTGGAAAAGTGGCGATTTATTTCTCAACGTAGTCTCCTTTCAACTCGATACACTTGACCCAGCGATGCTCCAACTTCTTTAACACGTCTGAAAAATACGTTTTCTGGAGGCCTCCGTGGCGGAGATAACCTCCTCATTCGACTCAAATTTCTGCCCGGCGAGTGACTTTTTCATGTTTGGAAACAAAAAGAAGTCACACGGGGCCAAAACTGGAGAATACGGTGGATGGGGCAGCTGTTCGTAGCCTAATGCGACCAATTTGGCGAATCACCGACCGATATTGCTCTTTTTCCATTTTTCTAAAATCCGCGGACACGTTCGTTTCCACACGCGATCAAAACAAAACTACAAATCCAATATGGCTGAAATTTTGACAGTAGCCGTCTACGAGAATGTACTACCCGATAGTAAATTTCTCTTACGATAGTGGCACCATCGGGCGGTGGGGCTAAGTGCTTATCGGACTGCCCACGTACACGTACCAAATTACTGCCTTCGTTGATACTTATACCAGTTTTATAATTTGTCAACAAATGTTTTAGTATTTTGGACTAAACACATATAAACGTTTTATCGCAAATTTATGATTGACACATTTTTCTATTGCTTCTTCTGTTATTGTTTGTCAACAACAGCGGCACACACATAACGATGTCATGTCGAAAATTGCAAGTACTCGAACAATAGTAGCGAAAAATCGCTCATACTTAGATAAATTAAATTACTATCGTCTGCAGCTGCTACTGATAAACTGACTGAACTGAAACCATACGTTCAGATATAGTGGATGCCACTTCAGTGCGATGATCTTGAGAATATTTCGAGTGCGAACAAGTTGACGATTTCGTTGTCCCAGTGCGCCGACGACCACATTACCTGCCCGCAAATTTCCATGCAATGACTTAGTGTGGCGGCTGGCGTGCAGTTGTAAGGTTTGCAAGTGACAAGATTTTACAAAAATTAATCGAAAATAATGTGGCAAAAATGCAATAAGTACATTTTAATTGGCGCAGTCCTTCTGCTGGCCACGACAATAGTTGCAGCGGCCGACGACGATGCAGTTAATGCGATGAAACCGCGCCAGTGTTTCAGCTGCGAAGGCATCAACTGCCTGAGGACCTCCAAGACGAATATGGTCGTCGAATGCACCGATTTGCTGGACATTTGCGTAACGGTTTTCGATGGCTGTAAGTGCGAAACGACAATTGCGACTCGTCAAGTTCTAAAATGTTGCTTCCCCGTTAGTCACCGTGGCGGCGCGTGGCTGCTACACAAATTTGCCAAGGGAATATCGCGCCAAGTGCGAGGCCGCCGAGCATCCGGAGTGTGTGAAGTGCTTTGGACAGCTTTGCAACAATAAGGGACGCGCCGATTTTAGGTGCATCGAGTGCAACTCGAGTAACGTGAGTACGAATTTGAGGTCCACCATCTAGCAATCGGTTATTGATTTCTGTTAGGATCCCAAATGCGCCACCGACACTGCGGCCATGACGCCGGCGCAGTGTCTGGTGCCGACGGCACTCAATTCGTACTGCTTTGTGCGCAGCTCGACCGCCGATGGGGCCGTGACGCGCGGCTGTTTCGTGCACCAAAAAGACCAAATGGAATGCCTGAGTGATGTCAACTGTTCGATGTGTTCGGCGCAGAACGGGGAGGCCTGCAACTCGTACAGGCTGCAGATGTCGACGGTGAGCGGCGGTCGTGTAGCGGAACTGAGCTGGAGCAGCTGGCTGGCGAAATAAATAGAAATAAGTACTTAAATTTGTTTGTGTGTACAGTAATTACAACAAAAACAATTATGAAATGGCGTAAAAATTGTGGCTATACAAAAACAAAATGCATACACATTAACGTGAAGGTTTCTTGGTTATTACTAGGTATCGGATTTATATGGACACCAAATATGCACGAAATATGCAAAATTTATGCAAAACATATCGCACACGCACTACAAAAGTGACACAACTCAAAATTTTTGATTTTTCAGGAAATGCAAAAAACTGTTTTTGAGTTAAATAAACATTTTTTTTAAATAACGTATAGACCGTTCAGTAGAAAATCCTTACAGATTATGCTTTAGGATAAGTTACAAGAATTTTTTTTTATTTTACACTAGAAAATCCAAAATTTTGAGTTGTGACTGTTTTGATGATATTTTAATTCAATAATTACGGAATTATTTTAAGTTATGTCACTTTTGCTGAGTTTTATAATTATAAATGACAGTTAAAAAGTCGAAAGAAAATTTTTTAAAATTCGAAATAAATTTTTTACTTTAAAAATATATACTAAAGTTGTCAGAACTTTGCTTAAAGTTAACTTCAACAAAAATTTATTTCGTCAAAAGTGTCACAATTTGAGTTGGGACTCTTTTGCATTGAGCTGCAGCGATCAAATATCATCAAACTTCTGACATGAAGAGAGACCTAACTGTATTTTTGGAACAGTTAACAAAATATTCTGAGCTTTTGCTTATTGGTAGATTGATGCATTGTGCACAGTATTAACACATAAACCCGAAAATTAAAAATTTTGAGTTGTGTCACTTTTGTAGTGCGTGTGCGATATGCACTCCATCCAGGTCGAATCGCTGCAGCTAAAAACATGAAATTTGTAGTGTAGGTACATCTTAAAAACTGAACCTTCGTTCAGAAAGGATTTTTTGAAATTCGGGGTCTAAAAGGGCAAAACATGGGTTAAGGTGTTGTATGAAGAAATGCATTTTAATGAGCCTATTGATTTCAAATTTGGTGAAAATACTTATAATAAGAAATAATTCGTCACGCATTTTTCAATTTTTCGAAAATGAAAACTTAACGGGGTCAACCAAGGGTTAAGGTTCGTATACGGAAAGACTACGAAAAAACATGAACCGATAGGCCTATTGACTTACAAATTGCAGAAAACATTTAAAATCAAAAATAATTAAACACATATTTTTTACTTTTGTGAAAATCTTAATTTAACGAGGTAAACCAAGGGTTAAAAGTTTGTATGGAGAAATAAAATTGTTTAGCCCGTTTATCTTCAAACTTGGTAAAAGTACTTCAAATGCGAAATAATCAAACCAGGGACCGTAAAAATTATGAGCTAAATATAAAAATCAAAATTTAAAACTTATTTTTTTATTTTCCGCTCACCGAATAATAATTATTTTTTGATTTTTTTTTTCGGTCAGAAAATAAAAATTATTTGTTGAGTTTTATTTTTTTGGGGAAAAATAAAAATTATGCGGTGAGTTTTATTTTTCACTTATTTTTCACTATGCCGCACTGAGCGAGAGCGTTGCGTCAGAAAACGCAACGCTCAACGCTCCAATTTAGGTTTCACAGTAAAGAATAATGTAACCAATACAGAACTTTAGAGCGAGGTCTAGAGTACACACATTCATAACATTGGGTGGGTATCGGGAAAAATTGCATTTTTGCATTCATTCCTTTAAAGAAAAAGTTTATAATTCATAGTAGAATTTTTATTTCATGAGCGAAAAGTATTATTCAGAAAATAATTTTCAGAATATAATTTGAAAAATTGAACTTACCACATGAGGCTTATTTTTGAATCAAAAACAAAAACTCGTCCCGTAATTTTTATTTTGTGTTGAAAAAATAAAACTGAAAAATAATTCTCATTCTGCAAGTGAAAAATAAAACTCACCGCATAATTTTTATTTTTCCCCAAAAAAATAAAACTCAACAAATAATTTTTATTTTCTGACCGAAAAAAAAAAATCAAAAAATAATTATTATTCGGTGAGCGGAAAATAAAAATCGAGAATTTTTTTTTTATTGCTTTTTTGATAACTGCTTTCAAAAACAATCACTTTATTGCACGACATGATATATCTACAATGCTTCCTTCATCTTAATTTTTTTGATTAAAAATATTGTGATAATAATTATTTACGGTCCCTGAATCAAACACGTGTTTCTCAGTTTTTTGAAAATCGAAATCAAACAGGGTAAAGTAAGGGTTAAAAGAGTGTATGAAGAAACTGTGCAAAATCATCAATTAATGGGCCTATTGACTTCAAACATGGTGAAAACACTCTTGGTGAGAAACAATTCAGCACGTAACTTTCCCTTTTTTGAAAATCGAAAGCAAACAGGGTAAATCAAGGGTTAAAACTTTGTATGGATAAGCATGATTTAATGAGGATTTTGTCTTCAAACTTGGTTAAAGTGTATTAAATGATAAATAAAATTAAACGTGTTTTTTATTTTTTCGAAAATCTAAATCTGACAGTGTCAACGATGGGCTAAGAGTTTGTATAGGGAAACATGATTTAAGGGGTCAAATTGCTTAAAATATGGCGAAAGCCCTTTAAATAAGATATAATTAGACAATTATTTTCTCGTACGAATCTGACTGGGTAAAATTTCATGAAAGTAGGAGAACAAGGTTGAGAACTTATGAGAACTAACGATGAGATTAGTAAAACTTAACAATTAATAATCTGCCGATAATGTCAAAAATGACCGGCGACAAGCCAAGAAATCCGGATAAGCACTGCCGGCGCCAAGCGAAAAAATATTTACAAGTCGTGCGGACGGCAAAGTGTTAAGAGAAACTAGATTCATTGAGCCCATTGACTTAAAATTTGCGTGCAAAGCCGCGGGGCCCTGCTAGTTGTCGAATGAAAATTTTTTTAATAAACGTATGAAATTCTTCCGTGCAGAGCCGAGGATAACTGGGAGTATTTCTTATATTCCAGGAATTTAGTGACATTTGGCAAGTTCAAAACAGTTTAAAAAATCATTGTGTTTTAAATAGAATCCAAAACAAAACCTTAACTCAAATAATAACAAAACTTAAAATTAAATCTACAAAATTAACTACTTATTACAGTAAATAACTACAATTTGCTTCAAGTTTTCTACGATCAGCATATGCCATGCCTATGCCGTACACCAGCTCGTGGAGTACGAAAACGTTAATTATTCTTGTATGCTGGGCATTGCTGACCCCAAAAAATAGCTTAGTGAGCCAAACTACAACACCTGAACATCATTCTCGGAATAACAAAAGTCTGGGCTTGTCCAAATTGACCCCCCACCCCCCTCCCAACCCCTTTACACACAGGAACACATCAACCTCAACCTTGTTCGTTTGCATAGAAGAACATAAGTCTATATGAATATTTTTATAAACCTACTTACGCCAAAATCGGCAAAAAATAAAAAAAAAACATGCCAAAATATGCAAAAAGTATGCAAAATATGCTAAAAGTATGCAAAATATGCAAAAAATATACAAAATATGCAACAAATATGCAAAATATGCAACATATGCAACTATGCAGTGCATATGTTAGCTCATTCTTAATATTTTTGAAATCAAATTTTAAAAAAGAAAACAAAGGGTTGAAAGTTTGTATAAAGAAGAAAGATTTTTTGGGCCTTTGATTTCAAACGTTATCTACATAAAAACTTAAACTTTGCATTGGAGCTTAAACAAATTTAAAGTAATTACTGCATTTCTGAGATTTTCTGTCTTCTATTAAGTATTTATTTAAACATTATTATACATTTTCCCAAGTATGTGTTTTGAGTAAAAGTGTTAAAATTTGTTTATACATATATAGGGTGTTTTTTTAGAGGTTTGTTTTTCGAATAGAGATAAAACTGGCATTTTGTGGTCAAATCTGGCAACTCTAATGTCATTTATGTTCAGTTTGGTTTGCCATTTCATCATGAACAGGTTGACAAAAGAACAACGCTTGCAAATCGTGCAAATTTATTTCGAAAATAATGGTTCAGTTCGCGAAGTTTACCGCAAGCTCCGTCCATTTTATGGTCGACATAATCGTCCATCAGAGCAATTAATTCGGTTAACCATGGGTCGTTTTCGCACTACGTTTACTCTATGTGATAATACGCATCCGCAGAGACGTCGAACAGTGCGCACCGAAGAAACAATTGCCGCTGTAGAGCGAAATGTTGAAGAGGACCCGAATGAATCGATTCGCCACCGTGCACCGGTATAGAGCCATGATAACCGACTATTTTGTTCCCGAATTGGATGGCATGAATGTGGATGAGTTGTGGTTCGAACAAGACGGCGCTACATGCCACACAGCGCACGTCACAATCGATTTATTGAAGGAAACATTCGATGAGCGCATAATTTCGCGGAATGGACCTGTCAATTGGCCACCAAGATCGTGTGATTTGACACCATTGGATTATTTTCTTTGGGGATATGTGAAGTCGCTCGTCTACGCCAACAAACCAGAAACGTTAGGGGACTTGGAAGCCAACATTCGTGGCGTTATTGCCGACATACGGCCCCAAATGCTCGAAAAAGTGGTTGAAAATTGGACCTGTAGAATTGGCTTTATTCGAGCCAGCCGCGGCGGCCACATGCCCGAAATCATATTTAAACATTAATGGCATAAAATTATCCTTCCAATAAAGCAAAATTGATGGACATTAAAACGATTTTCTTGTGTTTTATTTCAATTCGAAGTTCTATACCTCTAAAAAAACACCCTATATAATTGTCTGTTGTACTTTACACTCTGACTTAATTAATGACTCAATGACTTCATTGTTTTGAAGACTGAGGCATAATAACCGCAACATTGAAATTGTTAAACAGCCATTCATTTACTTTAGCTGGACATGTTTCCCAGTACCAACGCCTCGCCAGATTCCAAAACCATATAATCAAGTTGTATTTCCGTGCTAGAAAAATTACAATTAAAAACATTTTACAATAAAAACAGAATTAATTATCACCTAATTATAATTAACATCAACTCACCCCACTGCCTTATTTGAATCCAGACTACTGATCTTTAGTTTCATGGTCTCGGGTAGATTTGCATCAAAGTTTGATATTAAATCAATGATGTAATCACCTTCGCTAAAATTGGCCACAAACACGATGGACTCTTCATTGGTTAAAGATCTGTTCAACACAACAAGAAATACCCACAAATAATTAAAAAATGACTCGTAAGTATACTAAATATTTCTAACCTTTTCAGCACAAAAACGCCCTCGTCCAGTGCTTTGTATTTGTAGGAGCCATTTTGCAAGATTTTCGAGTTTTTGCGCAACTCAACGAGCGCTTTGTAGATCTTCAAATGCGAACGTTCATCACTCGACTCTGCCTCAACGTTGACCGTTTCATAGCCGGGAGCGACCGGAAGCCAAGTTTTGGCAGCAGTGGAGAAGCCTATGAAATTGAAATCAATATCAAGTTTCGCAGTACAAATAAAAAAAGTTTTCGAATAGAAAAGTAAAAGTAAAAGAAGCCACGGAAGAAAACAATTATTCCATGTCAGTTTACTCTAACAGTTTTGAACTATTATTCACCCTGTATTTACCTGCATTTGTGCCAGCGTTCCACTGGAAAGGCGTGCGCTCAGGATCACGAGTATAATTTTCATACACACTGGAATTCGTATTGGTAGCCGCTGGATCGACGGAATCCTCCCAAGAAATCACGCCATCGGTCATGCCAAGTTCTTCACCCTGATTTAAAGAAAGTGAATTAGTTTCGAAACTGCGTAATGTATGTTAAAGAGCCATAACTTTGCACATTTGAAGTTAATTTTGAAAGTTTTTAAATTAATTTTAATCCTTTAGGCATTTGGTCATGCAAAATAATATCGTTGAAATTTAGTATGGCGCTTCAAAAATTGAAGCCAAGTTCGAAAAAGTTAATTTCAACATTAAGGGTATTTTTTGTGTCTACAAACACAATTTGGTATTTCGAAGTCAACTTCGAAAATTCGAACTTATGTTCGAAAATTCAAAATCAAGTTTAAAAAAGTTAATTTTGAGCGTTAGACATAATTTTTTAACATGTGAACACTGTTTCGTGAGCTGGAAGTAGTGTTCGAAAATGCAAAGTGAAGCTCCAAAATTTTATTTTTAGCGTATGAACATTATTTAGAAAATTCAAAATCAAGTTCGAAGACTTAAATTCGAACTCAAAAGTTCTAAATCAAGTTCGAAAAAGTTGATTTCAAACTTCAAAAGTAATTTTTTTTTTATGCAAATGTAGCTTGAAAATTCAAAGTCACTTTTGAAAATTCGAAATCGAGTTCGGAGAAGTTAATTTTGAACGTTAGACGTTTTTTTTTAACATTTGTGAAAATGTGAAAGTTGTTTGGAAGTTCGAAATAAAGTTCAAATCAAGCTCGAAAATTTTATTTTGAATGTGAGAAATCACTTTTTAAACATGCGAATATTGATTAAAAAATTCAAAATCAAGTTCCAAACATCTAAATGTGCTTCGCAAATTTTTAGTCAAGTTCGAAAAACTTGATTTCAAACTTTTAAAGTAACATTTTGTAAATGCAAACGCAATTTGAAAGTTCAAAGTCACCTTTGAAAATTCTAACTTATGTTCGAAAATTCGAAATGGAGTTCGAAATAGTTCATTTGGAGTTGATACTTCATTTTTTTAACATGTGAACTTTGTTTTAACACTCCGATGCCCAACAAGGTCCGTAGGGACCTATGGCGTTTTTAAAAGCAATTATTTTGTATTTTATACGTTTTTGCCATCTGTCTGTAGTAAAAAATACATAATACAAACACATCTACACACATTATGTAACACTACATTATACAATTACAAGCCTTATATGCAATATTACAATAAGTAGAGGTCCCTGGGGACCTTGTTGGGCTTTGGCCGTTTAAAAAGTTGTTGGGCATCCGAGTGTTAAAGAACGAAATAGAGTTAAAAAATGCAGTCAATTTCGAAATTTTTTTTTGAACGTAAGAATTCATTTTCTGAGCATGTGAATATTATCTAGAAAATTCGAAATCAAGTTCGAAAATTCGAAGTCAAGTTCGAAAATTCAAACTTTTAAATTCAACTTAGAAACCGAAAAATTATATTTTAAACTTTAAAAATTTTATATTTCATTCAAAAGCACTCACCTGATAGGTGACACTAGCGCCCGGCA
The DNA here is from genome assembly GCA_963668005.1 of Melieria crassipennis. NCBI lineage: Eukaryota > Metazoa > Arthropoda > Insecta > Diptera > Ulidiidae > Melieria > Melieria crassipennis. The sequence goes on from OY764963.1 coordinate 9,582,481, forward strand.
GCGTCATCACCAACATATTCATGGCGTCAATGCGTGAGGTGCCATAACGGCTGGCAGCGCGTCGTTGGTCGTGATTGCCAATCTTAAATCATAAAAAATGCAACAAATGCAAATATTTTTGGCATAAATATGACTCCAAATGAATTCCACCTACCACCCAGTTGGCTGTGCGTCCCGCTGGCATATTCGTCAACCAATTGTCCACCGCTTGCTGTACCTTTGGCGCCGTCACTTCCGACGCCAATTGGGTAATCAAATTGAAATTGAACGGCAGATGTGCTCCCTCTCTGGTGGCGTTGCCGTACATTTGCATGGAGTAGGCAGGTGGCGCGTAGGTCTCAATCAGAAGGACTCGCGTGTCGCCGCCATAAATGCGCTGATAGTCGTCCATCACTTCACGCCACTGATAGACCATGTCGATGGTCTCGGGACGATTCTCCACCAGATCATTTTTTAAATAGTTGCGATCTCGTGGGTCGTCGGTTAAACCGCTCAGCGGCTCGTCCGGATATTGGCCATTGGCATCGGGCTCCACCTCGAACAACACCGGCACCGCGTCCACGCGAAAACCGGCCACACCCTGATCGAGCCAGTAGCGCATTACGCGCTTCATTTGTGCCACCACAGCCGGATTGCGATAGTTGAGATCGGCCTGTTGTACGGCAAACTGATGCAAATAATACTGCTGACGCTCTTCGTTCCATTCCCAAGCGGAACCGTGAAAGCTTTGAAGCTGCAAAACAAAACAAATACATTAAGAATTCACTTTCAAAAACGGCCAGAATTATTATCTATCTTTTATTACCCAATTGCTGGGCGGCTGTCGATTACCCTCGGCATCATATTTGGCATCCGCCCACACATAGTAGTCCTCGTAGCCGCGCTCACGCTTAACGGACTTTTTAAACCATTCACACTGATCGCTCGAGTGATTCGGCACAAAGTCCAGTATGATCTTCAGTCCCAGCTGGTTGGCGCGTGCAATCAGCGCACGAAAGTCCTCCATGGTGCCGTAGTCGGGCTCTATGTCATAGAAGTCGGAGATGTCGTAGCCAAAGTCCACCATAGGCGAGGTGAATATGGGCGACAGCCAGGTAGCGGTCACGCCGATCTCTTTGAGGTAATCCAGCTTCGAGGTGATGCCCTTCAAGTCGCCAATGCCGTCGCCATCCGAGTCCATAAACGAACGCGGGTAGATCTGATAGAATTGTGCCGTCTGCCACCAATCCTTTTGTGCTGCCTGCGTGCTGTCTCGCTCCTGACAGGCGCGGCTGCCAGCTGTCAGCAGCAGCAGTGACAGCAGCACTCTGATCGATTTTTGCTGCAACATTTTGTGTAGTTTTGCAACTGCGGCCAAACAGCAATGCCGCATGCACTTTTATAGAGTTGGGGGAAATATTTTTGTATTTTTATTTTAAATAAGCCATGGCACTTGAACTGAAGAAGGTAAAATTCTAGTTTTCAAATTGAATTTTTAGCAAAATTAAGCCAATACTCAAGTCACTTAAACGACAGCAGTGAAGTGGTTAAACTTGTTATAGGAAAATAATCGCTTACGTAACATGTTTTTCATTTAAGTGTTTATCTAAAAGCAAAAATAGTTTTATTTGATTTTTGTTGCAATGGAAATTTCAGTTAGAAGGCACCTGTGCTTGACTGTGGAATTCGTCAAATCCGTTTGTTTTCATAACTGGCCATTACAACACGTTACTGGACTAAGGCCTGTAAAAAAATTTTCCAAAAGCCCATAAAAAGTTAAACTTCTTCAGCTCTGTATTGTAAGAGCTGAAGAAGTTTAACTTGATTTAAGTATGTGAAGAAATTTCAATTAGAAGGCATTTTTGTTCCACTTCTCAACTCGTTAGGAGCCCTGTTTGCTGGCCATATAACTCATAACTGGCCATTACAAAAAGTTACCGGACCATGGCCTATCGAAAGACGCCCTACTATGAAAAGGCCCCTTCTCCAATTAGTCACATCAAGAGATCATAAGAAATATAGAGATTGCTACGAGGCTTTTCTGTTACCTCCGAAACCTATATTAACCATCAGTTAGTGATATCACCAGTAAGTTATTAGATAACTGACATATTATGAAAGATTTATAAGTATTTTTGGACTCCAATAGATTACCAAATGTATATTTCTAATTCTTAGAAAATTAAATTTAAATTTTTTATTTCATTGTAAATAATTTTCGATTCACCTTTCATATTTCAAAGTCACTTTAACATTTTCTGAAGTATTTTACTTGTCTCTAACTTTGCGCTTTGTTGCTAATATGTTACGCACTCAAAATGCCTTTTCCCTGAGAGCCGCCGCAACGCTATAAATCCCCAAACAAACACTTGAATGCTAATCGTTAAGAAAACAAACGAACACAAACACTTTAAAATTTTCTAAAGGAAATGCACACAACACAAATACTTGAAAATCGCAAACAAAGTTTTGAGTGGATTTGTTTCACATTAAACAACAACAAAGAATTGTTTCAAATAACAACAGCAACAGAAAAACACAAACAGGTGAAAAACAGTTGTGTGGTGTTAAAACATTTAAAAGTATTTCACGTAAACAAATCAATGCAAACCGATTGAAAAATTTCTATTTTAAAGAGCATATTTTGTGTATTTCAAACGCGTGTCAAAACATGTGTTGGCCACTTTTATGTTGGTCCAAAGCTGTTTCAGGTCAAGTGCCAACTCAACTTGAAGACTCGCGTTGTGCGTTGAGCAGTTTTTTCCTCGCAAAGTTGCACGTATAAAAGCTACCAACAAAATTTAAGCCATCAACCGGCAAGTTGACAGCCTGCGTGCGCAGCGCATCTGAAGCAAAACGTGAACGTGAAACTGCAACGTCAAACCTAAACGTGAACAACTCAACTGGTCAAAATTAGATTATTCGCACACCGCTTCGGGGAATTTGCGTTGCGATTTTATGCGATGCGCTCTAGTTGAAAATTTTCAACATTTCCAGTGTTCTTGTCAATTTTTGTTGAAATTTTGAAGTGCCGAATGCATTGTGATACTGACGATTTTTGTCCGGGACATGGACAAGTCATTAAAAGGATAATAAACAAAACAATTGGACCAACTGCGGTAAATGTAGCGTAACTCTGTCTGAAACACTAGTTCATCCTGTTTCGGAATGGAACCTCTGTATGACAACTAATTGGGATCGTCACAGGAGCTACGGTTATGAGAAAGTAGTGCGAGTAGAATTAGCAGCTTACTGGGATCATCACAGGAGATTAGGAACAAGTGGAAGTATTAGCTCATTGGGATCATCACAAAAGCTGTGGAGTTGAGAAAGAAGTAGAAGGAACAGCTCATTGGGATCAACATAGGAGATGAGAAGTATCAGCTCATTGGGATCATCACAGGAGGAATGGACATAAGAAAGAAGTAGACATATCAGCTCATTGGGATCATCAGAGGAGGTATGGAGATGAGAATGAAGTAGACGTATCAGACCCTTGGGATCATCATAAGAACTAAGATGAGAAAGAAGTGGGTTAGGTTTGGTTATGGTGGCTGCCTCTGTTAGAGACACACTCGCAGGCCTATTTTTTTAAATGACAATGCAACACTGTTGTTTTCGACATGTGTCACAACACACAGAGCAAAGAAGAGGCGCCTGAAGAGAGTTTTTGCGGCAGGCCGAAACCCGGTAAATGGTTGTTATGACCAGTTAAGTAAGTAAGTAAGTTACAACACACAATTCAAATGGATGGGGAAAGTTTTGCCATTACCTGCCAAAAGCGCCCTTGTGCGATACTTGTAATTTGAATCTTCTTTATGTGGATAGCTATAGAAATAGACAAGTTTTTCACCAGGAACAGCGACTTCTAGCTATGGAATCAAGGTTCCTGACGAAAACAGCAAACAGAGCTGAAGTAAAAATTTCAACTCCACTTCACTTCATCGAAAGATCGAACTGTAAAATAAGGAAAAATTTTTTTAAAATGAAATTTTATGTAATTCCAAAAAATTTCTACTTTTAATTTAAAATTCTCCCCAATCAGTTTTGGAATTTTTGGAAAAAATAAATTAAAAGCGCTTCCAGCAACTTTAATAAATTTGTTTTCAATTTAACCAATTTTTATTTTCCCTGCTTTCTTCAAGATTCCTAAAGAAACCAGTAAACAGCGTAGAAGTAAAAACTTAAACTCCACTTCACTTCATCAAAAGATCGAACTGTAAAATAAGAAACAATTTTTTAAAAAATGACATTTTTTGTAATTCCAAAAAATGTCTCATTTTAATTTAAAATTCTCCCCATTCATTTTTGAAATTCTTTGGAAAAAGTAAATTAAAAGCGCTTCCAGCAACTTTAATAAATTTGTTTTCAATTTAACCAATTTTTATTTTCATCACAAGATCGAACTGTTAAATAAGAAACAATTTTTTTATAAATGAAATTTTTTGTCATTCCAAAAAACGTCTCATTTTCATTTAAAATTCTTCCCATTCATTTTTGAAATTCTTTGAAAAAAATAAATGAAATGCACTTCCAGCAACTTTAATAAAATTGTTTTCAATTTAACCAATTTTTATTTTCATCACAAGATCGAACTGTTAAATAAGGAAAAATTCCATTTAAAAATCTATTTGTAATTACGAAAAATGTGTAATTAGTTTGCTTTAAAATTCTCCCCACTCATTTTTGAAATACTTTGGAAAGAATAAGTTAAAAGCGCTTCCAGCAATTTTAAGCAATTATTTTTTTTTTAATTCAACCAATTTTTATTTTCCCTGCTTTCTTCTTTCCATTTCCAAGAAGATAAGCTTCTGATACCTTGAAACGCACTTTTTACAACGAAAGCAAAAGAAAAAATATCCAAACATTAATTTTCACCCTTCAAAACTTCAAAGTGACTTAACACCTTTCACGTAAAGCGTCAAAGCCAAAAAAAGTTGCCAAAGCAAAGAAAATTAAATACAACGAAAAAGTCGGCTTCCGTATTTTGCGTTAATTATTTACCTCTTCTCATCCGCAGTAACCGCTTCCTTTCACGCCGTAGGTGTACGTAAGCAATATTGTGTTTCACTTCAAGCCTTAAACACATTGCAAGCCACAGACACAGACACCTGTATTTCCGTTAAAGGAATTGCGGTGCTGTGGTTTCGTTGTGTGCATGGCCGCAGGACGAATTGTACTGCGGCATATTGAAGCATTTCAATGCACAAAAACAAATCGGAAATTTGGACTTGGATTCAAGGCTCGGATTGTGTGGTTACTCGTAGATGGATATTGTTGAGACTGAGCCCGTGGATAGAATCGATTTTTGAATAAATGTTTAACTTTGAGTTATCATCAAAATTTGTTTATTCTATAAAAGTCTAGAACAATTTTGTTTTTTACATATGAAAATCATATATTGGACGAAACCCTTCAATTTTTTGGGCCCATGATTATTATAAATCGAATGTACTTCTGTTGCATGGCGCCAGATTATTTCGATATTGAAAATTAAAAATAAAAAAATTGAAAAATTTTTCTGGGCCCAAAATCCTTAATATCAAAAAGAGATGCGACTCTGTCAACCAACGTAAATAATTTTCATTGTTAAAGCAAAGTAAACAGTATACACATTTTTACTGTTTTGACATGCTTGAGTGTTGGGTTATTCGAAATTTTGTTTTTATGCTTACAATCATTTCCATTGAATAGCAATAATGATAAAAAGGATTCAAAGCATATTTTAAAATTTTGGGAAAGGAAAAAGTAGGCTCTTTAAGGCTTTTTTCTGTTCACTTTCACTGTTCATGTAAAAAATGTTATTTCAAAGCAAAGAAGAAAAAAATTCAGAAAAAGTTTTATTTTACAAATTTACACCAAAAAAAAGAAAAATGCGGCACTGGCGTTTGAAAAGATTTGTGCTATTTGTGGTTAAGGTACTTTATCCCAGTCGATTACCAAGAAATGATATTGGCTTGCTTTTGTTCTAGAAATTTTGATCATTGTTCTGCTCGATCTATTAATATACATTCGAAAAACTTATGAATAAGGATCAATAAGTCTGTTTTGTGAGGAACTAGAGATCGATCACAAAGCAATTGTAAACCATTTGCATTAGTTAGTTTCCAAAAGAAACTCCTTCTTTGGGTCCTCATGAACTAAGTGTAAACAAAAATTGGTCGGAATTTCCATCGATTTGCTGTTGAAATGGAACAAACTCGAACCATTTTTGAAATTGTACATTCACTTCTTAGAAGGAGGTCGATAATATTGTTCGCAAATAGAAATAATGTTCGCTCAAGTGAGATGTACGGTGTCAAGGCTGTGATTGACGACAAGGAAAGAGATGCTGTGTGTTTGGTGGGAACATCCACTCAGCATTCCAGCTTCTACCTCCTAACCAACTGATTGATTCATGCCATAGTTAGTAATTAATGCGGTTGAAACAAGAAATTGAAAAATAGTCGCCGAAACTTATCAACAGGAAAGGTGTTGTGCTTCATGGTGACTACATTAGTTCCCTCACATCTTTGTTGACCCGGTCATAATTAAGAGACTTTGGCTAGGAAGTTTTGATGTTTCCACCAAAGTGCAGTGCAGACATTTCAACGTCAGATTATAATTATAATTTTTTTTAATAATTTAGTCTTTTAAATGCTAAGGCAGGGCAGCCGCAGAGGAAGTGTTCGAGTGTCTCACTCTCGTTGCTTTCTCTGCAGCTTCTGCAAAAGGGGTTGTGGGGGATTCCCAAACTTGCCGCGTGTAGGCCAATTGGCCAGTGACCCGTGATCACGGCTGTTAGCCTAGAAACATTCCTACGAGAATTTAGCAGCAGATCGTTGGTTCTGTGGGAGTTGTAGCGTGGCCAGATCTGTCGAGCCACTCCGCAGCTGGAAAGATTGCTCCACCTACTATCCGCTTTCCTCAGGAAATAATCCTTTAACTGTTTTAGCCTTGCACTTAAAGGCGGTGCCACCCTTTCGGGCTGTGAGTCCATGGCGGATCCCACCTTGGCCGCTCGTCGGCTGACTCGTTTCTGCTGATACCCGCGTGACCGGGTATCCAGCAGATGGTAAGATCCACCCGGCCGCTCACCAACGCTAGCAATTCTTTACAGTCTCTGACTAGTTTAGATTTCACTATGGGCTTGGTGAGTGCCTTAATGGCCGCTTGGAACGGCCCTGTCACCATAATGATGATGTCATCGGCGAACGCAACCACCTTGACCCCACCCCGGTTAAGAATCATCAGTATGGGGTTCAAAGTAATAAGCCATAGCAATGGAGATAATACCCCTCCCTGGGGTGTCCCCCTCTTTGCATAACGTGTGATACTCGAGTTGCCGAGTTCAGCCTGGATCTGTCTGCTACTTAGCAGAGCCGAAATCCACGAACAGATGCAACCCTCGACCTGCAGGTCTAGCAGGGAGTTAACTATGGCCTCTTTGTCCACGTTATTAAATGCTCCTTCAATGTCAAGAAACGCCGCCAGGGTATATTCTTTAAACGGTCCTCAAGACCTCGTGCAGAGCAGTCTCGGTGGATTTACCCTTGATGTATGCATGTTGAGCCGCGGAAAGATGGTTCTCTTCCAGGCTTCCTCTTATATACGTGTCCAGTACGCGCTCGACCGTTTTTAACACAAACGAAGTCAGGCTAATTGGCCTAAAGTCTTTCGGAAGGACATGCCCTCTTTTGCCTGCCTTTGGTATGTATACCACCCTGGCTTTCCGCCATGATTTGGGTACATAGTTCAGTGCTATGCAGCTGACGAAGAGCTCTCGAAGCCAGTCCATTACGTCTGCCCCCATTCTTTGTAGCATGATGGGCAGAATTCGGTCTGGACCGGGACTTTTGTACGGGGAGAAAGAGCTGATAGCCCAGCGGGTCACCTCCCTAGAGATCACCTTTTGGGCGACCGCTCTCGCCCTAGGACTTCGAACTGGTAGCACCCTGAGTGCGGTCACAACGCATTCGGGGAAATGAGTGGACGTTAAGAGTTCCAATGACTCTGCCACTGAATCCGTGGCTGTCCCATCCGGTCTATGTAAGAGCGTCGGGGGTTGAATATTCCTTGGCAAGAGCTTTGCTTAGCCTGGCCGTTTCCATAACGTGCTCAATCGAAGAACAGAAGTTTTGCCATAAGTGTAAAGACAATAAAATGTTAAATTGTAAATAAAGTGATTGCTGGTTGTTAATTGCGTTTAAGAATTCAAGTGCGTTTTATTTTGAAGCACAATCCAGAGAGACGAATAAGCCTACAGAACTAATTTTCGTAACAATACAAATTGCACAGACGAATAATTCTCGCAATTGGGTCATTGAATGAATACGTAGTTCTGTGGTATGATTCAATGAATCATTGACACTTTCTAAAGTTTACGGAGGAATCAAAAGCATTAAAGAATTTATAGTTCACGGGACAATTAATTTTAACTAAGGGAAGATTATATGCAAATAGGTTAGAAAGGAACGATCTTCTACATATCTTCTGAGGATTGAAGTCCAAGAAGTTTCCTTTTTTCATTGTTCAGGGCAAATTTGGTATATAAACAAAATTTGGTCGTATAAACAAAATCTTTGCTAGTTGAAAACATATTTTCTAATCCATTTCAAAAGGCAAATGTATTTTTGTTTAATGGAAAAATTTTTCAAAATTCAATTATATACAAATGAACGAGTTTTCAATAAAATATAAATAGAAAAAATTTATTTAGTATGAAATGAGTATGAATTTTGCTCCATATAGTAGGTTAGGTTAGGTTAGGCTGGCTGACCCACGGGGGGTCTCACATAGACCATGTTGGTCCATAGTGGTACCAAAAAGATTCTGGAGCTTCAGACCTGTATATAGTTTTTGAGGAACGTTTTGGCAAATCTAAGTAAGTCGCCGCTTTTTTGCTCCGCGATTCTTTCCAGGGAAGGGAACGACGCGGATCCGAGGCAGCTGACCCGTGATCTGTAGAGAGCAGGACAGTGGCATAGCAAGTGCTCCAGGGTACCTTTAGCACTGTCTTCACCACATCTTGTGCATGCATCACTTGGTACCAAGCCAAGTTTGGCAGCGTGGGACGGTGTGAGACAGTGTCCCGTGAGTATCCCGGTTAATAGCTTGCAATCCTCTCTTCGGAGTGATAGTACAAACTGTGTGTTGTTGATATTATGCTCGCGAAGCATGATTTTAGCTGTCCTGTGAGATGTAGATCTCTCCCACATGGACGCCGCCTCACGAATCATATTCTCTTCAATTTCCGTCTTGAGCGTGGAGAGGGGTGGATGGATGTCTGGCTCGCTTACCGTAGGCAGTCGTGCCCCGGCTTTGGCGAGCGCATCAGCCTTCTCATTTCCCTCCACTCCTTTGTGACCCGGTACCCAATAAATAGTGACTACTCTGTTGCGGCAGAGTTCGTCCAGTTTATTTTTGCAGTTCCGTACGCATATCGAGTTTGACATTACCCCAGCTGCTGCTTTTATGGCTGCTTGGCTGTCAATATAGATATTAATCCGAGAGTCTGGAGGGGTGCGCTCCATTGCTAGTTGCGCCGCTCTTGTGGCAGCGTGTACCTCTGCTTGGAAGATGCTGCAGTAGTCCGGGAGCCGGAAAGACTGCTGAAGGTCAAGTTCCGGACAGAAAACTGCAGATCCCACTCCCTCTGTCATCTTGGATCCATCCGTGAACAGGTTATAGGATTGACGGCTGAGTTCGAGCCCCTGTCGCCACCCATCCGGTTCTAGGACAACGTAGGGTTTGAAATTGAAATTGGCTTGAGGTGTGGCATAGTCTGAGCTATCGCCTACCCCTGTGTGTATCCTGCTATGGCCGTAATGTCGTAGCGTGAGCTGTCCAGTTACTTTAAGTCTAAGCGCGGCCTTCTTAGCAGCGCTTTTCGCAGTCAGACCAATTGGATAAAATCCCAAGATTTTGTCCAGTGCCGCTGTCGGAGTGGTGCGCATTGCGCCTGTTATACACAACCCAGCGGCTCTCTGTACAGTCTCGAGTCTTTTGGCATAGGTCTTTTTATCCACCGCAGTCCACCATACTATGATCCCGTAGAGCATAATTGGTCTAATAACTGCAGTGTAAATCCAATGTGTGAGACGGGGGGATAAGCCCCAAGTCTTACCGAGCATTTTCCTGCAAGCGTATAAGGCATTTAAGGCTTTCCTTTTCCTATCTTCCACATTCAACTTCCACGACAGTTTACTATCCAAGATGACTCCCAGGTATTTTGTAGATGTTTTGGGGGTAAGTATAGTGTTGTTTAGTTTGGGAGGAAACCAGGTTGGGATCTTGTACTTTGTTGTAAAAAGAACTAAGTCCGTCTTGTCTGGATTTGTTTCCAGTCCCACAGTCTTTGCCCAGTTATTAATCACTTTCAGTGTCCTCTCGAGTACTTGGCTCATTGAGTTGAGACACCTGCCTGAGACGACAACGGCTAAGTCATCCGCGTATGCAGTTAGCCTTGGCCCCCCGTCCCTCAACCTTAAAAGGATCTTGTTCACGACTAGATTCCATAGTAACGGAGAAAGCACACCCCCCTGGGGGGTGCCCCTGTTCGCCTTCCTCGTCATGGTTGTCGCGCCCCACTCCGCTACCACTGTGCGGCAATTCAACAGATTACCAATCCAGTCCTGTATGGGTGGGTGCACATCAATTGATGCAAGGCCTTCCAACAGTGCCTCTGTGGAGACATTGTTGAAAGCCCCTGATATGTCAAGGAAGACTCCCAGCGCGTACTCTCCGTAGTGTAAAGCTTTTTCTATCTGAAAAACTACCTGATGAAGTGCCGTCTCCGTTGACTTGCCTTTCATATAGGCATGTTGGTTCGTGGATATTAGGCCAGGTGGAACCCTTTCCTTAATAAACGAGTCTAGCAGTCTTTCAAAGGTCTTTAGTATAAACGAGGTGAGGTTGATGGGCCGATAGTCCTTCGGATACAAATGGCTGCTTTTACTTGATTTTGGTAAAAATACAACCCTTGATAATCTCCAGTCCATCGGTACATAGTTCAGCCTCAGACAGCTCCTGTAAACGTCCTTGAGCCACGGTATCAGAACAGCACTTCCCTTTTGCAGAAGCGCGGGGAAAATGCCGTCCGGGCCTGGGGATTTGAAGGGATCGAAAGAGTCCAAAGCCCATCGAAGTCTTGATGTGGTGATTAGGCCCTCGCAGTTCCCTTGCTCTGTGCCGAGTGCAGTTGAGACCGAGCTGGAAACCTCTGAACAGCCAGGAAAGTGGGCTTCCATAAGTGCCTCAAGCGTCTCCTTGCCATCCTTGGTCCATTCTCCAGATTCTTTGCGGATTAGTGATGGTATAGGGGGGGACTTGGCGAGTATCTTCCGAAGTCTGGATGCCTCGGAGGTCTTGTCCATACTTCCACAGAAGTTCTGCCAGGAACTTCTTTTGGCCCTCCGTATCTCTTGTTTGTAGGAATGAAGTAGTGTCTTGTACTCTCTCCAGCACTCCGCACAGTCGGCAAGTTTGGCCAGTTTGAAAAACTCTCTAAGCTCCCTTCTTTGTCTGCCAATGTCCTTGCTCCACCAGGGCGGATAGGATTTTCGTCCTACCGGCCTTGAGGGCGGGCAGGATTCATGGTATGCAAGGAGGATCTTTGCCGTTAGGAGTTTCGCCTTAGCCTCAACGTCCGAGCTGGAGAGGGTCTGAGAGGCATTACTAAGATGCGTCTTTAACCGATTTGCATACAGATCCCAGTCCGTCTTCCGGGGGTTTCTGAAGACCCTATCTATGCGCAATGGTTTAAAGTTGACTGTAAAGTGTATGTAGCTGTGATCAGAGAAGGAGAGTTTTTCCAACACTCTCCAGTCCGAGATCCAGGTATCTGCACCATAAGAAAAAGTAATGTCCAATACGTCTTCCGACGTTGGACCCTTAAAAGTTGGAATGTTCCCTCTATTAGCTATATCTACATCGTTTTGTAGTATAAAATTAAAAAGGGACTCACCCCGTTCGTTCGTATCCTTGCTTCCCCACTGAGGGTGGTGCGAATTGGCGTCCGCACCTACCACGACGTCGAAACCTCGTCTGGGGGCTTCTTCCATCAGGTGCTGTAGCTCTGAGGGGGGTGCCTCGACGTCATGGGCCATATAGCACGAGGCCACAAGTCTAGGCTTGTCGTCCCCTTCGATGGCGACCACCGTCAGGTCATCAGAACTGAAATTAGGTAGAAGATATGCGTTAATATTCTTCCTGACAAGGATGGCAGATCGAATCTTACCTACCGTTGTTGCGTAGAATAAGTTGTAGTTCGCGGACCCCAATCCTGAAACCTTATTCCCGGAGGACAGCCAGGGTTCTTGGATTAGGGCCACGTCGTAGCTGCCCTCCTCTAATGTGAGGAGGAGCTCAGCTGAAGCCACCTTACTGTGGTGGAGGTTGATCTGTAGGACCTTCCCCTTCAGAAGGTACAGTGTCCTTCAAGGTAGGTGTGGCTGTCGCCGCCGACGCTCCACCCGTCTCAACCTCCATCTCGTCCAACTCCCCGTCATCTAGCCGAAGCACTCCATATAGTAAAATATGTAAAAAATAAAAAAATAAATATGGAGTTAGTGAATTATTTCATGAAGAATTTGATCAAATATTGAGTTATAGTTCCAAATAGTTAGTTACATCAAAAGCATTAACATTGAAAAATATTACGTAAACTTATTGCTTGATGCCTAAAGGCGATCGCCTGCTTCCATGCAATCAAATCCTTCTCTCCTCAGTCAACTCACTCACTCACTCAACCATTATATGACATATTCGCATATTTGTTGTATTTGTGGCATATTTTGCTTATGTGCCGAGCATAATGAACTGCGTGGCACGCGTGAGGCGCGTGATTTGTTTGAGTTATCAGGCAAACTTTGCGATGGCAGAAAAGTTTAGAAATTGTTTGTTGCTTCTTTACGGCCTGCCTCGCTTCATTATTAGATCATTCTTTTTGCGGCCTAGATTGTTGCAGTTTTTATTATTGCTTTTAATAATTCAAACGTAGGAAATGAGAAACGTGATTGAATTTGTTGAATATATACGAACGCGAGGAGTTGGCGTCTCTCAGACAGACAGCTGCATGACATTTGCATATAATTGAGAATATGTTTGACTTTTTGAAAGTATTTGTTTTTGGTTTTTGTTTTGTTTTAATATTCTATATTTCATTAAAAACTAATCAGTAAAGTGTAGAAAAGTGTCTGCAATGAATTTTGTAAAATTTGTTGTTTAAAAGAGCAGACTTGAGGTTTGAAATTTGAATGAAGGCAGCTTTTTTAAGCACAAAAGGGAGAGAGAATGGAAAAAAATTGTCTCAAAAAGATGGAAATATTTTCTTGAATGAATTTTACAGGTCATTCATCAGTGACTGTAAGACATTTGGCTTTTAAAAAACTCTTCACACAACACTTTCAAGCCAACTTTAAGACATGCGCCTTCTTTTTCTCCAAGAAGATTCATGCAAATCACAATTCATGCATCACAAAATGCAGTTAAAAAAGTGTAAATTCAATTTTTCAACATTTATTGTTGATCAAAATATTAACAACAAAAAACCAATAACAATACTTTATAAATAATTAAAGACCCTTGTTTTAAGTTTATTATTGAGCTCCCTTCAGAAATGTATACAAAACCATTGTAAATCAACTCAATAAAAAAAACCAATAATTTATATTTTTTCAACATTTATGTATTATTCGAAAAAACAAACAAAACACCAACAACAGCACTTTATAAATATTTAAGGACATTTGTTTTTAGTTTTTTTTTGGTTTTTATCAATGATCTCCCTTTCAAAATTTATTCAAAACCACCGTAAATAAACTCAATAAATAACCAAAAAAATTTTTAATTTTTTCAACATTTATTTTTGTTTGAAATAACAAATAACAACACTTTGTAAATATTAAAGGACCTTTGTTTTTAGTCTATCAATGGTCTCCCTTTCAAAATTTATTCGAAACCACTGCAAATGAACTCAATAAAAAATAATAATTTTTCCTATTTTTTCAACATTTATTTTTGTTCGAAATAACAACAACAAAAAACTCTCCACTGAAATACTAAATAAGATATAACACTTAATCTGACTCCACTATAATGGCCTCATACGCTTGCAACAGAAAATTGTCCACTGCAATCAGATCGCTGTAAAAGAATTAAGAAAACAACAGAAAATAAAAATTATGCAAAACTCTACACTTCAACTCTCCACTCACCCCTCCCGACGCGCTGAAATGGTATTCGAAATAATGGTCTTGAAATTGCCGCTCACATGCAACACGTCGGCCACATTTGCTGTCATATCCGAGTTCAAAACATTGGCCAGCAAGACGTACGTCTTCTCGTTGGCCAGGGAACTGCAAATATGGCTTTTAAAATGGCATTTCTTTTACCACTATCCTCAACCTACCGCTTAATGGCCAAAATATTATCGCCAACAGCACCGTAGGACAGGTCGCCATATTGTAGCGTCCTCGTTTTGCGCAAATCCACCAGCTGTTTGTACACACTCAGATGGCTTTTCGTGGCCCCACTCTCGGTCTCCACATTGATGTCAACATAGTTGGGATTCACCGGAAGCCAGGTAGTGCTGTTCGTGGAGAAGCCCGCATTGGCAGTGTTGCTCCACTGGAAGGGCGTACGTTCGGGGTCACGTGACAGTTGGCCATAGATTTCAGGATTCGAATTGCAGGCCTGCGGATCGCGACTGTCCTCCCAGGAGATATCCAGATCGGTCATGCCCAACTCTTCACCCTAGAATTGTTGCACAAAGTACACTTCACTAAGAAGAAGTCGGCCCAGAAAGTGTTCCCCAACGGTATTCTTACCATATAAGTAATGCTAACGCCCGGCAAAAACATCTGCAACATATTCATGAGATCAATGCGCTGTTCGCCATAACGATGGCTCACGCGATTGCGATCGTGATTGCCCATCTAACAAAACAAAAAGAAGAAACCCCATTAAAATAAATTTGCAATGTTTTCAAATTCTCTCCACTTACCACCCAATTGGGTGTCTTGCCCGCTGGCATATTGTCCAACCAACTCTTGATAATCTTTACAAAACCACCGGCTGCCAGATTTGTATTATCCGCATCGGCATTGCCGCCCACTATGAACTGGAAGTTGAATGGCATTTGTGCGCCTTCGGTTGTTCGATTACCATAGAACTTCATAACGTAGTCGATCGAGGACCAAGCCTCCGTGAGCAACACACGCGTATCGCCGCCATGTATGCGCTGGTAATCGTCCAACAGTCGTCGCCACTGATACACCATATCCACCGTCTCCGGTTGATCTTGCGTATAAATGTGCAACAGGTAGCCGGGATCTTCGGTGTCGTTGGTGTAGCCACTCAACGGTTCGTCGGGGTAGCGACCATTGGCATCGGGCAGCACTTCGAAGCACCACGGCACAGCATCGATCCGGAAGCCAGCAACGCCTCGATCCAGCCAGTAGGTCAGTACGCGTTTCATTTGTGCCACCACAGCCGGATTGCGATAATTCAGATCGGGTTGCTTGACGGCAAACTGATGGAGATAGTATTGCTTGCGCTCATCGTTCCATTCCCAAGCAGAGCCGCGGAATGCTTGTAACTAAAGAGTTGCCGAAGGAAAAGAGTTAGAGCATTGTACAAAGTTTAAATCTAAGAGGCATCACAGAGTAATTTGCTTGAACTTTTGACTTGAAAGGAAGCCTGAAACTCTACCAAAAACCCTTTGCTAAAAGGCGGTAAATGGTATTGCTGACGCTTCTCGCTCTATTTCGAAAGATTTATAGCTGGAGAGATGTAAATAACAGAGAAAAAGGAAACAGAGTAAAGAAATTGAACAAAATTCTAGTCTGGTTAACATCCAAGAATCATTTTCCTAAACTTCTGATTTGACAGGAAACTTGAGGTTCTTAAAAACCACCTTCCATATCCATAGGTAAGACGATTGGATACCCCAGACCACTTGAAGAAACTCAAGGTGGATGGTATTGGTGACGCTCCTTGTTCCATTACCAGGCAGAGCCGCAAAAGTCTTCAAGCGGGTGAGATATAAGAATTAGAGGAATTAAACAAAGTCGACGTGGAATCAAGGTGGAACTTCCTTAGACTTTTGAAAGCAAGTCCTTTCCACTTGAAAGGATATTTGAGACGCTTTAAAAACTGGTGTGCTTTGTCAAGAGGGTCTCAGGCTTTCGATGCAATAATTTTTCGTTTCTATTTCGACTAAATTACAGCCAGTCGCCTCTGAAGATCCACCTTAGTAGTTTTCCCTCTACAGTTCCAAGGTACATTATCTACTTGATTGTTGGATTATTAAAATTTAAATCATTGCAGAGAGGGTATCAAACCTAGGATTGTAAAAGTTATTTGTTTTCATTTCGACTAAGCGACGGATAGTTGTCTCTAGAGAATATAACGGTCATGTCCGTTAGATCTCTTCTCTACTAAGAATCAAAACGTATTATGTCTGTTTGATCAAAAATCAATAGCCCTCAATGTTTGTTTGATTGATTGATTTTTCAAATCGAAACCGTTGAGAGAGGGTATCACGTCCAAGGAACCGCAATTGTTTAGTTCTTCTGCGGAAAACCGACGACTAGTTTTGTCAGAAGATCCCATACGACTTCTCTTCACCCAGATTCCTATTGTATAACATCTGTTTGCTTGCTTGATGGATTGTTCACATTGAAACCGTCGTAGAGAGGTTAATACCTTCGGTCCAATAAGTAGTTGCAATAGCTACTACGTATTTCGGCTGACAACCAGTTGTCTCTGGAGATCCGCTCGAGTTCTTCTCCACCAAGATTCTCAGTACATAACCTTCAATATCAATCAATGATCATCAACGTGTGCTTGATTGACTGACTGTTCAAATTGTAACTATTGATAGAGGGTGATCAAGGTGTCACAGTTGTTTGGTTCTATTCTGACTAACCGACGGCCAGTTATCTTAGGAGTTCCAACGTATAACATCTGCTTGATTCATTGACTCCCTAAATTGAAACCTTCGTAGAGAGGGTGTCACACCATAGGAGCAATAGATCCTGCACCTGTTCTGCTCCTTTAAGAATCCCAGTGCATATCGTATGCTATATTGATTGATTGTCTAAATTGATATCATTGAAGAGACTAAGCGACGGTCATTTGTCTCCGCTTGAACTCCTTTCTACTAAGAGTTTTAGTGGATGACGCCTGCTGGAATAACGTCACCTTGATTGGTTGTCCAAATTGAAACCATTTTAGAGAGGGTATCGCGCCTAACGTGCAACAGATGTTTGGTCTATTGCGGCTAACCGACGGTTATCTAGCTATCTCAGGAGATTCTACACGACATCTCCTACATCCACAGTTCTCCTGCAACCACAATTGAGACCGTCTTAGAGAGGGTATCACAGTTTCGGTGAAATAGTTGATTGATTGATATTTCGACTGAGCGACGATTACTTATCTCAGAAGATTCTGTACGAGTTCTTTCCAACCAGAATGACAGCGTATAATGTCTACTTGATAACTAATCAACAATCATCTCTTCTAACTTACCCAATTGTTGGGCGGCACACGATTGCCAGCCTCATCCGTATAGCCATCGTGCCATACATAGTAATCCTCGTAGCCCTTCTCACGTTTCACTGACTTCTGGAACCACACATTCTCATCGCTCGAATGATTCGGCACAAAGTCCAATATGACCTTCAGATTGCGTTGACTAGCCTCGCGTATCAGCTCATCGAAATCGTCCAGTGTACCGTATTCGGGCTGTATATCGAAAAAGTCGGCAATATCATAGCCAAAATCGGCCATGGGCGAGGTGTAAATGGGCGACAGCCAAACGGCCGTAACGCCAATCTCCTTGAGATAGTCCAGCTTGGAGATGATGCCCTTGAGATCGCCAATACCGTCGCCATTCGAGTCCATAAACGAACGCGGATAGATCTGATAGAATTGTGCCACCTGCCACCAGTCGCGGGTCTTGGACTGTTCAACGCCGCCGGTGCCGGTACAGGGCAATGCGGGCCGACTAAGTGCCGCCAGACTGAGTATTAATACAAATATTTGATGCATTCTTGCGAATTATTGTTACCACACTACTGCACATTCCCAGAGACACTGGAAGACTGCTGAATTGTTGCTTAAGGTGAAAGCTTTTTAAGGTCTTGCTTGACGTATGTATGTACGAGTAATAATTTTATCTGGCAAGTCTTACATGTGGATCATTATCTATGATAGATAGTTTTGAGACTTATGACAACTATTGGCTGCAACAGCGAGGAGCTGAAGGTTTTTGAAGTTGTTGGCAAATATGGCGTTTAATTGGCTTCTATTGACATGTTGATATTAGACGTTTGGGACAATCAATGGAAACTATGAAATGGGTTGTAGAGAAGTGCAGTGTTTAGGTTATGGTCAGCTGCATGTAGTCGTATTTTACTGAAGGTTTACTTGCAAACACTTGAAGCCAATGATCACGTGTACTAAACTATGGCTACTTTACTCAATGATCTCGTTCAAGTTTTCGAGATAGTTGACTATCGGGCAAGGACAAGGGCCATCAATGTGTGATTACATGGAAATTTTTGTTGTTCAACTGATGTTATCATGAAAATTAGTGGAGAGCTGCTTCTGTAAAGTGGCATTTAAAGGCTATAAGTGATCTTTAATAGTAACTTTTAAGCTTATTTTTTAATTTTGTATTTTAGTTTTTTTATATATTTCAACAACTTATAAAATATTTGATAAACGTTCGAGCTGCATTAGACCTTTTAGACGCATGACAAATACAGCAAATACGGCACAAAAAGTCTCCAACACGATAAGAACTAACATCTATTGATTATTTGCAACACTTAAGCAATTCTTATATATCAAATAAATTCACTGCAGTCAGTGCATTTTTCTGCTATCAGTTCATTTGCCATCGTTTATGGCTTATTCGAGGCATAGTAGGCAAAGTATCCAGCGGTTGTGGTCAGTTTGCTTACGGAACGCAGTACCACTGCTTCTTTGGGTAACAAATTCAGAGACTCTGAAGTTTTAATGACATTGCTACGGTAAAAGAAAATATATAAAAAATTTCAAAAATTGAAGAATATAAATAAATAAATATAGAGAAATTATTAATACCCCTGTTTGGCTTTGCTTTTGTCAGTTACGACAGCATACTCCATTTCGTCGGGTAGATCGCCAACGGCGTCTTTCAACTGCACTGTTTCAACGCCATCGAAGAGATTGAGAAGCAGCAGATAAGTGTGATCATTCAGCAGCATTCTAAAGTAAAAAAATACATGTTTACTTTCATTTAAAGGTACTAAGTTAGAACTTTTACGTACAAAAGGACGTTTGTGTGTGATGGTTATAACTTTTGTTTTAACCCTATCCGACCCCGAATCTTGCCCTATTTCTCAATATTACTTTTTGTTATTTAAATTATGAAACACTTTCCTAAGAAATGTGCACACAACATTTGAAGTTGCCACGCCTCTTTGTTAGAGTTCTATAGCTAGTTTGCTTTTGAACAATTTTAGCTTAAAACGGATTAAATAAATTTTGTATCAATATTTTTTAATTACAGAAAAATTATCTAATATTTATGGAAAAATACAAAATTATCACTATTTCATTTTATTTAACCATAATAAAAGAAACAGGGTTTTGATCAAACGCGTCCAATTCGTAGACTTCAATTAGAACACAAACTTTCCCTGATATCGCCAAAAATTATTGGAAATTATTTTGGAAATAACAGTAAAATTTTCGTAATTTGCTTTAAATTCACTTATTTTTAATATTTTTAATTTGTTGGTGCCTACATAATTTAAGCCCACAAATCAATCGTAGCTTTTGCTCTAAGATGACAAATAGGTAAAGTTGCTCTCAGGCAACTTAGGGGTCGAAAGGGTTACACGTTTTTTAAGGTTAGTTAGTTAGTCTACACTTTCACTATGTCTAAACTCCTAGAATTTTTTTTTCGTAAAAGCATAACATTTCCTTCCTTCTTACCGCCTAACAGTCAGCACATTATTACTGAGCGGCTTCACCTGCACATTGCCATGTCGCAGTGTCGGTTCCTTGCGCAACTCCTGCAGCTGTTTGTACACATTGAGATGACTCAACGGCATATCGCGTTCGCGCTTCACATTCACCAACTTATAGTCGGCCGCAATGGGCAACCAAGTCTTGGTGCCATTGCTGAAGCCGGCATCCTTCTCGTCGCTCCACTGAAACGGCGTTCGTTCCGGATCGCGTGAGAACTTCTCATAGATATCGGGATTGGTATGACATGCCGAAGGATCGACAGTGTCATTCCACGAGATCCACACATCGGTCATGCCAATCTCTTCGCCATTGTAGTTGACACAGACGCCGGGCAGCAGCTGCAGCAACATGTTCAGCATATCCATGCGATCGCTGCCAAAGCGTGAGCCCACACGATTCTGATCGTGATTGCCCATCTGTGGAAATGACAGAAATTATTTATACTATTTTTTGTTTTAAATTCTCTTTCAATCCCTGCTACGCACCACCCAATTGGCCGTGCGTCCTTCGGGCATATTGTTTAGCCACGTATTGATTGTGTCCGCAAAGTTATATGCATTCGAGTTGTTACTCAGCCAGCTGATCATTAAAAAGTTAAACGGTATCTGTGCGCCCTGTGCCGTCTCGTTGCCGTAGTACTTCATGACCACCTCGATGGGTGAGTAAGCCTCGGCGAGCAGCACTCGCTCGTCGCCGCCGTTCTCGCGCTGAAACTCATCCAGCACACGTCGCCACTCGTACACCAGATCGAAGGTCTCCGGCTGGTCAACGGTGTAGATGTGCTTCAGATAGCCATAATCATTGGGATCGTTGTTCCAGTCGTTGCGCGGCTCATCGGGCCAGTTGCCAGCCGCATCCGGCGCCACCTCAAAAGCAAAAGGCACAGCATCGATGCGAAAACCAGCAACGCCTTTGCGCAGCCAAAAGCGCAGCACTTCCTGCAACGATATGTGTTATCAAAATAAGCTCTACAGCTGAACGCACTTTACTGCCCTCTGTACTCACATTCATGGCTGACCTCACTTTCGGATTGCGATAGTTGAGATCGGGCTGCTTGCTGAGAAATTCGTGCAGATAGTATTCCTGACGGCCGGCGTGCCACTGCCAGGCCGAGCCGCGAAACACGCTCACCCAATTCGTTGGCGGATGACGCACTCCATCTATCATCTTGCCCGGATGCCAGACGTAGTAGTCTTTGTACTCGCTATCGCCGGCCGCCGATTTCTTAAACCATTGGCTCTCGTCGCTCGAGTGATTCGGCACAAAGTCGAGTATGATTTTTAGGCCCAGCGTTTTGGCTTTGGCAAGCAGTGCTTCAAAGTCTGCCATGGTGCCGAAAATCGGATCGATTTCGGTAAAGTTGGCCACATCGTAGCCAAAATCGGCCATGGGTGATGTGAAGATGGGCGAAAGCCAGGTCGCGGTGATGCCAATCTCTTTTAGATAAGGCAACTGCTCGGCAATGCCTGAAAGATAAGGAAATTTTTAAAGTTTTTGTGATAGGTCAACAGATTCTGCTCTTAACCCTTAAATGCATGAATTATTAACTTGTTTGTCTCATAAATATAAGTTTTCCTTCTTAACACTGGAAAGGCCATGGTGGCCATTTTGACGGTTTTTAATTTTTAAATATCTCTATTTTCTTTACTATTTCTATCAACTTTTGCTTTGATGACTTTTATTTTTTATTGCGTTCTACAAATTGTTCTACAATTAGGGTTCTACAATTGAGCCGTTCAGTGCACAGAGTGATTAACTCCACTTTTTGAAAAATCTTAAATTTAAGTGTCAAAGCACTTGGTATAGTCATAACTTCTTATATTTATTTAAAACTTTCCTGAATAGTAAAGATTAACACCATTAAACGACAAAATATATATATTTGAATTTAAATTATAAAGGGAATTTAAAAAAAACAAATTTATTTCATCGCATTTCTCAACTTTTTGTTTTATGGAGTTAATCGATTTGTGCACTGAGCGGCTCAATTATAATTAGCCAAATCCAATGTGTACTTTTCGAGATATCAGCCGATATAATATGTAGTCTTTGTGGGTATGGAAAACTTGCGGTCTTTCTAGTGTTAATGGAAGTCACAAGCAGAAAACGTTTATTTGCAAAAATATTTATTAACCCTTTCAGTCACAATGTCTTATATTTTGGACTAAAGCCCATACAATTCATACAGAACGGGTTTATTTTCATGTCGAAAAGGGTTAAATACGAGCAAAAAGATTAGATTTAGTCGCCCTTTAAAAAAATTGTATGGGAGTTGTATTTATTTTGAAAATATTTTATTTATTTATTTATTTAATTATTTAAGAAAATGCGCATATATACATTTTGTTACCTCTTTACGACACAAGAACAGCTTCAGTTGAAATACTCAACGTCCGCTAAGACCGGATTTTTGAATAATTTTTAATTCGGGGTCTTAAAGGGCAAACCCGGAGTTACGATGTTGTATAAAGAAACGTGATTTAATGGAACCATTTATTTCAAACTTGGTGAAAATACTTTAAATCAAATATAATCAGACTCCTGTTTTTCATTTTTTCGAAAATCAAAATCTGACGAAAGCAACAATGGGTTAAGAGTTTGTATAGAGAAGCATATTTTAATGGGATTTTTACTTTAAACTGGGTAAAAGTGCTCTAAATGGAAAAAAAAAATTGAGACGTCTTTTTTATTTTTTTGAAAATTTAAATCTGACAAGCTCAACTCAATTCAATTCAATTCAATTCAATCAATTTTTTGAAAATCGTAATCAACGATGGATTAAGAGTTTGCATGGGAAAACATGATTAATGGGTTTTTTAACTTCAAATATGGTGAAAACATTTCAAATTAAAAATAATTAGACACGCGTTTTAAAGTTTTTTTTTAAATCGAAATCTGACGGGGTCAACGATGGGTTAAAAGTTTGTTTGGAGAAACTGTGAAAACACATGAATTAATAGTCCTGACAACAAAACTGGAGTAAACACTTGAAATAGAAAATAATTAAACATGTGTTTTTCATTTTTTCGAAAATCAAAATCTGACGAGAGCAACAATGGGTTAAGAGTTTATATGGAGAAACTTATTTTAATAAGTTTTTTTACTTTAAACTTGATGTAAGTGCTACAAATGATAAATAAATCAACGCGACTTTTTTATTTTTTTGAAAATTTAAATTTGACGGGTCAACGATGGGTTTGTTTGAAAACATAATTTAACGGGTATTTTGACTTTTAACTTGGTGAAAGTGCTATGATAAAAACGATAAAATGATAAATAATTCGACGCGACTTTTTTATTTTTTTGAAAATCTAAATCTGACGGGTCAACGATGGGTTAGGAGTTTGTTTAGAAAACATGATTTAATGGGTTTTTTTACTCAAATATGGTGAACGCATTTCAAATAAAAAATAAACGGTGGACGGGGTCAACGATGGGTTAAAAGTTTGTTTAGAGAAACTGTGAAAACTGAGAAAAATTATGAATCGTATTGACTTAAAAACTGATGCAAACACTTGAAATCAAAAATAGTTAAACAATTGTTTTTCATTTTTTAATAAAAATCTGACGGGTCAACGATGGGTTAAAAGTTTGTATGGAGAAACATGATTTAAGGGGCTTTTTGGCTTCAAACTTTGTGATAAAAAAATGGAGACCTACGATGGGTTCAAAATGACATAGTATGGAAAAATACGATTTCATGAAATTTTTGACCTCAAATATGGTGAAAACATTTTAATTGGTGGAAACACTGGAAATATAAAATTTTTAATTTTTGTTTTAATAAAAATCTAACGGGTCAACGATGGGACTTAGAGTTTGTATGGAGAAACATGGTTTAATGGGGTTTTGGCTTCAAACTTGGTAAAAGTGCTCTAAATGTTAAATAAATCTATACGTGCATTGGATTTTTTCGGAACTGACAATTTGAAGTGGTTAACGATTGGTTAAGGGTTTTTTGGTTTCAAACTTGGTGTAAGTGCTTCAGATAATAAATAAACAACATCTGTTTTAAATTTTTTCGAAAATCTAAATCTAACTGCGTCAACGGGTTAAGAGTTTGTATGGGGAAACATGATTCAATGGATCTGTTGACTTCAATTATGGTGAAAGCATTTCAAAGGACAAAAAATTAACGAGTTTTCTTCATAAAAATCTGACGGAGTTAACAAAGGGTTAAGGGAAACTTGATTTATTGGGCTTATTGGCACTTCAAACTTGCATGCAAAGCCGCCGAGCGCTGCTAGTAAATAATAATCGACTGACAAATGCTGTGGGGAAAGTTTCAAATTCATAAAAGTTTGGCTCTTGTTGTCAACACAGCTCAGGTATTTAAAAAAAAAATCAATGTAAAAAAGGATTAAAATCTCTGTTATAAAATTTGTTTTGAACTGTAAACTGAGACCTTGGTTTTTTTCATCATAAAGTTTGAGAAGAAATGTTAGGCCCATTTTATAACAAAATTTCATTAGTGTCCAATCCAACATTTCGAATTGGTCGGACATTCTAGCATTAAGAGGATACTAGCGTCAAGGTCTTTCGGCTTGCAATAAGCATTTCTCTAAATAAATCTTTAAGTAATCAACCTTCCTAATCTATTTGACAATCTTCAGCAAAACCAATGGCCATAAGTATTGGACTTTCTATACCAAAGATCTGATAGCGTAATTGCTCGATTTGGTCTCCATTTGAAAGCAAAAGTGTGCGCTCACTCTCAGCATATCTGTGGTCAAAAGCAATAACCGCCTAAGTCGAAAATTGCTGTTTCGAGCAATCTCGTTTTAAAGTTTTACCGCGTAGTGTGTTCATTATGGGAATGCGAATAGGTTTTTATTAATAACTTTTTTTATTTTAAAGTTACAAACTCCCCGATTTTACACAAACGTAGAGCACAGTCAAGGGAACATGGGGGCATCCATAAATCAATTTCTTCTTAAGTCGACTTAAGCGGTTATTGCTTTTGACCACAGATATAATAAAATCTGTG